>JAFBJR010000246.1:386825-994414 GCA_016785285.1 Brachirus orientalis
GCCACTTTTCCTCCCCCCCCCCCCCCCCCTTGTGTTTAGATGTTGCGCCGTCACGCGAGTCACGTGACGTGACTTAGACGCGCAAAGCAAACAAACAAGCAAGTTGCCGGCTCAGGTTCATGCATTGCGTAAAATACAACAGAAGAATGGCAAAGTCAATTTATATAACAAAACAACAAAAATCTTGAACAAAAACCTGTAACCAAAACCAGTTGTTGTTTTTGTTGTTGAGAGTTTTAATTTAATTTTTGTATTATAGTTTAATTTGTTTACTGATTTGTGAGCACTTTTTATTTAAGATTTTTCTGAAAAAAAAATTTGATAATAAAGCATTTTTTATTCAATTATAAACTTTGTCCTTATTCTGTCCTGGGTTTTAACTATTTAATAATAAAAAAGGAAACATCACAAAAAACACTTAAGGTCATAAAAATTAATTGAGATTTAGCAATTCAATGACACATCCACCTTATTTATTGAAAAGTATCGGTATCGGCCACACTGGCCCGTATTTACTTGGTATCGGATCGAAACCAAAATATGCAGTATCGCACTCCACTACAGGACAGAGAGCAATGATCCCAAAATGTTCCATTTTATAGAGATTGTTATGACAAAACTATGAACAGGCAAAGTTTGTTGAAAATCTGGATAAAGATCCAAATTTGAATGTTGTTCTCTTGGAAAACTTTGAAGTTTTCGTATCGATGCAAGTTTCTTTCTTTGCCAAAGTCAGACACACAGTCTGCAACAACAAATATTTATGACCAAAATAATCTAATTCAGAAAGATATCCTACGAAGCATTTTGGGAGTGAAGCCAGTGACTTGAGATCATTTTTATTCATTAAGGTTGAACAGTAATGTTGGATGAAAACAGAGTGGGTATCAAATTTATGAGTTACAGGGAGTTCAGACATAAAATATTCATCAGGGAGCTTCTTCACAACCTTAAATACACCTTTGCACACTATGAATCAATGGAAATTACTTCACTGGCACTACACAACCACTGCAGGCAAAGATATTCAGAAGATATTTGTGGACTGAAATGTGATTTTTAGTGGACAATTATATGTTTTCAAAGGAAGGCCGAGCAAAACAGGTCTGACTTGATTTTAACTGAGTAAATTTGTCTGAGTGTGCTGCTGAGAAACCCATTTTATTTAGCCAGCCAGCGTCCATTTCTCATTAGCTGCAGATTATATCCTCACAGGGACAGGGAACAATGGCTCAAACTACCAGAACACAGATATCTTCTTTAAATTTTCAGCTCGTACTGCAGTGCAATTTGACTGGACTACCCTGTTCTGAAACTAGACAAGGAGAGTGAGATTGTACAACGTAACAAAAGGCCCGGACATCTCCATTGGCCTTGTCCTGCTGAGGTACAAGTTGAGGAAAAAGTAGAGAGAGTTGTGCGAGTGCGGCTGTACCCACTCACTCACACAGACCTCTACCTTTTATAAGAGAGCTGCACTTAGATATCCTTAATTATTCAAGAGCTCAGAAAGTGGCATCTTCACTGAGTGAAAGTGACTGGATGCGATAACAAAGAGCTCAGTCTCCATCACAAAAAGAGACTCTGATGGTTTTCTTTTCCCAACAAAGAGAAGAAAAAAAGCTTGTTTCATAATGATGTCTGAAAGAAAAAGCATATTTCTTCTCATTGACCTCCCCTGCCTGGCTTTATCGTCACTTTCAATATACATCACATACATATGTTAGCGATCTAACCCAGAAAAGACAAAGTTAACTTTAAATCCTCATAACAAATCCTTCCTGAAAGGCCAGAGCTGCATCGAAAATCAAAAATGAATCCTCTCTATTGGAAGACTCCAACATCCCACACAGTTTTCATTACTTTTCTGTGTCAAACTTGATGGCATCAATTACCTGGAGCAAGTGTTTTCCTCTGCCTGTGCAACATCTGTATTGTAATTGCTCATAAACAGTCACCGCGTTTCTCCCAGGCTCAGTTTTTCAACAGTGACGGCACAATTAGTTCACAAATGAGGAGCTCATATTCGAAGCCTTGCGATAAAATCATTCATCTCCCGGTGGTGGCAGGAAAAACGTTATGAGATGAGTCGCTCAGCAGAGCTCACCTCTCTAACCAGATATTCTCCAAACTCCCTGAACGCAGAGGGAAACCAGGCCACCATCATCATCATCATCATCATCATCAACAACTGTCTCTGTGCTGTATTTTACACATGTGCACACGAGCCAATGACAGTTTTGTGTTTATACAAGTGGAAAACATACATATAGACTGAAAAGTTACACCGGGGGACACAGTGTTCGATGTTCATAAGGAAACAGCAGGTCAGTATCTCTCCACTCAATTTAAACACACCACAAACTGCAGCCTGTGTGAATGACAATGACGTCGTTTAACAACCAGCAGAAGGTCCATTTAAGCCAGTTTTTCACAACACCATAGTTGGAACATCACTGTGCAGCTCACGCTACATAACTAACTGGTGACAGGGGTCACACTTAATATCTATATTTCATTAAGAGGAGCCGACGACTATGTGTCTAAAGTGGCTGTCACTTTTTATTAAAAAGGTGAATAGCCAATCCAATTTTAGGTTGAGACTTCAAGACCAAACGACTCAGCCTAGAGGGGATATGGCATATCCAGCAGAGGGCGCTCTGAGTGAAGTGCAGCCTTAGATTCACTTTGAATGCAGAAAACCACGACACAAGCAAAACTTTCCTCCAAAGCGAACAGTCATGACACCAAAGTATTTAAAAAGTGGCATGTGGAAGCAGTTTGGGTTCTACATCATAAAGAAGCAAAGAAGTCACGTTTCACATTAGGCCTTTTTCCATTGCAGCATTTTAAAAAAAACCGAAATTACCCAAGGGAAAAATGAGCCATAAATTTAGTACCTACTCCAGACGAGGGACTTTTAAGATTACCAGGAACTTTAGAGGGGCGGGGCTGTTTGCAGGTGGATGTTGATTGGTGGAACACATCTTGCAGCTGCAAAGTTAACGAATGTGTCTCTATATTTAGTGAGAATTCAGACCCTCTAACGACTCCTTTTCAATAAAGCGACTAGCGACAAATGTAGCGTCTTTTTCTTGTGTTATCGGAGACACTGTGAAAACACACACCGGACGAGACCAAAGTGTGGATAATTCAAATGTGAATTATGACGCAGCCTCCCATGCACATTGAGCACAATACAAAGAAACTAATAATGCTGCTGTTCTCTGGCTGATGCAGCTCACAGTGGTGTCAGTAAAAACTATTTTGAAGCTTGATTTTCACTCCCACCATCTCACTGAGGCACCTTTACAACATGTCTGTAACTGTTTTACACTTCATTCTTCTTAACATGAAACAGGTTTTGGGAAACAAACACAATCGAGCGTGTGTTAAACACTCAAGAACTTGAACAAGGTGCAGTGGAAATACAAACTACACAGATTACCAGGAACTTATTTACCTGGGTAAATTAGTTCCTGGTAATAAAAGTTCCCCTTGTCTCGTCTGTCAGTATAAATTGCAATGAGCAAACAGTTTTTACTGCCGTTTCTGTAACATCTAATATTATTTTGTCAACCTAGTCTTTATTACCAGGAACTTATTCACCCGGGTAAATTTGTTCCTGGTAATAAAAGTTCCTGGTTATTTTGGTGAAAAAGGGGCTGTAAACAAGTCAACCCAATCTTTTGTAAATGACTCTGGCCACATCATGTGACCACCGTATCAGCGTAAAATGTTTCCCACGCTAATGCCGTCTTTTACGATTGTCTTGCAAGTCCAATCTTCAAACTAAAATGACCGTATAAAACTATTTAAATGAAACTGAAGCAACATTAGGCTCATCATTTATCTCACCACTGGTGAGTGAGACAACAGTATTTGTAAGTGTAGCTCATTAAGTAACTTATAACAGGCCAGTGTTTTCATTTCACAGCCACTGTTAAAGTGTTTCTGTTCAGTTCGCACCTTCATACACACACAAACACGTCAGTGGACGTGTGAGCAGAGAGACGTTGGCTTAGCTCCATCACACGGAGGTAGTTGTTCTTAAGACGGTGAAGCTGTGGTGAGGCTTCAACACGGAGCCTCTGAGGAACCATCATCCTCCACCTGAGGATACAACAGCAGAGTGGATGCTCTCTAAAGGCTATAGCTCTGGTTTTTACAGTTCTGCTCATAAGTTTACATAACCTGACAGAATGTTTGTTGTTTTTTGTCCATTTTTCAGAGAATATGAATAATAATACAAAAGCTTCTCTTTCACTCATGTTTAGTGTTTTGGTGAAGCTGTTTTATCATCAAACAATCGTGTTTGCTCTTTTTAAATCATTATAACAGAAACTACCCAAATGACTCTGATCAAAAGCTTACATACCCTGATAACAGTTAACACACAGGTTTAAATTTCTACTAAAGGTAACCATCCTCACCTGTGTTCTGTTTGATTGTATTAAAAGTCAGTGCTGCACTGACGTCGCTGGATTCTGAGCCATGGGGAAAGTAAAAGAACTATCCAAAGATCTGCAGGAGAAGCCATTTGAACTTTATAAAACAGGAAAAGGATATAAAAAAAAAGATATCCAAGGAATTGAGAATGACAATTAGCAGTGTTCAAACTTTAATTAAGAAGTGGAAAACGAGGGATTGAGATTATTTAAAAAGAACAAAGACAATTGTTTGATGATAAACGGCTTCACTCAACCGCTAAACATGAGTGAAAGAAAAGTTTTTGTATTATTATTCATATTCTCTGAAAAATGGCCAAAAAAAAAACACAAATTCTGTCAGGGTATTTAAAGATATGAGCACAACTATATCAGAGCTCAGGTAGAGTATATGTACATTCAAGACAAATAACACTTGACATTGTCTTTGACAGTGTTTTGCATCTGGACTTCAAACTTTCTTCTATAAAAACAAATCAGCATTAGTTTCATCAAGATGGATGTGACACAGAATCACACCCCTGAGGTTAAAATGATAAAATATTATCATTATAATATATTCACCAGATTGTGGATTCACAGAGCGAGGCATTTTCTTTATTTCGTCACAGTTTTCAGCAACGGAGCCATAATGGCATCTATTTTTCATATCGATTCACAGAGGACAGAGAAGTCAGATGTTGTGGTGTGAGCTCTTTGTACTGCAGGAGAGGAAGAAGCTCAGAAAAGACTGCATGACAAGATGATGTTGAACTTTCAATGAGTGACAACCTCAAAACAATCTCTTATTTTACAACACTGTGTTTCCTGCTACAGTTCAAAGTGAGTATCCTCACTCAACTTCTCTTAAAGCAACACTATACAACTTGTTTTGCCTTAAATTAACAATGTGAGAAGTTAGTCAGAGAACTTGTTAGTCAGTGGTTCAAACTAACAGAATCAGGTCAGTTAAAGGTCCAATTTGTAAAAAAAAATGTGTCAAGGAACTATAGTGGCCTTCCAATACCAGAAATAATGTCTTTTATTTGATTATTTTTTTATTGGGGCAGCATCTACAGTAATGCGGACATTGAAGTGGTCTGCTGCAGTGAAGAAGGATCTGAACAAAAAAGCAAAGCTCTAAATTTACTGGTCAATTTACGTTCCAACCCTGACCTGAGGTCACGAGCTGTGGGTAGTGGCCGCGGGCCAGAACTAGAACCCACCGGAGGGATTACATCTCCCAGCTACGAGGTGCCGTTTGTAAAGTAGCTCAAGCTGAAAGTAACATCAAAACTCATCATGACTGAGTTTATGAAATCAGATAATGAATTAAAATAAGGGGAAATTAACTTATCGGAGAGAATGAACGCTTGAACACAACTTAACTGCCTAAGATAACAAAAAAAAAAAAAAAAAAAAATGTTCTTGACGTGTTCTATGTTTGGTCTCCACCCCCACCAACCCCTATAGTGGTACACTCCACTGTCAGTCACTTCATCAGTGTGGAAAAGCATCAGAAGGGCAGTTCTGGCGGCAATTCAGAATTTTATCAGTACATCAACAGCGACAGTGTCCACCTTAGAGCCACCACAGCTCCAGTTAATTTCCCTGCTGAATTTATATTAACATTGCTTTAAAAGTTAAAGAGTGTGATAATGATCATGATTGAAGGCGTAGAAAGGATCTAGTATTGCATTTTTCTCCCCTTACAGACTTTGCAGTTGCAATTCTAATGGACAATTTTATTTTTCTATTTCAGCTATTCATTTAAAGCCTGACATGGCATGCCATCATTAAAATAATATCTGTATTATACATATTACTGGTTTCAAACAAGTATGGGTCACAGTTTTGTTGTTTCAAATTAAATTTGAATACAATTAACGTCTGGCATAAATAATTGAAAACACAATTATTAAACACATCACAACAGCTCTTTATTAATAATTTCATAATATGATTAGTTTTGATACGATTCATGTATACCACTTTTTGTCTGTCCTGTAGTCTTTTAATTCTTTTAAATAACCTAGGGACTAAGACATTTGTGGTGATGCATTTACCTACGTGCAGACATTTGCAGCTCTCACTCAAGTTCTGGTGACATGACAGTGGTGGTGCTTGTTGCCAAAGATAGTGAAGCATTTACATTGTTGGGGTTAACGGGTCGTATCAGTTTTTACCTTGTTGATTTTGGCTGATGCAGAGTAATGTATGGGCTCGTCTCTGATTGAAATGGAATATTATTTGTCCATTTTACACAGTTACATTTAAATCAACTATAAAAGCAACTATAATGATTGGACAGTTTAATTTGAGTTGAGTCTTGGCTCCATTTATTAAGAATATAAATCAAAAATCAGGCTGCGTTGGTATATATTAAATAGCTGCTCATTTATTCAATATCTATATCAATCCAGACTGATGAAAATGTTCCAACTCTGGCCATAAAGATTGAGACAAATTGAGACGTAGATAAAAATCAGTCGTAACGCTTCGTGTTAACAACAGGAAGCCCAACGAGTTTAATTCCCTCCCTGCTCTGACAAACAACTCCACACTGAACGTATGGAAGATTACTGAAACTATTCTTAGAGAGCGAGTGGGCGCGTGGCCCTGTTTCTGCAGGGTCTTCATTGTTGGATGTGAGCGTCTGACACGTTAAACACACACTCACACGTACACAAACAAAAGCACAGCAAATTGCTCCCGCTTCCTCTTTCTCCAGTAGGAGACAATCAGGATCCGGGATCTGCTGTAATTGTTGCTACATCGACAGAACCTTTGTCACTTTGACTCCATGATGGACTCACTCGGTGATGCAACAGTCCCAACAGGTTAACAACAACCAGCACAACAACCCCCTGACTCCTACTACAGATTCCGTACAGGCAGAAGGTGATGGAACTACAGTGCAGCAAAACAGAGAAAAGTGCAGATATAAAAATAAAGACAGGGAAATCTGATGAGATTTAATACAAGGAGGATAAAAATGGCAGAGAAACATTTGGAAATCAATTATGGATAACAGTAAGAAAAAGCTGTGTTTCCATCATGGCATGGTTTGATGTGGTACAGTATGGTCCAGTTTGGAATGGTAAAGCCTTGGGTCAGGCTTGCATTTTCTTTTAAAAGAAAAAATATGCCTCAACTTCCATGGGATATTTACATATTTTCTTCTAACCCAATAAGCTGATGTCTGCCGGTCAAGCTCCACCCGGACCTTACAGAACCATTTAACTCTGGTACTTCAAAGGAAAGGGTGCCAGAAAATGGAACAATCACAGCTGGTTACTTTGGTAATATTCCTCATGGAAATGCAACATAATACGCACCGGACTGTGCCACACTGAACCATTCCAATTAATGGAATGGTTTAAAGAAAACATATAAGGTTTCCCCAAGGCCCAATTACAAACATAACCCTAAAACCATATCTTAAACCATTAACAGTCCTTTAAAGGTGTGACAGAACCTTAACCATATCCAGATAATACCTAACCCGAACCTTAACCTAAACATAATTCACATCTTAGCCTTTGACTTAACCGTCTCTTCAGAAATTAGATTCTGACGTAATTAGGACCAGGTTTTGGTCTCCAGGAGGACTACTGGTCCTGAAAAGGTCATTGTTTATGCCAGAAGAAGTCCTAAAGAGGACACACACACACACACACAGACAGACACAGGGACTGAAATGGTTTCACTGATTTCAGCAGTGTTTCTACCAAACTGTCAAGAACATTTTCGGTACCACTGTTGAAATGACATAAATAACAAACTATGAATTTCCAATAGAGAAGTCTGAGTGAATAAATTCATCTCTCCAGAGCGGACAAAGACAAAAATGTAGAAAAATGCTGGGGGAACAAGGTTGTGTAGAAAAAAAACTTGTAGATAAATGTATTACTGTTCCATTTTCTAAGAGAAGGTGAGCCATATAAACCACAGTATTCACACACCTTTTTCAAGGTTAAATCTAAGCACTTTTACACAACATTTTAATGCTTTTGCAGCACTTTACAACTGTGGTAAATTGTTTATTTATGCAATAAATGTGACAAAAATGACAGACTTTTTAATCACATTAATAGATGGTAATGTGCTGTAAACCAGCAAACCTGTGTTTTTTTTGCCAAAGCATAACGATAAGAAATTAAATGGAAACTCATACACTCCACAACCACTTCATTAGGCTTCATTAGGTACACCCATTCAACTGTTCGTGAATGCAAATATCTAATCGGCCAATGACAAGGCAGCCACTCAATGCATTTAAACACGTAGACAAGGTCAAGATGACAAGTTTAACAAAAAGGTGCACGTGTAAAGGCCTGAACTCACAACAGTTCCTCAAATAACAACTCAAAGAAGTCGACGCCAGGTTCCACCACTGCCCTGTGTACCTAATAAAGTGGCCAGTAAGTGAACATGCAGGCAGGAGCAACATTTCTCTGACCTTTCCAGGATGTTGCAGCAGGCTAACGCTAACTCTTCTGCCATAAGAGACGTTTGCTGGAGCAAAGAATTTCAACTGATCAGAGAACTTCTCAATCCCTTTTTGCCTTCTGCTAATTACTTCTCATGAAGTTTGTACTAATGGACTTTCGCTGCTGTAGCACACTGGGCTGTTTTCACTGTAGCCGAACACAAGCAGCAGAGAAAGCAGGAACGCACAGTCGCAGCCTCCTGTTTCCCTTTCAGGCATTATTTCCATCTAATTTGTCGGTAATTAGATGACCAGGATTCATCCTACTGGGTGATCAGTTACTCACAAAGTTGATGAGATTTCTCTCCCTCCCTCGCCTGCCACTTTTGCACCCCATCTTGCCTCCAGGTAGTAACTATGGTGATGGGAGTAGAGCAAGCTCTCGTCTGAAGGAGGACACGTTGGATCGATGTGGACAAACACACAAATGCAGACACACACTGGAGCTGTGGTAGCTTGAATCCTGTACCATCAGCTCATGGATGAAAATGTAAAATATTTGGTTAACAACTAAAAAGGAACTATCAGATTTGATGTCTTGAAGTCTTAAAGTGGATGTTTACTGGTTTTCTATTTGCTAATTAACACCTTTTGAGCTGTTATGCAGATAAAAATTAACAATAATTTTATTGTTACTGATCAATCCCTAACAATAAGTAGGGATTGATCAGTATCGGTCCGATGTTGGTCAAAATCACTAGATCTGATAAAAATGCAAAATCCGATATGTTTCAAAAATCCTTTATATAATCATATAACAGCATTTGTGGCACAGTTGGAGAATTATGATAATTACTGTATCGTACACGTAAAGACACATGTTTGTGATATCTGCATCGGACACAAAAAAGTGATATAGTCCCATCCCTGGTTTGATGACAACATCTTAGATTCCAGAAAAAATTACGTATATTATATTCAATAAATCAAACTAATTATGAGAAACATAACCTTGGAATGAATCAGTGACAAAAGCAGTAAACACTCTGAACAGGCCATTATGTTATCTGGCTGACCTCCTTTCATGTGAACAGTCAGGAATGCTGCTGCCTAGCTGGTCTGTCACAAAACTTGATGGGCACATGTCACTCCGCTGAACATCAGCCTCCACCAAACCAAATTTAAGTCACTGACTCTTACCCATGCAGTGACTTCTGGCTCTGCACCCATATACTTGAACTCTACTCTTCAGAGTTAAGCTGCTCCTTGACCACTGTGTTCCTTCGATAAATACTGTCTCGCTCTGCCCGCCATGATCACAATGCAATCTCAGTACAGACTGTTCTCATTTGTGGTTCCCCGATGGTGAAACGAGCTCCCTAAAGCATTCACAGCAGCAGGGTCACTCTCTATCTCCAGGAGACTCTAAGAGACTCATTTCTTTCAAGAACTCCTTCTCTCTAAAATCTCTTAAGACTAACAAACTAACCCTAGCTGCTCTGAACTAGGGCTGCAACAACTAGTCCAAAAATAGTGGACGGCAAAATTAGTGGACAACTAATTTAGTAGTCGGCAGATCGTTGTTGACGTCATAGTGTGTTAAACAATGTTTCACCATAGCCTACAGGGCTATAGGGCTTGGGAACCACTTTGCATTGTGGGATGTGACGGCCATGTTTGGGGCACAGAGCTTCTAGCAGGAAAAGGTCGTCCAGCTGCAAGAAACAGTGGCAGACAAACGCTAACATATGGGACATGTTGGCATCCATCACACAAAAACATACACATGTACACACCAGAGTTTTACGACATGTTTGAGCGGCATCTCATCGCCGCTCTGCAGCAGAACCACTTGCAGAGTCAAAACATGCAACAAGAGACTCCTATCGCTTCCAAAACCCCCAGCAGCTCTAACAGATGATGCAGTGATATATGTGCAAACATGCTGACACACAATGGCTGCAGATTATGGAAATGAAAGGAGATGGCTGACCGTGCTGTGTGCGAGCAGCAGCAGAGGATCGTGAGACATTATACTTTTAGATTGAGATGCCACAGGCGTCTCGAGGGAGCAGTTAAGGCTGGAGCGCAAAGCAAATATTGAAGTATTTGGTTCGCAACAAAACATCACCACTGACAGCAGACAGCGTGGAGCTCCACGAGGTACGGATGTAAAATGAATTCCGAGCAGCTCAGGGCAAAATCTGAATAAAGATTGCTTGCAAAGGCAGATTCCTCCTTCATTTTCTTCCTTGTATGTACGTCCTTTCATCCAAGACAAGCATGCTTTTTGACAAAATCATCTGGATTTGCATTAAAAAAGGTGATGCATGTACATTTGTAGCATTGAATTTGCAAAATAATGCAAAATGATGCAAAAGTAGACTCTGGCTGAAAATTTGTAAAGGGACCAGAAAATTTAGATAATCAATTTGGGGATTATTTCTCAGATCAGTCTACGATATTTTAAGACCATTTTCTACTCTGTCACGTATAGAAATTATCTTAAATGAAGAAAAATGACCAGGGTTGGCTTATATCACAGGTAAGCAGGTCGTAGAAGTGTTGCTCATTTCCTGAATCAATTCAATTCCCATTCTCAAGATCCCAAGACAGTTACATTTCTGATTATGATATTGATTCATTTGGAAATATTCAGTTTTTATAACAATTTTGCAATATATATAACAATATATTTTCACACAACCAAGTAGTAGTAAAAATATTTAAAATTTTATTTCATTTGACCACATAGTGCAACTCTACACTAAACTGGTTGGTTATAATTCAAACTCAAACTTGAAAACCCACTGGAGTTCTATATATACAGCCTGAAAGTGCATCAACAATTTGAAGTAATTACCACGTTATCCAGCAGGGGGTGTTGTGATCAAAGCATGGCCTGCATCCATGTCCTCTTTGCTCATCAGAAGAAGACAACAGTGACGTCATGTTGAGTTGTTGTCATCACAGACAACAACCGACTGTCAAGATCACCACAGCTTTGAAGAAGATACAGGAAGTGGCATTTTTCACAGGAAGATTGCTATACGTCAGAAAATCTATTTATATATTTTTTTTTGTTCTTTGTTTATCTGTTCACAGCCGAAATCAAAAAGAAGCTGATTTCAATGAGGCAGATGCAGATCTAATGTTTGTAGAGCAGCTGGGAGGGTTGAGTGAAAGGCTGATGGAAAATCACTTCCATCATGTTTATTCTTTTCAGCGGGAAAATGCTAATGAGGGAAAGAAGATCCTCCTTATCAAAAGCCACAGAGGTCGTGATCTTTAATCCTCCTTTTGTTTTGGTAAAGGTTGTGCTCCTCTTTTGTGTAACAACAAGGAGCTGGTGTCAAGAGGAGGTGAAAAGCTCAGGTTGTGACTCCGAGGTCTGCTGTGTCGATTCCCCACAGAGGGGATGGGTTTGCATCAACTCTGCATGGCTTATTTACACTGTACATATGTGTGCATGTGTGGTGTTTATGTGTACGAGTGCATGCATTTAACATCCATCTGTTTCAGCAGGTCCAAAAAAAAAAAAAGGGCACTTCTACCAAGGAGTTAAAACGTTTTGCCATGTTATATGACATGAGCCAGAAGCAGCGGAGTAATTGTGCCAGCTGTTCTGAGAGTCAGTGGATGTTTTATCTCTACGTTTCAATATAATCCTCCAGTTCTCTCAGTATAAAATTCAGAAAATTTACAATGTACTTCAACATAATCCTTCCCCTGCTCTATTCAAGGGATGAAAAGGTCAAGGTTTTACCTGCAAGTTAAAAGATCGTGCCAGAAAACACTAAGACATATGAGTTGCTGGTGTAGCCAGTGATGCACAAGTGATCCAGTTATGTGCTGGTCCTGAATACACCTTCAGATTTATTCACAAAAACCTAAGCTGTAGACTCACCTTTTTTTTTTTCTTTACTCAAATTAACACTTTTCTACAACTAAAAATATCTTTATCTCACTCACACACAATCACACTCAAAAACAAAATGACATGACATCAGTGTGTATGTGAATACAGGGTGACAGAAGCCAGATTGGATCTCATGAGGTCAAATGTAATGGCACATGTGAAGAGTAGTAGTGAAGGTTACACACATGCAATTGGATCATTGAGAACGGCTGTTAATATCAGAACTGGGCTGAACTGGGCTCAACAGACTAACAAGTTGATTAAATTTGACTCATCAAACTATAGCATCTACTTCCATCAAAAATAGGCAAACTACAAATTCAATGAAGAAGATGAATTTGTTAAAAAAAAACACAAATGACCTTGAATCTTCTATATGTCAAAATAAAGTGTGATGTGTTTTTCAACAGTTTCTGACAACAAATAAGTGTGTCACATACCGAACGACACAGTTTGTGGAAATGGGGCTAAATTCAAAACTATGGTCAGTTACACCAGGTTTTCATCATGGTACAGTTTGGTTTGGTACAGTTTGGAATGGTTAAGCCCTGGGTCAGACTAGAACAGTAGCTTTACTTGACTTTGACGATGGTCGCGTCAACGAGATACGTAGCGTGACGTCATACTGGTACGATGACAATGAATAATGACACTGAGCAGGTCACAATGGACAACGATGGACAACGATGGACACTGATGGACAACAATGGAGGACATAAGCATCTCTTTTTTGTCTTAACAAGACATCCAATTTTATATAAGAATAGACTGTGGGCATTGAAGAAACACTGGTCATAAGGGCGTGGTGTGTTTCTGTCACTCAGTCAGCTGACCGTCATAGGTGGACCCAGTCCAGCTCCACCCTGGAATGGTATGAAACCATACCATTTTACTCTGCTACCCAAAGGAAAGGGTGCCAAGAAATGGAATGGTAGGTGCTGATTACTGTGGCACTATTTTCCTAATGGACAAGTAAAAAAACATATGTACCATACTGTATTTATACTGTATCCATACTGAAAAAATACTGTATCTATACTGTATCCATACTGAAAAAATACATGGAGATGTGGAGAGGAGAAACACACAGAAAGCCTTGGTGAAACTGGAATTAAGGCACCAGAGATACCAGTACCACAGCACCAACATGTTCCTTCAAAAAGATGTAATTATGACAGGGATGTTTTGATAGCTGAGCCAATATGTTGAAGAGAAAGCGTGCATCAGCGAGCACAGACGGCAGGCAAAAGAGCACCACACACCTACAATCTATACAGATCATTACGACACTGTGTCTGGATAAATGACACTATAGCAGTATGCTTCAATTTAGATAATTAATAGCAAACAGTTACAGTTTCAAGTGCAGCACCAGGGGTGAAGCTGCCCACACCGACATCTAACATTAGTGATCAAAGTAGGGCTGCAGCTTTCAAATATTTTGGTAATCGAGAATTCTATCAAATATTCCATCGATTTATCGAGAAATCGGATAAAATATACTTTTATTCTACTCCTCCTGTTACTTTTGCTTTGCTGCATTTGCTCATTTTCGCTGTATTCGCTGTTTTCAGTCCCGGCGTCTGCCATTCTGTACGGCTAAACTGTCCACACACGTTACCCAAAGCCCGCTTCCGTCTTCTTCCGCTTCGTAGGGGACGCACAGACTGTGACGTGAGCATGTTGTGTCACACTAAAAACAATCCGTGCGAAAGGTGAGCTTTAAATTTAATTAAACGAGGCTTCGAGGCAGAGGAAACTCCTCCATCATTTTTTGTAATCGAGTTACTCGAGGAATCGTTGCTAATGTTTCCAGCGTAATCAGTAACAACCTTCTGATGTCACAATTTCACCATCACGTGGAAAAATTCCCACACTGTGGGAGCATCTTGAGAATACTGTATCACTGCTCTGTGAAACACTGTGTTGGCCTTTGAAAGAAGTTACTAATTCTTGTTCTCAATAAGACTGGTTATAACCTTGGAAATGTTTTTCTGTACAAAAACAAGTGACAGGTTTTACAGAGAGAGTGTAATTTCATTCATAGATGAAGAATCTGATTTCCCAAACTCACAAGGGAGCAACCAAATATCGACTCTGCTACAAGGTTAGTTATTTACAATTCTTAGAACAGAGTCAGTATTGGAAAAGAAATGACAAAAGGACAGCAACTGAGGCACAGAAAAAAAGGAAATGCAAATGGACCTGAATAATGCCTCAGGTGTGTTCTGGCCACTTCTTTTGAGTTTCAAACCAAAGAGATGGTAGTTTTTGTAACAAAGTTCTGGCCACATAAAGAACTAAACAACTCTGCAAAACAGTAGCCACAGCAAAGTTTACAAAAATGCAGTATTCATGGAGATAACAGCCCCAAGCCATTTGACATTATTTAGAAAACTTGATTTTCCTCTGAACTTCTGACCAAGCTCAACCTCTGTGTCACTTCTCTATTGTCTTGTGGGTTTTTTTCTATCTCTCCGTTGGATGAGATTTGGAATGTAGTGCTTTCGCCAAATCAGATCTGCTGAGAGCAGCACCTCGACTTGATTGAATCCAATCCCAAATTTCACTTCCAAAAGGACTGAATTCATGGAAAGTGGCCAACAGCACAACTGCACAGGCATACAGGTCAACTCATTTAAATCTGAAACTCAGTGTTTAATGAAAAACGGGAGCAAGCTCGGTCGACATTTCTTGAACGAATAGGAAGTAAAAACACAC
Source organism: Brachirus orientalis (assembly GCA_016785285.1). Classification (NCBI taxonomy): domain Eukaryota; kingdom Metazoa; phylum Chordata; class Actinopteri; order Pleuronectiformes; family Soleidae; genus Brachirus; species Brachirus orientalis. The sequence continues at coordinate 402,325 of JAFBJR010000246.1, forward strand.
TAAGACACTACGACCATGCCAGAGGCCCAGTGTGGCTGTTTTTAAAAAAGCTAATGATGGCACTAGATCAGAGGTTAAAGGACAACGCAGAATAGTCCAATTCATCCATCATATATTACTGAATATTATCATGGTGCTGCTGAAGGAAAAATCAAAGGATCACCAAAGTCAGTAGGTTTCAGGAACCAGGAAAGTATGTGTTTTATTTCATTTCAATTTATCCAATAGTTGTTGAGATATCTATGTCTGTGGTGGAGCAGCAAAGAGACTAGCTTCCACTCCCACAGAGCAGCCACATTAATGAAACTAAAACCCATCTTTGTGGATGGATTTTATGTTCTGACGCACGTTAATCACACACACCATAATCAACCTTCATCACTAAGGATTTGCTGTATTTACACACCTGTCATATTAACAGCAACAGAGACAGGCAGAAGGTGGTGATTCCTGCAAAGAAAATCAGCAGAAATCAGTATAACCTGAGAGTCCTTCTGCAATTACTGAAAATGAAAAGGCAGGAAATGGGCCTTCTGTTTAGCCAAAAGAAAATTAATGTTGGACCTAAACCTGCAGGGAACCAACAAGATTTCAGCTGTAACGTTGCTCAAACACAGCAGATAATCAGATACTGCCTCTCTGACTGTTGGTAGACTCTCTGTGGTCAGTCATAATAACTACTTTGACTGTGTAACAATCAGTGGGGTTTCTGTTTTTATTTACCAGCTCAGATGTCAGATAAATCACAGAGTATTACAGCTCTAATCTGAAGTATGACAGGTACTGTATCTTTAGGCCCAGATAAAAGTGCATCAAGACTTGTTACTTTCAAAGAAGGCCCTTCTTTGAAAGTAAATCTGGAGAGTTGCCTTCAGCTGGACGCTTTGAACAACTCCATGACAATACTGCACATCTCCAAATCGACAACTTGTTATTACAACATGGAAGTTGTGTCCTTAAAATCTATGGCGCTTTTAGAAAATTGGAAATAACAGGTCGTGAAAAGGACAAGAGAGAGAGAGAGATCAAATGTATACTCTTTTCATGAACACTGTAAACACAGTGTATTTATATACAGGCTCCAACAGTTCCGTTCAACAGTTCCCATTCCTTCTCCAACAGAGAATGGGATGTCTGCAGGCGTACTGTAACTGCTCTGGCACAGTGTATATTTGTTTCCTGATAACTTGTAATATTTCATATTAAACCTATATAAACCTATATTAAAATATCACAACTTTGCCGTGTTTCTACTTTGTGTGGTTTCGGTTTGTGCATCCCTTCCAGCAGGAAATGGCAAACGCCTCTTAATCCAAACATGTTGTGACAGAATGCTGTCATCCAAGTCAAGTAAATAATTACTTTGACAGGAACAGTCCCCCCTTGCTCAAAGATTAAAACATCCAATCAGAAGGGCATGACACTGTTTAATGAGTACAAAACAGATATAATCTGATGGGAAACCACACGCCAAGCCTGCTTTAGTCAAGAGGGTCAGGAAGTTCAACTGTCATCAACGAAACACAATAAATATGACATTTTGTGTATTGAGGAATTGTTCTGATTCACTGATATATTTTCAGGTTTTTCGACTCTACTCGGTTTGGTATCAGGCAGGTCATTTTCCATGACTTCATAGTTCCCCCTTGACGTGGACGGGGTCGTCATAGTGACTGCCGTGATGACACAGACACAAACAGGTGACGGTCAAAGCAGTTGTTTTCTTTGTAGTGAATCGTTTTCCTCAGTTTTCTAAACAGATGAGTTCACTGAATGGTTCAGTACTTCCTGACTCCGTCTGACACAGTCACTGAAGTGAAATACGGCTGAACGGCTTGTGATTGGGCTCACCATCTCCGTCTTTCAGCAGTGCTGTCGCTAAATACACCAGACTCCTCTGTTAAATATGGACATTTTACAAATGTCCTTGTTAAATGTTGCAGATTAACGCATGTTTTCAGGATTTTCAAGTCTTTTTAACTCATCTACAGTTCGCCATCGTTCGCTTTGATTCTCGTGTCGAACTTTGTCGCGCTCGTGACTCTTCCAGTGACGACGCTCTCTGACCAATCAGTGGCCGGCAGTCTGTCCACGTCACATTTTAGTATCGGCTCAGCTTGAAAAAAAAAAGGACCAGGTACCAGGTAGTATCTTGAGTGGAAACGTGGAAGAAAAAAAAGAGTCAAGTTGTGCCGTGCCGAGCCAAGCCATGCTGGAACTGCAATAGTGGAAAAGCTCCATAAGTTGCTCTTGGTATTTAGTAGGTAAGACAATTTGTATTAAACAGAAAATCATTCATGATTGGTCAATACCAAGGATTAAAAACAAGCGTCTGGACAAACAATACTGCTATTGATATTTATATTATGTTTAGTCTAACTTTGTTTTCGAACCCTAATGATAGTGAAGCTGCTGATATCAGGTGAGACTATGCTGTGTGGTTTATTCAAGTCTCCATGAACAATGAGTACTTGAAGGTTTGGACTCAATTTTCTACATTTAGCAACTTGTTTCATGTGTGCAAATGTAGATGCAACCAGAAAACACTTTAACACTTTAAACACACAGTGTGTTTGCCTGCTTTAATCTAATGTTTAGCAAAACCAACTTTTTTAGCTGCTGCCGACCGAATTGACTGATCCTCTGTAGCCTCCCAGAAAAGGCTGACCATAAATTTGCAGCTGCATGATTTAGACGCTGTTGCCATCACTTGAGAACTTGTAATTTATGCATTAAATAAATGACAATCAAGCAGCAGCCACAGCAGTCACTCTGAAGGAGGAAACGTGACTTTGAAAAGACTTGTGATGTCACGGGGCTGTTGCCAAGTTTATTATCATTTACAGCCCTTCACTACAGCGGTTACTAGATATAATGGCTTAAATAAAAGAGTCTGCCCTCTGGTGGTGAGGTTAGAAGTGCACCCCGACTCGGAGCTCTCCACCACATCTTTGTGTTCAGCCGTCCTCAGCATTAAATTATAGTGAAATATCAATAAGAGTATTAAGTATCAGTATCAATAAAACCCTAATTATACTGCCGTACTAACAAAGGTCCATTCACCTATTTACGACCAGGATGTAGGACACAGTTCTTTGTATCTTTTCTCTCCAACCTTAAATGAAGAGCGCTGCCCCTGCTACAAGGAGATGTTAAATTGCTTTAAGCCAATAAGAAAATGGCAGAGAGGAAATGAATGACTCATGTGCTGCTTCCCAGACAAAACAGCAAAAAAATAAATAAACCCTCCTGCTCTTAATAATTTCCTCACAGCTAAATCCCAGACACTTCTCATTGTTCCTCTCATTGTGCGGACATACGACTGGGGAAGTCGAGGCATGTAGAAATGAGAGGGGAGACGAGTTAAACGAGCGGGGTTTTGTTTCGACACGGCCGCTCCCAGGACACCAGCTGCTCGGTCTGAATCAATGAAAGTTTGAGAGCTGTGAAACTCTGGGAACAAAGTCAATAATACCAGAATGTAAAAGACATACAAATAACTCAACAAAAGAGGGGCGGCAATAAATAAGGTGACTGTTTGATTGTTCTCGGTAATTCCTTTCAGTGGAGCACTTATTAATGACTATATAGCCTTAAGGATGTCTCTTCCCCGACTGGTGATTAATCTGCCCATCTGGGGGGAGCAAGAGAGAGAAAGAGAGAGAAAGAGAGAGAATGGATCATTCTTGGGTCTCTGGGCCATTCTGTTTCCCTGGTGAGGCCATCTGGGCCAGAGGAAAGCTAATCAGTCTTAAGCAAGCTGCAAGCTTGAATCCGTGGAGCCACTTGATCACTAAACAATCAGAGGAACTTTTGTCGCCTCAGTAACTGTTTTCAGACCTGAGTGTGGACTGTTGTGACTCATTTATTGTAATGGTTTCAGCAAAAGTATCCAAACCCGGAAAGGTGTGTATCCACTAAACGAGCCAGTTTACGCTTCAATACCATGACTCATGAGTCCATCCATAGATGAAACAAGCATGGTCACATGGGCCACTCACAGGTAACTGTGGTATGCAGAACATATGGCACCACATGATACAGTACAACAAAGCATCGTCTCTGCATTATGTTTTCATTTTGTATAAGTGACCATGTTACAAGGTGAATATTCAACTGATGTGTTCAACATAGAGGCTGCTGTCAGTGATGCTAACATGTGGCTAACTACCGTGAGCATTAGCATTTTCCTCCCTCCTCCACCTCACGTCACCTCATTGATAAGGAGGTTCATCCATCACCAACAAACAGCCTAATTCTGGGATCAGACTCCACCATATTTTTGTCTTTCACAATGGTCACTATATCAGGTGATCAATAACAGTGACAGTTCATAGGTCATCGAGAAGGCGGGGCAATGAGTAGTCTAAGATGATTGACCGAGTTGCTGAAGTGCCTCCGCTATTTCTCGCCAGCATTTTTGGATTTTAACTTTGTAGTGGTCGTCCCTTGAGGAGACGTCAAAGAGGCGGAAGTTCTGTAGTCAAAGCTCAATGAAACAAACTTCGGTGTCCCTATTCCACCAAAGAGGAGCAGCAGCAGCAGCAGAACCAGCAACCCTCTTCCACTTTGCATCAAAGCAGTCTGTTATCCTATTGGTCAATATCCAGGAGGATGCCACAAGAGATGTCAGACGAGGCAGGAAATTCTCCTCTGAGTGTAGAGGAGCATCCCAGAAACCAAGTCTGTGTTCTTCAGTTATGTTACACTACATGTTCATCATTCCCACGTGTGACACGGTGACAATGTGTCGGTGTCGACCCAATCACTTGAAAATTGGCCTGAATTTGTGTAGTCTGATCCCTGGATAACTTCTGCATCCAGGTGAGTATTTCAGCTCTCATCAGTTTTCAGGCTCAAAAAGGTATTAAGTACAAAAGGAGCATCATAGAGCACAGGCATTCATACTTTATACACATATATATTACGTAAAAAGTTGGACATGGTTACTTCTCAATCTAAATAGAACCCTGCAACCCATCTGTGGATCCCAACCCAGTATTTGAGAGTGACAACTATAGATCGGTGATAGCTGTTAGAACCTGGAGTTATTAAACACGAATGTTCCTGACAACAGCTTTAATTTTTCCCAGGACACAGATTGCATGAGAGGAGTCATTATATCTGAACATCTGAGCTCATGTTAATGTCACTGACAAGGCACTTTAAACATTACATTTAAAACACAGCCCTGACAGATGTTAATGTTCGGGGTCAAATATAAAGTGTGAACATCATCTTGAAAGATAATCGTAAAAAAATGTTCAATCTGTTCAGCCTCATTAACTTTCAGCAGCCTGCTTGAAAATTACTCATTGCATACTCCTGGATTTCACAGAAGTCTAAAAAAACTGCCCAAGAAGCAAAAAGGAAGATTTCTTTTCTCACTTCCAGGAACAGAGGTTTTACTCACAAAGCAATTGGTGTTTAACCTCAAGATATTGTTGCTGCAGGCACTGGCACTGCTGCTGTCATGTCATTTCTCCACAGTCCAACCGCTCGGAAGGAGAAGGCAAACAATACAGCGCCTGAACGGTTTGCTCCACCACTGAGATGAGGTTGCACATCTGTCATCCACACTTACTTTCCATTGTTTCTGCTCCAGCTTACATTTCAGAAGTTCCGACACTCACTAGGTCCACAGAGGAGGGACGAGGGGACAGGAACTCTATTCACTCTGACAAACGGCACTGGTGAGGATGTGAACAGTGAATGCAGTCAGGTGTGTTCCAGTTGGACGTGACAGGTCGAGCAAATGTAAATGTTTCAAATCGTGCTGGTGGACTTGCCGGAGTAAATGAGCAGAGTAATGTCCACTCACTGGCCACTCGGTACGGCATTAAACTGCTTGTTATCACAGATATCCGATGAGCCAATCACATACAGGAGAAACAAGCATTGCCATGGTAACAGCTGCATGTCAGGAGGAGGGTAATATTTACCAGAATCTGCCAGCGAGGGACAAGAATTTGGGGATGAAAGTCTTCTGGTTTTCTTTTCTAGTTTGACCGATCTTAGATATGGAACATTGGATTTGGTTGAATATTTATGTGGAGTTGAAACAAGTGGAACATATTGACCGACATAAGCCTTTGTGAGTTATAGTAGCTAGTTCAGGAAGCCCTGATCCTAAATGGTTTGCGCTCAGACTACATAGACCCATGCCTTGAGCTGCTGCTCACTAGTTCAACTCTTGACTCTGTCTGTCTGTCTGTCTGTCTGTCTGTCTGTCTGTCTGTCTGTCTGTCTGTCTGTCTGTCTGTCCCTCTGTCTGTCTGTCTGTCCCTCTGTCTGTCTGTCTGTCTGTCTGTCCCTCTCATACTCTCTCTCTCCATTTCCTGTGTACTCTTCTCTGCCAAAATTAAAGTAAGAATTCCAAACAAAAATCCTTGCTGGTTTTCAGACAACAATAACACAATTGGTGCCAGGTTCAATTTCAGCTTCTTTCAAACTATTCTTGGGGTCAAGTCCTTTTTCTATATATAAAAAAGTGTGTCTCTTAATGTAATTAAATAACATTTGACTACAGACTTCTCACCTGTTATGAAAAGTCTGTGTTCAACTATACTCAGTTGGGTACAGATATGTTAGATTTTAAGACAAAGTATAAGCAACAAGTACTTTATGGCCTTCTTCCAGCAAATGGAGTTGACTGTGACGTAAAATGAATACACATTTACCAATTTGGTTGCAAGTGACCCGGTCCCAGAAGCACAAAGCACATTTCACCAGCACACAGCGATGTGTACACACTGTTCGGTATTGCATTTGTTATTTTCGATTACGAGTTCACTCACTTTGACCCACGCTCGGTCCTTACAGCTGATTTAAAACAAACATTTTAGATTAATACTCAGCGTACAGACGTTCTGCACAAATATACATCCATGTAAACACCCACCAGGTTGGGACACCGCAGAGCATGAGGAGAGCTTGTGCTTTAAATAAAATGAATTCACCACAACAAGCAACATACACGTGATGTGAAATGTGATACATTTCAAGTAAATGAAAAAAGATATCTCAAAAATCCAGATTAACGATAACATTATTTGGATATACATACAGAGGCACTGAACTATGAGCTTTTCTCTTCGAACATCCTGACATTTTCTAAAAACACAATCCCAGTAAGTGTCTTCAATGTATTACGTTTTCAATGGATTAAAGCATTTAAGATAGTAATCAAGCTTATTACATGTTAGGGAAAATCTGTTTTATCTAGCAAAAAAAAATGAAAGCTGGAGGAAAATTCAGTATTTTAAAAAGGATCCAGTCATATATCTTCCTGGAACAGCTTTAGACTCATAACCACACAAGGCTGGGAGCTGTAGATTTTGGGAGTCAGCATCAGCTGGCTTTAAACAATTTACTTCCCAAATAAAGATCTTTATGTGCATGAAGGGGCTAATTTTCCCGCCCAGTGGGCGTAGGAGGAGAAGGCTCCTGATAACTTACAGGACGACACTAAATTCTCATCTTTCTCAACAGAGTTGGAACATGAATTCTAACACACCTCGGGCCAAGCTGCTGTGAAAATTTGCCAAACTGCAGTAAACACTGCTTTCTACATCAAGTACAATTGCCTTCAGGCAGTGATGGAACGTCTTGGACGAGCTGTTTAGGGAGCTGTGTATCAGTTTGACCTAATTAATACCGCAGGCCAGAGCTGTAGAGTCAATGTGCCAAGTCTATACTCTTACTCTGCCTCTTAATTCACACACATCACTGCAAGGAGGGTCATTTGCCGGAATGAAAAGGGGAGGAAGGCGAAGTCAGGGGATAGAAAGAGAAGAAGAGTGTTGGTGTTGGACTTATGAACACCATTAGTATGTTGATGAAGGCAGAATGATAGCTAGATGAGAGAATTTGGGTATGAAGAGCAGTAGCTTGACAATGCATGACATCATTGTAGGGGTTTCAATTTTAAGGTCACAATTCCATTAAAAAAATTTTATTTTATCTCTTTTAGCCAAGATGGATCCGCCATTTTTAGACTGGTCTAGTTTAGTCCAGGATAATTGGTTTTAATTCATGATAACTCTCTTGATTTTTTTAAATTCCCATTTCGATTGTCCACATGGTGCCATGAGTGACATAATGTCCAACATTTCTTTGCAGTGTACCAAACTGAGGCCTTATTGTCAGATTTAAATAATTTATTAACAATATGAATGTGACAATGAAAGAAGAGAAGTCATAGAGTGTCTTGTAGCTCTGTGTTGCTCTGAAGGTTAAGGCCACTGAATCTGCACTGACCTCCAATAACAGGATCTGACATGGAAGGAAACACCTTTGTAGTAAGATGTGACCTGCTTGGCATTTCGTAGCATGGCTCCAGTATGCTAATTAAATGTTTAAGGTCACATGTCTGCTACAAACACACCTATATCGCTAGTTATTCCTTTAGCGCGAGTTGAATTTTGAGGATGTAGATGTCCTGTGCTTTGCTATACACACATGACATAACTTAGTTTACACACCATGGTTCTCTTGTTGACAAAGCGACCGTTGTTGACAGAACTCAGGGCGAACGCAAAATATTTCCACACCGGAGAAGCAGAAGGAGGTTCAGAAGTTCAGTCAGTGTGTCGCCCAAATCAACAGTTGCCGTGGTTACTATTAGCTGGCAGAAGCTTTAGGTTAGCGGGAGGAAGTAACTTGTAGCTGTGCCACAGTGGCTACAACCACAACACTGGGGTTGTTCCCCTCTGGCACGTCTGCAGGGCGTCACAGTGGGGGCGTGGTTAAATCACAGATTCCACCTTTGATTTTGAAGGTCGAGATTGTGGTCTCGTTTTAAATCGATATTCTATTTACAATCAAGATTGTGACACTCCTACATCCCTGGTATATTAATAATTATGTAAAGCAAACTACGACATATCATCAAAACAAACGCTGAACTGTTCTTACTTGTGTAGACACCACATCTCCCTCACAAACCAGTGTGTAACTGTAAAGGTGCCCAGTGTGAGACTGTAATGTGCCATGACAAGAGGCCAAGACTCAAATTCATCCTCTGGGGCTCATGAAAGCTTTCAGGACAGAGAGGAGATCGTACCTTTTGGGAGCATTTAGAAATGTCTCAATGCCTCTCTGCACATTCAGTCATTGTGTGATTTAACTGGAGAGGGCAGAGTCAGTGTGCACCCGTCAGACAGACACAGACAGGTGTAACAGCGAAGGCCACATTTGTTCTGACAGTCAGCAGCAAGTGGACATCCAGGTACAGTCAGCCAGCAGCATGACTTTGTTGGCCAAACATTTTATGTATGGGTTAGTTTCAGCAGATTTGCTCGCTCAGAACTGGGTAAATTATATTATACACAACATGATTTTCAACCCCATTATTCAGTTGCAGCCAAATCACATTATTGGAATGTGATTAGCAGAGAGTAAGAGTGAAACACTGAAAGGTGCAATGAAAAGCCCCATTTCCTACTGGTGATACAGATGTTCAATATGTATGTAGCACAGTGGTGACACTGCAGTGAGTTGACCGGTCCAGAGAGAAACATCAATGGTACAAAGAAGAGTAAAAGAACCTTACATTTACAATGCAGTATGGCAGAGAGGATTGAAGGCGGTTTCATTCTCAGCTTTTTTAATAATGTCAGCAGGCAGCAACTTCACCATGGTGCCTTTTGCTGCATTGAATTTTTATGTAGCAGACACAGATATTGCCAATCTTCTTAAACCCCTTTAGGCAGAACAGCAAGCCAAACCGGGTCTACCATTCTAAACCGTACTATACTGCGACAACTCTGGCCACCCCAACCAAACAGGGACCAGGACAGGGTGACGGCAGCTGAAGCTGGTTCATCAGAGAAACACAGCACTTCCAGAGAGAGAGAAAGTCAAGTGGAACTTATAGTTTTAATCAGCATTGTGTGAACTCACTTGACATTCTGAATTTTGGTTTGAATGGACAAAAGAATGGACATCCTATGATATTTAAAAAATATTCACTGCAGTTTATAGACGTTTCATCTCGTCCAACATATCATTCCCAGCAGCCTTTGCTTTTCAGCAGTAATGCAAAACTATTATGTGAACACAGTTGGGGTGGTTTTGCTCTTCTTTATCCAGGCATGTTTTTCAGCGGTGGCAAAGCTGTGGCTGGCACTGCATTGCCATTTGGGACCAACTCGCCAGCAAGGCTTTGCCTGCAGCATTCCATCACAGATACAGAAAAACCCCACACTGTTCTTCTCTGCATGAGGTCTGGCTGTTGCAGGGACCGGATGACAACGCCCACACCGCACGCTGGCACAGGAAGAGAGGAAGGAGAGTGGAGTGATGAGGAAGGTAGAAAAGCAAGCGAGCCAGTCGAAAACTGAGTGGAAAACTGAGCAGAGAGATAGAAAGGAAGCTTAGCTGAGCAGCCCCTCATTTTCCATGCCTTATTAGCATAACAACGGGTGCTTTCAAGTTAGCATAATAGAGACTCATCGCTCATCATAATGGCTAGAATCTGGCATGGCTGGGACTCATACAATCTGCTGCAGAAACCAGGGGAGGTTCAAATAGTAGTCAGACTGTGGATTAAAGGAGTGGCTAATAGGGGCATCGGTGTGGGCCAGTGGTCTGAAGCCAGAGGCTACTGGACGGTTTAACGAGCTTCGAGATTCCAGTGTTACAGGGGAGCAGCATGAAATCCCACTTCATGGTTTCACCATCAAAATGGAGCAACTCTTCCAACTCTTCAGGTTTCAACTCAATATATAATATATCAATATATGCCTCTTTGCATTTAAGCTGTGGTCAGCGGGATTGCACCAAAAATTGTCAATTGCTGGGTTTCATTCAAATACTGATGTTATGGGACCACGTCTGTCTCTGTCATTAAGCCCCTCCTACCAAATGACACGTGACATGTGGTTATATACAAAGACGCCACATCGACTGTGTTTGCCCGTTGCAGTGATACACCAACGAGTTGGTAAAGGTGCATTCCATTGACATCGGAAGATGGAAAAGGGAGTGATGTCACCTCTGAGTTGTCCTCCATATTCCAGTTAAAAAAATCTGAAAAACATGGATGCAAACATAACTCGGACGAGCCGTTGTTACCAATCGCAGTCGATAACAACACATTTCATGGCGATTTGCACAGAAAAACAGCACAGCAACATGTCCACGAACAAAAATGTAACTGGCTTAAAGTGAAACAAGACAAAAGCGCAATTAACAGAAAAATCAGCGGCGTGCATTTAACTACTGACACGAGTGGCAGCCATCTTGTATCCAGTTTTCTAGTTTGTGACCTGAAGACGTGTCGAAAGTTGAAACTTCTGAAATTGCAACTTTGGACTATAACTGAATTGGACCATAGTCCACCCTGTAACTCAATAAAAGTAGACTAATTTTTCATGCATCAACATTTACTTTCAACTGATTATGATGAATAGTAGTTTCCTACTCCATTACTGAAAATTATAGACAATGATTTAATTGTACATAGTAACTTTTTTGACAATAGTTTACATGTTCTCCACGTGTCTGCGTGGGTTTTCTGAGGTTTCGCCAATTCCCCTCCTCAGTACAAAAACATGCTGAGGTTAACTGACACTCCAACCTGACCACAGGTGTGAGAGTGAATGGCTGTTTGTCTCCTGATGACCTGTCCACGGTTTACCATGTCTTTTGCCCCATGTCAGCAGGGAAGGGCTCCAGTTCCCTGTGAGCCTCATGTGGACGATAAAGCAGTAGACAATGAAAAGCTGACAGATTCTACAGCAGTCAATGCATCTGTATGTATGTCTGTGCAACAGACGACCCAAGGAAATCTCTCCATCACTGACAAACTCCAGAACAGCCAATAGGAGGCGCCCTTGTGATTTACATTATTATGGAATTATTGATCAATATTTATTAATAAATAATGCCAAAAATACATTGCCTAACCCTACTTTAATGTGTTAATCTCACCACAGTAGCGTCAGCATAAATAGAGTTTGTCTGGCCTTTCCAAGAAAGAAATGGGGAATATTTAAATTTCACACTTTTTTTTAACTCAATAAATGCTTTTGGAGCTAAGAGGTTACACTACTTAAACTTTTAGAAAAATGAACAGGGCATAATAAGTATGCAAAGAGCGACACGCAGGCCTGGAGGTGAAAGAATCTAACAGAAATTAAGAGTCCTGAGAAAGTGAACAAAAGGCTCATTAAGTGAAGTAAGTGAAATTATCATTGCTGAGAAGACGGTGGGGAAAAAATGTTGTTATTCAATGCATGAACTAAAGTCACATTTGCAGTCAATGTGCAAAGTCATTTTCAAAGTGTGCTTGAAAGTGTGTGTGTGTGTGTTAAATCGGATTAATTCTGGTGGAGCAAAGGAGTTGTAAACGGTGACCTTTTTATGTCATTGCACTGAGGAGACTAAAAAGAGCAAATCTCACTTTTATGCCCAAGGACTAAGCTTTAAAGCTGCAGTGCGTAACTTTGGGAGATTTTTGTTGTTATTATTCTTCCTCTGGTTGGTCTTCATAAAAGCACACATTCATAACATTATTTGTATGACATATCACCATGAAGATGGTTTGTTTAAAGAATTCAGCAGTGTTCGTCCGCAGACTTTACTTCTCATACGTCTTTGTTTTTGCTACCTGTCCACCAGCCAGTTTGCAGCCGTTTCACTTTACTAGCTCAATGCTGCTGTTGCCTCTTCCTCCTCCTGTCTGAATCTGAACCTGAACCTGGGAACATGTTGACGTTTTGCTAACAAACGCTCAGAAGCATCACAAACCAGGCTCCCATTGAACAATCCCAGCTGTCAATCACATTCATATGTATGTGCTCATTTTCATGCTCTATCTAAACCTTAGAACTCAGAGCATTCAGGCTGCTTTTTGTCTGTATGTTAAAACGGACATGCAGACGCTACATGTGCAATATGGAGTGTCTTATGTCCTTCTTTTGTCAGTACAACCTAGGCAGTCTGATGAAACTATCATTATTTTTATTTTTCACCAAGTATATAAACACACCTGACTAAAGAAGTACTAAAAATGTAAAAAAAAATCTGATATAATTTGTGAAATTTGGAAACATGTCTCAGCTCAGAGTTTGCTTGGTTCATTTTAATGAACAAAAATGAAAGAAAAACTGTCCATTTTGTGACTTAGGCACAATTATCACTATGCCCATTTTTTTAAAGAAAAATATGCGACATAAAACGAATCATAACTTTGACTGAACAACACATAAGAAGACGAAAACCTAATTTTTGAAGCCTGCGGACGTGACCTATGAACACACCCCCAGGATGTCCATATAAGCGGTTGTGTATTACTCCCACGACAATTTACCAAGGGTCTTCCTGCAGTGCAGATCTGTGCTGCATGAGCACTAAGGGTTAAGGAAAACCTGAAACTCCCAACTGAGACCAATAACTCCGGAGGAAAATGTACTGTTGTTATTAATCACATTAGTCATTAGATTTCCAAAACATTTCCATTCAAACACGGGTCTTTTGGACACTGGTGGAGATGCCCCCTTGCGGATATTCAGTATATTTTATCGTCTATCGTCTTGACATGAAACAAGAATGTCACTGGGAGACACAACAAGTAAACACAGCTGACAAAGACAGAGAGACAAGGAGAGACTCGTGTGCAGCCGATAGACTTAATCAGCATTGTGTAAACTCATTTGACACTGGTTTAAATCAGAAGTGGTGTCAAACTCATTTTAGTTCAGGGGCCACATACAGTGCAATTTGATCACAAGTGGGCCGGACCAGTAAAATAACAGCATAGTAACCTGTAAACAATAAGAAATCCAAATATTTCCCTTTGATTTACATTTAATGAAGCATCTTTTTACAAAACATTATGAACAAACTGAAATTTCCTAAGAAAAATAAGTGTAATATTATATCAAAGTTTACCATTTACACATGTGGATCTACTAAGGCACTAAATAATTTGTCACATGTATCGGGAACTGAAAAATATTATATGTTATATATTATACATATGATTAGATTATGATCATTATGGGAAACTTTTACAAATTCATTATGTATATGATGGGACCCTCTGGCGGGCCAGTTCTGGCCCTCGGGCCACATGTTTGACACCCCTGGTTTAAATGTATCTTAAAGTTACACAGTAACTAAATATGAACATGAAGGGAAATAAGTGAATAAACTGTGTGTTCAATGTTATATGTGTTTTTCTACACCACCTTTACATCCCAAAAAAAATAAATAAATAAATAAAATCATCAAATGGAGGAGTGGAGGAGAGAAGAGGGTGAAGGTGAAAGAATATTAACGAAGGTGATGGTACCAACAGCAGGGCAAAAGTGAAGGGAGTGAACCACCAGGGCATTTCGCTAATTGGTGTAGTAAAGTCAAGCAACTCTTGCCATTGCACTTCTTTAAGGATGGTGCAACATGGGAGGGAGGTGGAGAAGCCGCACTCTCCCGTGACCTCGGTCTAATTACTGCAGACCGTGTGGTGAATAACAGCAACGGTGCAGAGGCTCATGGAAGAGAGGAGGACGACGTGAGGCCAGACGGCGGTCTCGTCCCTTTTGTATCTCCCTGTGGCTCAAAAAGCAGCGCTGCACGGCTGTGCTGCCCCGAGGCAGTGAGAACTTGTGGCTAAAGCGCGTGTCTGTCTGCTCCACATTCTGCAGTGTCCTCGTCACCAGCTGCAAATACATAAAGCACACACGATCACGGACAAGGTTTGTGAAACTCAACAGAAATCTATACTACGCTGAATGCTAATCTGCCGTCGCCCCGAGCCGGATAAATTTTCCACTCGACGGTCCAAGTCCAAGTTAGTTGGCTTTCACACTTCAGTTGCCACTGAGCATGTGAAACTCGACTGCACTGGGAGGATGAAGTCAAAGGGGGCATGTTGTGGACAACGAGGTTTTTTTCGGCTAGCGAGGAGCTCCTCAAGCATCAAATCGATGTTTACAGAAACAGAGAACAGGGGAGAAAATAACAGGCTCGGTGAGAACAGCACACGGAATCCAACAAACAAAAGACTGTTGTACATTTTAATCTCACATCAAAACAACCGAGGCAGCCAACACACATACTAAACCTCAACTGTCGGCTCCTTTTATGCAAAACTGCTGTTGTGACCATGACTCGGGCTCCAACCAAGTAACTCGGGTCGAGGCTTTGAATGTGCTCGACTTCAGGAAGTTGCTTTAAGGAAGCTGCTGTTACTTCCTCTGCCCACTGGGTGGCACTGTGTTGTTGTAACTGTTCCACCATAGGAACTTTTCTCATTTACCCAGATAATTTAAAAAAACCTTGGCGCATTTCAACTGAAATTAAATATTTCCCTTGTAAACGATTTACCCGGGTAAATTTAGCACCTACTCATGACTTTGGAGGGGCGGGGCTGTGGGGAACACATCCTGCAGCTGTTTCCGTGTTCTGAACGTAGCGACTTTGTCTCTATATTTAGTGAGTATTCAGACCCTCTAGAGACTCTTTTTCAAAAAGGTGACTAGTGACAAATCTAGCGTCTCTTTCTTGTGTTATTTGAGATTTTTGGAGACACTGATGTGAAAACACGTATCGTTCTAAAGACGAACACATATCGTTCGTCTTTGCACATCGGACGGAACAAAAGTGTGAATTATGACACAGCCTCTCAGGAACATCAAACGCGATGAGAAGAAACAAATAATTTATGAGGAGGAGGAGAAAAATATAATGTTTGTCTGCGCGCAGAGTGGGTTTCACACACACACACACACACACACACACACACACCACTGCTGCTGCTGTTCTCTGGCTGATGCAGCTCACAGTGATGTCGGTAAAAACAACTTTACACCCCCCTCCACACTTCCACCGGCTGTTAAATGTTATGATGGTACGTCATCAACAACACTCAACACTGAGGTGCAGTGGAAACAAACTACATACAGTAGATTAACAGGAACTGGTAATTGTGGTGGAAAAAGGAGCTACTGTCATGTTTTCTGGTCAAGACGCTGACCAAACATATGAAGTGTGAGACTGGAAACTTTATAACTTAATTCCTTTTCCATGGTAAAACTTAAAAATTTCCCATGTCGCCAGGAAAACATAATTTAACTCTGTGTTAACAACATGGCATCATCAATGTATGATGGCTGTTTTCACCAAAGGTTCATTGGATTAACCAAGTAGGAGAAGCACAATGAAGAGAAACACATCCAAAATTTCCATGGCAACAGCATCAGACAAACACTCACACTTTTCACAACATAGCATATGTCATACATGATGAATATACTACCTGTATGTTTGTAGTGCATTACAACTATAATAATTAAATTTTATGGCACACAGAGGTTACTGTCCTCTATGTAATTCTTTTTATTGTGAATGATTGTGTTCAATATTATAGTTTATCAAATGACTGACACTTACAATTAGATGTAATATAAAGTAATCCCTTTACTTTTGCAATTGTTCAACTAATGAGTTTATAAAATGCGTTTCTGTGAGACAACACCAATTAATCTAAATTACTTCTGTGTAAATGGTCCAAAACAAAACAGAAAATAAATCAATTTATAACAATAATAATAATAATAATAATAATAATAATAATAATAAGATGAATAAGCAAAGTCTAACATTTGAGTAGCATTTTATGTGATTAACCAAAACTTAAAACTCAATAAATCAAATTATAGCGACTTAATTACTTGGTGAGTGAATTATTTTAATAGTATATTTGGATTTGATTGATTTGGACAAATATCCACACCTGCACTTGAATGCAGCACAATAACAAGTGATTTGATTGGTGAATAATGCATAATGATAACCAAGTATAAGCAGAAGGACAGTTGTAATGATGGTAATCACTTTTTTTTTTTTACATAGTGCAGTCGCTTGAACACAAACGCTGACATTTTAATTAATTACTCTCTCAATCGATCGATCGATCGTTCATTTCCTTCACGCTTGTTGGCTTGAATGTGAACAGTCCCTTCACACAGCGTTAATCCTTCAGACACGTTTTACGTTAAAGTCCTGAGCGACCGAGTTTCCATTAGATTCAGAATAAACGAGTATGACCCGTCTGAAACGTCACTCACCCCACTGTGTGCCAATTTATAGTCAGCCTACTCCTTTTACATTAAAATGAAAATTGTATTCAATTAAAGCAAATAATGTTTTTGCTAATATGTGTTTCCATCATGGAACGGTTCGGTTTGTTACGGCATGGTATGGTTTGGTTGTTGTTGTGACAAACAGACAACAACACAACAGACTGCTTTTTGCTGGCATCTTTCACTTTTTCTTTTTCTTAGTGGTGAAGTACTATTTAAAACTGCCTCGACTTCCATGGTGTGTTAACACCGATCACAAGGGAGAGTGATGTGGCCCAATCAGCTGATCTTATGGTACCATTTTGCCCTGGTAGCAAAAGGAAAGGGTGCCAAGAATGGAACGGTTCCACTCGATGGAAACACGGCTTCATACACAACATAAACAAGGCAAAATGCATCGATGAAAAATAATGTTTGGCTTCCTCTTGGCTCGTCTTGGAAATACACAATAAGTCTGAGGTGACAGCTTAATCTCACTGTGGTGGGGAGCAAAACGCTAACAATGTCATTCTTATTATTTTCATTAAGCGTGAGAGATTATGTCTCATCTGTCAAACGGCTAATCTCATTATTGTATCCTTTTAATTAAAAGCAGACTAAGTGAGGTGATATCCATTTTACTTGAAATACCGTCCAAGTGACGAACACAACAACATAAAAAAGAGAATAACGACATCCAAAAGTGCGTCCTTCATCTGACGGACACAGAGAGAAACAGAAGTGCCACAGGTTTCAGACAGATTAAAAGCAGACGACTGTGAAAAACAGAGAACCTGTCAACGCTCTACTCTTCCCTCTCTTCATCTTCCTCTGCATCTGCCGAGCATCAGGTGTCTCTTTCTCTCTCTCATGGCCAGTCTGTCTTTCAAAGCGTCCCTCGCTCTCTTTCTCGTCAGCGGTAAGAAAGGCATGAATAATGTCTGCTAGCGTCGGGAGGGACAGGCAGACAAATGCTGGGAGAACGAGATGAAATGAGCGACGGCGAGAAAAGCCACAGACAGAGACGCTGCTGCATTATGGGAGTAAAAATCTTCCCAGGAGAAATGACATTTCCCGCCAATATCTCCTGGAACTTTTAGTGTTACAAAGTAACGCGTTAGTGTAATCAGATTACATTTGTCTGTAATGCATTACTCATTATTATAATCACATTATGAATCAAAAAAATGATCCCATTTATGTTATGCTATGTCATGTCATGTCATGTTATGTGTGTTATGTTTGGTTGTGTTAACCTGTACTGTATTGTTCGTGCCCCCCCCACCCCCCCACCCCGTCCGGTCCGGTTTCCCGTCATCACACAACAAACAAAAGCAAACGAATAAGAGTAAAAACAATAATAAATTCATAGATAAATAACAGGACGAGTATAAACAGACTCTTCCTGTGCAAAGCAAACCTGTTCAACACCACATGTAGACAACCATGCTACATGCCAAAAGTACTGGACAGGACAGGTTATATGAAAAAAAAAAAAATGATCCCATGACTTGCACTTCTTTAAGGGAGGAACAAAAACCCAAATCCCATGTAGACTTAACTCGAGGAGATGAAGAAGACGAAGGCAGGAGACGCGACAGAAATGGAAACATCATTTGAGAGATGAAAATCTTTACACTACTTTGAATTTGTAGGAAGAAAAGAAAAGAATGTGACGGTGAAATGTAAGCTGTGACCAGGGCAGGAACAGTTATCCACGGCTGCAAACACAACCTCTAACCTGATCAAGATGCGAGGCTTGACTTTGAGCAACAATTATCAACAGGAGCAGAGACAGAAAGGCTTATAGCCGCACATATTATGGAGAAAGTGTTGCCTGTTTCTACAGTGGAATTGCCATCTTTTGCCACAAAAAAAAGAGATCAAGTGCACGTCCTCTCTTTAGGATAAAGATTCATGCTGATTTAGGCATATTGTTTTGTATTTTATAGTGTAATTGGCAATTAAGGTATGGTACGTCTCAGGTGATTAGTAGTGTAATTAATTATTTTAAGCAGCAAGTTACAAAGTAAAGTATTTTTACTTTGTAAAAAATACTTTACTAGTAATGTGTAATGGATTACTTTTTTCAGTAATTACTCCAACACTGACCCGGGTAAAGATGTGCTTTAACGTCCGTGTCTCCAAAAGTCTCAAATAACACCAGGAAAAGACACTAGATCTGTCGCAAGGGTCTGAATACTCACTAAATATAGCAACAAAATTGCTAAGTTCTCAACACGGAAACTGCTGCAAATTGTTTTTCACCAATCAGCGGCCTGGTAATCTTAAAAGTCCCTAGTCTGGAGGAGGTCATTTATTTCCTCTTGTAATTTTGGTGGATGAGAAAAGTTCCTGTGGTGGAAAAGGGCCTAATGTGACTTGAGCTTAAAGCAGCAGGAAGTGACGTCACTGCAGGAAAGGGTGGGTGGAGGCAGGACGCTAAAAAGGAAGCAAAAAGCTAGTGCAGACTTAACAAGGATCCTTAACAAAGAAGTCAAACCATTCCCAGACATTTGCATGGCGACATATGTGGACAGAGCAGGGACCGGTTAGAGAGTGAAGGGATGCAAATATAGAGACAGTGGCAGGTTTTATTAAATGGACATACAGAACTCATAATGTGTCCCATCATTTCTCGCAGCGTCCACATTGTCCAGCAGTAAATCAATGTCTGTTTCTCTGTGTTATTGCAGCCTCTTTATCTTGTCAGAAAGTGCTGCTCTGTCACTTCTGGACTACAGATCTGGCAGCACACACACACACACACACACACACACACACACACACACACACACACACACACACACACACACACACACACACACACACACACACACACACAGACAAACCTGATTTTATATCCTAGTGAGGACACATCGTAGACATAGTTCACCATCACACATAAGTACCTAACCCTAACATAAACGTTACTTGTAACCCTGACCATAAAAGGACCAGATCAACATAATTCTGTTGTATTTCAAAGTACTTTCTTTCTCCACTTTATAAAAGGTTTGTATAACAATGAAATGTCAACCATTTTCTTTGTGTAGTTCATAAATAAATTTTCATAAATACAACAAACTATCATTATTATTATTATTCATATTCTATTTAGTATGTCAGTATAAAAAATGTATCCATGTTATTATCTTTTTTATTTTATGGGTCATTAAAGCCCAGGATACATTAAATGGTCATGTGACACATTTACAACAAGTGTATTTATCAGGCATTAAATCAGTTTAAAGGGCCAATTCAACATTTCCAGGCCAGAGAAAAACAGAAATACATGAACTCATTTATGTCTGAACTTTGGGATAAAGACTGAACACTGCATGTATACTGTTTTGTCACGTCATGTTACATGACATTTGTTTGTGACTGTACAGGAAATTTCTTTCCTGCCTCCTCGTCGTTACCCTACTTTTTGTGTGTAGCACCATCTAGCATTAAAAATAAAATCCTTCTTGGTCCAATGCTAATCCCTGTGAAAACACACAAGGATGCAAAAGCCACCACTTGCCTTTCATACACCCACCCTCGTCCCTGTAGAATAGGGAGACAAGACTATTTGATTCTTGCCAAAGGATGAGCATTGAAGTTTGGACCAACCGGCACAGAGAGAAGAGAAAAGGCTTTAATGGCCCCATATCGATTATTCTCTTTTTTCTTTGGTGAATCAGCAGCGACTCATGTGTGGGCTGAGGAGTTTTTCTTCATATTCCCGACTCTGCGAGCAGGTCAGACAGCTTCACCCTCTCCTGTGCTTCCGCTCCAAAATATCTCATTTAGATCTCATTTATATTCATGCAGTTCCAGGGAGTAGAAATATTAACTTGGCCCGACACGAAATGTGAAATCTTACAAAGACTCCCTCGCCAAAAATCTTTCAGCAACAAGGGGCGGCAGTTAGAAAACATTGCAGGTTTCAAATCCACCGCAACTCTGCGATTCATCTTCAGCTTCACGACCACAATCCCGTGTGAACTCTTTCTTTGTCATGTGCCTACGAGACTGCGGAGTCAGAAATGTCCGCATTTGTTGCCTCGAGGGCAAGAGAGGACGAAAAACAAACATCGCCCTGCGTGCAAAGACATCGGATTGGAGTCAAAGTGACACATTCATCAAAAGAATTAGCTTCTTTGAGACAAAAGAGACGCAAGTGAGGCTTGACAACCAAACATCACAGGAAGGTAAATTTGGATCAATGTCAATCGTGTCAAAAAACAAAGAACCACAACTGGTGTCACTCAAGAATATCAAGTCTTAATTCCATGACTTATTTGTAAGGGTTTAATAATGACACCTTTTGGAAATCGACTTGTACTTAAAAATACTTTTTATTTTTAAGTACATGGTTAATAAACTAAAACAATAAAATATTGAAAAAATATACACTATATGGAGTATTGGTGCCACCATTACCCCCCCCAAAATCTATACTCATCAGGTTCTACTGTTTATAAATGAAAATTATACATGATTTCACTAACAGTATAAAATATTAACCATGTGCTTCTACTGTTAATGGTATTCCTTTATTTTCTTTCAGGACTGAAACAACTGCTTATTTAAATCACACATTGTGAACTGTAAATTAATTAAAAAACACAGCAACAGAAGCAGACAGTGGAAGCTCAGTCATCCGTAGATTATTAAAATGAAAATATAAAAATGCTCCTTTCTAATTTTCTTTCTGCTCCAATCCTGTTAAAAACAAACGGCCACAACTCAGGTGTCACTCACCTCAAACCGGTAAATAAATCATCCAGTATCTACCACAAAATACGACACAGTTACAAACAGCTTATGCATCAACGTCGGAAAGAAAAAGAAGAAACAGAATCCAAGGTGTTGAGTGAACAGATGAGTCGCCTTTTTTTTTTTCTTTTTTTTTTTTTTTAATTAAAATTCACAGACGCGTTTTAATTGTGTGGCTGCCAAAAATCAGTCAGTCATCAAGCTTCGTCCACGCACCACATGTGCACATGTGGACAGACGTCCTCCTGACGTCCTCCTGACGTCCTCCTGCACACTGAAGGACGCGACTTCAGACAGACTTGAGGTGTGTTTGATGCATTTAACCCATCAGATACATTCAAGGCTTCTTCACTTCCAGAGCCTTAATCACACATTTTAAGTTTTTTTTTTTTTTGGTTGAAGCTGTTTGAAATATGTTAAACTATGGGGAGAGAGTTATGTGTCGCAAAATATTGGTGTTGTTTTTAATAAAGAGGATCTGAAGGGCTGAAACCAACAATGAATTTGTAAAAATCATTATACAATGAACCTGTTGTGGCTTATTTATTTCATGGTAATATGGTATTTCTTAACGATGAAGTTTTTTTAAATTTATTTATTTATTTTTCTGCCGATGTTATAGTTCTTCCTCTGTTAGGGTTAGGGTGAGTACCCCCACCTCTCCTCTGTCCCCCATTTTCCTCTCACCCCAACCGGTCGAGGCACATCTTTGAGTCTGGTTCTGTCAGAGATTTCTTCCTGTTAAAAGGGAGTTTTTTTCTTGCTCATTGTGTGAACTGTTGGGTTTCTTTTCTCTCTGTAATATTGTAAAGGTTTCGGCCTTATTATGTATTATGTGCCTTGAGATAATGTATGTTGTGATTTGGCGCTATACAAATAAAATTGAATTGAATTGAATTGAACATTATCTGTGTGTTATATCCCCAGACGTCATGTTGGACGACACCAGTTGGTTAGGATTCCCACACCTTGACAGACATAAAATTGAAAGACCTTTCAAGAACTGTGAAGGAACAATTCCCTCAAATTCAAGGACTGAATGTTCTGACGCAGCCAAACACAGCGATTCCTTTGATACAGTCACTTGCTATTAATGAAACACAAATGTATTCAGGCAACCATGTGATGACGTGCACACCACAACACAAAACACATGACCAGTAACAGTCAGTTTATCAGTCTTACACTTGTAACAGCAGATGGTTGATGCCGACAGGGAGAGGAAGACAGTGTGTGTGTGTGTGTGTGCGCTAACATGAACCATCACAACTAAATGCTGTACCTTAACCTTAAAGGGTTACCATAACCCTTACACTAAAACCTAATTCTAACCATAATCCTAAAATCAGCTCTTAACCCTGAGAAAGCCCTTTAACCTCATAGGGACCAGTCAAAATGTCCCCACAAAGATAGGTTTGTATGTTTTTTGGTCCACACACACATACATGTACACAGGTTTGGACAGATATCCTTTTAAAGACAAAACACTGAGTTTTATTCATTTGGGCTGCCTACACAAAGGTGTTATCCCTAATGTTAACCTAACCACAATTTAAATCTTAGGCCTAAACTTAACCAGTTCCTCTTTACACCTGACATTACAATGCGTTTTATGTGATGGGACTGCATTTGGGTCGCGTCTGAACACTTGTAAGTACAGGTGTAAATACACCAGAGAGACACTGAGGACGGATTGTTATCCGATCACAGAAAACACATTCTAACGTCTGGTACTGTATAAAGGGGGCCACTGAGTCATGAGGACATGGTTTTGGTCTCCATTAGCCCTTTCACACCGGAAAGGTTCCAGTTCCGGAACCTAATTTTGAACCGGCCAGTGTGTTCGAACCAAACAAACATAAAAAGATGGGTCTCAGCTGGAACCACCATGATATTCTGGATTCTGAACAGTGTTGCCAACTTAGGTCAGATCCACACGGAAACGACACCAAAAGTAAATGATCTTCTTCTTTGCCGTTTCAAAAAAGTTCCCCATAAAAGTTCCCCTGAAACAACACAAAACCATGTAGTACATATGCCAGGCCTGTAAGTGGCACTGTAACATTTCACCAA
The DNA here is from genome assembly GCA_016785285.1 of Brachirus orientalis. NCBI lineage: Eukaryota > Metazoa > Chordata > Actinopteri > Pleuronectiformes > Soleidae > Brachirus > Brachirus orientalis. Next base: position 426,234 of record JAFBJR010000246.1, read on the forward strand.
ACACGGAGAAGAAGAAGTGATACACATTACCGATATAATCACAGAAACAGAGACAGAATGAGCCAAACCAGCGGAAAGAAAGGGAAATAAATAAAGAAAAAGTTATCACAAAGCCGTTTTCATGAGGATATTTAGAGACTTCACAGAAAAAAGACTTCAAATAAAAGTGACTAGCAACTTTGTGTCATAACCCTAAACACTTTCAGAGAAGGAAATGTTCTTTAACTTTATCTAACTGTTTACTGGGGCGGAAGGTTGGACCCACACAAACACATACATACAGCACATACATTCAAAATGCAGCCAGTATGAGCTGTGGATGTGCAGAGCAGCTGACTGTGTGCGGGACAATCACTCATCTGTATTGTTCATTTCAGTAAAAATAGAGTCTGTGAAACAAGGTTTTGTTTTCTCCTCACTTGATCTTCAACATGATATTTGCCCAACCCTGTGTGTGAAGTCTCTGAGGACAGGACAACGTCTTTTCAGGCAGTTTTCCAAACACAAGAGTATGATGGAGACAACGGCGACAGAGACAGGGACGGCGAATGTCAATGTGATTTCCCCACTCCCACTCCCTAAAAGGCCTCTCTGACAAAAACCTCAACCCGTTTCCTTGTGAACGGCCCCTTAGCGACTTTGTCACTATATTTAGCGAGTAGTCAGACTCTCTGTGATGTCGGTGAAAAGTATTTTGAAACTTAGTTTACACACAGCATCCCACTGAAGGCCCTTCACACATCATGTAATCATTTTATAGTTTTTTAAAGAAACAAATACAGTCAAGTGATCAGCTGCTCTGTTAACTGTTCATCAACAACACTCTCTTGAATTGTATTCCTAAACATATTCAGGTCAGACGTTCTCTACGTCCTCTATATTACAATTACATACACATTGATTATGCTAATTAAGTGACGTCCTTTAGCAACTTTTACAACAGCCAGTAGCTACTTTCCTTACCAAGGATTTGGCAAAACTGGTTGTGAAGATGAGCAGTCAGTAGAGGAAGTATGGAGAAAAAAGAATTCATGTTCTGCCTCTCACTTTAGTTTGCGGGCTGTATCACCAGAAAGCACCAAGATTCTGAGACTCCAGAACGGAGCCAGAGCCAGAACCAGATCCAGAACCAGAAAGCGCTACAAGGTCAGTGTTTATGCCAGAAAAGGCCCCAAAGAGGTAACAAATATGTGTGCAGAACGTTAGGCCATGCTTACAAACAGCTCAGGAGGAGCTTCTTGTGTATTTGTGCACTGTGTGTGCATCACACTTTCATCACTGTTTCACTTGGCGATGCAACTCTACGCTCTCAGTGGGACACTGACAAGAAGACGGATGAGGAAGACTGTATCGAGAATCATTACCGCACTCCCACGCAATAGTGTGTGCACGTCTGACTCAACACAACTTCGTGGGGACTAAATCGCCCCCCCAACAAACCAGTGGCCGGTCCAAACTCTTCATCGCTCACATCAGTCATTCCGTTACTTGGGCAAGCGCCATTGTGTGTGTGGTGGTGTTTTATGATTCCTTTACTCACACTATAGATTTTTTAACTTGTCTGCCAAGTAGTTTGAGCTCTTGGTGCAACATCGTCGGCCTCAGACTTCAGTTTCAGCAGACACCTGCTGCCATAAAAATGATCTTATCCTCCCAAGTGTCAAACTACATGTGTCATCCTGTTTTTTGAAACCAGAAGAGTCACCGTATGTAATATCAGCTGTCAGTCATGTTATCATAGGGTTTCAGTCAAGATCATACCGGGATTGTACCAAGACCAATATAGTGGACTCGCCTTGACCTTGAGATACACGATCATGTTGTGATATTTTGACAGCAATTGTGATACGAGTCATAATGGGCACTGCTGCTGATTTTTGCATCTTTAAAATATTTTTTCTAATTTAAAGAGTAAGACATTTGTGCCACTGAATTACAGAAAACAATGCACAATTTCATCATATTGGTGTTTTTGCCCCCGATTGCCTTGTACTATTTTATTAGGCTCAACTGGACCACTTACCATTTGTTAATAAAAGTATTTAATAAATAAAGTTTATATTATTATTATTTGCAATCGATTGTACAGCTCGTCTTCACTACAACACATCCAACACAATAGTCACACGCTGCATTGTCATCAGCTTTAATCCAAATCATTTACAAAATGGACGCCACGCTTTATGAAAGAAGAATTATCCAAAATGTGTAGTTGAGACCAGAAATAGAAGCGCTGGGCTGTAGGTGCAAATTCTGACTGATTTACATACAAACAAGACCAGCAGAGTCGCCCCCTAATGGCCTCAAGAGAGTACAGGTTTCAGACACTGGCATTGGCTTTACTTTCCAGATCCACCAGAACATACATGACATAGGGTCATGGACACTATTCCAAATTTAGCTTGTGAATAGGAAAGCATAAGTCAAAGATAAGGATGTGAAATGTCAAACCTTATACATAATAATCATCTTTTATAGCTTTTGTGTCTTTGCACATTAACCTTAAAATGGCAAAAAGATTAAAAGATTAGGCTGAATCACGCACTCTTTGTTAGAGTTAGATATAGATGAGCTTTTTTGGTCACAGTAAAACCAAACCCTGAAGCACATGTGTGAGCAGAAGCAGGCTTTGTCGAAATGTTTATTTATTTATTGAAGAAATGTTCTTTCCACTGAAAAAAGTGGGTCAGTAATATGATTTTGCTCAAGCAAGAGACGAGCAAATATAGACTGGGACAAAAGAGGATCCTGTTCACTCAGTTAAGGCACATTCTGTGCCAGGTAACTGTAAAGTACTGAGATTTAACGGAAAAGACATTGGAAATAAAGGGTGAAAATGCATTCATTTATTTATGTGTCACATTAAAAAGGGCATTTATTTTGGCTATTACTGTAAATGTATAGTCGAGTCCAATAAATAACTCATTGGTAAACGTTTATATGTAGTTTCGTCAAGAAAGAAATTTTAGCTTCAATTATTAACCCAACATGCAAAAGAAAGCTTAGGGAGGGAAATGTGAAATTTTAAATTCCCATGACAATTGGCAAATGCCATTTGCACATGATCATGTGACAGCACTGAAAAGCTACTCCTATGAGAACATTAAGGACTAGTACAATACTAGAGATATTTCAGACTGAAATATGTCATGCTGACAGAACCCAGTGCCAAAAAAATAAATAAAAAAAGAGACTTGCGATGGCATAAGCACTTCCACGTCTCTCGTTCCGGCTCAGGCTGCTTGAATAACCTGCCCCAACACCAGCCATCACTAAGTGGGCAGCCAGTGGGTTGGTGGATTGCCTTTGGCTGACCTGAAAATGTCTGCTCTTACCTGCGCCACTCAGCGAGACTCAATTAGCATGTGGTTCTGAACGGCACTCGTACACAGCCACAGTGAGAGATTCTCACTACAGCAGCAGTAGAATATGCAGTGACAGCCTCTACAGCCGGCTGCATTAATCCCCGCAGAGCAGCTCCAGTGTAAAAGTCAAGTGAGCGTGTGTGCGTGAACAGAGAGGTGACGGTAAAACAAGCGTGCAGTGCGATGCAAAGCTCGTTGATCGGGATGCTTTGGCAGCAGTGTTTATGGAACACAGACAAGGAGAGAGGGTTTGGACTTTTTTTTTTTACTCCTCCTTGCAGATTATCCAAGGTACGACGGAGTGAATGGGGCATGGATTTGTAACACTTGTTATCTGCAGGCAGCTGCAACGTGAGGCCCGCTGTTCACATCCCATCTTGCATACTTTATGTATGTGTACACCTGGAGAATTCAATAATATCCACAGAGATACTGGTGAATCATTCCTGCATGGCTGCCACGAGTATGTTCTTTGAAAATGTGGTGGAAATGCTTCCAACACATGGACTGGCTACTGTCTGACTCCAATAGCAGTCACCCTCTGATCCGTAATGGAAACCCAAATCGAAGTGAAGTGCAGCTACTTCATGTCAAAGCCCTCATCCTAACTCTTAACCCTTAACCCTTATCCTTAAAACAGTCATAACAGGAAGTGTTTCTGCATTTTTTCACATAATAATTAAATCATTTAAGCTAAATTTTCCTGCCCCACTTGTTCACAAGTTTAATTGCACCCTTGTAGATACCCTGGTAGACGTGCACAGGCAAAACTCAGAGGGAAGTCAATTTAAAAGCCAATACTGTACATGAGCACTGTAACCATGACAACTCTGACCTTTGCTCTTGTCAAATCTACAGTAGCCACAGGAGGTCATCCACATTCCATCCTTACATCAACCATAATACTTTGCTCTGATGAGAAATCTCTTTGAAAGTAAGTGAGTCCTACACACTCACCACCGATTGGTGGACATCCAAATTACATCCTACGGCGTTAGTCTGACTGCTGGTGGCAATCTAATCTAATCCTCACCTCAGAGACTCGTAAATCATAATACTCGAAACAAAAAAGGGGTCGTGCCCCAGGATTCCAGATGACATGAAAAATTAAAGTCATATTTCAGTACATGGAACATTAAGAGCAAACATGCATAAACATGAGTAATCATCACTTTGCCGGAGACAATAAAGCATAAACTATGACCTGGATTTTTATTAGTGGAGGACAGCGAGTTGGCAAACCAAACACAATATCCGGAGAACAGAGAGAAAAAAAGAACATTTTTTAAAGCTGCACCGCGTAACTTTTGGTGATTCCCCCCCCCCATCAATGTAATGGCAACAAAATGTAGCTTTTTCTCTCGGGCTCCCCCAAAACTGGAAAACAGTACTGTCTGTTGCAACTGTCGTTAAACATACGCCGTGGTAGCATGTGCATTTGTTGACAAACCAGCGATACCGGAGAACTTTAGCATAGATTCTTGTCCACCATTGGCATCCTTTTCTTGTGTTATTCGAGACTTTTGGAGACCCGGGTACCCGGGTAAAGTTACCCGGGTAGTTAGAAGGGAAAAAATGCTCCACTATATGAATAACTTTGAATTCTGAACATGAACGAGGAACAAAGCCATTTGAGCTAATGTCTCTCAGCTAAACCAGGACCAATTAAACCAGGACCAAAATTCGCCCTTATCCTATCACTCTCCCACTTCTTCACACTCTTTGGTATCTGTGCTGTCTCTTCCATTTCCAATGAAAGAACAACTCCTGCATAACCTTCACCCCCAAACGTACAGCAGCTTGACTGTGACGTCTGCAGTGAACAGTCGAAGCAGTAGAAGTGTCTTTCACTTTCGTTCTTGGAGTGACAAAGTTACATAGTGCCAGTACAGGCTTCCTCAGAGCCGATACTTTTATCCATTTAACATAACGGTCATTTGTTTATATTTAAAAGCTACACACTTTAGCAGGTTAGCTCGACAGGAAACAAAAGTGTAACGTATGATCCACTGTGACCCAGGCTCATGGATCCTCATATGGAAACTTAAGCAGCACAGAGGTGGAAACATTTTTCTTCAATTCAACACCAAGCAGCTACTCACAGGAAACAGAAGCTTCAGTAAAAAAACACCACCTAATTTCAAGTGCACTGTTGATGTAGACAAACAGTTCCCTGAGCAGAAAACACAGTTTCCCATCATTATTGCTGGATGTTATTCATTCTTGGATAATATGAATGCTGCAATTTTTTCCCCCCCAAGTAGTTCTAATAGTGCTATAGGAAATTACATTTTTCTGCTCACAGACATACAAAGTCGTAATAACAAGCATTTATCTAAATCTAAGAAGACTGTGCCGAAAGTGATTTGTTGACCCACCAGGGGCCTGAGAGGGAAAACAATATTAAACACAGAGAAAATGGAGAAAAAGCTCCTGAAATGTGATAGAATTAGCACTTTCTAACAGTGCAAAGCCTCTAACGTGTCACAGGAAGCCTGGAGTTAAAGCCACTACATGGCAACAGCAGCAGCAGCAGCAGCAGCAGCAGCAGCAGCAGCAGCAGCAGCAGCAGCAGCAGCAGCAGCAGCTACATTAATGTGTGGTCTTTCAGGTCAGTCACACGTCTGTGAAATTGTTTTGTCATGTCACACACCACAGCGTGTAGGGAAGGAGTCTGAGCAAGCCGCTCATTCTTTTATCATAAGGCTACTGTTTATAGCACAACACGTATCATCTTTTCACTTTCTGTGATATTGAACTTGATATTGATTCTTTCCTTTCCAACATAAACAACCATCAGTCATTTGTCTGTTGCCTTCGATAAAACTACAGCTCCAATAACTTAGGGCTGACTGATTTCCATAAAATATGTAATGGTGATTGTTCTGACATGAATTGCAAACATAATTTTAGCTGCAATTTAATTTGTTGTGTCCAGCTTCATAACAATATTTACTGCATTTAAAAATGGATGGAGCTCTACCACAGGAGGGATTATTGCATTGCTATGCAAGGATGAGAACTTACCTGTATGAATTACTAAACTAAAATCAACTAAAAACGAGCTCTGACTTCTGGTTTATGGTTCCTTTGCTCCACATACTGTAAAACTAAATAATTTTGGTTTGTGGAAAAAAAAAAAATCCTCATCATTTCGACGTGTGTGAGAAATAATTAACAGATTCATCAGAATAGTAAAATAATAATTAGTTGCAGCTTTAAAGTCGATGGATAAAAGAATATTTTTTTTATTATCGTCTGTTGATTTCAAATGGGAAAGAATAGCAGTAAAGGTCTTGAGTTCTCTCCTCTCACCCAAACACCCTGACCTCCTATAAACAAGGACTCCGTCGCTCTTAGTGCTACCTCGTCTGACTTCCTCCTGCACTGGCATCATAATTATTCCAGCTGCTGGAGGTCACCTCGCCGTGGAATGTAACTACGGTAATAATAAGCTGCTGGCACAGACACTGACAAGTGAAAAATGTCTCAATGTTATTGAATTGGTTCCTGTAAGGACACCACTGCTGCTGCAACTGTTTCTCTTTCATAGTATTTATTTAATACACATATCAATCCTCAAAAACAACTTGACACTGTAAACAGCCAATTGAACAAACACAAGCCGACGGGAGAATATCAATCACTTGGGCAATCACACTGGAAGACATAAATATTTAACGAAGAAGCACATTACATTGATACGGGCTTGGCTGCCTTTTGAATAAAATCCCGAGTGTGACGCTGAATCACACACCAACACACACACACACGCACACACACGCACACACACACACACACACGGATAAGACTTTGAGCCAAAGCCACTTAACAAGGTTTTGCTGATGTTTCACCCTGAAATGAAAGGCCACAGTTCCTGCGTTTGCCATCTTAAGCTGCCGCAAACAAAGTTCCAGACAAGCAGAGGTTCATGACATGAGAGTCACATGACCAGCAGACGAAGTAGACAAGCACTGACGATGGTAATTAGGGGGTGGAGTAATTTTACATGAGGAGGGGGAGTAATGTAATTATACCCCATTTGTAATATTAATGGGCACGGGATAAGAAATCTCAATAAATCTACCACAAATGGCTGGACTTGCCCAGTCAGAAGTTAGCTACGGTCAAATTACTTTATTTGGTTATTGGTTGATCTAAGCCTACTTCATATTATATAATTATAGGCACCTACCTAATGTAAACATTCCTATTCCTCTGTGCTTTCGACCTTTTTTTGTTTCGTAATGGTGTTCATCGTTTGCTGAAAAGGTTTACCACAGCCTTGTCCAACCAGCTAGTGTGAAACTGAATGCTCCTTCAAGCAAAATCTGCGGAAAACTGCTTGTAAACCGGATATGACGGAATATTTACGCACCACTGCTGGTCTTTTCGCACGGGATTAGTATTACCTGGAGTCATTTTTCCAGAACTTTTTACGCAAAGTAAAAAGTAATGATTACTGACATGGCACATTTGGATAGGACTAAAATCGCCGAGAAGCTCTGGTAATAATTACTTTATCCCACCTCTCGGTGTTTATCCACGTGAGAATGGGCAGAAGCAGCTTGTTTTTGCAATATATCATTTGCATTTCTACCAATATCTCTTACATTTCTCGTCCAAACACCGCCAAAGTCTGCACTGCACGCACTGGTGCCGTTAGTAAGTCACCTGCCAGGTTTGAAGCCTGTCGAGCAAACAGTTGGACAGTTACCAGATAGATGTTCTTTGACTTAGTAGAGAACTGTGCCTCAGCACCAAATCTCTCCCTTTAAAGCCCATTGATAACATTTCAGAAATCACTTGCTCTGACTTTGGTATTCAATCGTGACTTAATGACAACCATATTACCATATTTTATGGTATTTTGTCATTCCTTGTGACAATGCTGCAATGTTGAAATACCAACTCTGTGATTTGCTCTAATATTTATTCAATATCCTTTCCAAATACAATTTAGTCCACTCAATGTAGCACAAATTGGATAATAAATATTGCATACTTAAATGCCTGCTTTAAATATACATATATATGTGTGTGTGTTAATGTGTGCTTGGTCCGAACTGAAAATATAAACCAATTTTCTTATTCCTCAAGTAAAAAACAAACAGATTGTAACCTCAAATACCCTGGAGGTTGGAATTAGACAGGTGCCACAAACAAAATACACCATACCAAATATATTCAGTATGTAGGTAATGATTATTTTGTAAGTGAGGTGGGCAGGGTCATAATAGCACGGCTGCAGGAAGCTGTTGTGACGTATTTTACATGCAACACAAACACAGTCTAGTGACGAACAAAGTTGGAGATTAACACGTTTTCAGGATTTTTAAGACTTTTTAACTGATCTCCAGTTCAACATTGTTCAGTTTGACGTGTTGTGTTGGACGTCGCGCTCATGACTCTTCCAGTGACGACACTCTCTGACCAATCAGTGGTCGGGACTTCACATTTCAGTATCGGCTCAGCTCGCCTGGAACCTCAAGTCGACCCATGCTGTGCCGAGCCATGCTGGAACTATGTAGTGCAAGAGTGCCATTAGTCAGTGGTGACTTCATTGGGCGTACCACCAGTAATCTCACTGTAAATCTGCCTTTTCTGATTAGGAATTTAACTTTGTGTCATTTTATAAATTGCTCACTTCCCGAAACCAAAGTCCATAGAGAAATTCAGCAATTTAACGTCACAGCACGCAGGAGTTGTTGATCCACTGCTGCCTCATTCAGTCGGTTCAAATGTGTTATTTGTGACTTTGGTGTTGAAATAGTTTGCATTCAGATTAACCAAACACAAGCAGCAAACACAGTCTTAAATCTCAAATGAGGCAGCAGTAGTTAATGTGTCTGTGTTGTCACTGTGGGCTAAAAATGCTGATTTTCTCTATAGACTTTGGTGCAGAACAATGAGTGGTTTACAAACATAAGTTTCCAGTCAGAAAAGGCAATCTGATGGTGGAATATAGTGTCAAAACAATTCTTAAGATATCATAAATATAATCAGGGGTAGGTTTTATTCTGCGCATCTTTTAAGTGGCTAAAAACTGTTTTTTTATTGAGTCACCGTGTTTACAGTAAGAGTGAGCATCTGTCTTTCAGGCTGGTTTCCAGGACTGACGGAACACTGGGGGCATTCCCACTTCCAACGCATTGCTAACATCAAAAATAGGGGTATTTTCCAAAAAATACCAGAACTACCTAAAAGTACGTCTCATGCAAAAGCGCCATTCCTCAATGACAGCCCACGGCCATGAGTGGAGTTTTACTTTGAGAGTTGTGGTTTAAATCCCAGTCTGGGGGTGCCCCTGAGCAAGGCACCCAATCCCTTGATGTTATAATTCTCAATATAACATCAAAAATAATATATTAACACCGCAATATCACTGTAACAATGGTTGAATCCATACAATGCAATGTTAATATAGATAAACTTAATTTCAATTTTTTTTTTCCATTCTTTAAAAAAAAGTGTTTAGTGTTTTCTGTCTGTTAGAAAGACTATGGTTTAAATTGTCATAATGAAAAACTCTGTTTATTGTGATAATTATTAATATCAAGTGGTATGAAAATGGTTTACCATAATCCTGTTTTTTTGGTCATGTCCTTCCTACCTAATCCCATCCATGTTTGTTCCACTGGAATGTGTATTTTTCTGACTGCCTCAAATGTAACACACCCCCCTCTTCACCGGAGCTCACATAGCAACAACGCAGCCCCCTAAAATGTCTAACAACACCTTCCTTGAGCAACAAATGTGGGAAAACAATATTCATTTCCGAGCATATTAGATTTGTAGCAGCGGTAAGTAAAGTTAACGTTTGACTGCGTGGTGCGTTCACGGAACCGAGCAGGGGGGAGAATTGGGAACAAAAGCGCTGCTGTCAAACAAACACGCCAAAAAATAATAAAAAAAAAAAAACAAAGAAAGAAGAAAAGCTTTTCAAAACCAAAACAGATGGAAAAGCTGCGGAGACTCACCTTGTTTGACACACTTGAGTCGGACTGGGTCTTTGCTGTGTTTGACCACAGCATGGACGTCCCTGGTGGTGAGTCCAGCCACCGGGGTATCGTTGACTTCCAGCAGGAGTTCGTCCTGGAAGAGTTTGCCGCTGTTGCACAGCGCTCTGCCCGGCAGAAGCTCGCCAATGACGGGGAAGTGGCCGTTCTCCGCGCCGCCTTTCAGCTCCAGCCCCAGCTCCCCCTCCTCATTCCTGCAAAGGACACTCTCGTGGACTTTGTTGGTCCAGTGGTTCTTCCTCTTCTTCAGGCTCTTGGACATGGCTCCAGCCGCGGGAGGGGAATCACATGAGTGCGGCCGCGGGGAAGAAGTTTGGTCGGCGTGTTTGTCTGAGGTTCCACCCGCTGACACTGATGTGAGGACGCGAGTCCACTTTCAACAGTCAACGCCAGTTGTTTCCATGTCACTCACTCAGTCAGTCACTCAGTCAGTCAGTCAGTCAGTCAGTAACAGCAGCTGGATCATCAGTCTGCGATCAGAGCTGCCTTCAAGTGCTGCCGCTCACGTCGGAATTGACAGCATCAGACTGAGAAGTGGATTCGATTTGATTCCATTAGATTTGGCATTCACTTGTCAGAGCAGCAAAACTAAACTGGACTAACTAAACTGGGAAAGAAAAAAGAAATAGCAAAAAAAAAGGAGAAAGTGCAACTGCAACATTACACACACTGGCAACAAAGTAACAAACACAACATATAAGAAAGTGAAATCAGTGTATCATTAATAAGACATTTACATAATAAACATGGGAAAGTGCAGTGGCACGAGATACAAACAGGACAAAAGCTATAATACAGATGTATATTTACTCCATCCATCCATCCATCCATCCATCCATCCATCCATCCATCCACCCGTCCATCCATCCATCCACCCGTCCAAGAGAGTAATAAAGTAAAACTCGGCGTAAGAGAATTTATCAACTCCTCAAACTTCTCAAGTGTACAACTTTACCAGCAGTACCTGAAGGCAGCATCCTGCTCCAGCCATCCCAACTGACCCGGATGTGAAGGTTGAAAGAGGAGGAGGAGGAGGAGGAAGAGGAGGGAGGCAAGGCTTTCCCCAAATCCAGATTTCCTTGGAGAAAAGAGTGAACATTTTTTGAGAGAGAGGCAGAGAACCTGTTTGTGTTTCCACTGGAGGAGCAGCAGAAATCAGGCTTTTTACTTTTTCATTCACACCACAACTATGTGTTTTTGACACGTCACGTGATACTGTGTGTAACAGTAATGATGTCAGTGAGAATGTCAGAGCAGATACTGGACAAGCACCGATTCAAGGCATTTTGGGGGCTCGGGCAAAATGGATGCAGGGGCCCCCATTACATAACCTCTCCCACCCCCCACCGTCTCTCTCTCTTTTTTTTAAATATATATATATATATATATAAGTAAATTTCTAAATTGCATGGCTTTTTTTATTGGAATTCGATTAGTGTGAATATTATCAAACAACACTTTTGTTTTGAATCCAACACTTTATGACCTGAGCAAACAAACATGAACCACAAAATCAAAAAAACACAAATTGCAAACAAAACAAAATATACATTTAATCTTTTTCCATGCAATGATCAGACACAGGCTCGACTCCAGGCCTGTGTCTACAAAACTCAGTAGCCAATCAGCAGACAGCTTCCTAAGCCCCGCCCACCCATGGTCAGAATCAATCAAAAGAACAATCTTTGAGCAGAAACACAGACGAGTCGGAGCAAGTGTATTTTCAAATAAAATAAAACAGTTATGAACAATTACGTCAATATTTTATTTGCAATTTGTGTATTTTGATTTTGGGGTTTGATTTTTTTGTTTGCTCAGTTCATTACGTGTTGTTTGTTAATAGTGACACAAATTTTAATTCCACAGCTTTTGGCCTCAGTCTCGTAGCATAAATCCTCTTTAGGGTTTTCCCATCATGAAGTCATGTCATTGTCATTGCTGCGTGTTCCTCAGGAGTCATCACTGGGTAAAATCACACCTGAGTTTAAGGTCCAGTATGTGAGACATGGAGACATCTAGTGGTCAGACAGCAAAGTGCAACAAACCCCTCCTTTCCCAGGTGGGTCAGGTCATTACAGCGGCCTTCGCATCCTTATAAAGTTGTTGTTCATTGTTTGTGTTGGAAGCTTCTGCCTCAAAATGTCCTACATGAGCAAGTATGTTCAATTTGAGGTCAGGCTTTTTTGTGGTTCAAGAAGGAAGCAATATCTCAATGTTATATCTATATCGTGACGTGACATATCAGCTTAAATTGTGGATATCTTCCTTTCCCGATAAGTTATCTGTGATTTTCCTGGTTTTGGCTGTGACACTGATAGTCATCATATTTATTACACTGAATATATTTGGGAAACACTCTCACTATAAATTAAATATTATATATATTAAACAAAATTACATGCAATTGACAGAATTATATTTAGAAAGGTCACTTGATAACGTTTCTTTAACTTTTAGATGACAGCAAAATTTGACCATATTTACAGGCATTTACATTGTTTCTAACACACGGAAATATTCTTCATTTGATGTTAAAATGTGATATGATTGGTAATTGTTTTTAAGCATGTAATACAGTTCATAAGCAGTGGATATTTGATTTTATTTTCACTCTCCCCTGAGAAGCAAAAACACAGCTTCATATGAATGTATGATATACAGTATATCAGAATATAGCCTAAAAATATTCAGATATTATTTATAAGCCATGAACCTCAGCCTTAAGCTAAATTAGCGCTACAGCTTTGACAGCACGGGTGACTATGGCATGAAGAGTTTGAACATTCTGAACAAATTTGAAAAAGAATTTGAACAAATTTAATTTAAACTTCCCACTCATAACTGGGAAACAACACACTACAATGTCACCAGTCATTTTCGGGGGGGGGGGTCTTTATGCTCAGGGGCCCCAGGCGGTTACTTCCTGCTTTCCCTTCCCTGTTGTGACGCCCCTGCCATTGCCTCCACTAAAATAAGGCTCTTTCTCAGGCTCCACTGTCTTTGTCTTTGTCTTTGCTGTCCCCTTGTGAGTGCGACTACATCAATTACTTTGATGAAGTCCCACTTTTTCCGGGTGGACAAGGACCCACAAAGGTCACTGTGATGTCGGCGAAACCTTTAAAACATATTGTCATTATTATTTTTTATTTTTTTATTTTTTGAATCCTTAGGTGAACTTGTTAGTAAGAAGTTTTATTTCTACAAACACCCTCAAGGTCTTCAGTAAATGAAGCGTTTGTGTGTTATGAAATGCTGTCAAGGAGCATTTTTCTTTATTAAACTTATGGAGATTTCTAGGCATAGAATTTATGATGCACACTCTCAGCCAGTTAGCAGTAATAGTTTTGTCATCTGAGGAAATGGCTCTAAAAAGTGTGTTTATCCTTAAATAAGGGACGTTAAGCAAACGGGGATTGGAGTGAATATAATCCAACTTCAAACAAATGTGTGCTGGTGGTTTTTCCTTCACGTGGGCTGACGTTTGCTCTTCTAACATCTCTCCTCACCATGCCCATTTTCACTAATGATAGATTGTCGCCATAATTGTATAGAAATCCACTGATAATAGCTATTCTACTTAGTTCTGTCCTAAGATTGTGTTTTCATCATAACAAACGAATCATGACTTGAGATAAGTGCGCTAGGTTCCCACAAGGAGAAATAATCCCTTTGTCTCGTTATAATATAGTGTCATTTTTTTTGAACCTTGCACAAAGACGGTTCTGTAAAAAAAATCTCCTAGTCAGTAAACAGTAAACAGTAAACAGTAAACAGGCTCTTAGAATCACTGAGGTTTGAGTCCATGAGCCTCGGTGCATCGATCTGGGACTCTGATTACTGAGAGTTCCTGTTACTTCTCCTTCTCCACAGGAAGGTCAAACTGCTGCTTTCAAACATCTCTGAAGCAAAAAGAAGAAGAATCGCCCGGTGGACACAAAGTGAATTACTTTACAGCTCTGGATTCTGAACCTCAGTGTTTCTGTTTACTGACTCATATCGATTTTTAAAGCAGATAAAACAAAAAGTCGTATCAAAGGTTTGATGCATAGACTGTTCATGAAAATGGACATAGACTCACACATTGCCGACACAGTCGTCATTGTGGAGCAGCGTGTGGTTGAGTGTCTTTCCCAGGGACACATCAGCACGTAGACTAGCAGAGCTGGGAATGGAACCCACAACCTTTTAGTCAAAAGACATCTAAACTACAGTTAATCTACTTTTCACTTGATTTTCTTGGGGACATTTTCTGACTCACTAGTTTCAGGTCTTTATTTCTTAAGTAGAATATGGTGTTTTGTTCCCTTTTAGGGGAATAGAGATAATTAATGACGGCACAGTGGATTGTGAAAACTGTCAAATCTCAAACCTCAAGGCTCCAAGGCCACGTCCATTTCATATACTGTCTAGTAATTTTTTGGCAACTGATTTTTCTAACAATTACAAAGAAGAGGAACTGCAAACCCTAAATCTCCTCTTAACAGCATCTTCTTTTGGTTTTTGTTTTGTTGAGCTGTTGATCCAGGTGCATTTCCTTTTCCTGTTCCAGTACTGACACCACTCTCATGCCTGCATTTATCCAAAATCCAACCGTCTGTATTGTTATATTCACAAGAAACTCAAAGCAAATGATCATATTTCTCAAACTGTCAAAACTATTTGTTGTGCAAATACAAGTGACAGCCGTTCAGAATTGTAAAATCAAATTGCAGAACTTGTTCTGGGTTTCTAAAATGTAAATCCAAAAGGTGACAAGAAGAAAAACCAAGGACGTGACTGAAGTGTCCTCAGTGGGAGCCTCAGGACGGCTCGTGATCTGACGCAACTGTCTCAGCTGATTGGATTTATTTAATGTTTCTCAGTCTAAAGACTTCGGTGCTGTGTTGCAATCAATTTCACCTCAGAAGTAAATTTTACCCTGCTTGAGTTGCTGCACGAAGACAAACGGACAGAACAAGGCTGTGTTCCCTTTCTTCAGCATTTGGACAAGAGCCTGTGCATTCCAGAGGTGGCGGCTCTGCAGAGGGGGAAATTAAAAAAGGAGGAAGAAAAGAATGCAAAAGAGACGGGGAGTATTTTAACAAGGGCAGGAATTCTGGAGGCAGTGTTTGAACAAGGACAGGAATGTTCTGCGCGTGGCAGAAAGAGGAGAACATCAACAGCTCAGGGAATGAAGGGACTGGAAAAACAGTGTGGGAATTAAATTGTGAAATGAAAAATGCTGGGTTGGCTGAGGGTTGGCACAATGAGCCCATGAGTGTGGGTTGATGGGAGTTCGTTTTCTAACTGTTTAACATAATGTACACAGTAGAGAGAGCGTCATTTTCAACATTCCTGCGTGTGTTTCTGACGTTTTCCTGTGACACACAGTGCAGACGCAGCAGCTTCCGTCCCTTTCTGCAGATTTTATTTTGCAGATAATGATTCCGTTCAGCCCATCGGTCACTTCAGTGCTACCAGATGGGAGTTCAGTGGCTCAGCCGGCGATGCTACCCTTGGGATTGCAACAGTTCTCTGCTACATGATGTAATGGTTATGACAGGAGTCATTGCAGAATAATGAAAGCTGGTCAGGGATGAAGCGAAATGGCCCGGTGATGGTTTCCACTGCCAATGACAGAGGAAGATACTGTATTATCCACTTTGTCTTTAGTGGACGCTGCTATTCCAGCTCCAGCAGAGCTATTGTTTCACGATTAGGCGGCTTATTTCATGTTGTCACACTCGATGCAGAGTGGAATGATGGAGCTGTGGCTGCCTGCGTGCTCACCTTAGGTTATTTGGGCTGATTCTGTCTGAGGCAATTGACCTGTTGATTTTACTGCCATCTGCTCCACCTTAAGCTGAGGAAATGTAAGGTCACAGCCAGGAGATGTGTGACGCAACCTGATGAACTGCCAACATCGTTGCTAGCTTTCCTCAAACTGGCAGAAAAAAGGAGTTAAGCATTAGGAACAGAGGTGTGTGTGGAATCCAGTCATTCATGCTGCTTTTTGCATTAGGACGTTTAGTTCAAATGAGCCCAAAGGTCACATGACAGCATGTCATGGTATTTTAAATATAGGTGTGGAAGAACTTGACCTTATCCTCGTCAAACACCTTTGGCTTGAAGTGGCACAGCGACTGTGAGCCAGATCTTATCACCTGCATCAGTTTGCAGCTGATGTTATCGTCTTTATCTTTTAGAATTTTCTGTTTCTGTAATGTAGTTCAACTCTGGTAGCATTTTCTGTCAGCCTGTTTTAGCGTGAAAGACAACAAGTTCACATGACATTGAATGATTCTCTCTCATTCACTTTTTTTGTCAGTGATCTCTGCCATATTTGTTGATGCTGTATTACCTGTTATCCTTCTCCTGTCTTCTTCTCATAGTAATTTCCATCAGGTTGTACCCTAAGAAGGGTCAGTTTCTGTCACTGTACATTCCTACACATAGGCCAGCCACATACAGACAGGCTAAAATGGAAATGATTCTTCTCAGTATTGATTTAAGAGGGAAACATGAAGGCCCAAGGTCGGCCAGTTCAAAAAAACAACTGTTGTCATTCTCCTCTGAAAAGGCCAGACTTTTGTCCAGTCCAGTATAATTCCTATAACTTTCAGATAATTGGCAAATCCACAATGCCCCACTCTCAGTCTATTTCAGACAAACTCACGTCTTCTCTTTATTTTCATTGAAATCCACTTATTTCAAAACATAGAGCGATAATGCTGACCCTTCTGTTCCGTTTCCAACTTACCGTCTGTTTAATCTCATTTTCTTTAGACACAAACATTCATCCTTCCCTAGACAAACCTTTGGATCGATCATTTCTGTGGCTAATGCTTCTTTAACCAGTTAATCCAACATTTCATTTCCTTCAACTCCTGAGTGTCCAGGGACTGATTTAAACAGTATGAGATATACAGTAAGACTTCAAGAACCAGGTGATCCCTCATCCCTCAACACGACAAGTCCAACAAGACGGCTAAGAGGAGCAAACGAAGAAGCAGCCATGAAAAGTTTCACAAGTGAATTTCTGTTTGTAAAAGAACTTGGATGTTCAGCAGTTTGATGGGATAAAATCTTACTGCAAATGGGGAGCACATGAGCGGTGGTGGTTCAGGACGACCCAGACACACCTCAATGGGTTTGGTTATTATTCAAAATTGCTCACGTTGCGACAGAACTTACAAACTGGAGATTTAAGTGTCATGTTTAGGCGTTGATATGTAAATTGCATTTGATATACAGAACGGGATGTAGCCAATATGTTGTGATCAAAAGATCAATCAGTTTATTAAGTAAAGGCGCACACTGAGAAGGCCAATGTGACCAAAACCAAATCAAACTTTTGGCCAAACTGCTAGTGAAAACTATAGGCCCATTTCCACTGCAAGATTTTTGTAAAACCTTGACGCATTTCTTTTTACCCGGGTAAATTTAGCACCTACTTGTGACTCGGGACTTTACAGATTAGCAGGAACTTTGGAGGGGCCGGGCTGCGTGGAACACATCTTACAGCTCTTTCTTTTTTGTGAAGTTAGCGACTTTGTTGCTATATTTAGTGAGTATTCAGACCCTGCAATGAATTGCAAAATGCAACTAGCGACAATTATAGCATCTTTTTCTGGTGTTATTAGAGATTTGACATGAAAGACGTTGGACGGAACAAACGAACGAATGATTCTGATGTGAATTATGACGCAGCCTCATGAAAATCAAACATGATGTGAAGAAACAGTAATAAATTATGAAGAGGAGGGGAAACATATTACATCAATCTCTGTCACTCCCACCATCTCACTGAAGCACCTTTACAACCCCACTCCACACGTCTGCAACTGTTTTATACTTTATTTTTCTTTATTAACATGAAACAGGCTTTGGGAAACAAACACGATCAAGCGATCCACCGGCGTGTTAAATGTTTTGACTGTACGTCATCAACAACACTCAAGAACGTTGAGGTTCAGTGGAAACACAAACTACACAGATTAACAGGAACTCATTTACCCGCGTAATAAAAGTTATTTATGTTATTAAGGCATGTCTATATTTTTAGACACACATGCTTGCTTTACTCGGTCTCTACTCCTTCTACTCCTTCTACTCTGCAATAAAAATATTGCGGGCAAAGGTCAGGGGGTCACCACTTGATGATGTTTGCGCGGTGATGAAGTAGGTGGTGGTATAAAGTACACACTGTTCACTGACACACTGACTCTTGTGAAGTTGCAATAAGAGCGGTGGCCTCGTGTGCAGCTCCTCGGCAGAGCCCCGTCTGCTATTTTCTGTCCGCTGATGAATTGGTCTCTCTGCAGCAAACATCAAGACCAATAAATCACACAACCTCGATGTGGAATCCAGGGCTTCTATCCACCTAGCTTGATTTGATTGGCCTCCGTGTGAGGATTACGGCGTTTTTACCTTCAGCTGCGACCACTTCTATAACCATCTCCTTTCTGATGGCTAATTAATCATGTCCTCACTTGGCTTCCAGCTCACAGCAGTCCACCGGCTCTTCACCCTCACCACCCCACAACCCCACCCCGCCTCCATTCTTCTCGTCCTATCAGCTCGGACAGATAAGTACCTTTCCCCACAGTACAAGGTTTTAACTCTGTCCTAGTGATCTCTCCAGCTTAACAAAAAGAAAAAAAATCCCAAAACCAGCCCGACTCTTCCTCTCACTGGGGGGAAAGTTATATTCACACTATCACGATCCGTCATCTGTCTTCACACGCCGGCCTTCGTGGCGTCCATCATCCATCAGAGGAGGAGCAATAACACAGTTGCCGAGGCAATCAACAGGACGACAGCTTGATAAGACTTCCACAAGCTGCCTCTCATATCCCATCACAAAGCACATCTGACACAGCAGCGGCAGAGATCGTCCAAACTAGACGGCAGCAGCTTCCAGTCTGTTACAGATTACGTCTAATATTTTCAGGAATGACACTGATAAGATCACTATCCTCAGTTTGTAGTGACAAAATGCACATTTTGTGTGCTCATGAAACTGGTGAATTTGTTTAATGGTGGTATCAGATTTATTTGTCTGGATGCATGTTATATTGTTTTGGGTCGGTGAATGAATGAGAGGATAGAGCAGATGGTCACTTTGTGAGATGTTTATTGTTGAGTTCTTCAAAAGCAGGAATACACTGTATGTATGTATATCTCACTCTTTATGGGAGGAGTTGTTTAGTTTTACAGCTCAATAAAAGCAGACACATTTTCTGCTGCATATTTATATACTGTCTTTGACTATGGGAGCTCATTACAGCACATTATTTTAGATGCAAAAGTGATTATATTGTACTGAAAGCAAAATATATTAAAGTGATAGTTTACTTTTTGAAGTAGTTAGCACTCGCACACAGTCAGTGCTGACAAAGCTGTGTGCGCCTCCTGCTGGAGCTCAGAGCTGAACACGAGGCTGCCAATGGGGACACAAGGGAAACTAGATTTTAGTTTTTTTAGAAGATTGAAAACTGCTTACTTTTTCATACCAACTTTGATAGAGAAAGTTTGCTGGTCTACTGCTGCCTTGTTTGGCAAGTTTATTTCACTCAGGTAAGGAATTTTAATCAAAGAAGTCATAAAATAACTGGTCAGGAAAGGCTGTGTAACTGTGAACATGAAGCGACTGACATATTTTTAAAATATGTTAGGAATAGATTTTGCTGTCAAGTGGCTAAAATCTGTTTTTCCATGTGAGAGTAACCCTGTAGCAACCAAGACGGCGCCTTCAGATCAATCAGCCCTGATTATTGGCACTTTTCCACTATATAGTTCTAGCGCGGCTCAGCACGGCTCAACTCTACTCATTTTGGGATCAGGCATATTGTTTTCCATGACTTCATAGTTCCTCCTCGACGTGGACAGGGTCTTCATTGAAACTGCTGAGACGACACAAACACGTGACGGTCAAATCAGTTGTTTTCTTTGCAGTGAATCATTTTCCTCAGTTTTCTAAACAGATGAGTTCACTGAATGGTTCAGTACTTCCTGCATGAGCGGAGCACAGACTCCGTCTGACACAGTCACTGAAGTGAAATACGGCTGAACGGCTTGTGATTGGGCTCACCATCTCCGTCTTTCAGCAGTGCTGTCGCTAAATACACCAGACTCCTCTGTTAAATATGGACATTTTACAAATGTCCTTGTTAAATGTTGCAGATTAACGCATGTTTTCAGGATTTTCAAGTCTTTTTAACTCATCTACAGTTCAACATTGTTCGCGCTCGTGACTCTTCCGGTGACGACGCTCTCTGACCAATCAGTGGCCGGCAGTCTGTCCACGTCACATTTTAGTATCAGCTCAACTGGAACCTGGACAGAGCAGGGACTAAAAAAGGACCAGCTACTATCACTGATGGAAAAGCAAAAAAAGTCACTACTACCCCATAAAACCACACCAAAAAAAATCACTTTAATATATAGATTTTTTAAAATATAATTTTAATCTAAGTTACAGTGGACCAGCAGGGGGCGCATACTGCTGAAACCTTTAAACATTTTAAAAAAAAATCACTTTAAAATAAAATGTTATTTCTCCTATAACTCACATGCTTGACTGTTTTTTTAATCACAGTCTTGCAAAATTCCGAATTTAGGTCAGATAAATGTCTTAGTTTAATCCACCATGCAAATACCAGAGTAGCGTGATTGAGGACTTTAAAAATCCATACAACAGCTGAGACGGAGGGAGAATCCAGGGGAGTTGGAGCTGAGAGGTCAGGTATCGCCCGCAGCCAAGCGGCCAAAGCGTGGCATCTGTGTGAGGGAAAGAGGATTTAAATTGATCTTTATGTTTAGAAAATACTGCCAGAGCAGAGTTGAAGAGAAGAGCGAGGCTCTCAGTGTGCTTTGAATTAATATTCAGATCTCGCAGCTACTCAAACCAGTGGCCCTTTGCCCTCCCTCGACCCTGTGTGTCCACAGTGAAGCAGTTTGTGTTTAAAGACACATCTCTTCGCCTCCAGCTAATGGACTCTCTCTGTCTCTGGGACTCTCTCTGTCTCTGTGTCTCTCTCCATCTCTCGCTCTGCGGCTCGACGATTGTACGACCCCAAGTCGAGCTTCTTCCACAGGCCTTTTCGATATTCCGTTCACAAAGCGCCGTCTAAAGACCCTCATTGATCAGCAGCTCCTTAAGATCCTCTCTTCTCGTTTAGCGAGGAGTCACTGTTACATCAATGTCACAGGAAATGGATAAGTGGTCATGTGATTTATGGAGGAGTGACCGGGTGACGGTGGAAGTGTCTGCCTCAATCTACAAATGTACGTCTTTATATATTACATGTGAAGTCTGCTCGTGATGAGAATCCAGTGGAAATGATTTGTGGTTTTTATGGATACGATCAATATTCAGTTTCAAACTGATGGAATATTTTCAGCTACTACACATACATACACATGCTTTGTGTGTATAAAAGTACTTACACTTATACATATACTATATATTTATACTGTATGCACACGTATAGATATGCACACACTGCATAATATATAATATATACATAAATATGTATATATATGCAGTAAATCTGTATAGATACATAATGTATAGTAATATAAACATGTAGTATACACATGTATAATTACATATATACCTGAACTTATATACATATACATATGCATACTGTACACACAGACATCATGCAGTTGTAGCAGCACATACTGTATATACTGTACACATATATGGACAAACATTATATCTACACACATACAGTTGTGCTCATACGTTTACAGAATTTGTCATTTTTTTGTGGTCATTTTTCCATAAAACTAATCCAGAAATCCTATATACTGCATGCTTCACTATGTACACACAGTAAAAATGCAATTATAAATCAGCAAAAGCATTTTAGCTGAGTCATGTTTGGGTTCTTTATTTATTCTTTTTGGGAGAACGACATTTGTTACACAGTTGGTGAATAATCTAAATTAATAATGACTCAGCACAAACGTGTTGTTAACAGTTTCATAGTTCATTAAATGGTATAAAACGACTCTATCAGACTAATATCAGTATCAGTAGATACTCGAGTTTGTGATATTGGTATCGGACACAAAACATTGTGCCATCTCTCATATAAACACACAAAACACATTTAAAAAGAACATATCTACATATAACACACAAAACTTGATACATACATACATACACATTTGCACAGACACACAGATGTACCTGTACATGTTGTATAAAAATGTACATTCAAATACATATAGTCACTCTGCTCTCATTCTCCCTTTTTGCCAAAGGTATCTGAATCTGAAAACACGCCACTCCGCACGCACTTCCTCTGTCATGCAGATGTGTTCAGTGTGCGTGTTAACAGCAGCCGTCACTGTAAGTCACTCACTCCCAGTCAATAACTATTCTCTTTGCTAAGATTAGAAGATTTCTTTTGCATGACCTAGATATTAAATCAAGCTATTGTTCCACCACAGCCACACAACATTTTCTGTCACAGTGAAGTGAAAGAGAAGAGGGAGGAAAAGGGGGAGACGAGAGGAGAGGAGAGGTGAGGAGAGGTGAGGTGAGGTGAGGTGAGGTGGAGGGATGCTGGCGTCCACCAATGATCCAGCTCAACAGTGACCCCTGCTGTGTGAAGCTGGTTACCTTCCCTCAGGCGAAAAGAAGAGATTTGTCTCCAGGTTTCTCTGACATTGATATTTAATTAACTCCCTACATGAAAAGATAAAGAAAAAGTACCAAGGATGTCTCTAATTATTCAACTATACACAAAAAGTCTGGATGCTGTGTAAAATGTAAATAAAAAATGAATGCATTGATATTCAAATCTCATAAACCTATATTTCATTCCTAATAAAACAGATGTTGAAACTGAGACATTTTACCATTTCATGAAAAATAGGAATTTGATGGCAGCAAGAAGAGTAAATCCAACAGTTCCACACAAAGTTCTATTTGTATGGGAATGCTGAGTCAGCTAGGGTATTGGTATAAGTAAAGAAAATCCTTCGTTAATCATTAATCCTTGACACTGATGAAGTGTAAATTAAAAGAAAATTATCAAGCTAAAATTTTTCCAACCACTGTTTTACCTTAGTATCGGAAAAAAATATAACATTTAAGTCAAAAAAGTTTAAAAGCAATATCAAAGGCATCTTCAATTGCAATTTCTCCTATTTAATTTCTCCTAAGTGTCCTCTGAATGCACCTCACAAGTGATTTACAGTTTTGTTTGGTGAAGTCTTTCAGTGCATTTATAAAAGTCATTAAAATCAAACCCTAACCATTTTTTTGCGTTGCACACGTTAGACTCCACATTCCTGTCAGTATGAACGTTTGATCCAGTGAACTGTCTGTTGGTGTGGTCACCTCCAGAGAATGTCAGCAATGCTGTGTGCCCCAAAGACCCGCTCAGCCTGGACACGTAATCCTCAATCCTGATCCTCACCTTGACCAATGGGGTTGAGTGACAGCTGAAATTGTTGACCAAGGTTGGCTGACTGCTGCTTTTAGTAAGTGGAGCTATGCGGTAATAACACCTCTCCATGGCATCATACCAGTGAGTCCACGTCTGTACAGCTGCAGCCTTGCTTTGCTCGTGCGTGCAGCATGCTTTATGCCCCGGCAGTGCATGGAAGAGTAATCATTGGTTGTGTAGCAGCGGTGAAGATTTAGCCTTCGTCTTACCTTCAGCGTGAACCGTCAGTCACTCAGAATAGAGCAGCTGCCAGTGGAGTTCTACACTACATCACCCACCGATCACATCCTTCCCCTGCTGCTGTAACCACTGTTACAGCACATCAGGGTGTCTGACAATGATAAACACAGGAGTTTGATATTTTAATCTTTAAAAAAAAACAAAAAAAAAAAACATGATTACTGATTTTTCCTCTACTGCAACAACGCATCATATTTTGCATTTCCATTATGAATGGTGCCAAAATATCAATTCTTGGTAGCCTTTCCTTTGGGTACCAGAGTGAAATGGTTCAGTATGGTTAGACAAGGTCCAGCCACAACAGTCAGCTGATTGGGAACTAATTCCATGTAGATTTCCCATGGAACAGCCACAAACTGATCAGGAAAAAAGAGCTGCTTGAAGCCCTCCATTGTCGATAACATCACGCTATGTGGCACACTCCATCTATTAAGGAAAGGTAATGTTCAGAATCAAAACACAAGCCTGACCCAGTGCTTTACTATTCAGAAGCGCACCATGATGGAAACACAGCATTAGTGTTTGGTTAATTATGAATTTGTTAAAACCTACGGATGTTGGTTTATTCAGACACAGTGTATCATCCCATAGTTGTTCCCTTAAAACAATATTTTTGGAGAGCTGCCTCCTCGGGTCAGGACTCAGCTGTCTACCTACATCTACAGGTGTCCACGTTTGAGACAGAGAAGACGGATGGTTTGAAAGAGGAGTGAAGGAAACCATCCATGTCAAAGCTGAGAAACCTGAGCAGAGGACACCACTGTGACACCAGTGAAACAGCATCTTTTCCCAAGAAAAGACATGGTGTGTTCCAGTTGTAGTAAGGAGACAGAAATGTCCATGTTTCCAAGTCGGACGTTTCAATTGTTGGTTGGAGTTTCTACTTGGGAAAAACGCTGCAACCTAAAAACCCTGACGTACGATTCCACGATGTCTTCCACTTCATTATGTCAGTCGTACACACATAGCACTGTTCAATTTTTATGTGGACAGAAATGTTGCTAAACTGTTTGTGTGAGCAAAATACCAGTGCTCTTATGAATGCGTAACCCATTGAATTCAATGAGAAAATGTGCCCAAACTTTTGACTGGTAGTGTATGTTTGCGCCGATGCTTTTTCTTGACTTTTCAAGTAGAATGCAGTCAACTCTGAAGTGATGTCAGTATCCACTAAAAAAGACGTACAATCTTTTTCTTTTTCTTTTTCATTTGTTAAAAAGTTTCCTGTAAACACGACAACACTTCAGTAAATGTCTTCATACACACAAACCCCTCAAACATCTCTAATGTACTACTGTAATACATATGACAGGCCTGTATGTGGCGCTGTGACACTGCCAAAAAAATGGAAGAAGAGACAAATTTCTGTTTGCTAATTGCATTTTTTTGGAAACTGACAGCCAATTCAGCCCTAACTGATATTGTTGAACTTTCATTTTACTTCTGCCGGAGAAACTAATTTATTAAAAACAACATTTTGCTGTGATAGTCTGTGTTTTATCAGCCAACCCCTCACACGCAGGCCAGAGAGCGACAGGAAGTGGAAGCCGCTGAATGTGAAACTGCTACTAATATGTTACATGAGTTGACACAGGCAGGAAATGGAGTGAGACATGTCCGACTTTTACAAAGTCCATTAAAAGTGTCTCTAAATTTGCATACAACCCTTTGGGGTGGAGGACTGTTACAAGCCGAGCAGATAATTTGAACATGGGACAAGGGTGGAAATGGACTGTTCCCAGGCTCGACTCTGACATCAGCATTCAGACAAGATGAGTTACAGCCTTGTCGTGGCCGAGCCTTGAGTGTCAACCAAATTAAAATTCTGCTCAGCAAGGAGGACGTGTACCAGGAGAAACTTCTCCTGCAAGGTAGGGAAACTTGAAAATAAACAAAGCGTGTACTGGGGAAGCAGCGGATGCAAACAATGCAGACCTCTGCAGCAGGTTTTTGGATGATTTTCTGTGACAACAGCAGGCGGGAAATGGCATCAGGGAATTGGGGTGAGGCATCTGAGGTGACACGCTGGGCGAGGAAAATAGTACGGAGCTGGGTGAAGTGAGGACAGAGGCAGTGATGTTGCTACAAGGACTCTCATTACTTCAGTGCCATCACTCGACTAAAATGGGCTCCTGTGCTGACTGTCTGCTTCCTCTCTAACCCAGTTGAGTTGATGTGTGAGTGAGAGGAAGAGCAGATAGCCTCCCGTGCTCTCCATCTGGCTGCTGACACACACTTTATGTTTACCAATGAGCTCGCAGAGGAGATGGCGTCATTCAAGGCGACAGGTAAGGGTAAAGTGTGCACCCGCATTCCTGCCATCCTGTGCCTGTTTCTGCAGTTTCACTCCTCGGGAATTTGTCCAGTCTTAGTTTAAGTTGTTGTAAACAAAGACGGCTCCTGTCCTGTCACCCCTGACCTTTGAGCCACAGTAACACTCTATTGCTGTTGCTTCTATAGCATTTCAGTCCATGGCATAATTAAGGGATGCTTTGACACATCGTATGTCAGACATACATAAATTCTTTTTTACAGTATGTTAAATGTGCTTAGTGAAACCTTTACATCATTTAAGTTTTAATTTTTTAATTACCCCTCATCTGATCCTGTGATTTTGGCCAGCTGATACAATACTCAATATCGTATCGATATTGATACGATATTGAGTATTGTGTCGACTCATCCCTATTATTTTGTGTCACTCCCACATCTGGATCAAGAAACTATGAGAAGCAGAGGCTGCAACTGCTTTATTTACGTTATAGAAAGACTGGAAATACTTTACATGTCCAGTATGTAAGATTTAGGACTACAATATAATAATAGTAGGTTTGCAAATGTGTATAGTTACTTTAGGCAAGGGCCTTATCTGCCATCTTTCTACACCAGCCCAAATAGCTTGAGTCTGTGTTTACAATCAAAGTGGCGTGGGAGGCCAGACCTACAGAAACAAAACAAACAAGATGAAACTTATTAAAATGAATTTGTTTTCTGATCAAACTGCCAAAGGCCCCACTGTCTACTGGCAAAAACAAAACGCTTTAGTATAAGTCCTGTCAAAAAACAGTGCACAATTTTATGCCTACAGTATACATATCATGTAGACTACACCACTGAGTGGCTCAGATCATTTGGCTCCACTGGGTTCTACAAACCTGATTACACTCTAATCCTGCTCATCACCACCCAGCACAGGAAAATACCAGAGATATGACACCTCATTGGGTCTTTGTGTCTTATCTACAAAGTGAGGTCCGACAATTTAGTGACACAGAACTGAATTGTTCTGTGGAATAAAGAGAAGAATTGCGGCCTAAATGCAATAAATAACGACGCCTCTTATCGGGGAAACGCAGGGCACTGAAAGGTTTTTAGCCCAGCTGAGGCTGAAAGACAAAGGGGAAGAGAACAAAACTCAGATGTTTGGTTGTCATGTCAAAAAGAAATCTTAGAAAAGAAAATTTAAATGTGAAATTCATTATATTGATCAAGGCTTTGTTTTGGTGAAATGTCTGAAGTGATTTCCTTTGTATTTATATCTGCATCACAGTGATATAAAAACTCTCTCCATCCCCGTCTTTTTCTGTAAAAGAAAACAAACAGCACAATAGTCTCAGTTATGAGGAAAAAATCCTCTTCTAACGCCACAGTGACATATTACTTTCCGCACCAGAAACCATGGACCCTAAAAAATCCATTGGTAATTCTGTCAGAAGTCACACACACTTGAGAAGACACCCTCCCTCTCCAGAGCTACTTCAAAAAGACGTGAAAAGCCTCACAGTCTTTACACTGAAGCTGAAACTGAAGAAGATGGACAGAAAGAGGGAGAAACACGCATGACTCCCACAGAATCCAGGGTCACCACTGCACCACAGGGCACAGAATCCAGGGTCACCACTGCACCACAGGGCACAGAATCCAGGGTCACCACTGCACCACAGGGCACAGAATCCAGGGTCACCACTGCACCAGAGGGCACAGAATCCACGGTCACCACTGCACCACAGGGCACAGAATCCAGGGTCACCACTGCACCACAGGGCACAAGAGTCCGGCTGGATGCTGGGAAGAGGTTAAGGTGTCTAAAGTGTCATCAGCAAACATCTGAATATATGTCACAGTAGCTCTGTACAAGGCACACTTGGCCAAGACCAAGGCAGGGCAAGACCAAGTCAAGACTAAGACCAAGACAGGGCAAAACCAAGTCAAGACCAAGAACAAGACAGGGCAAAACCAAGTCAAGACCAAGAACAAGACCGAGGCGGGGCGAGACCAAGTCAAGACCAAGAACAAGACTAAGGCAGGACGAGACCAAGTCAAGACCAAGAACAAGACCAGGCAGGGTGAGACCAAGTCAAGACCAAGAACAAGACCAGGCAGGGCGAGACCAAGTCAAGACCAAGAACAAGACTAAGGCAGGACGAGACCCAGTCAAGACCAAGAACAAGACTAAGGCAGGGCGAGACCAAGTCAAGACCAAAAACAAGATCAAGGCAGGGCGAGACCAAGTCAAGACCAAGAACAAGACCAAGAACAAGACCAAGGCAGGGCGAGACCAAGTCAAGACCAAGAACAAGACCAAGGCAGGACAAGACCAAGTCAAGACCAAGAACAAGACCGAGGCAGGGCGAGACCAAGTCAAGACCAAAAACAAGATCAAGGCAGGGCGAGACCAAGTCAAGACCAAGAACAAGAGCAAGAACAAGACCAAGCCAGGGCGAGACCAAGTCAAGACCAAGAACAAGACCAAGAACAAGACCAAGGCAGGGCGAGACCAAGTCAAGACCAAGAACAAGACCAAGGCAGGGCGAGACCCAGTCAAGACCAAGAACAAGACCAGGCAGGGCGAGACCAAGTCAAGACCAAGAACAAGACCAGGCAGGGCGAGACCACGTCAAGACCAAGAATAAGACCAAGGCAGGGCGAGACCAAGTCAAGACCAAGAACAAGACCAAGGCAGGGCGAGACCAAGTCAAGACAAAGAACAAGACCAAGGCAGGGCAAGACCTAGTCAAGACCAAGGCAGGGTGAGACCAAGTCAAGACCAAGACCAATGCAGGGCGAGACCAAGTCAGGACCAAGACCAAGGCAGAGTGAAATCAAAACCAAGACCAAGGCAGGGAAAGACCAGTTAAGGCACTGTATACACTATACTGTATGAAGTTGACCCTTGGTCTTGACCCAGTATCAGTCCCTAAAAGTCTTGGTCTCAAGTAAGCTCTGGTCTTAGTATTGTAAGTGTGGTCTTAAATACTACCCTACCATCAACCTATAACTCATGTTGCAAACATTAATTCCTGGTCATATTCCTGCTGATTGGTCAACCCATTTAAAAACCTCCAGTGTTTGCTGAATGGATTCTAGAGGAAACCATGAGGTCACTGCCTCTATATTCATAGAAAACAGTTGTGTCTCTTAACGCACAGATTTGCATATATTAAAGCCATTGTGTTAAAGTGGGTAGTTTAAGCCCACCCACTATACATGCATGGCTGCCAGGATTCATCCATCCATTTTCTCAGTCTGTATGTATGTAGGGTGATTTTATACTGAAATACACCTACTGTGCTACCAAAAAATGGCAGCAGTATATCTGCAATATATAGAGCAACATGAGCAACTATTTGTCTGAAGCAACGAATACTGCGACTGCAGAGAATGTCAGTGATAATAATGAAATGCCCACATGAAAACCTAAATATAACTTGTCTGTAACTGAATTGTATTAATAAATATAATTGGAAGCGCAGAGTTAATTGCGTAGCTGCACAGAGAACAGGAAAGTAATTTAGAGCCGAGTAAGTAGTGGGTGCATGTTCTCCCCCTCGGCACTCAAGGCAGGAAACAGATGAGAGGGATTCTGGATGGATTATGAGTATTAGGTGCACACCACCACCAGACAACCCCACCCTGGTGGACCTCATCATTAGACGGCCGAATATATCACTATGAAACTGTCTTTGTCTGACTGTGAATCCTTTATCAAATAACATCTACATTTATTACATCCAGGATCCAGAGAGAGTAAGAGAAGAGAAGAGAGGTGGAAGTTGGAAAACCTCAGGGGTTCTGTTGTACCGCATGATGCAACAAGATTAGCAAATCCAATGCAATCTGAGGTAACCAGGAAAAAAACAAAAAAGGGAAAAACTTTCACAATCAAAACTATCCTTGAACAAGAGCAATGCAATAAATCCTGCCTTTGTCAGAAGTGTAGCAGAAATTATTGGGTTTATTCTTTGATTTTTGCAGTACTAAATCGTGTAATAGTACAAATATCATTATATATTATATTCAAGAGGTGCTTTTCTTTTAAGTCTCCACTTTTTCATATTTATATATTAATGTCAGTGCTGTAGGAAAAAAGGGATATTGATGAACAAAAGTGTTCGTATGTGTCTTTCTTTCCCACTTTAGCTGTCATTCAAAGATTAGAAATGTCTCAAGACGACACAGTGAAACTACACTTCCCTCATTACAGCCTTTTTGAAAAAGAGGAAAAGGAAAAAGACAGAAAATTGGCACCTTGTGTGAAGGTGGGTGACGGAATAGGAGCAGCAAGAATAAACTCTTTCTGTTTACTCTTGTCTTTTCCTTTAGGATGTACTGTATATATGCATGGTACACTGGTTCACATATAGTGAACTTTTCCTGTGTGGATATACATTCTCTGTTCCAGCTGCTCCCTTTAACCTCTGTCTTCAAAATTCTGTCTCTGTCTCTCCCTCTTCCCCAGAGAAGAAACTGGCATCTAAAATGTGCTTTATTTATCTAATTTGTGTTAGTTCTGCTCCGGCCGCTGACAGACGAAACTCTGGAAGATGTTATAACCCACAAAGCACCGCTCACCTAGTTCTTGGAATTCGTCGGAGTGTTGTTCATGTCGATGGTGTCTGGACCAACAGGACCCCTGATTAAGAACGGACAGTGACAACATTAAGTGCTGGACAAAGAAAATCAGCAGTTGAGGTAGAAAAAAGGCGGGGCAGAGACAGGAAACTGCTGCGGTCCGACAATCGCGCTCTCTGTGAGACACCTTTGCATCTCTGAAGTGATTTAAAATGGAATGAAAAAATAAATGGAAGAATTGTCGCTGTGGCTAATAGAGATGAGCTCCCTTGCTGTTTGTTGTGAGTGCTGTGGGACAGAGTGTGACTCTCCATGGCAATTGCTTTTAACTTTTACCTCAGACTGAAGAGCAGGAATACCAATGAGAAATTCATAACAATAGGACCACAACTCAAAGAAGTTCCCAGAGCCTCCTCTCTAGATTAGTTCTGATGTCTCTGCACAGTTTGGAAATAGGAAGCTGGATTTCAGAATTGAGGCAGAGACAGAGAAACGAGTTTGCAGAGTGGAAAAATTTCCATTCCTCACTCTGCCTGTAAATAGGGGCTTTTAAGTGAGTATGTGGGAAAAGATCAAAGACATTATTATGATGCACGATGAAGATGAATCTTGGAAAAGTGTCATTATCGCTGCAGCTGCACAGACCGACGCTGACTAGATCTGCGAGTTTGATGATCGCACCGGTAAAAGTGTCAGTAAAGGTAGTTGATGTGAGCCTTTTTCTGAGAGGACACTGAAGTTTGTAAACTGCTCACTCACCTGAACCAAAGTCCATAAAGGAAAATCATTGTTTTCTTTTGCTGATCAACTGTTTGATAGGTTTGTGTTGTTTCAAACACCAAAATCACAAAATAACTCATTTGAACTTAGTGATGGAGGCAGCAGTGGATTAACAAATCCTTTGTGCTTACTATGTTTGAAATTATTTATCTAATGAGGAGCAAAAATACCAAAACCTCCACCTGTTCACCTTCTTTCTTTATACTAATTTACTTAAAATTAGACTTGAACTTTTAATTATCTTTCCTTTATTTTTTTATCTAGAAAAGTTTCCCACCGGCTACAGTTTCTTTTTAAACTGTAAAATTTTAAAACGAAATGTTTTTTCCAAGATTTTAATTTAACGAGAGTGTGTTTGATGGCATATTTTCCTTGTAGTCTTTCTTTTGATGAGTTTAAATGTAAAACCCTAGAATAGTTGCAAGGCTTGTCTGTGTGTTTTCAAACCTAAACCCCAATATCTAATATTTCAGTGCACCTTTAAAAGGAAAGTAAATTGGACAAAATTCCTCCGCCTTTCTCTCCACAAGGTTGCAACCTCACAAAGGCCTGACAAGATTGATCCTGTCCTGCTGAAATGTGTCCTTGACTCCTCTGCTTTGTCATCCTGTCACTGATGTTGTCCTCCAAACAGCTAAATGCACTTTGCTGCTATAGGAACAATGCATTTCCAGGCGAGCGTTGACTTGAATGAGGTTCTCTGTGGCTGCAGTGAGATGGAGAGACCCAGACACAAAGAGTCTGAGTCTGTGAGCAGCATTGTATTCATTGTTGAAGGACTTTGTTTGGTCTTTTCACCTGCTTCTCATCTGAATAGCACAGCAATGACTCTTGCAGTATTTGGTCTGCTCTTGTGCTCTCTCACATCTTTACATTTCTATTTTACACCTCCATTTCCCTGAATCACTTGGACTTAACAGCACAAAAAAGGGGCCATTTCAGCTCCTCTGTGATATTAAACAGGATAACTTTCTCTGAACTTTTAAACATTTCCGAGAAATGCTACAGTTCATCTTAAATAATAGATCCACATATTGAATGTAATTGAAGGTGCTTTACAGAACATGTAACAGAAATCCTGGCAAATTGCAAAAGCAACTTAATAAGACAATAAAAGACAACAAGAGGCACTGAGGACGAAAGACAAGACTTAGAACTAGAATTTAAAGTATAACTAGTACAGGGTGAAAATGAGTCTGATTCGACTGCAGCGGAGAATTCTCAAATCTGTGAAACATACCAACTAAACGCTGCTGTTAAATACTTTATAAACAGCAGCATATTGAAGTCAGTTCTTTGACTAACAGGACAACAGTGTAAGGACTTGAGAACTGGATTGATATAATCTAGTTTCTTGGTACTGGGGAGGATTTGGGCAGCAACGTTCTGAATCAGCCCCAGTTGTCTGATTTATTCTGTTCTCAAATAAATATTAGAGGTCACGTCAATGCACCAAAAGTATTTAAATCTTTGGTAGGTTCTTATGCTGATATTAGGCTGATGTTGTAACTACATTAAAGTCTTAGTCAGAGGCCATTCCTGGAAAACGGATGAAGGCTTCTGGTGCAGTGAAGCAGTTCAGAAAGTAAGAATAAACTGAATAGGCATGAGAAGGCCATTCTGCTTGAATGGAACATTTTCCTGATGGGTTAATAGTCTTAATCACTACTTTCAGGTCTTATTCAACAGAACATTATATCAATTTTATAAATTATGTCCCCCGTTGAAGAAAAATAAACCACAACGTGACATCAAAACATCAACGTGACGTTGGCAAATCACGAGTTCAGACTCTTATACATGACATTGTGTCATCGTGAATATTCATGCAATTTAGAATGTGGTAGGAAACATCAAATGGGCTAATAGGTTATGTGGTTTAACATTCTGACATAGCAATTTTATATATTTTTCCAATTTGGCTCCTCAACAGTTAAACCTGAAAGACAATATAGTGAGCCCAGTGTTACGACTAATAAAAGTGAAGAGCAAAATAAAACCAGAGTGGTAGTAAATTGAGATTGTCCTTTAAATGTGAAAGACCAAAATGGACATCAAGTATTTATGGGACTATTTCTTTCTCTGTCTGCACATCTTCTGTGTCGGCGCCATCACTCGCAGCATCTCGTCGTCCCAGCGTTGGCTGAGTGCCTCATCCTTCTGCCGAATGTGGCAGAACGATGAGAGCCATGCATACGGTGTGAGTGCACACAGGAAGACGACGCACTGCACCACCAGCCTTCTTAGTCTTTAACCACTTTCATGCTTAAATTAGGTTCACCTTGGATTTTTTTAATCTGAATGAATGTCCTAAAAAGGCCACTGGTTTTGTCTGTATCACCTGTTCATAAAATGTGACATCACAAATCTGTGGTAGTGATTTTTGTGAGAAATTTGATTTTTCTGGCTCCTTTTCCAGTGTATTAAATGGTTCTTTAAAAACAGACCGGATCATGGGTGGACTGAGGAAATGAGAAGAAGAATCCAGGGAATGAGGATGAGAATGAAAGAGAGCGCTGAACTGTGATAAAGAGACTGAAGAGAGGAGAAGGTGGTGGAGTGGAGAACATTTATTATTATTAGTATTATTTTATTATTATTAAAAGAAGAAGAAGAGCTTTAATAAACATCATGGAAGTTACACATTGTGATTTTAAAACCTGGGTCTTGTGGTTCTACCAGTGCAAATTTAGACAAAACTGACAAAACCGCAAAGTCACCGCAGAATCCTAGAAGTAAATGCTGATAATAGAAAAAGCCCATCAAAATCCAGGATTAAACAGTTTTTTTACCAGTTGGGGTGGAGTGTTACTTATTTTTCTGGACTTCATGGAAGATAAACAAAGAAAACCAAAAGGAAGAACATCCAGTGTCTTTCTGTCTCAGTCTTGTCGTTCATCTAAAGGTGGACAGGTCATGTCAGGTCATGCGAATGTTGAAGCTTTTGTTTGCAAGAGAAAAGGCAAAAGCTCAGCTTTTCTTCAGAGTTGCTATTTTTCTTCAGAGCGTACTTGATCTGAAAGTGCAGATAAGGTTGAGATGAGATATGACTAACTCCAAGAGCTGCAGCATGTACACACACACACGTGCACACACGTGCACACACACACACACACACACAGAGCTGCAGGAGCGTCCTCTCAAAGTGTGCATGTGTGCAGATGATTATGCTTCTCTCCCCGAGCCCCACAGGAGGCGAGGGGATGACAGATTTCTCTCCCCTTGAGCGTCAGCACTTCCGGTCTCTGCACGCGTGGGCTGATAACACAAGACGTGTTCTTTAATTAATCACCCGCTGATGCAGTTAGAGTTAAGTGCACGCATTCCTAAAAGTCCAACATCGGCGGCCTTCGGGATTTTTTATGTGAACAACACTGCAAATGATGTTTGCGGAAAAAGGAATTGTTAAATATAGTGATGAAGCCACTGAGAGAAACTGTCATAAGTCCAACAATTCTTTTCGGACAAATCAAAAAACAAACCAGATGAGCGTACAAGCTATTTTTGAAATATTTATACAAGTAAAATGCATATATATATATATATATATATATATGCATTTTACTTATTTTAATTATTATATATACGTATATATATACGGGTTACGATTCTGTTTGATCCTGATGGAACCGAGTTATTGTTAAAGTCTTTGGTTACACTTTGTCTGCTGTGAAGTCAGTTTTTCACAAATAAATACAATATGAAAGCCTTTTGGATTCTGGCCACTAATATTCTTAGAAAAGCTGACGTGAAATTTGGAGAGAATGTGGAGTTTTCAGCGCTGCATCTCCTCTGCTTCCACATTATGACTAATGTGAGAAGACCAGACTATTACAGTGTGGAGCGTCGGCCTCTGTGGACTGCTATACATTACATTTCAACTTTCATACCAGCAATTTGGGTTTCATGGGATATGAGCTCATCTGCTTTATGAGTCTTAAAAAGTTTCAGCTTTATCGTTTGCCTCTTGGAAATGGGGGCATATGTTTTGGAAATATGGGTTTAATTTTGAAAAACCCAAACATAGAAAGTTTAAAAGTGTAAACTTTTAATCTTTAAAAACTTTAAACAGGCCGTACATTAAACTCTGCCTGAACCTTCACTATGAGGTGCAAACTCTACCTGCTCCTGCAGTGCAAAAGATAAAACTTAAGGATAAATGGCAGCAATTAAAACCCCCAACTACTGAAATTTTAATGAAGAGGAGATATAAGAACATCTTCAAGAAATCACCAAGAGTCAAAGTCAGTTCAATAGAAGCATGAATGACCTTTGAATCAGCAGAGGATGATTAACAACATTTATGTTATGTCCTCTGCTGCCAGAGTGGATTATTATTTTCAACCCACTAAAGTCACTTTAGTATCTAAATTAACTTTCAGGCCTTTCCAGGACGCTGAAGAACAAACCTTTGAGATCACTTCAAATTAATTTTTCCTCCTCATCATCATCCACATTGTTATGAATTCCTGTAAAGGGAGAATTTCTGCCGTGGGCTAGTCTGATTTTTAACAGTCCTTCACATCCTGGCGACTAAGCTGACACTAATCCTTTGACTCCTAGCCATCGTTAAAGCTGCAGTGTGTAACTTCTGTTGATGTTATTATTCTGCCTGTGTTTGGTCTTTGTGAAGAGAAACGATTTAACGTTATTTTTTTATGCCACATCCTTCATTTGAAAACAGCAAACAGTCACTAGCAGCAGCAGCAGCAGCAGCAGCAGCAGCAGCAGCAGCAGCACAGGTGTTTGTCTAAGTCAACCTGCTGCACAAACATTTTTAGTAGAGATGCACCGGATATGAAAATGGCCAAAATATGCATTGTTGGTTTTCAGCCGAAAGACTTTTAACAACACGGCCGAAACAGGACGTTGTGATGACGCAGACAAAAACACAACCAGTGTCGCCAACTTAGCGAGTTTGTTGCTAGCGACAAATATTCTGATGTTATTAGTGACTTTTGGAGGCTAATGAAATAATATACTGAGCTGCAGCAGGTGTGTGTGTGTGTGTGTGTGTGTGTGTGTGTGCACAGACAGATGCGATATTTTTCCCCTTGTCCTAATATTTATCAGTTTCTTCGCATCGCAGCTTGATGTGCATGGGGGGCTGCGTCGTGACTGACTGTTGTCTTTGACTCACTGTTTTGTCTGACATATTGCGTGATTTACGTGTTGTCTTTAGAGGTGAACAGCGTTGTGTTTTCTGTTTGCAGTGTATGGATGTCAAGGCAACTCCCACGTCTTTAATTTGATATTATATGATTGAAATGATGAAACAAATTGTTGTTGTTTTTTTTAGCCAGTTTTAGCTGAATGTTCTCCTTTTTGGAATGTCTCAGTAGATTTATGGAAACTTATTTGCAATAATATTCACTTTTCAGGCCACAGAACAGTTCAGAGGTTACAAACCTCAGCTTGTAAACAAGAAGAATAATTCGTTCCTGACAGCCCAGTCCTGGGATTTGAACTGGGTTCAAACTGATGCACTAGTTGGCACAAAGGAGGCACTGCAGTGTCCAAATTGCTTCCACTGGGACTCTACTTATTGTTAATACAAATGACTCCTGTTTATCACAAAGTCATTATAGCCGGAGGCGCATTATAAAATAAAGAACTGCTCAAATAACAAAGTGCGAGAGGCAACAAACTAGACTGACTGTGCAAATGTGTGAGTTTGAAATGATGATGTGTACTGCACTGTGTGTGTGTGTGTGTGTTCTTGTTTTTGTTGCCTCTTTAGGACCTTGTCTGGCATAAACACTGACCTTGTCAGGACCAGTAGCCCTCATGGAGATCAAAACCTGGTTTCAATGGGGCAGAAGCTCATTTCTGAGGAAGTTTACAATTGTGGTTAGGTTAAGGTGAGGCATTAACTGGTGATGGTTAAGGTTAGAGATAACACTTTTTTTAGGCTGTCCACATGAATTGGAATCAATGTAGTGTCCTGGGAAGACCTAGCAAACGTGTGTGTGTGTGTGTGTGTGTGCATGCGTGTTTGTGTATCCTCCTCCACTGAGGAGGATACGTGTCCTGCTCATGCTCCGCTGAACCATGAAAAACAGTGTCGACAAGCAGGCTGGCAGAAAAATCAACACACACTGTTGGTCAGATGAGATTTTAACCTCTGAGCTGTGACAGAACTCACTTCAGACCCGGGTGAATCAATATCACAATTTCTGATTTGAGGCGCTCATTTGAGACCTCGGTTGGATTAAATGATCTTATTAAGGGGATAAGGATTAGTCACATTTAATAAAAATGTTATTTCTATTAGACAAACAGCTTTAACCAATCAGAAGGGTGGTGAGATAAAAGTTGTTTGTTTGTGTTATTAACGCAGAAGCAACACTCAAACTTGTCTAGTGCTCGTCTCTGTCCACACCTTCAAGCGTGTGCAGGTCTTTGTCTTTGCTGCCAAAGTCAAGCAGATTTTCCTCCTATACAAGTCCTCATATACAGCACACTGACATTCAGTTTTTCTTATGAGCTTTTACAAACTGCTGATTCACGATGTTGCTGAATACAGTCCAAATAAAACACCCATATACACCAACGGTATACAGTGTGGATATTCAGTAATGCAGCAGCAAAATCTACCTCATACCAGCTGGGGAAGAGTGAAGTAGCCATGCTGCCATCTGCTGGTGGTTCAGGAGGACAGACAGAGACTCAACATGCTGTTGCACAGGCTACTGATGATTTATGAGGCTTCATCTTCTAAAGTGATGCTCAGTAATAATGCTGCAGTTCAAAACAATATTATCTGCATTAGATATTAAAGCATGTGTATTAAAGATGTTCATTTAAAGCATTCTCAATCACAAAAATCATAGATGAGCCAGGCTCAAATCCAAGTATGACACAGTTGTGACACATAAATCTCTGTGGCACAGATTACACAGAATAATTTACAACTTTTGAGTCATTTGCGATGAATACAAATCATTAAAAGGCACAAAAAAATTTTGACTGACTAACTGAATCAAATACAGCAACAACAAAACATTTAACAGCATGTTCATTGATTGTAACCTAGAGGTTTGATTTCACTCTTATTTCAAGGAAGTTGCTGGGAAATCCTTAAACCATCATGTCATGAGTCAACTTCTGCTGTGTCAACACAGCTTTCCTTTTAAGAACTCCCACTGACTCCCATTCATTTGGACAGCTTAACCAATAACTGATCCCTAACCTTAACCATAACCAGTTAACCAGTTATTAAAACTCAAACTTTAACCTCACCAGTTCCTTCAGAAATGAGGTTCTGCCTCGTTAGGACCAGGTTTTGATCTCCATGAGGACTGCTGAACCTGTACAAGTACACACATTCTTGTACGGCATTCTCACTGAGGACTCTCATAAATCTTACACTAACCTTAACCATCACAAATCTAACCTTAACCCCAGAGCCAAGTCTTACTAACACTCTAAAAGCCCTTTAAATTTGTGAGGACGGGGTCAAAATGTCCTCACAATGATAGTTTTGATTTAAGATTTGTCTTCACAACCCACCACAAACACACGGCAGAATTTGTAAATCGGTCTGACACTGCAGCTGTCATATCGACTCCAAGCCTCTCCTCACTTCTGTCAGCCATTTATGCCTTAGATTGTTTCTCCAATTGATCTCTGCTTGAGATCAATGCTCTGCTTGACCGATCAGACACTGGACTAACCCACTAACTATAAGATTCAATTCGCTGACCATCTCATCCACTGATCCACTTATGCCGATCTAATCACTCAAGTGAGTCAGAAAACAGAACAAGGCATGATTCAATTCTCATTTTCTCAGATGTTTAAAATCCACATCACGGCCAGCACTATCATCCCTTCACAGTCATCGCCCGAGGACGGTCATGTGACAAGACTTCCAATGGGTTTCCTTCTAATAAGAGCCAAGGGCGACACTTAACAGTGGGACGTAAAGTCTTCGAAACAGGGAGTCCTGAACGGAGAAGGGCCACAGCGACAAAAATGTTGTTAGAAGCTTTTAAACTATCTTAAGGACAAAAGAATAACAAAAAACAAATACAAAACAAAGTTTTAAAAAATTTTTAAAAAATAAAAATCAAGATTTAGCACAACAATCAAAGCTGACATTGAGACTAGTTTTGAAACGCGACATGGTGTTGGTGACTAACGTTGGCAGCAACTGTATCCCGATGTCGTGGCATCAGAGTTCGACGTTAGCGGCGACACTGTCTTGGTGTTAGCTGCTGCTACAGCTAGATACTGTGGCATCGGCGCTTGACGTTAGCATCTCCTGCAGCCAGATGCTATCAGCTACTGTGCACAGATGCTGTAGCATCTGTGTTTGACGTTAGCGGCTACTGTAGCCAAATGCCATGGCATCAGCATTTGTTTTTTGTTTTGGCATTTAATTGGCATTGGCAGCTGCTTTAGCCAAGTGCATTTGAAATCAGCAGCTACTGAGCTAGACAAAGTATTGGGTGTTGGAATGAAGATGAATGAATGAATATTCAGAATTTTAATTTCAGTTTAAATTTTTGTGCTAAATCTCACCAGTGTGCCATCACATCTTGGTTTCTTTTGGGTCCCAGAGTGAAACGTCACTAATGTGCAGTGTAGCTAACCCCTCAGTTAGGAAAGCAGCTATTAGCTGTCGTAAAAGTCGACAGAATTTGCTCAATGACGTCTTTGTCTAATTAGCATAATTCTCAATGTCTTTATAATTGTAATGGGAGATGTTGAGAGAGAGAGATAACATTGTTAAAGGAACAAAAAGTGAATAAAGAAAACACTCTTTATATGTTTAGAACTACAAATGAACTTTCTTGAGTCGATTCTTTTTTTTGTCACAATAAGAATGTTTTGTTGATGATGTACAGTTTAAACAATTAACACGGCAGCGGATCGCCCGATTGTGTCGCAAAACCCCATTCTTTATAATAAACAAAAGACTATAAAATGATTACAAGACGTGTGAAGGGGGGTTACAGTGGGCCTTCAGTGGGATGCTGCGTTTCCTTGCATCATGTTTTATGTGGATGGAACCAAATACCTTGATAACGATCTGTGTTTTCACGTCAGAGCCTCCAAAAGTCTCCACTATCACCAGAAAAAGTCACTGTTTTTTGAAAAAGGGGTCTGAATACTCACTTAATATAGTGACAAAGTCACTAACTTGGCAACACTGCTAATGGGAGGCGGCTCAAATTACTAAGCATCAGGAAACTAGAACCCTCATCACGGACAAACAGTGGGGTGTTGTTTTTTTCGAGGCCCAATCACATCACATGTTTGATGAAACAAACACACCCCACGGCACCAATCAATGACTTGTGCTGCGGCTTATCCGACACCCAAACAGACGGGGAGATGGACAACAGAAAGTCAGTTATTCAGTGAGTGGCTTCACTGTTTCTCACAACAGTCGCTGGAAGACACGCTGCTACACGCTGAGATGAAAGCCACAGATTTACTGCCTTCATCTCATTGGATAACGCTGCTTTTCATCACAAGCGGAGGAGAAATATAAAACTTATATTTAGACGCAGGGAATCCTCCATTTCACTTTATCCCAACCATCAACTCGCTCAGAGGGATAGCTGGCAAACAGGGAAGCAAGTGGTGGAACATGAGAAACAGTGCCGCACTTGAAGGGGACATCTGTTCATTTTCTCTGCCTCTTTTCCTCCCAAAGCCATGGAGAAACCCTGATGAAATGTTTCTGTGGAGAGGCAGACAGGTGGAGCGGGGCGGGCTCCACAACACAACAACAATAAATGACACATAGACGAATCATCTCATGGATGCCAAACACAAATGTCCTTGGTTGATGTGCCGTTTCCACAGCAACACTGGGTCTCCGTCATCATCACATGGAGAGCTGGGTTATGTCTGTGCAGGGGGTTCTTTAAATAGCCACTAGCAGTTCACAACAACACTCGATTAAGTCAACCTTTATCAACTGACACCATGAGAACAATCTATATTTATAATGTTTTTGGAACGAGGATGCAAACAATGAATAACTATTTTTTTCTTTCTGTGAGTTTGTGCAGAGGTTTAAAACAGGATGTGAGATTTAACTGTCAAAAAGACAGAAATTATAGAAATAAAAGAATAAATACACCCACTGTGGTTTTCTGCTTCAATGTTTGTTGTGTTGTGTGTTCAGAGATGATCTTCTTCACACATTGGTTGCAACAAGAAGTTGAATTACTGTTGCCTTTCTATTATTTTGAACCAGTCTGGTCATTCTCCTCTGACCTCTGACATCAGTGTTCGCTCTCAGGGAACTGCTGCTTACTGGATATTTTCTCTTTTTCAGACCATTCTCTGTAAACACTAGAGATGGCTGCGCACGAAGACCTAAACCAACAACCATGCCACAGTCAAAGTCACTTTTCCCCCTCATTCTGAGGCTCAGTTTCAACTTCAGCAGGTTACTATGAACATGTCTACATGCCCAAATGCACTGAGCTGCTGCCATGTGATTAGAAAATTTCTTTTCTATTTTCTATTGCTGCATGACGCGCACACACACACTTTTGCAAAACTATCCGTTCAGAACTTTTTATATCTGAGCCCTAAATACAACCAGAAATGAGGTTCTGCCTCATTAGACTTGGGTTTTGGTCTCCATGTGGAGCACTGGTCCTGGTCAAAGGTCAGTGTTTATGACAGAAAATGTCCTAAAAAGGTATTAAATCAAAGTACACACAGAGCTGAGATTATCATCAGGAACATCAATCACAGCGGTGTCAACAGCAGTGACATCAGCTGCATCCTTCAGCGACAGGAAACGTGGGACGCGACAACGGTCTGATTC
This sequence comes from Brachirus orientalis, assembly GCA_016785285.1. NCBI lineage: Eukaryota > Metazoa > Chordata > Actinopteri > Pleuronectiformes > Soleidae > Brachirus > Brachirus orientalis. Next base: position 468,736 of record JAFBJR010000246.1, read on the forward strand.
CACAGGATCCTCCCGCCTCCTCGTCACGCTCAGCAGATTTGCATGAACTGGGAGCCACAGTGTGAGCTCACACTGAGGACAGATACAGTGTGGGAGATGTTTCTCTAGAGGGAGCTGTGAGTAAGGAACCTCGGGCTGTGACGCTGAAAGCAGGAGGGGAATGTGACAAATGCTCTCATACAAGGAGTATTTTAACTGGAACTGTAATTAATAATTACATTTTTTTAAGGAACAATGAGAAGTAAGCTGAGGTAATCTGGTCCAATTTAAATACATAAAATGTACATTTCTGCAGTAAAATATCTAAAAAATACAAAAAAAATGTTAAATGTTTTGCTAAGTAATATACTTGGAGAAGCCAAAATGTTTCCAATACTGTTTAAATCCATAAAAATCCATATTTCTATTCAAGGTAATGGATCATTTCACTCTGATCACCTTGTTGTTTTGGTTATTGTCCTTTCTTTTCATTTCACTGTGTGTATTTGTCGTTAATGGGTCATAAATACTTATTGCTGTATGTTGTGCGTTCTGTTGCCGCAGCTCCGCCAGTAAAGCCAAACGCAAAGAGAAACCAAACAAAAACAACACGACAATTCCCATGATCCTACACTGCTGTCCAACTTCAGCACACTACGTCTTTTTTATTGTCTTGATTAAGAGACCCCTAGTGGAAAATTACAGAAATTACACATGAACATATGCTGAAAAAGTCATTAATTTCCCCCGAAAAAAAGGATAGAAAGTGAAACAACATTCAGTTTAATGTCACTGATCACTATGAGTAAAGACGATCAGTTGATTTGCATCAAATGAGACATAAAAATCTGAGTTAAGTTGGAAAATATGTAAATGCTACATCAAAGTAATCAAATAAAAATCTCCTCACGATACTGGTGAACTTTTAGGAAGAGTGAAATTAGAAAGGTCGATAAAACAGCCAGATAAATGGATAATGTTGCGGCGCAGCAGCCTGCTAATGTGCAGCGACACCACATAAAGCCTTTAAGTGGACACTGGCAGTGGTGAATCCACTCTGACATGGTTTACTGTTGACAGTCGGCTCCTCCTCCTCCTTCTTTCTCCCCGTTAGATCACAGACTGCCTCGACTCAACCACCCTGACAGCAATTTCCGGATACAAAGACGAGGCGGGCATTTGTGAAGTGATGGGTGTGTGTGGATGTGGACATGCGGGCGAGCAATCACAGAATGATAAATTATTTAAGCCAGTTTTCTGGCAAAGAACACGTGGGAACAGAAAAGATTTCAAAGGACTCGGACGCAAAGAGGCTGATAACGCCGACTCCTATTGATTAAGTGCTTTGCCTGAGAGAATCTTTTTTCTTTTTTGTAATTAGGCATCAGATTCCACTGAAAGTGCCTTTAAATGACCATTTACAGGATTAAATATAGATGAGCGCTGGTCTGAACCCTGGAAGCCCCCACTTCTTGTTCCATTAACAAGTGCTGTACATCTCTTTATGTCCAGGAGCATTTAAAGGAAGCCTGGAGGCCTCAGGGGGAAAAAAAGGGTCTGACTAGGCTTAATCTCCATCTCCATCCCAAACTGGAAAGGCATTAATTGTTGTTCATGCACTAGGGCTGTCGCTTCTTATCCAAAATGTGGATGTCTGTTAAAACTTGGAGGGAAGTTCAAATTCAAACCTTAAAAAACTTGTTTGAGTTCAACATCTGCAGCCTAGAAGTGCAGCAGGCTGTCTGAATATTTGTGATGGAATTATTATGAATATATGTGACATTGAACATGAGTTTACAGAAAAAGTGACGGTACACAGGGTTGAGTCTATAGCCTCACTTTACAAACCAGAACAGGTGTTTTTTAGGTTTGAAGTTAAGGCTTACGACAGGGGTGTCAAACATACAGCCCGTGGTCCAGAACCGGCCCGCCAGAGGGTCCAGTCCGGCCCGTAGGGTGAATCATGATGTGGAACACTACATTTTTCAGTTCCAGATAACTGTGACTAAATGCTTTGTGCCTTTATAAATCCAAGGGATCTGTCATTTGTAATGCACATGTGTAATTGGTCGATTTAGGCACAATATTGTTGAAACTGCACATTTTTTTTCTTTTTTTCTTTACAAAATTTCAAGTTCATAATATTTTTTGTAAAAAGATACTTAATTAAATTTAAAATCTCTTTTTCTTTATAGTTTATTATGTTATTATTTTACCGGCCCACTTTAGATCAAATTGTGCTGTATGTGGCCCCTGAAGTAAAATGAGTTTGACACCCCTGGCTTATGACCTAAACAAAGATGACTGACATCCTTTTGGTTAGTGAAGGCCACCAAAGTTCCCTCACTCAATTTGTCCCTCAATTTGTACATACTGGACTGTTCATTCAAGTGGGTGTTTTCTCAGAATTATAATTTCAGTGAACAAGAGCCTCTTTTTTTTCCTGACATGAACTCTGGGAAATGTCTGGAAATAAGGACTGAACCGTTTTGTGTTCGCCTCTGATGAATGCAGTGGATGATAGTCAGGGTCACAACAACAGGAGAATGTTAAAAATCATGAAATAGAGAGAGCTGACAGAAGAACTGTTTTCAGGGACCCCTGGCTGGGGCCTGAATTCAGGCCCCAGCCAGGTGATGGCTTATTTTGCACAGTGTCCCTGTTTGTGCTTCACCTCGTCACCTGATGAATCACATGCACTCAAACCAAAGCAACTCTGTCTGCGTAGTTACTGACTCAGAGAAAGTGTTCAGGTAGCTCCCACACTAAAATTTCATTAACAATCTGAAGTGCGTTAGTTGTAACTGCAAAAAAAAAGTGGGTCACCACAATAATTGTTCACCTCAGTCTCATGAATAAGCAGTGATTCATTCACAGCAAGAGCAGCAGAAGGCAGTTGCCCACACACAGGCTGAGACAGTGGAGGAGGAGCCGCTGGGAAAGTCAAGAGTCCCCTATGTTCAGCTAAAATAAAAACCATTATCCACTCACTCTTCTGACCGTCACCTGCCCGCCTTCTCAATGTCCAACAGCCTCTGGGCTCATTCATGTTTTCTGCTGCTTTGGCCAGTATTTGTCATCATGGAGATGATTCCATTATTAAGAAGTCCTGAAGAATACCGGAAGGATTGAATATCTATGTCTACTCATAAAAACTGGGGTTCTTAATTAGATTTTTTTTATAGCTGAGGGACACGTGTATTCCCTTTGGCGTAATCTGGTTCAATTTAAGTACATAAAATGTACATCTTTGCAGGAAAAATATCTAAAAATGACAAAACAAATGTTACATGTTTTGTTAAGTAATATACTTGGATTATTGATTTTTGTTTAAATCCATAGAAATCCATATTTCTATTCAAGGTAATGAATCATTTAACTTTGATCACCTTGTTGCTTTGCCTGCTTCTTGTTATTGTCCTTTTTTTTCATTTTAGTGTTTGTATTTGTCGTCACTCTTCTGACTGACACCTCATTCATGTTTTCTGGCCAGTATTTGTCTTCATGGAGATGTTTCCATTATTAAAAAAGTCCTGTTAAGAGCTGAGAACATTGGAAGGATTGAACATCTAGGTCTAATCATGGAGAAAAGCTGAGTAAGTCGACCTTGCTTTACTGACAAATGTCCCTGGTGTTCTAGTCTGAGTCCAGGCTGAGACACTGATGGCTTTGTCTTACATCTGGCAAAAACATGCACACATGCAGCTTCCAAAGGACACAGTTGTTATTTTCACGCCCAGCGCCTGCATTGTGTGCACTTGCACTCATGAGTGCGCCCGTGGGTGTGCTGCTCTTAAAATGAGGTGTGGTCTTGTGCATTGTATCATCGCTATCTTTAGGCAGCAGAAAGCTGCCGCGCCACTGAACAACAAAAACCTGGTCTAAAGTCACTGGCATGGTATTTTCATGCGTTATTTAAACATTATTTTTCATCACATGTGCCTTCAAAGGCAGGTTCACAATGCACGTATGTTACTCACAAAGGGACGTGCTCCAGCTCCTCATCCTCCTCTTCCTCGTCAGTTGAATGCAGGTTTAATGTCAGCGCTCTGGTCCTGTGCAGTCTAATGGAGTGGTTGACGGCAGAGGGTCCATCGGTACCTGTCCCTCAGTGAAGGGTTCATGCTGCAACTGAAGATGCACATGAGCAGATCATGCATCTCCTCAGCAGAGAATCATTCACTGCTCCAATTTGATGCATTCGCCATTTAAAAAAAAGCAATGAGCCAGAGAGAAGCACCCCTGACCTTTAAGAGAATGACACGGGAACAGTAAAGACAGAAACTGTCCAGAAGAGGACATTGCTGACCGCACCTTTAATACAGCCTTACATGAAAAACAACAACTGGCCCAACAAATAAGCTGCACTCTCAACTTTATTTTGAAAGGAACACACACTCGTTGATAATAAAGTCATTTTGGTTGGGAAAATAAGTTCCTTATTGAGGAGGATGTAGTTTTGCTGCATGGGAACATAATTTTAGGAGACCAACATTGCAAATTAATATTTTCTAATAACCAAAAGGTTGTAATTGATTACTTTTCTTGTCGTAATATGAAAAGTCCTACTCACGTAATGAATTGTGAGTATCAGACCTGGAAATTCTGTGACCTCTAGTTATGACTTATGGCTTCCAATGCAAATTAAATAAATACTATACATATATATTAAACATTTTAAATAAAATACTACCATTAACAAAAATTATATTGGTATAATTATTGTCATTGGTCTGTGGCCAAAACAAGACATTTGAGTACGTCATCATTATTTCAAGGTTTGGGAGACAATGATCAACATTTTTCCACATTTAATCGACCAAATAAGTTTAATTTTAATTATGAAAATAATCGTTAATTCAGAATTATTTTTGTTTTGATTCATGACTTGTGTGTGGTTAGCAGCACTGACCACATGTCTCTACCAGACTGTCTTTGCTACCGTTGGATTTGTCTCTGCATCTGAGTTATCTGTTCCCCAGTGTATATCACTGAGGTGCAGAAAGGAGGCTGGGAGGCCTTATGTGATTTTGCCATCGACAAAAATTACATTGCAATAATTATCGTCAGTGTTTATCCAACCCTGTGTCGAGTCCCGATTTTCCTTCATTTTCAAAAAGTCCCGGTTGCTCATGTCGTGGTCGAGGCATGGCAACACTGCTGTGTACATTGTGGTTAAATAAAGTGTCACGCTCACATTCAAAACAACAGTTTTTCCACTGAGTACATCCAGTTCTTTTCATTTTTCCATCACACGTCCAAAACCGAGCACAGACAGCACAGTCTCTCACCTTCACCCGTCGGTTCACCAGACACTCACTACTCATTAAGCAAACATTAGTCAGCAGTCGTGACAGAACGTGTTGTCCACATACAGTAAGTGTGACAGTGTTTGTTGTAAATACACACGTCCTTTGTTCCACCGTGACATAACACTCAAGTTAATGTTTGTATAATTCAAATTCACACGGATATTTCCTGAGCGTGTTTGCAGCAACAAGTTGTTTCTGGACTGGGAACGTGATAGTGGCTTTTCTACTGGGGTGGAGATTACGCCACTTTAACACGTACAGTTAAGGAGCTCATGGAACCTTTGCTGTTCTTTGGCAGTGGACCAGCAGGAATGTTAAGAGGGTGAAATGTTTATTCCCATCCCATGATGTTTAATCCCAAACATCCTCATCAAAGACTGTGGGGCTGTTCTCACTGGACTATTGTTCAGATGGAGAGAGAGAGAGCAGGGTGGACCTGCTTTACAACTCGGATCCAGACAGTGTTCCCTTTCCTTGTTATTAAAGACTAAAGGTGTGTAGACAAGCATGTTAAAACACATAGTTATTAAAGCCTGCAAACACACAGGTGGATGGACGAGTGTTGACACTGCGTCCCTGATGATAAAGTGTATTTGAGATCCCTCCTTCTCATGCCGCAAATGCTAAATTAAAACTGTAATCTGAGTAAAATGGAAATCAGTCGATATCACCTCAGTTGATGAAACCAGGTCGTTTTAAAAGTTCTTTAAGGGAAAGGAAAAAGACAATTGTTTCATAAATTTGTAAATAAAAATGTAACGCACTTAAATGTTTTATATCTCAAAGTGTTTGCAAGTTCATAAAGGAAGTTCAAGTTGGAAGATCTCCACTTCCTTTCCAATGAAAATGCCGTGTCACACTTTCCCAAACTGCATTGTGGCTGTGCTGCTTTAGGAAAAGTTGAGAAATGTTCAATATTTCAGGCAACAGCATAAGCAAAGGCCAATCTTTTTACTGTTAATTCTGTCTTATTTGTTTTACATTCAGTCAATCATACACATAGTGCTGTTCGTTTTCTATATGTAGACATGCTGCTATGCTATTTGTGTATGCAAAACACTTCGGTTTTTAATCGGCTGATTTTTGCAACTATTGCTAACAAGTCTAGCATTGTTCATTTTTGCAAATGAATGGTTAAAAATAAGGAACAAATGCTGATTACAAAGCAGGTGTGGTACGACCTGTAGCTCATGGTGGCTGATGTTAACAAACTAAATATTGTAAAACTCTCATTGACTTTATGAGCCCTTGTTTTTTTGTTTTTTTTTATTTATTTGACTGTCTGTCCATTATGTTGCTGGTTTACACATGCTTCTCTCTATTGGTCATTAACCCATTGAAATCCTTCCAACTCTGTGAATATGAAGATGTTTAAATGTGTTTCTAAAGCCTGAAAATCTTAATGTTTAATTTGCTTGGGGCTCCCTCATTCTTGTTGCCAATTGTGGATGTAATTGAGTTGATTCTGGCTCAGATAGATGACATCCCAATTCATAATCCAAACGCTTTATTTTGCAATGGGGAATGCCAGTGCATAGAGAAAAGCTATTTAAATCAAAGATGTGGGGTGCGAATTCACTGATCTGCAACCGAGCCAATTAATCATGTTTTCATTTAAAAAATTATGTAGAGGAACGTGTTTTGTTAATCATCTGGTCACCTCTCAGATTTATCTTGTGACCCCTGGAAGGGCTCCAGATTCTCTTTAGGTTGACAATCAACAAATTGCAGTCTGAAACGCAATGCTTCAAGAAAAGGAGCCACACCGATCAACAAAGGCACCGGCAGCATCAGAGAAACCACAGCTGAGGCAGAACAAATCAGAGAGCCAGAGGGAATTCAAACTAATCACATGGAGACAGAGACAGGAGTGATTGAGGACAAGAATAAGGAACGCATTAAACAACCACGTCAGTGCCAGCTGTGAGCCATTTTTAGAATACTTCCTGTTCCTCCTACCTGACTGAAAAAGCGTTAAATAACAGGCATGTGATATTTTTGACAGAAAGTTTCTCTGAAAAGCCAAATGACAAAACGGCATCAGTCAGAGAGGCCAGAAATGGTCACCTGACAATGGCACAACCTTCTCAATAAAACACCTCAGCCGCTGTCACACAACCCTGAGACCCCACCCCCCGCTGCCACCAAAGCCCCGCCCACCCTCATCGGAACATCAGGGGCTATTTTTAACATCTTCATCCTCACGCTACGAAGGAATAACTCTCCATTTTCCTTCTCTCCTCTCTTGCTTCCTCACTCACTGTTGCCATGGAGCATGGAATCAGTGACATCACAGGGAAGTGTGTGTGTGTGTGCGTGTGTGTGTGTGTGTGTGTGGAGATGAAAGCTGGAATCTGCAGACTGAATGAACATGGCCAGTAAATATCAGGTGACAAACAGAAACATAGATGACAAGCAGCCAGCTGGAGAACACACACACACACACATGCACAATGAAACACGTACACACACATGCACAATGAAACACGTACACACACATGCCCTCTTCCTGCAGGGACGTAATCATCTCAAACCTTCCAACCTCTCACTCACTAACCCACATGCAGACCGTCAATCTGTCACGCACCCTCGAGTAGCAGCAGAAGTGCATGGGAAAAAAAAGCTAACTGGGTTAATGATGGTGACTGCACTTAATACAAAATGGCTGTCTCTCTCTCTCTCAGGTATGTTATGACACAACGTCCATGTACATGGCTTCAAACAGAATTATGTCATCCAACAGAGTGCATACAGTCCACCAGTGTAACACCTTTAATTCTTGGTTGAGCTGGGATTAACCTAACCCAGTAGCTTACTCCTCATTCTGCATGTTTTGGACTGTGGGAGGAAGCTGGACTTCCTGGACGGAAAGGTCGTCCCTCGGACCGTAATCTAAACGCACACCACCTATTTTAATTTTCATTTGGGTCAAAAGAAACAAAAGTGGACTTGTGTCCTTGATTGTAGAAAATAACTTATGTGGCTGTAACCATCACTACTGATGTTTGCTAGCTTGGTTGTACCATTTATGTCCACGATAAAGTTCTAGCACGGCTTGGCTCTACTCTACCCGGTTTAGTATCAGGCATGTTGTTTTCCATTACTATAGTTCCTCCTCAACATGGGTGTGGTCGTCATAGAAACAGCCGTGACGACACAAAGACACAAACAGGTGACGGTCAAAGCAGTTGTTTTCTTTGCAGTGAATCTTTTTCCTCACTTTTCTAAACAGATGAGTTCACTGAATGGTTCAGTACTTCCTGCATGAGCGGAGCACAGACTCCGTCTGACACAGTCACTGAAGTGAAATCCGGCTGAACGGCTTGTGATTGGGCTCACCATCTCCGTCTTTCAGCAGTGCTGTCGCTAAATACACCAGACTCCTCTGTTAAATGTTGCAGATTAACGCATGTTTTCAGGATTTTCAACTCTTTTTAACTCATCTACAGTTCAACATTGTTCGATTCTTTGATTCTCGTGTCGGACTTTGTCGCGCTCGTGACTCTTCCAGTGACGACGCTCTCTGACCAAAATGTGGCATGATATATGTTACTATCGGCTTACTTGGAACTTCGCCGGAGCAGGTACTAAAAAAGTGACAGGTACCAGGTACTATCACTAATGGAAAAGCAAAAAATAAAAAAATAAAAAAAATAAAAATAAAAACAGTAGATAGAGCCAGGCCATGCTAGAACTAGAGGTTGTGTGAAGACAACTTGACTATTTTAATGAGCTATCCCTTTAAAACATCTCTGGGAGGCCAAATGTAAATAACAGTGACTTTTCATGCTGACAGTGAGTGGCTTATTCAGAGAGTGTGGCTGAAGCAGCAAAAAATAGAAATCATTTGAAAGATAGCAGAGTTATGTGATAAAAGAGGCGCGCCTAAAAATAATCATGTGTGTATCATGCATGTATCATGCCAGACACACGACCATGACGTCTACTGCTCTGCCACTGATCCAGCCAGTGGAAAAATGTGCACCGAGGATGGTGAAGTATGTCTAGTTTGCCGTTACAGTGTGTCCTGCTCGACATGGCAGTGGAGCTGATAAGCTCGTCTTATCTTTGCTGTCCCCAGAGAAAGTGATCGGGGAGAGAGCAGACAGTAAACACAGCAATGGAGCAACAGTGGAAAAAACGTCTCTATTGTTCCATCTTTTCACACCCTCCTCCTCCTCCTCCTCCTCCTCTACTTATTGCCAAGAGTAAGATTAACAGTGTCACACTGTTGCATTTGCACTGATATATCATGGCCGCCCTCTTGTTCGCTCCATCTTCTTCTCCTCCTCTCATTTTTAAAGGTGCTAAAAATACAACATATGCACTCCCTGCATCCTTCTCACCACATACACACATTTTAACTTCCCAAGCTGGTAACACCCATGACGCAAACCTAACCAGTTATTTCCCTCAATACTTCTTTGACTGTAACAAAGGCTCAGACATGAGGACACTGCTAGGACACATGCAAATCAGCATGTCCATGTCTACGTATTATGCAAAGTATCTATGTAGCTTAAAAAGCACAGCACACATCAGTCATGCTGGGCCAGACATAGACTTTATCCTAAACATGAGGGTCGCGGTGGGGGGGGGCATTGATGCCTAATCCCAGCTGACATAGGGCGAGAGGCGGGGTCACACCTCGGACAGGTCACCAGTCCATCACAGGGACACACAGAGACAAACAACCATCCACTCTGGCATTCACACCACACATTGTCCAATTGTCCTAATCCCCAAATCTGCAGAACCCGGAGAAAACCCACACAAACACAGGGAGAACATGCAAACTCCATGCAGAAAAGCCCTTGTTCTGACCGAGTCGCAAACCTGGGTCTTCTTGCTGCAAAGGCAAGAGTGCTAACCACTACACCAACCGTGTGGCCTGGGGACTTTCTTTAGTCACAAAATAAAGGCTGCTCAGACTTCCTTTGTGTGTGAGGAAATACAGAAATGACACATTCTTCCTCTTACAAATTAAAATTAACATCCTGTTGCTCAACACATGTATGCCATGCTGCCACACCATCATTTAATTACCTCATTGTGGCTAATGTGAAGGCCACGCGGCTGGTGTAGTGGCTTTGAAGCAAGAAGAGCTGGGTTTGTGACCCGGTCAGAACATGGGTCTCAGAACATGGGTCTTTGTCCGGTTTCCTCCCACAGTCCAAAAACATGCAGATTCGAGGAGTAGGGAAACTGAACGCTCCACATTGACTGTAGGTGTGAGAGTGCATGTTGTTTTATGTGTCCATTTAATGGACTGGCGACCTGTCCCACCTTTTTGCCCTATGTCAGCTGGGATTGGCACCAGCAACCTTCATATGGAGGATAAAGCAGTAGAAGATGAGTGAGGGGTTAATGTGAGTTAGCACATTTCTCCCAAGTGTATAAAGTGCTTGTAAAAGTGCTTTTAGCCACATATTAAAGTGTGGTGTTGTAACTGTGTCATCCGTAAAGTTTTGTTTTAAAATATACTTAAAAAAAAGACAGCTAACTGTTACAGAAACAGCGACATGTGTCCCTTTATAGTCTTCACAAACAAAGGCTAAAATAGCTAGCAGCGGCAAAGCTAGTTTAACTAAAATCTAGTTTATTTTCAAAGAAAATCCAATAAATAAATAAAATAAAAATAATCTGTTAATGTCTCACCTCAGATGTTTTGGTTTCAGGTTATCCAACTGACACACGGGGCCCAGACGTTAGCACATGTGCTACAAGCAAGTCCACCACCACTCAAAATGGCTGCCAGGGAAAGTAGCTGTTGGCTGAATGACATCATCACCTAATTTGCATAACTAAGCAGCGTATGTAATTGTAATGGACGCTGTAGGAGAGGAATCACTTAGTGGTAAAGACAAAAAGTGTCTCAAAAACAAAACTAAATATGTTTAAAGGGAAAATAGCATGGGGGGAAAAATGTGCTACTTACTGTTAAATTAATATGAGGTTAAATATATAAAGAGCTAGCGTGATCTTATTCCTGTTTTTATCTATTTATTTTTTACAAAAAATGACTACATGTAAGCTGCTGCATCACCTTTAGAAAAAAATAGCTATTCTGTTACTGTTCACATCCTTTAGCAGCTAGCTAGCTAGCTCGCTCGCTTTGTTTTTGCTTAGTGTTACGCCATTTCTTTCTCCCCTGAACCATATTTTTTAGATGTTTAATTCTACATTTATCCAGATCCAAAATTGACTCGCTGTTGAACACTGTGTAAAAACTAGTACAAATGTGTGATATGTCCCTCAGGGGTTGGTGGAGACTAAAGCTGAGGATAAAGGAGAGTAATTATTGGATTTCTTTTAGCCAGGTGGTCATCAACAGGACTCTGAATAGGGTTGCCAACCTTTCCATAAAAAACAAGGATTTGTTCTGTATTTGAAAGATAAAGATGTGTTTCTGTATCAAACAGATACAAAGCGCACTTTGTTCCTTATTTTTGATAATCAAGTCACTGCAAAACCAGGACAGAAATATTACAGATTAGTCCAGTAATGAAGATTTGATCATTCATTACTATCCAATACAAAATGGGCATTTTGAACTGGTCGTCCATCACAGTGGGAGTCCCGCGTATCATAGCAACCGAGACATGGCGAGATATAAAGGAGGATACTATTTAGGCGAAAAAAAATAAGATTGCAAAAATTATTCCAATTAAATTGATTTTAAAACTCATATTTGGTTGACAGAAAGTTAACTGTATAAAAAATACTATTGTAAAACAGCAAAACCCCCCGTTCCTTATTTGATCAGCAAGTTGACAACCCTAACTCTGAATGAGTGGTAAAGTTTCTGTGTGTCAGTTGTGGAGTGTATAAGAAGTCAGCTATTACCATTCATGTCACAGCTCAATGCAGTGCAATGCAAGTCCCATCAGGGTGACACAAGTCAGATACTCATCACTGGGAATGTGGTGGACTGTAACAGGAAAACAGGATTAAGGTGGTTCCAGTGTTTCATGACACACATTATCAACCTTGTTCCCATGACCAAATTGTTTATGCATGATGGATTTTCACTTGAACCATCCTTAGCGATGAGAACTCCACTGCTGGCAACGCTGCACTAAAGGCCATAAATGTGATGGAGAGCTGACAACAGAGCTCTAATTGCAATGCGTGGCTCTCCCCGTTTGGGGATAACAAGGTGTCTCGGTTCGTGACAAACGCATGAGAGTACACGCCGCGGGCTGTGGTGAGCTCGTGGGTGATGAGCAGCTCAGTGCGTCTGACCACACCACTTCAGGAGGATCAAAGCAGGAGAAAATAACGTGTTGTAGATTAAAAAAAAAAAAAAGCATTTCTGGCGACGGATTTGAAATGTGTGATAGAGGAAGACAACTTAGAGCATACACAAAAGAAAACACTCTCGGGTCATTAACAGTCTGATAAATGAATCCATTAGAGGAGCATGCCACAGTTGTACGACACTTGTATTCATAATACAGCTAAGTAATGGGGGTATTAATTTCATTAAATTGCTTTTATTACTGTTCATTCATAGTCTATGTATAAGAACACTTATATACAGTGATTCCATATGGTTTGCAATTGTTTTTATTAGCAAAATAAGGGAGATGAGTCTACAAAGAGTCTCCTTCTGTGGAGAACATAGCACATACGTACATTGATAGTTGTGGCAGTTTTTCTTTACATGAAAAGATCCAGAACCATATTTATCACCAATCTTCTTGGCAAAGTCGTACTGATCTAAAAAATAATATTAAAAATAATAATAAGAGACCAATTTTCCCTTGACATTTATTCCCATCACGCTCTTCATGGATCATCAACTCTGAAATGGTCCACAAACAGCGACTCAACATTGAAACAATTCCAACCTCATTTTTATCTACACAACAAACTTTTCTGTGGTTCACTATTTCCCTCCTTCCTGCCATAAGCGCCCCCAAATACATTAAAATATACAGTAAAATGTGCCAACTCTGGTCGTTGTACTTTTCACAAGTGAGCGTTTTATGAGCTCAGTGTCTTCACTAACCATTTTCGGAATGGTCAGGAAGAATGGATATTTTATACATTGTTTAAAAACCAGAGCCCCAGATTTGTGGGGTGAATGTAACAATATACATCTCAGTATTGTACTGGGTGATCGGCCAGCAAGGCCTTCCATTGTCAAAGTGGGTGGGGTTGGGTAGTGGACTGTGGAGGCTACATGGCGGTCACCATGGAGACCCATGTACCTTTAGACCAGAGGGAAATCTTCTTCCTCAACAGCTCAGTGGTGTGCACATAGAAGATAGCAGGGACACTAACGTATGAAAACAGTTAACCTCTTAACGTTCAGAACAATTCAGCAGGCAACAGAACAAGCATTAGGACTACGACCGCAGTTAAAGGCATGCGAAGGCACAAGTACCAACAAACTGTACTCAGAGTTGTGCCTCTTTTCTTCCCTTTTTTTGTTGTAGGTAAGGAAGAAAAGAAGAAATTCCACCAATTGCAAAGTTTCCTTTTCCAGAGAGAGCGGCAGAAGGAACAGAAAACAGAAAAAAACCCTCCAGGAAAAAAAAAAAAACCAAACAAACAAACATAAAACAAAATGTGAATTGTTGCTGTGACGCTTTTACAATGATACAAACATTCTACACAAATTTTGTAAGGCTACTTCAAAATGTTCCAAGACATAATAAAAACATAAATAAAGCTGTTAAAAGTGGCATATTATAGTACAGCACTGGTCCGTGACTGATCCTCCCGACTCTTCTCATCTTCCCCACCAAAGACCCACAATAAGCTGGCTCCACTGCCTACGGACAGAGGACAAGAAGGAAACATCAGTGAGATGAAGAGAGAGGCTCTGCAGAGCACCAGACCTTGTTTCAAACTTTTCAGAAACATCCAAATTAGCATAAAGTGTAGTTAGGCCTCAAATCAAAGAAGCCACTGATTTTTCAAATTAAATTTTCACTGACTGAGCGGTTACGTTTATCCAAATTTCTGAATGCTTCAGTTTGTTAAAAACCATTTACAGCTAACTAGATAAACATTTGCGAGAGAAGTGCTACAACACAGGCAAACATTTAAAAAGGACTCCCGTTTCCTCAGCAACTCCCACTGCTTCCTGATGGTATGGTGAACACACATTCTGTCATGATCCGGACATGTGTTCCCATCCATGACACAGGAGACACACATGTCCACAGCATGTGGGCCAGTCAACAGGACGTGGGCCTTGGACAAGGTCTGGTTGTCGCACAGATTCAGGAGAGACGGTGATTATAAGCTGTAGGGTAATGCTGGGAATGAATACACGGCCTACGTTAATGATTTCAAGATACAGCAATACTGTGATTATCAAAATATTTAATTTTGTAAAGATGCCTCCACATAATCTTTTGCACTCAAGGGCGCAAAATGACCCTAAAAAGGTCAAGAGCAGGACTTGGCAAAAGGTGCATCTCATGTTAGCATCGCCACCATTAAGAGTCATGAAGTAGTGACTCTAGTGGCTAAACTGAAAGTAAATATGGTCAGAGTACCATGAAATTTCAATATTTGGTAACAGTGTATCCATAATTCAGTGTGTTGATATACTGTTGTATACTCTGTCTCATCCATAACGATGACAGTTCCTTACCAAGAAAAAAAAGGGGTTTTCTTCTTCATAGTCCTCAGAAGAGACCACAGTCTTTCAGGTTGTTCTTGATGATGACGTCAGTGACTGCATCGAAGACAAACTGCACATTCTTGGTGTCTGTGGCGCAGGTGAAGTGGGTGTAAATCTCCTTGGTGTCCTTCCTCTTGTTGAGGTCTTCGAACTGACACTGGATGTAGGCAGCTGCTTCCTCATATGTGTTGGAGCCTGGGAGGGATTTTTTTGCAATTTTAGGTTGAAGTATCATTTGAATTTCTGGCTCAATTATCAGAAGATTTTCTTAAAAAAAAAATGCTGCAAATCTTACCAGCATATTCTGGGTAACAGATGGTAAGAGGACTCTTCTTGATCTTCTCCTCAAAGAGGTCCTTCTTGTTGAGGAAGAGGATGATAGAAGTATCTGTGAACCACTTGTTGTTGCAGATGCTGTCGAACAGCTTCATACTCTCATGCATTCGGTTCTGAGGAAAGAAGAGAGTCATAATCGGCCATTGTTCCTCGCATTGGAGAGGCGGTTGCGCAATCAACTGATCCAGATGATTTTGACCAGAACCATTCCTTTATTTCTACTTTTCTGACTCATCGTGTTTCCAGTAAACAGAAACAAAGTTCCCACTGTGTGCAAAACATGCTGCCTACTAATGAGTCAGTGGTAGAACCACTCACCATCTCCTCATCCTCAGCCAGCACCAGGTCATAGTCACTGAGCGCCACGCAGAAGATGATAGCAGTCACACCTTCAAAGCAATGGATCCACTTCTTCCTCTCAGATCGCTGACCGCCAACATCAAACATTCTGGGCAAAGAAGAAAGAAAGATGTAAAGACATGGTAAAAAGAATCATTGGGATATGTTTTTCACTGATCAATGGACAAGGCAGAACTGTCTCAGAAACAAAAAAAAAAATCAACACTTTGAGATCATTAATGGTGGTGGAGTTGTGATTTGCACCTATGTCATAATTCAGAGCGGCGTTTCCAGATTTCTCTGCTTTACAGAGTCAAGACGATGTATTTTATTTAAAAAATACCTCCCATTCACTCATACAGGAAAAACTGTCTCAGGTTTTATGGACCCCACTGTACATACAAGACAATAAAAGCAGGTTTACAGAACCCAAAACCAAAACCAATGAGAAACTGCAGCTGATTTGGTCTCATTGATAACCGGAAGTGATAAAGAGGACAGAAAAACAAACAGAACTTCTTTGGTTCTTTGAAGCAGAGAACATTTGTCTGTCCAGCAAATGTCTATACAGAGCTGTGAACACACAATTAAGAAGAAAAACAGATTCTCAAGAGGAACCGACTTACAGCTTTCACACCTCTTCCTCAGTCAAGGGGCAAGAAAGTGGGTGATTTTGTTGCCTGCTTTGACAATTTGACAGCAGAGCTATTCTGATCTTCACATATCTCTTACGATCAGGACAATTTTAAAAAATTATCACGTACAAATAGCAAGAATGTGTTCACAGCAAACACCTTCTTTACATTGGCATGCAAATGCTGACAACATCTGCTTAAACATTTCTAAATGTCAATGTCTTACTGATAATGGATTAGCAACCAAGGGCTCCTCTAAGCAGCTGCCTAAGGGCTCCTCCATACTTGGCATGTTTATTTTTTTATTTCCACTTGTGTTTACCTGGCGTAAAACTGAATTCTAGTAGCCATGTTTTCACACCAGGTGTTTCTGACTCGTCTCCTGAGGAATCCCAGCCCATTCTTCTTTGGCAAATCTCTCCAGCTCCTCCACATTTGATGGCCTTCTGGCATGGACCTTGGTCTTCACTTCAATGGGATTTAAGTCAGGACTTTGTGCAGGACAGTCACTAACGTTCACTCTGGTCTTCTGGAGGTCGTTCTTCACCAGGAGCCACATATGTTTTGGCTCGTCGTCGTCGTGTTGGAAGACAAAGCGACGACCCAGACCCAGTTTTGCTGCTGACTGCTTCAGGTTTTCTTTCCAAATCTTCACATCTCCTTGTTTCTTCATGATTCCTTCCACCTTGATGAGATTCCCAGTTCCAGACTCACTGAAGCATCCCCACAGCATAATCCTCACAGCATAATCCCCACAGCATAATACTCACACCACCGTGTTTCACTGTGGGGACGCTGTTCTTTGGCTTATACGCCTCTGTCTTCTGTCTCCAAAACAAAGAGCTCTAGTTTGGTCTCATCTGACCAAAGCACATGCTTCCAGTATCCAAAATAAAACTAGGATGTTTGAAAAAGCAGTGCAAACATGAGGGAAATGACATTTACGTCATATGGATCACAGCAGTGAAATAAAGCTTGTGATTGAGTATTGGAAGACCATTAATCTAGGATAGTTGATTGACAAGGCTGCCCAATCCTTTGACGTTTTTTTTTTTTTTTTTTAAATTGATCGCTTCATAAAATCTGGTCGTCTTTTCCATATTTATCCAACACTCACTCACTCCACTTTGCAGGTCATGTGGCGACACCAGGCCAAGGTGATGGGGAGGAGGGAGGAAGATGAGATTTATCTTGCTAATATTGATGGATTTTATTACCTACCTTAACTTTTATTTCTGTACGTTTCCTTTTTTTTTATGCCGCAGCAGCTCATGAACAAGGATCTATGAGTCTACTTATAAAGAAAAGTACAATAGTCACCCATGGAAATAACTTAAGGTTTTACAGTCAGACCTTTCTTTTTGTCCGGATTTTTCTCTAGTTCTCGTTATATTGGTTGTTATTCTTTAGTGTATTTTTCTGAAATGTTGAATTGATGATTGATACTCAAAAGCCCATCAATCAGTGGAAATAAAATCAAGCCTCTTCTATTTTCTTTTTAACATGTGCAAAAGTCTTAGGGTACCACCAGCTTTGTTGCTTTTATGTCTTTATTTTTTGAACATTTGCATTTGGACTGATAAGTGAATGAATGTTGGTCTTATATATTAGCAAAGTGTCAACAGGTTTAACTCATACAACATGTGTGTGTAATGCTCAAGCATGTCTCGAATAAACCTGCCATATATAAATCTTTTCACAGCAGATATCTGTCGATGTGAAATAGTATAAACACAGGTTTTACTACTTACCAGGTGTTCAAGTGTAAAAATACATGACACTTTTACCTGTAGAAACTGTCTTTTTCTGAAAACATTAATTTAAAACTACACATATTTTTCCTATATTTCCTGGATGTTGGGGTGGGTACAATAATCGATATGCTATGGAAATTTTTGATATTTTAAATTCACAAATTATGAAACTGGCAGGGAAACTGTTTCCCTGCCAGTTTCACTTGCTGGACATCACTAATTGTTGTCTCCTCATGGTGGCGCTACTCAGATGAATAAGGGACACTTGGGTAGAAGTTACATGGCAGAAGAAGAGGGAGTTTAAAGCTGGATAATGTCGGGGAAAACTACGTTAAGAGATGCTCCGTTGACATTCAATATATAGACTTTATGCACTTTGCTGTCAATAAATGGAGAAATGGTGCACTTTTAACGTTTTCATTTTCTTCAGATATCGTGACGTATCGCTATATGTTTGTCTTGCAACATATTGATTATCACAGAATCATATTGTGATGATATTGTTACTGTACACCATGTATCACATATCATATCGTGAGGTACCCTGTGATTCCCACACCTACTGGATGTGCTCCATTAAAATGAGTGAGAAGTCCTTATACTGTATGGTAATTATAGCAGTTATAGCGAAGAATAAACACGGTTTGGATTGGTTGTCCTTACCTTACGGATGTATAATGCAGACTATGCAACAGTCAGTGTGTGAATCTGCACAGGAAAAATTTTCATAAACACAAAGCTTTTTGGCCTTTGAATTTAGTGGAAAACAGCAACAGACTTTGACTTCCGCTGATGAACAGCATCATCTGCTTAAACTCTGCCATCATGGCATCATCACCAAGTGGACTCCCCCCACTTACTGCCTGTTGTTTTTCAACACAGTGTCAAGACTGAGTCATCGCTGCTGTGTTAAAACACCTTCACACGCTGTGTCACAACATACAGCTGTACTTGTACAAAGGGAATTTCTAATGAGGGGTGAATGAGTCAGAAACAGGAAGGAAACCTAATTAAGCCACTGCATAAAAACACAAGAGTTTGAGCCAAGTGCTACAGTGAGGAAATTCTCACTTGAAGTGCAGGTCCTTGAATGTGAAGTGTGTCTCCACAATGCCTGTGGTTTTGACACGGGTCCTCAGGACATCCTGCTGAGTGGGGATGTAGGTGGCCTGGGATATCCTGTCCAGATCGTTCAAGTAGCTGAGAGAAAAGCACAAAGAAGGGGGAGAAAAAAGGGAGGGGGAGAAAAAAGAAGGAGGGATGGAAGAAAATGAGGTGAGAATGTGAGTCAGAGGAATCAGGGTCAAGATTGTTGACTGCCAAATGAACAATCCACTCCTGGTACTTTATGTTAGGACATGTTAAATAGATTGTCTTGTATATCTGTTTGAAGTCAAGGCATGATGAGAAACTCAGTGTAGCACTGATTTCTGCAAGAAAATACGTTTGGCATAAATCAGCCACTGTACAACGTATTGCTAACCCAAATTTAGGTTACAAAACTGGACAAACAATGAAGATACAGAAGAAAAGCTGTTTTAAATTTAGACATGATTGCACAATGACTTAGTGGTTTGAGCTGTTGCCTCATAACAAACAGGTCCTGGGCTTTAAATTTGAGCTTCAGTCATTTCACTGAGGTGCAGGCTTGGTTTTCTCTTCGTATGGTTGATTCTTCAGTCTAAGGATCTGGAGATGTGGAAAATATTGAAAACGCCCTGCAAAAAAAGGTGCAAACGTGGTTTTCAACTGTATTAATTGTGTACCGGACGAAGTTTACATGTTTTGCATTATAAACAGTTATTGAGTTATTGAGGATGGATGTGTTGGATTTTATTTGTGTTATTTGTCTGTATTTTAGCTATTTAAAATTTGTGTTTTTTATGAAAGAAACCATATATTGGACATATTTTTGCCCATTTTTAAATTCATGAGTGACAAAATAAAGATGCAAACAGAAGCCGTTTTTAATTTATAGTAAATGTTTTGTCGGTCATCTGTTATTAACACATATTAGACTGCAGTAGTTGTGGCCTCAATAGCAAAAGATTTTAAATTCAGTAAAAATAAAAATCACAATTTTATGAGCAAAAGCTATTCATTCATGAAAATGCCTTTTACAGAAAGGTCCGCAGTATACTGGAAAACCTAAATCAATATTCAGATTAAACTTTTAACAAAAACTTAATCTTACTGCTGATTATCACTGTTTACAGAGAGTGAGACTTTATGATAAAAGTGTCTTATTTGTTCTACGAGTGTATCTGTTTAGTGACCCAAGCAAACACCTCAAGGTCACTGCAGACAAATGGAGGAAGATTAGTGACCTCAGGTTTCTGTCAGACAAACAGAAATAATCTTTCCTACAAGCAAACAAGCCCTTTTGTTTGTCTTCTAAGGTATTAAGTGAGAAAAAAAAGTACATGGCTTAACAATAGTGTTTCTTATTCATGAAAAGCCTCTGGACAGCAGGATTAGAGGAACCAATTAGAAAATGGCCACCAAGTGCAGTTTCCCCTCGGCCTGTGCGTCAACTCTAATGTTTGTTCTTCACCAACAAAACAAGGCAAATGGCTTCTCTGCCAACAACTGAACTCAGGAGCTGCCTTGTGATGATTTCCACTGCCAGGTCTCTTGCGCAATATCATTTTCAAGCCAGGTGAGAAAACATAAAGCCCCAGATTATTCTATTTTTTTCTGTATTTGTCTAATTTCCTTCGCACATTTTAAGCCAATGTTCCTGTGCTGAGGCGTAAGGGCAAAGATTCAATATTCCTGCCAGCCGTTGCTCCTCTTGTTTGGCAGAGAAGAGCAAATATTGACAGTCTGAAAGTCCAGACAGATGCACAGCGCTGTAGCGTTCTGCTAACTGGGCATGGCCGAAACCTGTGACGCATGTTTGACCACTGGACTTTTCTGTGTAATTGAAGAGATCAAGACTTATGTTCTTATCAAGGATTCAACCAGAGTTTAACATTTAGGAGGGTTTAATGAAAGAAACTGAACATATTATCCATAAGTCTGAAAAATATCAGTAAAACATGAAATTGCGACTTTTGTGACTGCAATTTGATCTGCGATGTCATTTAAAGTAAAGCTTTAGTTTAATGAGACTATCCCACTACTAACAACAGTATTTTAATACAAGGGTGACAACTGAAAGTTATTATGCATTTCTTTTTAACTGGCAATAAATAAATAAATAAATAATCAAATAAATAAAAAATCAAGTGTGGCCTTGTAATTTGCAAACTGTGTTGTTTCACATTTAAAATTTAGATGTGAAACAGATTAATTGTTCAGCCCTCAAAGTGTAAGTGCTCTAAAATAGAATAGAGAAGATTAAATTTAGGAAAGGACCTTGCTTTATGAAAGCTACGGTGTTTCTACACGGATCTGTGTTTTCTAGTGGCACATTTATATGTTAATGAGGGAGAATGGCTCCACCCACTTCAATCTAGGCCAATGACGTAGAACACTGTTTTTAGTTATTTTGTTAAATAATAACTGTTTCTACTGTATTTATGTCAATTTCATGCCTTCTAACTTTTGCTTTATCCATCAAGCACTTTCTTTGTTTTGAGAAGTCTGAGGGCCACCGTAGTTTTTTGACCACTAGATGTCACTAATGCTTACACAGCGGACCTCTCAAAGTAAGAATGTTTGGGGAACCTGCAACTTTTACCACAGTTGTTTGTGTGATTTGGTTTGTTTGCGTGACTCACTATGCCGCCGAGTCGTTCAGCTGATATTCGCGGGAGCGGCTGAAGCAGGCCTGAACACCTCCGTCCTTCCAGAGTCGCTTAATGACACCGGCGAGCTCTGCCGTCATGAAGCCTTCCTCTGCTGAGCCCGCCAACACAAACAGTTGCCTTGCATCATCCTGAGCACATAAATAGGGCGAGTCAATCTCATAAATCAATACTAACACCATCACTGTTGTGTACATTAATCTGCTATCAATCTACAATAAAAGCAAAAAGGTTATATGGTCACTGAATTGACATCTGCTGAGCAAATGCATGCACATGTTGCTCTTCTGCACAAAGTGTCACACCACCTAATTTGACCATACATTTTAATCAATCAAATGACCTGTTAATCCATGACTAGTTCTTCTTTCTCAAGAGGATTTGCTGAAAATCCAGTGATTTTTTTTTTGCCTGTTTTCACTCACAGCTCTTGCCGCATCTCCAAAGTCAATCTTGAGGCGACCCATGGCTCTGATGATGGCAATAATGGACTGGATGGTGTTGCTGTAGACAACAGCCTTGTACTGCTTGCATTCCTCTTCTGAGTAGCCTGCCTCGTGGATAATTCTGCAAGGGAGGGGAGGATAAACCTGGTGAGCAACCACACCAAAACTCACATTCTACCCACTGAACCACATCTTTAAAACATTATTTCATTAGTTTCTTTTTCATCTGAGCTTTTATTAAGCAGATCTTTGAATAAGCTCAAATGACTTGCTCATTGTAACATCTACAGAAATACTTTTAGGCGACAATGGAACCCGTTTACCTCCATCTGTTTAAGGTTGGTATGCTGTGCCTTTAGTCTAATGGCGGTAATCACAAAGCCTAATCAAAGGATAAGAGCTAGAATGCGGGACAGGACGTTGTTATGGCACATTTTTCCCCAAAAGCACACATCACAGTGTTGCCTGCATTGCTTTAAAATGCTACAACTGAGGCTGTCAATCAATCTGTCTTAACTTAGAGGGAATTTGGGTAAAGAAAATCCACATGATGCATTCTTACTTATAATTTATGCCCAGTTGCTTTAATCTTTTGTAAGATTTATAGTGTAATTCAGAAAAAAATTATTTTGCAGTTGATTTTTGACCACCTCTCTGCATCTTTGCGACCCACCAGGTGTGTCCCCGACCCCTAGTTTGTGAAACACTGCCCATCAGCTGAACAAACACAATGTAAAAAAATCATAACAGTGAGAGGTTAGAGGTTAAAAAAAATATATAATATTACAAGTAACAAATGCAATTTATTAAAAATAATGCTGCATTAATTATGTTATTAAATAACGTATTAATTTAGTTGTTATGGCATGAATTAATTGTTGTTTGATTCAATGAGGACACAGAAACAGTAAGAAACAGTAAATGCAGTGGGAAACATTCACCAGCTTAACTAAGTGTAAATCTGTTAGCCATATTACTCCAAATTAAGTAGATGCTCTACAGAAAATAAATCGCTTTGAAGGAGAGAGACATCTCAGTACACTTGAACTAACTTGATTTAGGACTGCAAATCCCCCACAAGTGAAGAGCCAAGAGAAAAAGTAATATGAGAGCAGAACACTTTCATGAAAACATAAAAGTGCATTGCCCCTGGCATGTGTGTGTCTGCTGATCCACCATTTCCATACCAATCTCTGCGCAAAATACTGTTCGTATGCTGCTCACATTCAGTGTCCGTGTTTACGCATAATCTATAGTCATTTATTCTGATGCGTTATATATTTTATGCATTACAGATGGTACCTGTTAGTCATAAAATTACATAAAGGGGTTGCTCCTCAAGCATGACTGGTGTTCGATGCTGTTTGTGTGATGGAAAATAAACCCTCTTTGTAAAATAATATCCATTGTGGTGCCATTACGCCTATCTGATGTGAGAAGTCATTATCAATTCCCTCGAAGAGGGGGAAGATTTGTTTTGGCTGTTGAGTGAGTAGAATGATTTGATACAACAGCTGGAAATGAACTCACTTCATCTGCTTGACGATTGTACTTTTCCCTGACTCCCCAGCACCTGCAAAAGACAGAAAAAGGAGAAGCTTAGCGAAGTGTAAATATTTCAAGTTAATGCAACAATGATACAACGTGGTCAAACGGCGTGGCGAGGAAACCACGGAAATTAAGCCACTTCATCAAAGCAGAACTAAGAAACAAGGGTGTGTGTTTTAAGTTAACTGAGTCTTTGAACCTCTGGTTTGGCTTCAGCTCGAGGGAATTTCGGGCTAATATGCCGAATAGTCAACACCAGCCGTTGCGGTCACATGATTGTTGAGTCATCAAAATCGCTCGACCGTAGTGGGAATGGATCTTACACTGTACAGACAAAACTGTGTTGAATGTAACTGATAAAGGGTGATGGTGCTTGGCCCCAATAAGATACAGTGTATGAAAATTAGTGACATCTAATGCTGCTTTTCCACTACACAGTTCTGGCTTGGCTCGTCACGGCACAGCACTACTCGGTTTGGTATCCTTTTCCATAACTATAGTACCTCCTCGACGTGGGCGGGGTCATTATAGCACGGCTGCTGTAATGTTGTTTTATACACAAACTAGTGACGGTCAAAGCAGTTGTTTTCTTTGTTTTCTTTGTACTGAATCAATAGAATCAGTTGATGAGTTCACTGAATGGTTCAGTACTTCCTGCATGAGCGGAGCACAGACTCCGTCTGACACAGTCACTGAAGTGAAATACGGCTGAACGGCTTGTGATTGGGCTCACCATCTCCGTCTTTCAGCAGTGCTGTCGCTAAATACACCAGACTCCTCTGTTAAATATGGACATTTTACAAATGTCCTTGTTAAATGTTGCAGATTAACGCATGTTTTCAGGATTTTCAAGTCTTTTTAACTCATCTACAGTTCAACATTGTTCGCGCTCGTGACTCTTCCAGTGACGACGCTCTCTGACCAATGAGTGGCCGGCAGTCTGTCCACGTCACATTTTAGTATCGGCTCAGCTCGACTGGAACCTGGACAGAGCAGGTACTAAAAAAGGACCAGGTACTATCACTAGTGGGGAAAGAAGAAAAAAAAAGAAACAAGTTGTGCTGTGCCGTGCCGGAACTGTGTAATGGAAAAGCACGGTGAGACTACAGAGTGCAACAACAAAGAACTCCCACCCTCTCTTTCCTGAGAATGTCCCCAGCATGTGAACTATAGTCGTACTCACGTTCCAGATCGGGCTGCTGAAAAAACACAATGACACAAGATGGCGGCCTCTGAAAGGCAGGCCCTTGCCTAAAGTACATATGAAACACTAACTCTAAGTAGGGCTGCACCGATTTGTCAGCATAATTGACGAAGCTGATCATTAAAATTTATAGACGCTGAATTTTATTGGTCAACTGTCCCAATGCACTTCAGAAAGCACTTGGGGCAGCAGGCCCATTTCTCCTATTGTACACGCCAAAGCTTTTCTGAACCAACACAGAAGAATGAATGAGGAAAAAATTGGGATTTATATCTCAACAATGACCACCTCACTGTATGTTATCGCACCTATTACACAGCTTTAAAACATATATTATTCATTTAATAGTTATTTCATTGATTATAAGAATGTCGTATTGCTTCCCCAAAGTGAAACAGTCAATTTTCTTAGATGGAGTTCGAACTGCTAACATGCTAATATTGTTGGCAAACAACACCCAGTGTATGTCCCCAAAGTATTTTTTATTTATTTATTTACACCAGGATCTTGTCTGGGACATATTGCACTGCTGCGAGACGGTAGAATAAAAAGTCACCGCAAGTAAACAATGAGAACCATGGTGCTCAGATGTAGCTAAGTCATGCTAACAAGCCTTTATATCAGCACTCAAACATAGCAACAGTCTGTTACACTTAAAAACTGCCTGTTATATAGAAATAACTGACTACTGAATGCTGCTATTGACGAATTACAATCGAGTATCCAACCAAGCATGTTTGCTAACGTGTCACGTGCAGTAAACTACAGGATTAGCTGTATTCTGTATTTTTTTGGGGTAATCCAATACTTTTGAACATTGAATTGCTAATACCTACAACATATGAACTGGTTATATGGTCAATTTCTGCTAATCAAGCTTCCCAAATGTTACACACTGGAATTTTTATGTGTGGCACGACTAAACAAAATGAATTATTATAACTGACATGGTGATAAGTGTCAAAAAAGCATGGCGGTATCACTTCAGGACGGGAAAGCAGCTGATGAGATTGACTGCTGTGTAGTAGTTGACCAACGAGGAATGGGAAGAGCGCGAAGGGAATCTGACTGTCGGCATCGCATTTGCTTTGCGGATTTTTCGAAACGTCACAGTGCCATGGCAACTGCTCTTGTTACATCCAGGGCATCTCTAGTGTGGGGCTACAGTCACCTGAGAAGGCTTTTTGGTGGCGAGTGTGTGTGTGTGTGTGAGTGAGTGACATGCTGACATCCAGCAACACCGTCATACATTATGCATCCACTGCTCTTTCTCCACTACTGTGTTGATGCATTTACAACAACTCACATGGAAGTGAGCTTTTATGAAATACGTCTTCCTCCCCAGTCATCGCCATCTGTCGTGTCCTCACTTTAAACAAAATTCATTATATTCTAATGTCTACTGTAATAAACTCCATTTACATCCACTAACATGCACTCAATGTCCTCATATCAGCGGAGACGTATATGGGAGGCAATCGGCCAGTTGTCCCCACTGACGTAATGCTGCCACTGGGGGAAAATGTTTTCCAACCCACTTGAGAGCTGTTGTTCCCTACGTAAACATGACTGGCTCTGGACACAGAAGGAAAAGAGGAAGTGGAGTCATATCACAAAACCTACTGTCATCTTTCACCTCGTGATTCTGTCAGGCAAGTCTTTCAGTTCTGACATGAACTTTTTGGAATGCAACAAGCACTTTCAATGTACCTTTGATACTCAAACCTAAGATGGTAGGTAGGTCAAACTCGTTTTTTGACCCTCCTTCATATTATGGAGATTTTTTTCCTTATTTTTTCCCCACACACAACACAATAAACAAGCTCAGGCAAAATAGCACTAATAATTTATAGTCTTTGTTTTTATGTATTTGCTTAATTTAATGCATTATTTAATCCAGTAAAGCTGCAGCAACTCCGTCATCTCAGTAGCTCCCAGGTTTGGGTGGCACCTTGGTTAAAAACTGCTCTGGCGTTTTTCACGTTTTCAACCATCTTTAGAGCACTTTGAAATGCCCTGATATTGAAATGTGCTATATAAATAAACCTGGACTTGCCTTTAGATGATGTATTTGAACGGATCCTTGGTCCTCCCAACTATAAAAGTTTGCAACAACAAATAAATCAGGGCTACTACAATTGCTCAATAAGTAATCAAGCACTAAATTATTCACCACATATTTACAGTATTTCAAATCAAATAATTGGTTTGATCTTGTATTTTAAAGAAAGCAACAGACAATGTTTTGTCCCTTGCAGTTCCAGGTATATTACTGTATTACGGTCATGAAGAAGCACCAGTACCATGACATAAATTTCTGAAGAACCTGTGTTGTGTTGTGTTGTGTCATAATGGCACCCCTGTGTGGAAAAACTGTTGGTTCAGTGTTGTGGATACAATAAACACATTTCCTACACTGTAAATTGGACAGTGGACGTTGTTTCTTGAAAACACTGTCCCAGTGGTCAAGAGAATAAATGGGGGAAAGTAAGAAAGCAGATGGTGCCATTTTTACGTTGCATCATTACACCATTCAATCGGTTTTATCATCAAGATGGCAAGTTACGACCAAGACCAGATTTAAATAAAAGCCAGTTTTCCAACTTCATATTCTTAAATGTGAATATTTTCAGGTTTGGCAAATAGACCAAATAGAAAAAATATAGTCAACAGATTAATTAATTATACAAATAGTCAGTTATACTGAATATTTCCACAGCAATGTTCACACTATCTGCTTGAACTTTCCCTTGGTGATAACTGCATGCTGATAGTACAGTCAGTTATGGCATTCACCCTCTATTATAATTGGATATGGTCCACCTGAGGACACATTATATTAATTAGGTGCCATCACTCTGGTGCTGGCGTTCCCTGGGGGGGGGGGGGGGGGGGGGGTGGGGGGGGGGGGGGGGGGGGGTGAGTGTGTGTCATGGCGTAGTGGCACGTCCCCATGCTCCAAGGCCAAAGACTCAGCTGTGAGAATCCCTGTGGGAATAGAATGCTGAGGGCATATAGGCTGCTCGGCTGGACATAGCCAGCAGGATGAGCTGGAACTGCTGCACCCCCTCGGCCATTTTCACAATGCCACAGACACTTTGCACCTGGCACATTGCCTCTCTATGTGGGACACTTGAAAATCCACTTAGGGCAGTCTGTGCACTCCCCGAGTTCAAAACAACCACCAACAACCAAAAACACTTACCTAATTGTTAGTAAAGTGACTTCTCCGTGATTTCTAGGGGGTTTCTACTGCTTAGTTTCACAGAATTAAGTATTAGTAAAAGTATTTTTTCCCCTCTGTTAATGTTAATTGCCAGATGGATAAAATAAATCTTAACGGTGATGAATATGAAACTCATATCATCACTGATGATGTCTCCAGGTGCATCAGAGGATAATGTCTCAGTCTATAATATCATTTCTAACAGACTATCAAAACTCATTTGCAGTGAAATGGAAAAGAAACAACACACGCGGTAAAACACATGATGCAGACTTGCGCGCAAACTGTTGAGTCATTCTCGTTAACATTTTGTGTTGTGGCCAAAATAAACAACAAAGAGGGATGAATCAGGACATTAACCAATAATTGCAAAAATATAGAAGCAAACAGTGTCATTGGCCTCTTTTGCCACATCTGTTCACAACACAGAAACACTGTAGAACAACCTATACCGCACTTAAGCATCACAGCAGTTAAAGTGCCAGTGTCTCTTGAATTAAACGGGATGTGAGTTTTGTGCATTTATGTAAGTGACCTCTTGACACCTGGAATTTCATCAGTGTGGCTCTTGTCAAATCTGTAGGCTTGGGGACTACAAAACAGACTCCCACCGATGGCCAGGGGCCAGGAAAAGTTCAAGCAGGCCCACTTGATTTCCACTGACCACTTATGAAAATATGGTTGCCCTTGTCTTCTCTTAGAGAAGGTGAGTTGAGCTAAAGTGATGTCCCAGGCTGTTTTAAGTTGACTCTAGCCCGGGGTAAATTCTTCTGAGAGTACATTGACCAGCCGGTCACTGTACGAGACATATGCTGTCAATCATAGCACAGTGACGCCCAAAGCAAACTCCGCTTTACAGTTTATGTGACTCTAAGATATTTCCACGTGGAAACAGAACTTTCCCTGTGCTATCTTTTTTGTTCTTAAAAAAGGTTTTCCATACACATGGCATAGTTTCAAGAAAAGCCTTCACACTCCGCCCCTCCAAAGACTTTAATGGCTGTAGTCTATAAGCCAAGCCTGTAGGTGGTACTGTAACACTGCCACAGAAATGCATAAAAAACAGAGGCAACGCAAAGCAAGCGCATCGTGCTCGAAGGCTGCGTACAATCTCCAAACACAAGAAAAAGAAGACAACGTCAAAAATGGTAACAGCAGCTGTAAGAGCAAAACAGAAGTGGGGCTATGACATCATCGTTTTCACAAAGGTGCATATTGATTGTAAATGCAAAAATGCAAGCTTGGTGATTTTTACGACTCACAAAAAAAAAATGCTCTTTGTGGATAGAAATGTGATGCGATACAAAGCTTTTGCGAATCCTCCTAAACATGAGTTTCATAGCACTCTCAGACCATAATTTACAAAATGAATACAAATGCAAATGAAATGAGAAGTATGAAAATGAGTCATAGATTTGCATACAAACAAATAAATTTTGTTTTAACTACTGGTGTTGCCCCCTCATGAACATTCAAGACAATAAATGCTTTAGAACTTCTACATTGGCTTCTCTTTCAGGACCCGACAATGTCTACATCCATACTTTTTTCATTTTAAAAACTAGGTTTCCAGATAAACGTAGTCTACACCATTGCCAGTGTAAACAGAAAAGCAATTATCTCCTCTGCAGTTGTTTAGTTAGTTTAACACAGAACTATAAATAAGAAAAGCAAAGTGAAACATAAAAACGGGGATTTCTCTTATGAGACTGATTACGAGGTGAAAGTGTTGAACTGACCTACTTGCTCACAGCTGATAGCTGAGCAGTGGCTTTGGTGGTGCTTCATTTAAAAGTAACTTCATCATGAGTGTTGCATGAAGGAAAAAGGGTTATTTTCAATTTTTTTTTTGGCTTCTGGGACAGTGAAAATACACCAGGGGCCAGTAAAGTGCTGATCTAATGGTCAAGAAGGTCATGGGGGTGGTGGCGTTATGCTGAAGAACACGATTTTACACACACACATAGATAGACTTAAGAATTTCATGGAAACACAGGCCTAACCTTTGCTCCTCATGCAGAGTCATGTTACACACCCTCTGCTTTGATACACCCACCCCCCCAAAAACAGTGAGTCAGTCCAAACCACTGCAGCAGCTGGTTTCTGTTTCTAGCGGTTCAAACTATTTTAGGAAAATCCAAGCTAACCAGAGGTTGAATGCTTCTTCTTCCTCTGCTGATTACAGAGCCTTTTCCATCGACAACTGCAAACACATCTTCCTCGTGGAACTCCCTCTGGCTCATATTCCTTGTGGTACAAAAAAAAGCAATGAGGATGGTTGTTGGTAGAGATGTGAAAGTAAAATGGCTACCAATCTTGGGCCGCCTTAACTATATCACGACAGATATTGATCTGATACAGTCCTTTACCTGTCTTAAGATGTTTTGATGCATTTACCACATATATAACCAGCCAATTCAAAAGCAAAATAGTCCAGAAAAACATCTGCAGCCCCAACCACGCCCCGGTCATATAAAAGTGGCGAACAGCTCTCTTTTAATGAACCATTTATATCATATTTAGGGTTGAAGGATCATGGTAAGGAAGAGACCAATAACTCATCCCTACTATTTACAGATTTATAATATGTTGCTGCTGATTCTTTCAGAAAATATGAAATGTGTTCCTGCATATCAAGGAAAATGTACATTTTTGTTTCACAGATTATACCTCATGCTGATTTTTGGGTCAGATTAATACCATGAAGATAAATTTGTGTCAATAAAAAAGGCTTTGTGAGGAACATGCTGCTGGCCCAAGTAGCTCTCCAAGGACTGAAAGAGGGCTTATCAAGTTTGGCACCATGTGCTAACCACATTAGTGATGCCACATTAGCAGCATGACGCCAACACAACCCAGCCCTGCCTCTCCCTCAGTCCTATGCATCCATATTCCTCTTCTACGTTGTCGTCTTTTCTTTGCGAGTTATTGTTCCTCTCACTCATTTTTCAATTCCTCTTTCCCCCCCCTCTTTCCCTTGACGGGGGAATTTAGAATGAGTCACTCATCACGGACTGCAGTACCTTCCCCTCGCGCTGTCCACGAGGGGAAATGACCGCGCTTAATCATGGCCGATTGATCTGCGGAATCGATAACAGGATTGTCTCCTGCTCGCACTGGCACAGACGTAACTATAACAAAGGAATGTGAAGAATTTAACTACTTTACATGTCAATGTGAGGTTGGTCACATTTTAGAAAATATTCAAATATTACAAAGGCAGACAAAAATGATGAGATATGACAAAGGCCGACTATTATAAATAGAATCTTCCGACTGTTATGCAGCAGCTATAGAAAGAGTAATTAGGCTGAGGAAATTGTAATCTATTTTAGCAAGTCGACATGAATAGTACGATAATTGAATCCAGGGGATGAAATTAAAAGGAGAGCCAAATAAAGATGTAGAGCTAAATGAGAAATACAATATGTTCAAATTCACCTGTGTGTGCCAGCAGCAGGTTTGAACTTGAGCACACACAATATCATTTTTCATGCAAATTGAAGATGCCTACAGTAGTCCATTGATTTCACACTAGCACATAAGCCTGTGATTAACTTTTTGGCTCTAAAAACGGATGGTCATCTCATGAACGTGCCACTCACAAAGTCACCACAGCTTTTTTTATTTACACATTTTGGCAGAGGAACACAAAAGACTTTGTTTTGGAGCTTTCAACAGACGTCCACAGCCCTGCCAACCTTTTACCAATGAGGCACATTTTGTTGACTTTTTAGTCTTTGTTGACACAGTGGGTTTAGGAGAGCATACTCCAGAATTGCTTGTGAATCAACAACTCCGAAAACAGCATCTTTTCGGGGACTCTTCAGCAGAATACACAACTCAAAACTCCTTGCCAAGGGCCCCTCGCTTTTCAACAACAGAGCTTTTTCATATTTAATGCCTCAGTCACTGGTAGCGTTCTCATCTTACGGGCCCTCATTTCCCTTCTCCTGGCATCTCAGCCCATCTGTGGGTCACTTCAGGCAGTAACCTGAAGAGCTATCACACTGAATAAACTACACAGAAACAGCAGACGGCCGAGCCAAAGCAGTCATATGTGGGGGGCCCCCACGCAAAACATGGTGCACCGTACCACAATATACAGTTCTTTTTTTTTATTTTTAACAAAAACAGAAGTTGAGTAATGCTACATTGTCTGCGCAAAAGCAAAGGATGATGAAAACTCATATTCCACCCTTTAGAAGCATAGCAGAAACTTGACCCAACTTGCTCGCGCTCAATCAGCATGTCGCATCTGGCCTCCAAACACCTGAGGAATGTAGTCTACCTTTAACAAGAAAATATGCGTGTTCATGTTCAAACAAAACACGACTTGCGTCTTAAAATTATTACTTTTGGCCCTGGAAATGTAAAAATGTTGCCATTCGAGTGATCACCAACTGGAGCAGTAAGAGTGTTGTGCAAAAAAAAAAAGCAATGAAGAAATCGGTTTATCTTTCTCAGGACAACACGTGTGTCCACAAAAGTGGCCGTAACCTGTCAGGTGTTTGCCTGCTATTGATACAGGCCTCAGAGTTTGTGTTCTGGTAACCCACATACCATGTGTGTGCATGTCAACATTTCCCAAAGCCAGCTACCTGAAGGCCCGATGGAAAAGTTTCTCACCTATGCTCTCTATTTACAAGGATAACAGAGTTTCTCCATGTGCAAGTAATGCCATTCATTTTCACATGGCTGCCTTCTAAAGCACAGCCATTCACACAAGTGGACATGTTGATCAGTGAGAAGGAGACGTGAGATGATAAAGCACATGTAACAAAATGGCGACATGAGTGTACTGTACATTAACACGTATGTTTCTATCGGCTAAAAGCAAAAAAAAAAAAAGCTTGTGTTTGGTGGGTTCTTACAAATATGAAGAGGAATCTGAAAAAGGAAATATACAGGTCAGGCGAAATTGTCCATTGCTGATCATGAGGCATCTACCTCCACATCTGCATATAATATCAAACAGCTGCTCGATTATTTTATTAAGTTCATACGTGGCAGCGTAGTTGTGGGGCATCTAACAAAATCTGACTCTTTTCTCCCAACAATAAATCATTTGTTGAAATTCAAAACAAAACATTCTACTAATGTAATCATGCGTTTATTCATAAATTCCTCATTTTTAGCCAAGTGACTTTCGTTGTTGGGTGTAGTGTACATCTATCCGTCCTGGTGAAAACTGTTGATAGGAATTTCCCACAACTGAAAATTATGTCATCTGACGTCTTGTTTTGTCCAAAAAACCAAAGAAATTCCGTTCAGTGTCAACCAGAGTTCAATTAATTTTTCAAAAATGTGACTTAAAATGTGAATTAGTGCATTGGCAAAAAATTGGAATGGCTTTTGCAGGGCTATGATTGATATTTGCGTAGTAAGTTTTGGGTTTAAAATTTGAAAAATTCGCAATCTGGTCGATTTGCCAATTAGGCTAAGTTATGTATATTCTTCGGCTACGAAACCAAACTTTTATTTTACAGCAATTGCACACTTTTTAAAAGTCACTCACTTATGGTGTATTAAATTCACTTACATACTAGACCTTTAAGTGGTTGATTGCTAATCGATTTTTTTGTTAAAGCTGTAAACAAAATTAGAAAAACCCAATGCTGTCCTTCAGGGAACTTTTAGTTCAAAAACAGGAGATTTTAAATATCTGGACAAACTTTTTAGTCAGGTCCGGGCCTCTTCCGAACCATAAAGACCTGTTTTTACTACCATTGCACAGGAGCAAACAGAGGAAATGTAGCATCGTTGAGAAGATTGAGTGAAAATAAGAGATGGTAGAAAGTTGGGAGTGTGTGTAGTTGTCACAAAAACATTCAAATGAACGCTTTGAAATCCTTAGTTCTGCACAAACCGGAAAGATTTTGTTGGTATTTTAGCTCGTGTCGTGAAGATAACGGTGTATTTAACCAGTTGGGGGGGGGGGGGGGGGGTAACGCTAAGTTAGTTAACAGCTGAAGCTAGTTAGGAGTGTGCTAGCGATGCGGAATTGAAACTCGTCAGTTGACACCGCCTAACGTCGACTACTAACAAAATATATATATATATAAATTTACCAACACCTTCCGTGCGTTTCCTGTCCTCTTAACACACACACACACACACACACACACAGGGACACAGGGAGCTGGTGTGGGCGAACACACGGCGAACTTCGTCCACCACCCCGCCGCCCATCTTCCCTCCTCACCGAGCAGCAGCAGCTTGACCTCCCTGGCCGCCTTCTCCCCGTCGTCCCGCAGATTCCTGTCGATCATTTTACTGCGCTCCACCGCCGCCTTGTCCTCCGTGCTCAGTGTACATCCCATCCTCGACTCTGTCCTTTGTTGGTGTCAAAAATAAACCTCTAGAATACCCACATTAAATTGTTAAAAAAAAAAAAAAAAACTGCCCTCGCCCCGCACACACACACGCCCTTTTTTTAAACGACAGGCGATCTCGTCAGGGGAAAAAACGGGGGGAAGCGAAGCGAATTTTCGTGATAAGAATTTACTTATTTATTTTATTTTTTCTAAAAAAAAAAGTGGGATTCCTTCAGGTGACTAAAATATCTTAGGATTTTAAAACATCCACGTAGCATCCGTGTGAAAGCTAGTTTAAAAGCGAGCTGATTCCGCGGAGAAGTCTCTCCCACCCGTTCGCCTCCATTCGCTGCGGCGGCGACTGTTTCTCGTCTCTGACTGGAGGCAGAAGCAGCGGCAGCGGCGACGCCGAGCTGCGCGTGCGGCAGCCGCGGTCACGCTTCCGGCGGAGACTTTCATAATAAAAGCTTTCACCTCCGTTTCCTTTTTTTTCTCTTTTTTTTGCTGAGAAAGCACAGGCAGTAACTTTCACAATGATTTATGCACTAGAAATGTGACACATCACTGACATAAACAAACACTGAATTTGACTGGGGAAAAGTGAGAGGGATCAGTAAAATGTAATCTGATCAATAATAATCTCCATGTTGGCAGTAAAATGTAATCTAAAATAAGGTAATCTGATCAATAATAATCTCAACGTTGCATTTTTTACCAGACATATTTACTATCATTTAATTTAAATTTATATGGTGAATTGCATTGAAAATCTAAAATACTTTCAGTGCCCATCAGTGAGCTACTTTTTACAGTTTTAGAAGCACCGTACTAGCGTTTTGTGTTTTTTTGGAAATAAAAGCAGGAAAATGATGATGCTTTCTAAATTAATTCCCTGAATGTTTTATGCAAACATAAAAAAAATTAATATTTATTGACTACACAATGCTAAGCTAGGGCTTGGCATTATGACCCAAGAAGTTAGTACGATAAATGACAGAAAATTAAAGATGGAATGTTTCATTTTCATCCTTTATGGGCAGAAATTATGAATGAGAAAACATCTGTCTATGCAGTTATGTATGTGTTTCAGCTCAAAGTACAGTGTTTAAGCCTTTAATTTACAACCCAGGGTGAGTCATTTTGGTCTTCTGCAGCTTAAACGGCAACACATCAGTTTCCTCAAATAAAACAGGATGTTGTGTGGTTAATGTGGTCTGATGCCTTTATTTTGAAGGTATACGCCCTTACCAGAACATGCACATGCACAACTTTACTCACTAAATAACAGGTCAGTTCATCTTCACATTAAAGGCTGATCATGGGACTAATTATCACAATAATTTACGTAATCATTTGTATTGTGAATATCAGGAATACATTATGTTTACATACATAATAAGAGTATACTCAGTTTTGAACACATGTGAATATTTTCCAACACTTGTGTGGGTTATATGATGTCCTTATACCTGTGTCTCCAACAATTATTGTATTGTTCCCATGGAAACAAACCTCAAACTGTGTGCCAGTGTCATTCCTATGTGGCCATTGTTTGTGGTTTAAATAATTTAGCATGTCGCAACAAAGAGTGAGTCCTCAAAGTCAGCAGTCAGTGTGAATGCTGCTGGTGCTCTCTTCCAAAACTTTACACACCCACACAAATATGGATTTTTATTTATTTATTTATTTTTTAAAAAGGAGGGGAGT
Source organism: Brachirus orientalis (assembly GCA_016785285.1). Classification (NCBI taxonomy): domain Eukaryota; kingdom Metazoa; phylum Chordata; class Actinopteri; order Pleuronectiformes; family Soleidae; genus Brachirus; species Brachirus orientalis. Next base: position 504,934 of record JAFBJR010000246.1, read on the forward strand.
ACATGTACATTTGTAGCGATGACCTTTTCTGTTCTAATCCTGTGCTGGCTGGAGATCTTCCCTCTTTGTCATCCAGGCCAAGATAACAAAAGACACAGGGTGTCCTTTTTTTGTCTCATAGACAAAAAAGGTTATGTCTTTATTATCTAACACAGAAAATACCACAGATTTGGAATGTGCTCTGCATTATAAAAGATTAATGTGTAAGTCCACCTCTGCTTATATTGACGAGTAAAAGCTTTTTCAGTGTGTTTAAATCATGTATACACAACTCTGTGTGTGATTGTCTGTGTTTACATTGTGCAAAAGCTACAGTGAGTCAATATTTGTGTCCCTCTGGGTGTAGTTTGATGTCACAGACCACGAAATCTCACACCGGCTGTGTTAAAAACACATTTTACGAATACGAGCTGGCAATATTATGCAAAAGACAATCTAAAGTAAAGTATTCCACTTTATTGCAGCTGTGGGACATGTCATCTCATGTTTTTGAGACAACACCCAGGTCAAATGTGCATTAACGAGAAGATTGTTTCAAAAGAATGACACACTATTTGAATAAAAACACTTTTACATAAATATGATCATCAACAGCTGTGATGAAAGAAGGAAAGAAAGAAAGAAAGAAAGAAATCTATTCCAAATGTTGAACATGAAGTCTCAAGACAAACAGTGGAGTCATGCAGGTGAGATTCTGTTTGTTTTCATAAACAGAGACCAGTGTTTGGCACACAGACACGGTGGGATGGAAGTGAAGCTGTGGAAACAAGCAAACTCTTTGCACTCCACAGTGAGAGAATGTTAGTGCTGCCCTCTGGTGGTAATCATATGGACACAGGCTTACTCCACTGGACATTTCTGCAGTTTACAAAGGAAGAACCAACACAGCCATATTCCCAGAAGCTCAGGCCGAGGAGGAGGAGTCGCAGCCATTTTTAATACTAGTCTACCCAAGCCCAAACCTGAATACTTATCTTTTGAAAGCCTTATCATCAGTTTATCTAATCCTAGTTTAAAATCACAGAAACCGGTTCTGATAGTCACTGTTTATCGTCCACCTGCACCTTATTCAGAGTTTCTGTCTGAGTTCTCTGAATTCTTATCTGAGTTAGTGCTAAGGACAGATAAAATCATAACTGTGGGGGATTTCAACATCCATGTAGATGTCGAAAGTGAAAGTCTTAGATCTACATTTAATTCACTGTTAGAGTCAATTGGTTTCACTCAGCATGTGAATAAACCCACTCACTGCCTTAATCACACCCTTGATCTTGTGCTCACTTATGGCACAGATATAGAAAACTTAAATGTTTCTCCCCAAAACCCCCTCCTAACTGACCATTATTTAATCACATTTAATTGCACAATAACTAACTACAACAACATGAAGAAAAAATACCACTACAGTCGGTGCCTGTCTGATAATAACATTAATACTTTCAAAGAGACAGTGCAGCCGTTATTTAACTCTGTGTCATGTCTAAGTCCACCTGAAGTTAACAGTTATGATTTTACACCCACATTCATTGATAATCTTGTTGATAATGCAGCAGCTTCACTGCGTACTACATTAGATAGTGTTACTCCCCTGAAAAAGAAAGTGATGAATCAGAGGAGAGAAGCACCATGGTTTAACTCCCATACTCGCTCTCTTAAACAGGCTTTACGTAGATTAGAAAGAAAATGGCGTTCCACTAATCGAGAAGACATTGATAATCTTGTTGATAATGCAGCAGCTTCACTGCGTACTACATTACATAGTGTTACTCCCCTGAAAAAGAAAGTGATGAATCAGAGGAGAGAAGCACCATGGTTTAACTCCCATACTCGCTCTCTTAAACAGGCTTTACGTAGATTAGAAAGAAAATGGCGTTCCACTAATCGAGAAGAATCTCATGTAGCCTGGTTTTGTAGCTTACAAAAAGCTAGAGAGGCCTGTTATTATTCTTCAGCTGAAGAAAACTGTTTAAAAACAGTCCATTAATTTCTATTAATTAATCGCTCCATATTAAATCAAATTAATCTTTCCTTATTGACCGGATATGTACCCCAAGCTTTTAAAATTGAAGTTATTAAGCCCCTTCTTAAGAAAGCGACCCTCGACCCAGATGTTTTAGACAATAATCGACCAATATCAAATCTTCTAAAATACTAGAAAAGGTAGTTGCGACATTTATGACTTTATTTCTCCTCCTCTTTTTCTCAGATGCTTCATCCTTCCCTCCTTTTGTGAAGAAAAAGGAGCCTCTCTTCTTCTTCTCATCAGACATCTGCAGGTGATAGAACAAGGCTTTAATTCCACCTGATCTAGTCTGACTAATTCTGTGTCAAGAAGTCAAGCTTGAACACATCTTTTACAGTCAATTCCTCTCAATAACCACTAGAGGTCAGACCTTTTCACACTGGAGTGAGAGGAGAAGATGCACTGATGTGTTGCTCTGTGTCCAGGTCTGTGTCAGCCACCTTTGAGAGGACAGTCAAAGTGAAAGGGATTGAAGTGTTCCGTTTCACCCTGCAGCCGTCCACCCTGGCCTCTCCTGCAGTCAACCCAGACAACAGGTGCTTCTGCAGGGACCCAAAGACCACCAAGAACTGCACCTTGGCCGGAGTTCTGGATATCAGCTCCTGTCAGGACGGTCGGTTTGGATTTGTATTTGCAGCGTCAGCTCTCCCAGAATTCCCCTTGCCTATTTTATTACTGGCATTTTCAACTATCTTTGTTTCCCTGCTGTCTGAACATGGAGACCTATATTCATCTCTCTGCCCCACTTCCTTTACGGCAGTCCATCCCTGACAGAGGACGTGCTTAGTCTCCCTTCAGTCATGAAAGCATCCTAAAATCTCACTGTTTCCTCTTAAATTCAACTCCCTGATAAGACACAGTTTTGTAATTAGTTCCAATTTATTTTGTAAATCACTCAGAACCACAGCTTTAACTTGTATCAACTGCATATACACTTTTGTATTTTGGGAGAAAGATACCAAAGACAACAACGAGACAACAAAAAATGATCCTGGTTATGCTGTCGTTACCGTGCCAAAACAAAACATTTATGGCACTAATGAATCTAGATAAGCATGAGGGAGATAAAGAGCATTTTATTTTCATATCCCTGTGTCACAGCACAAACACAAACACAGATAACCCCTCTTTACAACGATCATTATAATTCCCAGATACTGTAGAATGTCAGATGTGCTGCTCACCCTTTGCAAAGTTACTCCATGACTTGAGACGGAAAAACAGCAATCATTAGAGTTACAGATGTGTGACAGTGTGAACCCGCAGGATTTAGAGTCTCTACATGTGTCTGCCTGTGGTTTATATTTGTATATGTTCTTTGTTTTCTATTTTATCTGCTACAAACCAAAGAAGAGGATGAAGTCACAAACAAGACAAGTCTTAGTTTTGCTTGGTTTCCAGTAAAATGTGTATGATCTTTATTTGAACTTTATTTAACCTCTCTAAACCTTCCTCCTCAGCCTGTAGTGGCTGTTATCACCAAGGTCAAATTGTTCACAGTGATACCTGCGAGGGCTCTGAACTTTAAACCTCCCTTTCCGTTATATAACCTCATTTATATTTGGCGGAGTAGAGGTGTCTGTCTTTTACCTGGCCTTGGCTGCTCGGTCAGCTCCTCTGCTGGTACAGTCTGCCCGTGTGGCTTCACAAACACAGACAAGCTGCACACAACAGCGCAAAACAAGAGACAGAAGGAGAACAGGCTGCCAGGCAGACAAGCAGACGCACAATCAGACGAACGGGGGAAGAAGGAGACAACCATGGGCTGCTGTACCAGGAGCTGTGGATTCTTAGTCGGAGCTGTGTTTGGAGCCGCGTTGGCCATCCTGGGAGGTGTCCTCATCCCACTGGGGAACAGCATCATTGAAGGAACAGTGAAGAAGGTATGGTGCTTAGTTTCACCCTGGGTTAGGCAGCGTGAATGTGCATGCTGTGATCAAGGTGAATCAGGAGAAGGCGTGCATTTTCACAAACACGCTTGAAGGGACCGTCTGCGTTTTCACTCGTCAAAACATCAGTGTTTTGTTTTAGAAACTACAAAATGTCTTATGATGCTGGTGCTGTAGCAGAGCATCCACCTTGGACATGTATCAGTGGGGCAGCTGGCCCACTGGCAGTCTGAAGGCATGTTAAAAATAGATTTTGTGTCTGCGGGGTTTAGGAAGCTGTCATTGAGAATGGAACGACAGCTTATGAGAACTGGGAGACGACTGGGGCACCCGTGTACAGGCAGTTCTGGCTCTTTGAGGTGCAAAATCCCCAGCAGGTTGTGGAGGATGGTGCATATCCAGTGGTAAAGGAAAAAGGACCGTACACATACAGGTAAAGGATTCTTTAAGCCTTTTGTGTCTCCCGTCTCTTTTAACATTTAATAGCTGCTCGCTTTGTGCCAAAATGTAACCCCAACCTCTATAACTCTAGGACGAGATATCTCCCCAAAACAAACATCACATTCAACTCCAATCAAACTGTCTCCTTTGTCCTGCCTGTGGGTGCCATCTTTGAGCCGTCCATGTCCGTGGGGCCAGAGGAAGACAACGTGACCTCCCTCAACCTTGGGGTCGTTGTAAGTGTGCGATGATTCCTGATCCGATTCAGCTCTGTACCTTTGTTCTGAGGCGGTGATCGAGCATGGGTTGACTTTCAACTTTGGGGGTCCCCAAAATGTTTTTAGCTGTGACAGGTTCAAGTGTTTTCTCTCACAGGTAGTTTCTTTTCGCCATTATATTAAGCAAAAAGAAATCGTTCAGTAATAACATTTGTTAGCAGAAATACAGTGGAGGTATTTTCATGTTCAGTCTTTTGCCTTAAACTGCTGATTTTCCTTCAAGTACCACCAGAGGGAGCTAGAGTACCAGTGGTGGTACACGTACCACAGTTTGAGAACCATGAGAACCAACTAGTTAGAAAGCCACAAATGCAACAACAGACTCAAAAGACAAAGTTCAAGTGAAGTTAAAATGTTTAAACCCTAGCCAGGACTTTTTACTTGATAAATGTTAAATAGATCATGAAGAAAGTTATGAAAATAGCTTTTAGTGATAGGTAAAATAGTAAAATAAAACATTTGGAAGCAATTTTTTTCTACATAAGTATTGTGTGTTTCTTCTTCAAGATTAGATAAAGCTCAAACGTGGAAGCAACACTATCAAGTGTTGCTGTCATAAAAGAGGATTACCTTCAGGTTTATCTTTTCAAGTAACAGCAGCATATTGCCGACAGAGCAGTTTTTTTTTCCACTTGCCATCACAGAACCTTGCCTTGACTTTTCTATGACACCATCTCTATGAATGAATCAGATGTAAACAAACATGTTTCTCTATTTTCCCCCAGGGAGCATATACAGTGATGGGTCCAGTGCTCCATCCACTCCTGAACTCATTGATAAAGGCAACCAACTCGTCCTTGTTCCAGCGGCGTTCAGTCAAGGAGATGCTGTGGGGCTACAAAGACCCCATATTTAAATTTGATGTGGGCTTATTTGTCCCTGTGAGTAAATATAACTGATGATATAACCAACATACTGCACATAGAAGAACAAAGAGATCTGATGCATCAGAAATGACCAGATTTCATCCCTTTTCTAGCAAACTGGAAGCTATGATGGTCCCTACAACATTTATAATGGAAAAGACGACATCTCAAGAGTGGGAATCATTGATAGGTGGCGTGGTGAGACGTGAGTCCATTTATGAACTAAGTGAAGGAAGCAATAAAGCTGTTCAGAAATTGACAGTTAAAATAATAATAATAATAATAATAATAATAATGAATTACTGACTTTAGCAACTATTTAATATGACTATGTTTAAACAGGAGCTTGCCTTTCTGGGATGACAAATACTGTGACATGATCAATGGAACAGGTATTGCAAAAAAAAGAAAAGACAAAAGAAGAATGCACATCTGCAGACATGCCACATTTATGACTTTATTTCTCCTCCTCTTTTTCTCAGATGCTTCATCCTTCCCTCCTTTTGTGAAGAAAAAGGAGCCTCTCTTCTTCTTCTCATCAGACATCTGCAGGTGATAGAACAAGGCTTTAATTCCACCTGATCTAGTCTGACTAATTCTGTGTCAAGAAGTCAAGATTGAACACATCTTTTACAGTCAATTCCTCTCAATAACCACTAGAGGTCAGACCTTTTCACACTGGAGTGAGAGGAGAAGATGCACTGATGTGTTGCTCTGTGTCCAGGTCTGTGTCAGCCACCTTTGACAGGACAGTCAAAGTGAAAGGGATTGAAGTGTTCCGTTTCACCCTGCAGCCGTCCACCCTGGCCTCTCCTGCAGTCAACCCAGACAACAGGTGCTTCTGCAGGGACCCAAAGACCACCAAGAACTGCACCTTGGCCGGAGTTCTGGATATCAGCTCCTGTCAGGACGGTCGGTTTGGATTTGTATTTGCAGCGTCAGCTCTCCCAGAATTCCCCTTGCCTATTTTATTACTGGCATTTTCAACTATCTTTGTTTCCCTGCTGTCTGAACAGGGAGACCTATATTCATCTCTCTGCCCCACTTCCTTTACGGCAGTCCATCCCTGACAGAGGACGTGCTTGGTCTACATCCTAGTGAGGAACATCATAACACCTTTCTCGATGTTGAGCCTGTAAGAGCTGCAGAACTGTCCTCTTTATGATGGTTTTAAGGTTGTTTTTGGCTCCAGTGCTGATGCAGAACTTTTTTGGTGTTTCTCCACTAGACAACCGGGTTCACCTTGAATTTTGCAAAGAGGATTCAAGTGAATATGATGTATGGGCCATCGAAGGTCATCACGTGAGTATGGTTTCAGTTACCTTGGGACTTTAAAGCCTGGTGAGCTGGTCGCTTTAGCTTAGCATTAAGATGGAGACCGGGGAGGAAACCACGAGCCTGGGTCTGTGCAGAAATAATCTCTATTAACAGAATTTGTAAATTTTAGGGAAATGAAGGTTTTGGGGCCAACCAATCATCTTTGGGCAAGTCAACTGTCTGTGTGGAGAGCAAATATGCATCAGATAATAGCCGATTAATATATTTACATTATTCACAAGCATAAATCTATAAATACAGATTAGTCAAGCATGTTTTTGTCTTTTATCCTCAGAGGCTAATTCCTCACCAGACAATTTTCCTGAAATGGTACCAAAGTGACATAAAAAGCTTGTTTGTCAAATAATTCTGCCGATGTATATACTGTATGTGTTTGTGTAGGCCAGTGGTGTCAAACTCAGTTCCAGAGGGGGCCAAAAAACTTAATAAAATTCAGAACAAAGCAAGCTCATAGGTTAAATAAAGAAGCAAAAAAAAAAAAAAAATTGAAATTTGAAATTTTGAAGTTTGAAATTAATGTCATGTAAAGATATATTGCTGATTGCAATGGATACTTAAAAAATAAAATAAAATTTACTGATTTAGCCAGTGGAATAGTCTAAGATGAGGCTAAATATCAACACTGGACGACTGTTTCAAAGTTATATACACATCAGTTGGAGAACTCACAAAATTACATTATTGTAGAAGAGCGGTAAACATTATGCAAATAAATAAAAAAAAGTAAATAATTTACTATATGAATGATTTTCTATTGAAACTGACAGTAATTTCGTTCTGTCTCACGACTCCTTCCAGCAGAACGGCATGAACAGCAGCATGTATCTAAGCCAACACTTTGCTGTACTCAGTAATAATTTTTACAATACGTGTAAGGCTAAAATAGAGGGAGTAAAATACAAATGAGGGACTGAGTACTCTTATAATCCCCCTCTGATTCTGGCTCTGTGTTTTCAAAGTCCACATTCGATTTATTTCTTTTACAGGTCAGGAAAATTGATGTACGGTACTAATAAGTGAGTCATTAGCGGAGCAATAAAGACACATTACATTACATTACATTACACATTATCTTGAGGGCCGAATACAATTGTACAGCGGGCTGTGTGTGGCCCCCGGGCCTTGAGTTTGGCACGTGGTGTAGATTGTAAGACTAATGCTAAGCTAACTGCATTACGTTACCATGGCTAGGCATTAGAGTGGCTAATTCCCATAGTGAGTTTCCTAAAATGTCAAATTATTTAAAAGAGATTGAAACATCATCATCATGCACCAATTCCCCAAAACTCTTTCCTCTGCAGGGTGTTCAGTAAAGTCAAGGATTATACTGTATTCCCGATCGTTTGGCTGAATGAGGTGAGATAAAACTCGGAGCTGCACGGTCACGGAGTGCATCGTCTGTTTGCTCGTGTTGATCAGTCACTCTCTTTCTGAAAACCAGACGGCTCAGTTGGACGATGAAACGGCTGACATGTTCAAAGAGGAGGTCACCTCCCGTATCCAGATACTGGAGACTGTGCAGATGGTGCTGCTGGGCGTAGGTTTGGCCACGTTCGTCATCTGCCTCATCTGCTACTGTGTCGTGAGGAGCCGAAACAACAAGAGCACCACTGTGTGAAACCAGCGACGCGTTTGTGTCTGTCCTGAGGAAATTAAGTAGAGCATAGCACGTTAAAGCTGCTGCTGCTGCGGGACGTCAAACCTCTTGACGTAGACTTGCACTTTTATTTTGTAATTTTAGTGTTATTTACCATGTTATTCCCTTTCACACTAGGAGGGAGGAATACTGTGATTTTGTACAGCCTGAGAAAAGAATTACTTTGCCAAGCATTTGTTAACTCGATCAGGAATTTCTCAAGAGAGAGCAGGTGGATACTTGTTTTGGCCTCCGGGTTAATATGAAGAAATGTGTTTGTTTGACACCCCATTAAAAAGAAACGCACATGAATCTAATCTTGTACAAATGTTTACATCGTTTGCAGTGAATAAAAGCTGATAAGTGAGTTTTTTCACTGGGCCCTCGTGTGCACTGGTGTATGAAAACAGGGCCACATCACCAGCTCAGACTGAAACAAACCTTTGCATTGTGCACGGTCAAGCAAAATTATTCCGTTTCTTTTCCACCTTGAGGGCTCAGTAAATCAAACGAGCAATAAAAGTGAGCTGAGACATGATTATACTTTGGTTATGAATGGCGCTTGGACTTTGTTTGGTGAGAAGGCAGCATTTCTGCTCAGCAGGAGACCTATTTTCAGTTTTTATTGATATTAAATTACATTCAGAAGCCTCCTGGGTGTCTTTGATTCCACTGTTTGGTCTCACTTTTGCATTTCGCACTTACAAGGAATTGTTTCATTGAAATTAAAAGTGCCAAGCCTCACTCCCCTTTTCTGTGGAAGTGGAGTTTGCAGCCTCGGGGAATCCCAGGTACTGCACACGCTGATCTTTGAAATCTGAACCCTGTTAAGCTGCCACACATTAAATCAATTCACTTTCCTGGGTCCCAGAATTGCTGCATGTAATAGGAATACTTTGACATTTTTCCAAAACACACTTTGTAGCATAATATACTATTCCACATGAAGTATAGACAAGAAAATGGGGTGGTGTCAGATTTATCTGGACATATTTATTCAGGCTACCATGCCATTAATAAATAGAAATACATGTTCAATGACACCGACGTTACTGTGAGCTGAACATGACGTGATGTAGGTCACACCATTTTATGAAACGTGGGGCGGAGATCTGTACAACTGAAGGTACCTTTTTCTGAAAATGAAAATAACTGTGTTCATCTCCACAACTTGCAGATACGGTCAAAAGTGAGTTGGTGAAATATGATGAATTTATATACACGTGTTCTCACAGGAAGAGTGGCACATTAAATTAACAGGATGAAACAAACCAAAAACAAACAAAAAAAACTGTACACAAGCGACAAATAATTTTCTACTGTACATTAACTAAGTGTATTCACATATGTCGAATGGTCGATCTCACGAGCTAGCACTGACTAGAACTACTTTACTGTGCAGTTTGTAGAAAACTGGATCCAAAGAAGCACGCTACAATTTTTAGGTTTTAACATTCTAACATACATGTAACATTATTCATCTGAAGGCAAAAAACTCAAATGTGTAAACCTGTTTGGATACATACATTTAATCCAGGTAAGGATTAAGGGAATAATTTGACATTTTGGGGAACATTCTTAGCTATAGTCCTCCTACTTTTTTAGCTTAGTTTAGGCTAAAAGGAAATTAGTCTGTTTAGCCATTGCAAAATAAAACAAAATAAACATTGCTTTTATTGTTTTTTTTTTTTTGAATATGAACCAGTCTGTTTTTAATGCTAAGCTAACCGCTTAAGCTAACATTTGCTACGTTAGCTCGACAATCTTTTCATCCAACAACATGTCAAATTCCCAAAAATGTCAAACTTCTCCTTTTAGAGAACTCCAGCTTTTATTATTATTATTATTATTTTATTATTATTATGATCCAAAATGTCTATGAACATGCTTGTGTTCTGGAAAAGAGAGATACACTTTGCAGCTGAGACACATGAAGGGACATTCTTGTCAGAGTAACAGATAAATATAGCACTGATCTTGTCAAGTGTGTGCAACAGCTCACAATGTCATTCGTCTCAGTCTCTTAATACTGTTTGTGTTTGAAAAATAGTGTTGCACGGTAAGTTTGGTCTGTAAACTGATGAATTTCCTTTACGTACAGCATGAAAACAAAGGTGTGTCCACCTGTAATCTAATTAACTATCTAATTATTTGTTCATTTACCCCAAAAGTTCCAAAATAGGCCCGTAGTTTTCACTGAACAGAGAATTTTGTTAGCTAAAAAGTATGATTTCCAATGTGAGTAGACTCTATTAAAACACTAAAGTATCATAAAGGATAACCCAAATTGTCTTCTGATGTTTAAAATATGCCAAGTACATAGGCTAAAGTTATTTATTGACATGTGTTGTCATAACAAACATCAGATTTTATTAGTGCTACTCATAACGGGGACACTTGAGTTTGTGTTGTGGCTGCGTCCGTGGCTTGTGGGTGCCTGTGTGTGCGTATTAGTGTGCGTCACAGCCACCTGATCACAGAAACTCCTCTTTGTTCCGACTGTACATCTGCAGTGCAGCGCTGCAGGCTGAGATGAGAATTTGTAGCTGTCTGGAAGGATACAGGAATAGACAAGAAAAGGTTTGCATGTCAGTTTGTGTAGCTGCCAGCGCCGTGTGTCACACCTCTGGGAGGTGATAGCGCCGGTTGCGGCTCTTCCTCCGGTCCAGCAGGGGCTTCAGTTTGGCCAGGTCCCCCCTGAGAGGTCCAGGCGGCTGCTGCTGCTGCTGCTGCTGCTGCTGCTGCTGCTGTTGCCTCTGCTCGAGGTTCTGGAGCTCCTTCCTCTCTTTGCAGTACTGCTGTACAGCCAGGCTCTCTGCAGGACTGAAGGCTGCCAACAGGGCCTTCGGATGCAGAGAGCTGGCCCACGCCCACGGTGACTGCTGCTTGTCCGTCAGCACGCTCACCATGGCCTCGCTCAGCACGAGCAGGCGGATCTTGGCAACGGTGCGTTTGAAGCCATTTTCGGTGGTCAGGCAGTAGTAAAGACCCTGGTCAGACAGCTGCACGGAGCGGATCAGGAGGCCGTGCTCCGTGGAGATGATGCGGTCACTCAGCTTCACCTGCCGTTGGCACAGAAAGGTCATGGGTTTGTCATAACAGCACCCAAAAAACCCCAACTATAACCAGACTAAACTAGTCGACCAAGATTTTACCAAATGTAATGTCTCCGTTGGACTAACACACACAGCTAATGTGATCATTCGGAGTCTACAGGCAAATTCTGTTGCAAGTCTGGGTTCAATCAATGGTAGAAGATAGAAGAGAGAAGAAAACCTGAAAAAATCCTGACCAGTACATTTTTGGACAGACACGGACAACAAGTTTATGCTCTGCCAGCTCAAAGAATTTAAAGTCTTAAAGGTTGGACGATTTTTGTGACGTCTAACAGGTTTATTTACATGCAGGCAGAATAAACACAAAGCGTTTAGCGTCAGTAAAGAGAGATTTCCCTGGGATAAAAATCTGATGTTTTATTTAATGTAACAACACTGTTTACTCTGTCTTTGCTGACTAAAATCAGCCGGGCTCGAGTTTGGAAAAGACTCCAATGATTATACACACCATAAAACTTAAGTGATTTATTTCAGAGGCCAACTTCTTCTCTCACGAGGAAACGGCCATAAAACTGCCATTACTGAGAGACCGCTCCACAGAAAGAGAGCTAAATCTATGAAAGAGGCATCTTTATCACGCAGGACATTTTCACGCAGCTATATTTAATCTCTCTGCCTTTCTAAGAGTTTGCGCGTGGTTGAAGTGACATCAAATGTTTGGAAAATGATTCCCTAATGAGAGTCCAGCTGCTGGTCAAAGTCCATATGTTTGATCTGTAGCACTGCTCATCGCGATTCTCGGCTGCCAGTAAACGCTCATTGCATTTTCCTCGGGCAATAAAAGTCGTTATCAGGCGAGTGAGCTCTTTTGATTGCTCTGACGTGTTTGATTTTTATCTAATAATGAACAAAATTAATTCCATTTCTATTGTGTCTTTGGTTCTAACATGGGCTACGTCAATATTTCTACACTTTAATTTGACTTTAAAAGAGCCTTTTGTTAAAATGAAAAGCTCCAACTCTGCTTCCACACTAACCTGGAAATATGAACTGGACATGTGTGTCAACTAGAAGCAGATCCTCCTCTGTAGAGGTTTGCTTAGTTTCAGACTTTGCAACGAATGAGAAACAATGGTAATGAGAAGGTGTTGATTTTGATATTCTCTCACAAGAAGAGTCCACACTAATGGTGCTTTTCCACAACACAGTTCCAGCACGGCTCAGCATGGCATGGCTTGACTCTACTCAGTTTGGTATCAGGCACGTTGCGGGCGGGGTCGTTATATCACGGCTGCACGAAACTGCTGTGACGTCATTTAATACACGACACAAAGACACAAACACGTGACGGTCAAAGCAGTTGTTTTCTTTTTCCTCAGTTTTCTAAACAGATGAGTTCACTGAATGGTTCAGTACTTCCTGACTCCGTCTGACACAGTCACTGAAGTGAAATCCGGCTGAACGGCTTGTGATTGGGCTCACCATCTCCGTCTTTCAGCAGTGCTGTCGCTAAATACACCAGACTCCTCTGTTAAATATGGACATTTTACAAATGTCCTTGTTAAATGTTGCAGATTAACGCATGTTTTCAGGATTTTCAAGTCTTTTTAACTCATCTACAGTTCAACATTGTTCGATTCTTTGATTCTCGTGTCGGACTTTGTCGCGCCCGTGACTCTTCCAGTGACGACGCTCTCTGACCAATCAGTGGCCGGCAGTCTGTCCACGTCACATGTTAGTGTCAGCTCAGTTCGACTGGAACCTTGACAGAGCAGGGACTAAAGGAGGAACCAGGAACTATCACTAGTGGAAAAGGGAAAAAAAACGAGTACAGTTGAGCCATGCCGTGCCAAGCTGGAACTGTGAGGTGGAAAAGTGATATAAAATGCAGTTTCAGAGCTGTTAAAGTTCAACACAGCAAACCCCGTTTCTACTGTTTTCCATCTTCAGGCAATAGGCCTGGTTTAGCTTGGTTTGGCTTATCTATAATGTCCAACCAACCTCTTTCCTCCTGTCATTGTCCCTCTGAATGAGCCAGCGAATGGAGGCCTGAGGAGACTTGGGAAGACACTCCAGGAAGGTGGTGTTGTTTTTCACGCCATATTGTGTCATCTCCACTGCATTTCTGTAGGCTGTCACACACACACACACACACACACACACACACACACAGAAGGCATGCAGACGTCACTTACTGACTGATTCAAAGCCCACAGATGGACTCAAATCTGCCTCCAAGTCCCGACAGTGCAAGTGGAATGTTGACACAGAGCTTAGTCGCCTGCAGCACAACCAGTCCTCCACACTTTTTCCAGAGCGAGAACTAAATAATCTTCAGTGAAGTGGACGCACTCACTTTTGTCTCATTTAGCATGTCATTTTGTGTTGCAGCTACACGGTTCATCACTCTGCTGGAGGCATGACAGGCTTGTGACTAATTAGCGGTAATGACCATATGGTTGGTTCCCCAAGATCGTGTTGATTTAGAGATGTAAACTGTTGGTGGAGATGGAAATTGAAGACTCTGGGGAGCAGATTACACTGCGCCCTGCCAGTCGGCTGGATGAATTCTGAAGAATACTGTGACTCAAACCGTCACAAAAACCCAGTAAAACCTTAGCGTAAACCGCTTTGATCATTTCAGTTGATGTCAGTTGTTTCCATTTTTAGCAAATGTACACATGAATCACATCAACTGCTGCTTGAAAATTTATAACAGTACATTTTACAGGCCATCAACTGAAACAATAATCAAAAAATAGGCTGAAAAGCTGCATAGAAGTTGGGAAAATACTGAAATTTGCAACACATTTAACATTGTTAGAATAAGAAAACCTGATTAGTCCAGCTTTAAATTTACCTTTCAGATTGAATCCCCTGCATTGAGTGAGTGGATTTCCATGCATAATGTCCTGCCTTCTGTTTCTCCTACAAAAATAACAATAAAATGAGTATAAATACACTGTGGCTAAACACAGAAAAACACATAATCATGAAAAAAGGTTTCTCCTCTCATTAAAACTGTGGAAGGAGCAGTCGATGCCAAAACAATACGAGGAAAATCTGACTGTGTTCTTCCACTCATTTTGAGGAGAGGAGCGTGTAAACAGCCGACACATTTTCCACAGGAAAAGACGAGGCTGCGTGAGCTTTCGCTCTGCGACCGAGCTACACTTGACCTGCGTCTGAGCGGAATTTCACGAGACACGCCGAGATGAGACCTGAGACGCGTCGGCTTAGAGGCGACGTGACGCTCACATGCCTCCTGGACAGACGGAGGACGCGCCAACAAAAACAGGCCTGGTGACATGGCGACTGAAGTCTGCGCTGAGGGATTCCAGGCCTGTTTCACCTCCCGTCATCTACATCAGCTCTAGAAGACATTTAGCATGATTTGCTGTCGCGCCTGAACAGGTGAGAACTTGTTCACAGTCTTAAAGCTTAGTTCACACTCGTCAGTTTTAAGACGGATAAATGAGTAAAGCTGGAAACCGCTTTCCCACTAAAATGAGTGGGCGAAGCCTGTAAAAAATGGTGATTAGCACTCTTGTTCTAATATTGTATTCATCTGTAAAACTGCACACTTCACACTACACATTCATTTATTGTGTTTGCTTATCTGGTTGCATTTCTTTGAATCTTTTATATTATATTTAATATCTTTTTCCTGTTTGTCTACAATAATATCATCCATTTGTTATATCTTTAGAGTTGTAAAGTCCCTGAAACCGAGCTGCTGTAGCACGACAAGTTCCTAGTTTTGGAATAAGAAATGCAAAGGTGCAGTTGGCAGGATATTGTTGGTGTTATTGATTTGATTGATTGACCTTTCAGCATACTGCAAATGAAGTGATCTGAGAGAGAACTAGGTTTCTGCAGCTCCTCTAGACTCTAGAGTGGCTTGTGACACTGGCCAATCACAGGGCAGATCAAGGAGAGAGGGCGCCTCCTGTTGGCTGTTCTGCTAAAAAAATAGATACTCCAATGTCGGCAACGAGTAAAAAGTTTCACAGAACGGAGAGTACGGATGGTATGTTCTACTTTCCCAACCTGCCAACTGCAGCTTTACTGGGTGTTGAACAGAAATACTTCATAAGATTAAAACATCTGCTGTGAGCTCTTGTTTATTTAACACTTCACTACACTGCCTCACTGAATGGGCTCCCTAATCCACACCTGTCAGGGCTTATTACCAGTGAAAAATCTGCTTTGGGGCCTTGAAGCCCTCTCATAGTTTATCTACTCTGCCAGGAGAATGATCCTTGGTGGACACGAAAAAACCCCTTTGCGTTTAATTTATTTAAGGTCTTGAAAACTGGCACAGTGAAGCCCGAAACCGTAAACCTTGCGTACCTTTTGCTGGTGGGATAGAAACGCGAGCAGCTGAGACCGTCCCAGGCACAGTAGGGATCCCGGGCGAGGCAGCAGTCGGCGCAGGCCGAGCCATAAGCGTGACAGCGGTGCAGGGAGACCTGCGAGACCCCGAACTCGGAGCTGACGTACAGCTGTTGCTGCAAAGTAAACAGTTCAAATGTCAGCCATCCTGTTTGTCTTAATAAGTGGCCGGCTGACAGGAAAATGAGGCAGAGCGCCGAAACAATTATGGCTCATTATTTCCTCTCATATCATGCACAGGATTGTTTCTGTTTTGTGCAGAACGTAGCAACCGCAGGCACAGTATGACATATTAAAGCAATAAAAGTGCACCAAAGCAGAGGGATTCTTACTTTTTTGGGGGAGATTCGCAAGTTTGTAACAGGAGCTTGGTTCTGAAAAAATAACAACAATTTGAACACTGTTAACAATTATTTCTGTTGAGAATTTACAGGAATGTGGAAATACATGGATAAACTGTCTTGGCAAGAACTAAAACAAACATCAATATCAATAAATAGTGAACTTGCCCTTCAAACTCAGAAAACACCTCACTAATTCTGATTTGATTAGTCAGAGTGACAGCAAAACAAACAATTTTTGGGATATTGATGTTTTCTTGTTACTCTTGGCAGCAGAGGAAACCCTGATTTAACCCCAATTTAGTCATACTGATTTATACATTTTTTAGTCCATTAGTAAAATATTTGCCAACTGTTCTGATAATCGATAACTGAATTTGAGTAAAAAGTTTTTTGCAATTTCACTGAGTCTAGCATTTGTCTTGTTTGTGGACAAAAGACATTTGAGTATGTCTTTTTTAGGGTTTGGGAAACACTTTTCAATAAATATTGTGAAATTTTCAAGAAAACACTCGGTTGATCAAGAAAACAACTCTTTGCAGCCTTACACAGAAGTGGATATAGTCTGGTTGCTGGTTGAAGACCAACCTGGAAGTAAGTCAAGCAGCTCCCTATAATGTGATTTGCATCCAAAATTATTAGCCCTAGAAATATTTTATCTACATTACTGGATTCCTTGACCATAAAAACATGCCCTTAGCATTTGGAATCACCTTAATATCATTATTAGTTTGATCGTTATTCACAAAAATCAATATTTCTGTAATGGCTGTTTTCTTCTGGATCTATCTCCATAGCATTTAAAGATACTGCAAATCCATTGTAACACTTCTGATTCAGCAGAGTCTCAGCTACGAGTTAATGTTGGTTGCATGTCTGTATCTTTATTTGTTACCATACAGTGACAAAAATCATCACACAAGCCCCCTATTCTTTCTTGTTCACACGATCCAGATCACTCTTTGATATATTATAGAACCTATTGTGCCCTTATTGCACCCTGGCCATTAATTGCAGCGTTACATACACAAATGCTGAAAATGTTTTCCTTGTCCCATTACACACCTTTCCTGAAAATTTCGTCAAAATCCATCCATAACTGTTTCAGTGATTTTGCTAACAGACAAACCAACGCTGGCAGAAACATAAGCTCCTTGGCAGAGGTAATAACAAATTTCCACAAGAGGGCGACTCCACTGGTTACAAAAAGAAGTCTGGTTCATCTGAAGTCTTAGTGTTAATGTAATTTACATCAGTGAACGTTCTCCTAAAGCAGTTAGTGGTCTTAACCGTGAGTTACAGGTCTTCTGCCTTCAGTAGAATATGATGTCAATTTTGCAAATTATGCTCCCATTTAGAGGAAACCTCTGAATTTATGGTTGCAAAACCACAACACACAAAACGGACGTTCAGATTCTTATGGGAGATGTCACTACTTTTTCTACTACAGAGCACAGATTATCACAAGAAAGAATTAAAGTAGAGACGGCAGGTCTAGGTCACGGACCACATGTCTTTAACCGACTGGAGAAGTACTTTGCAAATAAATCTTTTCAGTTTATTTTGCCCTTTTCCTGGTGCAGAGGGAGATCAAAGGAATTGTGGCATTAACATCTGATCACAGGCTGATCGCAACTTTAACGATTTCAGCTAAGATAAAACGGCGTGTGGGGAGGTTCACTTCTCACGGGATATTTCCCATCACTCTTTGCTGCTCTATCCATCTCCTGAATAACACCCTGTCCTTGTCTGGCTGCCCCTGGCCTTTGTGATGTGGCCAACTGTGCCCTCCCTCCTCCTCCCTTCCTTTGATTTTCTTAAAAGGGATGAAAGTGAAAGAGAGACAGAGAAAGACAGACAGACAGCAGACCTTAAACACTTCCAGCTCCTCCAGGATTAGATCTTCTTGCAGGGAATGGTTGCTTGGCAGGACGATCACCTTCTGTATTGTACCTTTGTCTGCGGGCAGAATGCAGACATGCCATGAGGTGTAACACACACCCTCATTTACTGTGTGAAACACACATGGCTGCACACACAAACACACACATACAAAGGGTCTCCAGAAATGTGTGCCATCAGTGGACTCTGGAGTACAGCTGCTGGTGAAAAAATAAAACAAGAGTCTGTTTTCCTTTCACCCGTGTTTGTGTTTGAATTAGGCCTGATAGCCATGACCAGTTTCCATAGCAAAATCAACAGTGGCAGGGGTGGGAATGGAAGCTGTTAAGCTTTCAGAATGAGGGACAAGCAGAATGTGGAGAGGGAGTCACAGTAACACTTCCTGCAAGTGCCTGATAACACCGTCGTCTTCCCTCATGCTTGAGACAAAGAAAAGCACAATTTCTGGCAGATACGGTTAAACAACACTGGCTTTACTCCGTGAACAGAGAAGCCACCGGATAAACATAAGCAGCTGCATGAAAGAGTCCCAGAGTGGTTTGCTGAACACAAACATGTGCACACATGGACACGCACAAGCACAACTGCATGCTTAAAGGGTACACAGAAACAAATGATTCTGTTTAACAATCCGTCTTTGAGGTCAGATTCACAGATTATGCTGATATCAGCTTGTCAGGAATCCACAGCAGACACAAGTGCAATGATCTCCACCCACTGGCAGCTAATTTAAAAGGATCATTGCAATCATAAAGTTCTTTTTTTTTCGAAGACACTGTCTGTGACCCCGTTATGACACAATATGTGCTGCAGTGCTGTCACATCCCTGTGCAGTTTATCACTGCGTACCATTCCCTCTCTTATCTGTTTATCTTCTAATCAGCTGTGGTGATGGGAGTCAATTCAACAATCATTTACTTATGAAGCACCTCAGTGACGACTCACGCTTTTTGTCTTTGCAATAAAATACATAATTGTTTCCCCGCCACCGCTGTATTTAAATATCTGATAAAATCAAATAGTATAATGGCATGTAATATAATAATGAAATGGTATCACGCGTCATACCTGTGCCCAGGAAGAGTACGTGGTAATTGCCGTCAGCAGCCATAACCTGGTCAACGGCCACTGACGTGTATTTGTAGTCAGCGTTGGTTCGGACCACCAGCGGTCTCCGCCCCACTGGGTAGATGGGGTTGAACATCACCGGGTGGTTTCGCACGAATGTCACCACATCATCTGGGAACTCCTTTGTTGTCTGGATGTCTGGTGTAAAAGCTCCACCAGGGCACTGGAGAAAAGCAGCCGTTATATCATCCTAACGCACAGGTTTTACTCTTACTCTGTGTTCAATGTGTGTTAATGCTGACAAAACATGTTACGTGCATTTAAAAAAAAAAAAAAAGTTTCAACAAATCAATCAAAAACATACAATTTGCTTGTAAATGGCAAAAATGTATGGAGATTAAAAATGGAGTTCCACAGGGCTCTATATTGGAGCCCTTGCTTCTCTAATTTAATGTATTTGAATTTTCAATCAATTTTTGAAGTGTAATGAATGTATGTATACAAGCTAGGTAATTTTTGTACTTAAAACTGCACAACGGCAAAATTCAAAGGTTAAAATCATAAACTGTTTTAACGCTGGTGAGTGTTTAACTTTAAATTGTCATTGTGTTTCTCACCTCAAGAAATATAATAGTATTATAATGTTCATGAGTAATAATACAATAACCCACTAGATGAATCAATGACCTAAAATCTTTACTCACAGTTCCAGGACGTGGGTAAGGGATGCGTCCCTGGAATGCCACCCATTGAAAATTGGGCCCGTCTCTATGAGCGAAGGGCCCATTGAAGACAGTGAGGATGTCGGCCATATTGTACACGCACACTGCCGATCCTTTAAACACGGAGCTGAGGAGATGAGAGTCAGACGTTGAGTGAAAGCACACAGAGGGAAGCCTACGCTCACAGTATTCGTCATTCATTAGCATCATTGTTCTGGAGGATGTGCGAGTCGTATAGTCTGGGTGCAACTGACGTCCCTCTGCAGGATCTGATGTGGTCTGGCTGAATCATTGAAAAACCACACCGCTTCACACATAAAGGAGGCTTTGATGAAAAGGGGAACACACACATGTGGTGTTTGAACTGGAGAACTATGAAGAACCAATGTGATGTCCAAGGTTTGGTTTGGCTTTGAACTGTGATACAAGGATACACAGCTGTAGCCTTTCAATGACCCTGAGGTAACAAGTGGATCCTGTGTCAGCCCGGGTTAACTGGAGAAATTCATGAAATCAGTGGCTTCACCACAAACACTGAAGGCAGACAACTGTTTGGACATGACAACAGACAGGCACAGAAAACAGATGCACCTACATGCAGGTGGACAATCTATTTAAGAGCAGGTGGGAAAACGAGGAAACTGGGAACAGGTGTGTGACTGAGCCTGGACTCTCAGGTGGATCAGAGACAAATGATGAGGACATCTGGTGGCCAGATGGAGAGTGGCAGGACAAACAAGGCAGATGCAAGAAAAGTAAATCTGCATGTTTCTTTTGACATAATTTCTTTTAAAATAGAACAAACAGAGACAAGGCCATGGCCAAGACCAGATTATATCAAGACCAAGACTTTTAGGAGCCAAGTAAGTGTCAAGACCAAAACTATTGCACTATATACTGTATTATCTTGTTTTCTTTATTACTGCTATACCATCACCCTTAATGTTTAAACAATGCATACCTCAAAATGTTTGTCTGGGTCTTTCTTTATATAGTGTCACACAAATTAATTCCTCTAAGGTATAGGAAAGCAAACTTTACAGAAAAACACATTTCCTTGTTATAATGTTACTTGATTTACATTCCAGATTCCTATATGTCCAAGATGGAGACGAGATCAAGTGAAAATGTGTCCAATTCCAAGACAAGGCCAAGTAAAAGTAATCTTAAGACCAAGGCCAGACCAGTAAAGTGCACTGAATTACCTCTGTAACTGTAACAAACTTTAACAGAAGAAATCCCTCAGCCTGCTACAACAGTTCTACATGTTGTGTGTAATTTGTGTTGAGACTCTGTATCTGAGTTTGTAAACTGGTGAACCGCCGCATGCGAACATCAGGAAAGAACATCAAAACTGAGACCAGATGGTGAAGCCACCGGGAAGCTGTAAGTGACAGCTCATCGTCCAAACGTGCTGTTCTGAAACATGACACATGACGTCTCTATAATGTAACAGACCCTTTGACAAGCACATCCCCTCCCGCTGATCTCCAGTCAGTCATTAACATAACCGCTGAGGACTGCAGGAATGTTACAGTTGGCTTCTTCGCCGCCGCCGCCGCTGGTCCTACCTTGTGGACGTGAAGACTCCAAACACCAAGAGACTCTTGGGCTGATCGGTTTCCAGCAAAAACACATTTTCTGAAAGGGAAAACACACATGCAAATACGCAGAAATGCAAAAATGTTACATGTGTAATACTTTACAAACCTACAAAAACCCTCTTATATCTCTTATCTCCTCATCCCTGAGGGTAAGATGGTCATCAAGTGATGAATGCAGGTATTAATAACAGAGTCTGATGACCTGAGTTGAACAGCAGGCCATGAGATTTGTGAGCTGAGGCTGAGAAAGAAATACAAGATAAGCAAAAGCAGCAGAACACTGAGGGATCCAGTCCTAATCCAGACCAAACAGAGGGGGCTGTACAGACATTTTGTGGAAAAATCAATCACTGGAAACCAAAGAACACAAATAAGATTTGAGAAATCGCGATGATCTCTGGTCCTCGTCCATGTATTATATTGTAAACCACACAGTTATTTTTATACTTGGTTCATGGACAATGACACATAAAATTTGGGGGGGGGGGTCATGAATATAAAAGAGGGAATGTTTTAAAACTGGAGAATATTTTTGGCATTGCTGATGAAAAATTCCATCGTGACCTTTTACCTTTAAAGTAAATCCAGTAATCTGAGAGAAAACTGGATTTCTTCAGACTAACTGTTGGTGAAATACGGCTCACCATTAGTTCACTAGTTCTGACCCAATGACCCTTTAAATAGTGTTTTTTTTTTTTCTTTCCTCACCAAGTTCATCAAAGTGCGTTTCAGTGCCGTCCTCCTCCAGAACCGAACACACCATCCTGGCTTTGAGGAACGTGGTCCATTTGTTGACCAGGCTCCGCTGTCCTCCGATGTCGTTCTGGAGACAAAAGCCGCACATAGAAACTGGAAAGCACATAAAATAAAATAAAAAGAGCGCACAGTGTTGATTTATGCACTCACTGGACACACTCTGGCCACCATCGTGTGGATGTTTTTAGTGTTTCCATTGTTATCTGTCAGCCTCTCGCGGAAGAAGAAATACAATTTGGCGTCATTGGGGTCGGTTCCATCTGGTATCAGGTGTGCGTCGATAAAAATCGGCTCTGAATAACAAACAATGGCAGAGTGAGACTTTGACAACTGTCATAAAAGTGTTTGTGTCAGTAGAAAGTATTCACAATAGACTTATCTCAGTGAATTTCCATTATTTGGATAGTAGTGAATGGGGAAACTTGGTAATATCTCACATGAGTGGCTTAAAAAAAATGGTGTGTGTCTTGCCAACGTACAGTCCAAGTGATTTATATTGAGCCACAAGGGGGACACAGCATCTGTACAGTTATTCCCGTTATTTTTAAGATTTCAGAGTGTTTTAGAGCAATTTTTTTGTATTCAAAAGCATATTATGGTTAGAGTTATAGCGAAATATCGAGGCACTAAATTACCACTAAGCCATTTCGAGTTGTGCTGGTCTGTCCGCACTGCATTTCGCTTGGTCAGGCTCCTGAAGATGGCAGCATCTGTCCCCATGAAGTCAATGTACATGCCCGAGAAAAGCTCCTGGTCTAGAGGAACACGCATGGACACACACAGGAACAAAATAAATCAATAAAAAATACAATATAGCATATACTCATGAGGAGTCACAGCCAATTAAGACAATATATATATACAATAAATCGACATTTTACGTAATATTTTAGGGATAATCTTACTTAAATTTGATAAAGACATAAAGACCTCAATTGTTTTAAAATAATACGATCTTATGTACCTACTCAGGCAGCTCACATGTTTATGCACACAATGATATTTTCACTTTTCATCTCTCTTATTGTGTTGTAGCCATGTACAAACAGACTCCCCTCATCCTTATATATAAAACCAAGCCCTAAAAATTGGCATCGCTGTCTGAAAAATTATACCTTAGTTAACTTCACTCCTCATCTTTGTCTTTTTCAAATTAAAATTCAAATGTTTACACAGTCTCTCCCCAGAGCCTCCAAGTCCAAGTCCATCCAAAAACATGACAGTACCAGAGACACCAGGAGTGATGCGACTGCAAAGTACCTCAGCGTACTAAGACTACATTTGGACAATCTGCATTCTCCTCTCTAATGTCAGACATTAAACTGTTTCCAACAAAGGTTAAACACCGGCTAAAAGAAAAACAAAGCTGTGACCCATTCATTGTTTCACGCATTTTACTGTAGTTTTAGTATGTTTAATCATATTCTACTGCACTGATTACGTTTAATATTTATTAGTTGATAATTGTTATTTATTGTCGTGTGTAATGTAGCTTAGCTCGTCGTAATGTAGTCATGTTTTAGCATGTAGTTCTAGTGTGTTGTACTGTAGCTTTAGCATGTTACTATACTGTTCACGTAAAAGCCCAACTAGGGACGAAAAACGAAAAATAGCTATAAACTTTCTGTACAGCAAATCAGTTGCTATGTTAACTGTAATATCTCCATTTAAATACAATTCTGTTACAGGGATTGTTATTCAGCCTTGGCTAGAAATCCTAGAAATCATGCAAGACATCTGTTACATACTACTGTGATATGTATTTTCCCTGACAAATACACTAATAAATAACAAAATTAATTGTTTCATAGTTAATATACTCTGCTGTTTATGTGGCCTCATGCTTTCATAATTCCTTCTCCATTGCTTCCAGACCATGTGTTTTCTGAGGAGCTGAAAAAGGGCCCTTAACATACGGACGGTGGCGTCGAAGCCCAGATTTTATCGAGGGTAGACGCTGCCTGTGTCTGTGCTCGCGCTGTATCACTGAACAGCTTCCTTCCTTCCTTCCTTCCTCACTCCTTCAGGTCAAAGGCGCCCTCTGGCCTCAGCTCCTGGGCATCTCTGAAGCTGCTCGCCCGCCGGCAGAACTCCTGCTGACATGGCAACGCTCAGGTGTCAGAAACAGGAGCCTTTAGCCGTGTCGACGGCAACCCAACACTCTGCCACCAATCATGGATCAAAGACAAGTTCAATTACAGAGGAGGGGGAGTAGAGTTTAGTGTGACCTGAGGGAGATATCAGCTCAAATAGTTGGCAAGTATTGAACCTGAAATCTGAACTCCCCTCACTCTCTGACCCTGTTCAGACCTGGTCTTTACATCCGTCCTAAGTGATCCAATCATATTCGGACACAAGTCTGAACATTGACGATGTGTTTTAGGAGCCAAAAAAGCAATTTTGGGATAATGAGTCTCTAAAAGTCACCCTGGTCTTTTCATGTATACAATCAACATTTGCTGTTGCCATCTTCAATGTCATCACCTCCTTCTTCTTGAAGCTGGAGTTTGTACACAGCGCGACCTTTCGGCACATGCTGCAGGTCTTCTTCTTCACTTTTGGTGTTTTCCCTTGGCAGTGTTACGGTGCCACCTACAGGCCTGGCATACACACTCCAGTGTTTTGATTCGTTTTGGTGGATTTCATGTGCTTGATCACATTTCTCGAAACAGTGTTGTCTTTTTAGGGAAAGTTCTGTTTCCGTGTGGACCTCAGGTCTGATAATTAAGACGTATGTGCCTGAGCATGTTGCAGCCATTGCACATTACACAGGCCCCTTCAATGACCACTTTTAAATCTCACCTGTTCTCCTTTGCATTTGAGACAGTGTGAGTCTTTCTGGGTCTTTTATGCTTTTATTTATTTCTCTGTTTGTTTGTTTTCATCTGGTCATTTCTTTCTTTCTTTAAATACTACTGTAAAGCACTGTAAAGGTCCACTGCTGTTGTTTTTTAAATACATTTAATTGGCTTTGACTGGATACACTGATTCATTTGTAGCCGCTGCCACAATATTAACACCGATCACCATATCTTTAAAGTCTGATTTCATGTTGCAGCAGACACATCTGTACTGTCAGACCTATTATTAAAAAAAACAACATAATTTTGTTCTCACAAACAGACATGAGATCAGAATGTAATTAAATACAGCAAAGATGAAGCCAGATCAGGTCTAACGTGGTCACAGGAGAGGCATCCAGGAAGCAGTTTAATGCCAGGAGTCGTTCTTAGGGCTATACATATGCGATCATTGATGCCGGATGTTAATACCAGGTCTGAATGAGGCCTTTGTGTAAAGAAATTTATATTATAATTTGTAGAAGCACTCACAAGGAAACATTCACACCTTGTAAAGGTCATGTTTGGTACCGGAAGAGTGAATGAAAGGTGAATTCCCTCTGTTTATAAGATAAGATTCCAAAGTTTTCAGGAGGATTAGGTGATGTGGGAAGAGGTCGGAGGCACCTACTGAGCATGACGGAGACTGTATTCACTTGAGGATTGAAGGAGCACCTCCCTTTTCCAGATTCGGTCTTGGAATCAATGTGAAATACTTGTTCCTGTCACAGAGAAAAGAAAAAGTCTGAGGTTGTGAAGACAGCTTTATGTGATAGTTATTCCATCCTCAACTTTGGTTCGCTCATAACTGCATGTTATGAGCGAACCAAATGTCATATGACGTGGCCCCGCTCACATTTCTGTCCCTTTTGGTTCTAAGGAAGCACAAAAGCAGCCCTGCTCTGGTCGACTGTAACTGGTCCTTGTTGGACAGTAAAAAGAACATTCCTTGTGGGAGGAGATGGAGGAAATTCCCTGCTAATGTGTTGGAGAGCATTTCCCCCATCTCAGGTGAGTAAGCTGCCAAGTTTCAACCCTCTCTCTTCTGGCTGAGGACTGGACGGTCCAGGCAGCTTTTATCTTTGTCAGACATTTCAGTTCAGCGGCTTCTTTGAGCGGGAAATGAACCTTTGACTGATTCCATGTGCTAGCTTCACCATTCACTCCAAACACTATTCTTTTTACATGTAATGTGACGCTGCAGTGAATCTAAAAGGGATCGTTCAGGATTTTGGAAAATTATATTAGTGCTTTCACACAGTCACATGCATATTTTTTCATTTGACAGCAATTGTACAGTTTTATAAAGACATTTATGGGTAGTATATTCAATTTCTACCTTTGAAGGGATTATATTGGGGGAAAATAAAATCAGTCAGGCGACAAAATCAGGGAGGTAACACTTTCTTTCAGTGTAATAAATCTTTTGCAGTGACTTGTTCATGCTGCTGAATGTTTCTGTGAAACAAAAGGGCTTCTTCATAAAAGCAAGCGGAGTTACAACCCCTGTGGGGACTGATGCTTTTTTTTTAGTGCTGTCTACGTGTTTACCAATGAATCGGAATTTTATCGAAATCGCAATATGACCTACTGCAAGTTTCAAATCGCAGGAGGTGCAATTTTCCTGCAGCTAATTTAATTTTAGATTAAATGCCGTCCTGACCTATACACATAATATTCTACAGACTGAAGAAAACATCTTTGCTTTTTACAGATCAGCACAAATATCACATAATAATCAACTTAAATACGTTATTCAAATGAAAGTGAGAATAATTATTCCCTCTCATGTCACGATTCATATTGAAATCGCAGCTTCAGTCAAAATAATCGCAGTTAGATATTTACATAATATCGTTCAGCCCTACTCTCTGCCTGTGCTGTATGTCTCGCTGTGGATGACAGGGAGGATTTTGACATGTAAAACACCAAAACACAGTAAATAGCCCGTTCACTGCAGCCATCCTCTCAGGTTCCACTACAGCAGAATAATCCAGCGGTCGACGGTGAGTTCAGTGTCAACGTCTCGCTCCAGGAGCTTGTTATATTTAACAGATCCCTTCTCCTCAGACGCTGACATGTTTGAGCTCAGAAACTGCAAACAGAGCAGTCTGCCTTTCAAACAAATCCCCCCATATGACAAAAGGCACCGCAGTGCAGAAAGAGCCTGGTTAGGAACTCTTCCTCTCTGCTTATTAGCATCTGGCAACAGTCGTCGGCAGTCTGTGGCTAAAAGTTGCTCACATGTGTGCACTTTTCTCCTGGAGGGCCGGAGATGAGAGCGCGGCCCCAACAATCTGCCCTTCATCGCAGACTTCAGGGATCCATTTTCACTCTCTTATCCTGAGTATCTCCTCTAATGGAGAATCAAACTGATGATACGAAATAAACTGTCATCTCGTACAGTTAAAGTCTACGTAAGATTCTCCTGTGCTGCACCTCCTCCTGAACTACTTTAGTTTGCTTTTTCTGGAAACATGTTTTACTTTGATACAGCAACCAGCCACTTTATTTAAAATTTGTTCAGATGAGGAAATGAAGAAGAGAAGAATGTAGCGTGTAGTAAACAGGGTTCTTTGGAAATGTCTGGGGACACACTTGGACGGGGACAAATTCTAAAACTTGGGAGAAAACTGGAATGACATAATACAACAATAAACACACCAACGTATAGTCTAATATTCTAGAGTAGCTTTAAAACAGGGGTGTCAAACTCAAATGCACGAGTCAAGTAGATGATAGGAGCATGGAATTATGTCACAATATTCCGTCACGATATATACATGGAGCAAGAATGACATTTGTGATGATATTTTACATAATTTCAAAATAAAAGTGTTTGTTTTGATACGTAATAATATAAAATTTAAAAAAATGCATTTATTTATTTTATATTTTATTTAACATTTCTTTTTGAGGAAAAAGACAGAAATAATAATATTTAGGATGATAATACACATAATTTCAAAATAAAAGTGTTTGTTTTGACATGTAATAATAGAATGAAATGAAAGATGTTGAATATAGTGAGTCTATTTAATTGAGTGAGCATTTTTAATTTAAAAAACCCATTTATTTTCCCATCACTTTCACCATAACAGTGAGCTGTCAGAGCACAGGGTTCATGTTCCCAGCCCTCTCACCTCTGGTCTCCGGCCCCTGTTGATGTAAACGCAGACGGGACTGTAGGCTCCGCTTCCACACATGAACAAATGAGTTCTGTTGTACGGCTGCACCACCCGGATGAAGTTCCCACAGCCGTGCTGGAAAACAGAGACAAATAACGAGACACGGTAAAAGTTCAGTAGGTGAGACGCGGCCATAAAACCGTCACTCTGATTCATTACAGTGAAATGTTAAACCTTTCACCTGTAATTCTGAGAGCGTAAATAAGAAAAACTATTTTTTTTATTTATTGCCCACAGGTAACTACTTCCTTGTAACAATAGCTACTGTTAATTAGCTTAAGGCCAATATTCTTTCACTATAAATCACTTCACTAAACTGTCCTCCCTCGTTGACGCAAGGTTAAGCCAGCAGCCAATATTACATAATGTCCCTTTTATCTAAAGTTAGAAAATAAAACTTATGAATAACAGATGCTGTGATCCATTTCTGCTCAAGTCGTTATAGCATCATAAAAAATAATGACTGTTTTCATATTATTTAAATCCCGGCTATGGTACAGTGCAGTGAAAAAGACATAACAGAGCATAAAGTCTGTTTCCTGAAACGCAGCCAAAACCAGAGCCTGTTTATCACTCTTCAAGTATCCAACTCACTATGATGTACAGTAGTAATTCAAGCTTCTTTGTTGTTATGATGGTCATACAATCGCAGCCTGCAGGATCACAACAGCACCAGAAGTCACTGGTTTGGAATTAGGGTCAGTGGAAAAAGCGTGTCAGTGAAGCTGCTTACAGACGGGTTGCAGTGTTTGTCCGCAGGGACTCGACGTGAGGACGCGAGTGACAACAGAAGTCACTTCTGACATTTTCCGGAACTTCTACTGCTGGCCAAATGAGACCGTGTGAGAGCACCAAAGGAAAAACACCAGACAATTCAAAGCCAGTAAGTGCATCTGTGTGCTTGACAAGAAGGTGCCACCCCTTTCCTGTGGATACTTCCACACTAAAAACACATAAATTCTCCTGCTGTGGATCATACAAGGTCAACTTTAAGTACTTCTTAAACATAAATTATCACAAAAAAAAATGTTCAAAATGATTATTTCATTGTCCTGCGATGGACTGGTGACCTGTCCAGGCTGGACCCCACCTTTGGCCTCTGTGACTCCAGTCCCCATACGACCCACTACAATAAAAGAGATGGTATTATTATACTTTTCAAACCTTGGCAACTCATTGGCAAATTCAAGAATTCCCATGGATTTCAAGCACCTGTACCAAGTTTGTGCTTCCGTTCTCTTTTGTTGTATTTACTCAAGCTAAGCAAAAATGGGGAAAGTAAACCAGCAGGCTAGCCTATTTTAGGCTAGCCTGCTGGTTTACCTGCGAGGCGATACTAAAATGTGACGTGGACAGACTGCCGGCCACTGATTGGCCAGAGAGTGTCGTCAGTGGAAGAGTCACGAGCGCGACAAAGTCCGACACGAGAATCAAAGCGAACAATGTTGAACTGTAGATGAGTTAAAAAGACTTGAAAATCCTGAAAACATGCGTTAATCTGCAACATTTAACAAGGACATTTGTAAAATGTCCATATTTAACAGAGGAGTCTGGTGTATTTAGCGACAGCACTGCTGAAAGACGGAGATGGTGAGCCCAATCACAAGCCGTTCAGCCGTATTTCACTTCAGTGACTGTGTCAGACGGAGTCTGTGCTCCGGTCATGCAGGAAGTACTGAACCATTCAGTGAACTCATCTGTTTAGAAAAGTGAGGAAAATGATTCACTGCAAAGAAAACAACGGCTTTGACCGTCACGTCTTTGTGTCTTTGTGTCATGGGAAATGAAGTGACTGATACCCAACCGAGTCGAGTCAAGCTACTGCTGTGAATCCAGACAGTTCTCCACTGTCTTTGTCAAATGTGAACGACAACTTGAAAGTATGATCCAAATCCAGTTATCTGTAGCTCATGCCATGTACAGTATTTAAGTATCTCAGTAAGACAGATCTGTGATCCCCATTAAAAAATCCAGAAGCAGAAGAATTACTGCACTTTGTGGCTTGTGAGCTTGACAGAAAACTAGTGGATAAAGGAGAAGAGGGTGAGGAAAGAAGTGGGAAGATGAGGAAAGCGTATCCAGGGAGCCGTGAGGAACTTGGCCG
The DNA here is from genome assembly GCA_016785285.1 of Brachirus orientalis. Classification (NCBI taxonomy): domain Eukaryota; kingdom Metazoa; phylum Chordata; class Actinopteri; order Pleuronectiformes; family Soleidae; genus Brachirus; species Brachirus orientalis. The sequence goes on from JAFBJR010000246.1 coordinate 535,381, forward strand.
TGACTGCAGGAATGGCAGCTGCTGCGGCTCACAGTCGGTGCACAGCTCCACCGAGAGCCATCACTGAAAAACAAGAGAACTTTCCCTGTCACACACCCATCTGTGTTATTAATCCCCCTCCTCTTTGTCTGACTCCATCTGTCTTGCTGTCTCCCCACACTTTTATCACTTTTTTCATCTCACCACACTTTATTTCAACTCCCCGAGTCTCGGGATTTCACCCATATCTGATGTTTGCCGCAAAAATGGACGTATAGCCATGTCCCGGTTTCTTTTCTTTTCCTGTGCCAGATAAACAGAATCCAAACTGATGGTCTTGAGTTCAAGTGGTGATCACGCTGCGTGTAGAAGTGGAGACTTCTGAGCGAGCGGCACATACACTTAATCAACCCTTTTGGCCCATATTTCTCTCTAACTGACACCCTCTGGTGAAAACAATGAGCTCGGCTCGACCACAGATTTTATCAGACTGGAGGAACTCAATATATACAGATGGAAATGGTAAGAATAACAGAAGAGCGGGGGCTCCGATTCAAACGCAGAAACATCATGGTGAAGGGGATGAAAATGTACTATATACTGAAGTTACAGTATACACAGAATAGCTGGGAAAAAGTGACTAAAAAAAGTAAAGAAAGACAGAGACAACAGTAAGTCAGAAAAGAAAAACTGAAGATGTGACTGTGGTAGAGACGGACACAAGAGCAGGGATGACAGGAGGGAAAGATGATGGCTCACCCAAATATTTGGGAGAGCCTGTCTGCAGGAGGCGGGCGGGCGGGCGGAGCGTGACTCAGAGCACAAATCACTCAGTGACTGACTGGAAAAACGGCTTCCTCTCTATTCCTTTTAGCAGCATGTGGCTCTTCTAGCACAGCTGCTGTTGTGGAATGAGGAGATGGTGTAGCACAAATGACAAGTGCTGGACAAAGTTCAGGGTTTTTGGAGTATGGATGTAGGACGTACCGATACATATTTTAACCAGTGAACAAAGGCTAATATGGTAACATGTCTATGATATCTTAAGAATATGTTTCACACTTTATCTCAGTGTTGAACAGGCTTTTTCTAACTGGAAACTGAAATTTGTGTTGCTCTGTCAACCGCACCAAAGTCCAGAGAGAAAACCTGCAATTTTACATCACAGCACACAGGAGTTGCTAATCCACTAATGCCTCCATCAGTAAGTTCATATGTGTTACCTCCTGACTTTAGTGTTTGAAATCGTCTGTTCAGATTTACCTCTGAGACACAAACTCGCCAACTGAAGCAGCAGGAGAGCAGCAGCCCCAGTGTCCATGTGGGCTAAAAACGCTGATTTTCTCTATGGACTTTGGTGCAGGGGAGTAAGCAGCTATACAAACATCTACTGTATTTCCAGTCAGAAACATCCATGTAAAGGTGGAGATAAAATGGCAAACATATTCTTGAGACAGGTTAGCGTTGGTTAATTAGTTTTGTCATACATCTCTTTAACTTACAAATGAGGACATGAATGTATGTAAAAGTCCTCTTCTCTGAAAATAAAAGCCCTGACTTCATTCTTTCATTCCCTCATCCACTGCACTGCAGTGTCTAACGGCCGCGCACGTGCTTGAACTTGTTACAGAACAAACCAATTATAGGAAAACAGAGGCAGAGGAGGATCTCGCTGCATAGCTTCATTAAATCTTAGTGCAGCTTACAAGTGCAGGTTATGAAATCTCCGCGTCAGTGAGCTGTGTCCCATTTGCAAGCTTTGATTCTGGTTTATTTTTTTCTACCATGCTCTGCGGCCCCTTAATCCGCCCACGCCACACTCAGCTCCTGACACACTATGCTGATGCCAGGAAGACTCCACTGTGGACAGCTGCTGCTGCTGCTGCTGCTGCTGCTGCTGCTGCTGCTGCCGCTGCTGCTGCTGCACATGTGGCCGGACCTGACACAAACTCACACAAGGGAGAGGGAAATCCCATGAGCCGCACGCATGTTCCCAGCTGTGGACCCCCTGTAGAGACACAAATCTGGGAACAGCCGACAGAAACCTTTATAGTCTACATCCGGACCGGACCATCGTGGCATGAGGGACAGTTTTCTTACCGGTCAGCTTGAAAAGAATTCAGCTGAATTCATTTGTAAGAGGAAGAGTGTGTTAGTTCTTCTCAAGATTACAAAGGAAAAACGAAATGAAAAAACATTTAAAGCATGGAAGTGGATGTGGTTTGAAAATACACATTAATGTTGAAACATAAGCTGCTTTCACACATGCAGTGAAATTACAGCTGTATGTGAGAACGCAAATAAAACTTCCGGTGCCTGGTTGTATTTTTAGAGAAAATCACTCACAGAGAGCAAATGGTTGCGTAAATGATTATTATTATTACAAGTCATGGATGTGAAACTGAACATTACACACAGAGATGTTGTATGTTATGGATATGGCATCTAACTACCAAAGATTTTCCGGACATTTTCCAGAATTTATGTCTAAAACAGCAAAAAGAAATGATGAAAAATCTCCATATTTTAAAAGGTAAATTTGAAATATAAACAAATGTCCACTCAAATGTCAAATGTCGGCTCCACGCGACTGTCTCTGTGTTTCTCATTAGAGCAGTGTTTTGTTTTTGGTGTCCGTGGCAACATTCGCTGCACACAGGAAGTGATTAGTTTTATGTCAAGACAGGTGGAAGTGCCTGCAAAGGGAGACGACTGCAAACGTGTTGGAGTTTACTCAAAAGACCTGGATACAAATAACTTCACATTGTTTATGTTCACAAAGACCATAAAGATGCAGAATAATAACATCATCGAAACCTACAAAGTGGCTCATCCTAATAAGCAGCTATTGTGACTGTTATGAGTACATTTGTACAACAGTACAGGATTTCTGTTGTTTTGTGAGCGTTCGGAAAGCTTTTGTGTTCTTACCGTAGGATCTTTGCCTGCCATTTGACATTCCTCTATCTTGCTGGGAGATGCAGGCCAAAACACCTGGTGGTTCATAAAAAACCAAACAAATCAAAAGTTAGGAAACAGACCAAGACGCCCAGTAACAGATGTGCAGAATATGAGCATTTCAAAATGTGACTGAAATCAGAAGAGACATTTGTGGTAAATGGATGAAAACAAATGTTCAGAAAGTTTTAGTCTTTTATGCAGACGTTCATCACAGCCGACTCCACCTTGTGTTGAAAATGCGCCTGTTTTCAAAGTGCTTAAAGGTCTGGCTCGATGAATACATGAAGTGATTTACTCTGAAGAAAATGGCTGCTGTGAAACACTCCCTGGGGAAACTTAAATGCTTTTCCATCTGTTGATGCATTTCACGCCTGTCAATTACACTAAAGAAAGCTCCTTCACTGCATACAGAATCAGCCATCAGAAAGCTACAGCCTTTTAATGACAGTTTTCAACGACCATAAAAATGTTCTGATGATGGCAAAGGTGTGGTAATTTACATACGATAGCTCAGATTAGAACAAAATCCCCTGCAGCTTTTTCATGACGATGATGTGCCTTAATTAACTTGTTAAATGTGAGGGTTTGTAAACGGAGAGTGCCAGAGTACTACAACAATAAGCATCCGCTGACCTTGAGTGTGCCGTGTGTGATGTTGTTGATGTCCATGGAGAGGACGTGGTCCTTACAGCCCACATACATCCTGTCCTGGTCCTCGTCCATCTGCAGGATCCTGTAGTCCATGGCCTTGTCGGATATGCTGTAGTGTTCAAAGGACTGAGAGGCCTGAAGGTCTGCGAGACACACACAGAGAGAAAATCTGAATAAAAATAAGCTTTTATTCACACTGAGACGAGACGAGACGAGAGAGTTCTATTAAATTCAAGCAGTGAGATAAAGCTACATACACGATGATGCATGTTCAAGACATATTGTTCTGGTTGGAAAAGTAAAGCCCAGGAATCAGAATGGATTTCGGGTCTTCTTCAAAAGCACATGATGTCATTTTTGAAAATTATTTTCCCACTTAGCGGAAAATAGATGATAAAGCTTGTCACCAAGAGAGCTTGTATCTATATGGTGCCTGGATGCAGGTGACATCTTTGAGACAAAACTCAAATTGCTAATCTCAAGGCTTCAAAACAGGATTTTGTTTTGCAAGTGGAAGACTATATCCACATTTTACATACAGTCTATGGACATCTGCATGTAAGCGAGTCCCAGAAATCTCAGCTGTTACATGTTATTGTTATAATTATGACCATGTACTGTTTATTATATAAGATATAGGGTATAAAATAGAACATCCAACATACAAGCATGTTTTTTTCCTCATTTAATTCCCTTGTTATTTCCTCTCACATTAATTCGAGACCGCTCTTTGTATAGACAAATTGACACGACTGTGTTAAGATGGTGAGCTAGTTAGAGTCAAGTCCAAGTCCAACCAATGAAATCCTTGGTAAAAATCTTTTTAAAATGCCAGTCACATAAAACACAACATGTCCAATTAATGATAAATGGCTTTAATTTTCTTCACACTTTTTTGGCAATGTTTATTTCTGGCCATATAAAAGCAGCCTGGTCCGAACACTGTGGACTAAGACTTAAAGAAAACAGAATAAATTGCCCCTGAAATTGATCCCACAATGATTTATTACCAAGGGTACTTTCTGTTTCACCTGACTTTGGGAGGAAGATGTGACTACAGAGACCTCGTTGCCACAGATACAGAATACAGATCTTACTGCAGAGTTTCCTCCATCCATTAAAAGCAGACATTGTTCCCCCACAAGCGCGTGTGCCCACATAAACACTCTCGGACAGTTATTTTCAGCTTATTTGCTCCAGAAGTGGAGACCTCTCAACCATACCATCAAAGGCCTGCACTGTCAGAGCCAAACTCATGCATATTTATCACTTTTTCAATCTGCACTGAGAGCAGGGGGTGCAGAGTGTAATGTACAGCTACACCCTCAATTTCCTCCCCTCCAGTGATCCTCTCTGAGCTTTCCTTGTGTTCCTGCTTCTCATCAACAAACAGGTTGCCAGTGCTTTTGCTTCAGTGCCTCGGGCTAAAGTCACATTTTCATTATTGTGTGACATATCGCGTTGTTTGAGGCTGGGGCCTATTATCTTGAAGGAGAGTGCTTTTTCTGTGGCAGCCCTCGCTCTGATCACAGGCTGTTGTTTAGTGCGTAAAGCCTGGAGTATTTAACTTTAAATAAAGAGAAGTTAACCGCTTCGGTCGCAGGCAAAGTTTCCCACGACTCTTCACTCTCTGTTCACAAGCTTAACGTAATGTATTGGAGGGAGAGCACATTATATTGGAACACTGTCTCATTAGAGGCACACAACTACAAATGTGTTTGACCCGACTCACCCGAAACAGAATTAAAAGTGAAGGTGCCCTGTCAAGCACATGTGTGTGTTTTATTACAGAGAAACTTCTCAAAGAGATTGTGGAAAGGATATCATCACAGATATCACAGCTGAACTCATCCTAAAACCGAAAAGGCTCAATATATTACAGGCCTTGGTTTGGCAGCCTGGAAGCCGCCAAGGGTGAAATACTCATTTACAGCTAATTAAAAACACGCAAGGTTTCAAATTATGCAAGAAACATCTACTATATCCATCTTTTGAATATACATGTACTTGCATTTCCCTTAATTGCTTCAGGGAAACGTTTCAAGACCGCAGTACCTTTGCTCACTTTTTGATTTTAAAATGTAAACAGCTTTCATTTAACAACTTTAATTAGACGGTCTGAGTTAAAATCTCAAGTGGTTGCAGCTTTTTAGGTTGTGTAATGTGCCTCTAGACCAACCTGTGAAAAAGAAAGAGGTGAGAAAAGAGGCAAACGCTTAGCATTAGCTGCTTTAGCTTAGCTGAGTCTTCAATGCAGGACAAGAAGCAGCATTTTATTTCAAACTATGACAAAATACTGTTTGCTAACACACATTTTTCATCATAAAAAACTTATCCGAATCTTCAGCGAGCCTTTATCTTGAAAGGAAATTCTGCTATCCTTTAGCTCATTTGTAGCTTTTGTTTTGCTACTAAAATGTATTAGCATTCCTGTGCCAAACTCTTTTCAACATTAACTTCCACGATAACGATAAAGTCACTGTCGTCGTCTGCCTTGATTTTTAGTTACAAAAGAACAGAGATTTAGGCATTGTAGCTAGCAAAAATGAATTAAAAAGACTTATTTTCTGAGGTAAAAGGTTTTGTAAATATATAACTACCAGGTTTTTTTGTATTACAAACTTAGAAATTGTTGGTACATGTACAAGCTTTTTAATAAAAAGACATTTTGGAAGAGGTACTGGTGACGTGACAGTTGTTTTTATGTTCATCGGTGGAATAAATGTCTTTGAGTGGTGCCTTTTCCTTAAGTATTTACATCAACATCACAGCGACAAATAATGCAAGACACACAGAAGTCGTCTTTACTGCTGTTGCTAATAAAGTTTGCTGTTTTGACCACTCAGAATGATCTGTCAAATTATCTCATGTTAGGCATCAGCGTGATCTAAATCCAGACCGGACGTATGGCCAACCTGTCAAGTACACTATTAATTGATCCTTATTTTTTTCTTTCTTTGTTTGATGAACTAATTTTATTTTTCTGCGAAAAAAAGAATGTTTATGTTTAAACTTTTACTGACTTCAAACTTTAAACACCCCTCCACTTGTTCATTGACTGACATTATTGCGAAACCTTGTCTTTTCACCCGCCCTTTCTGGCAGCATCCATCCAGAACATTCCAGAAGGGGAACAAATTGTTCAGAAAGGTGTGGCGTTGGGTGAAACAACTGTTTAATATTATGGTGAACTTTGTGTTGCTTTCTCACCGGGGAGAAAATTGGAGCCTTTCATGCTCCTTCATGAGGGTGGAAGGCCAGTTGAGCCTGGTGTGTCACATGTGCCCCGTTAACTCACTGAGAGACAAACCAAAGACCCTGTGGAGTCCACATACCATTGGATCCGGTGTCTTCTTCGTGCTCTACTTTCAATATTATGCAAACATTTGACTCATGCCCGCACTGCACACCAAAATTAAAGTCTGTCTTTCCAGTGCACCTGCTCTATCAGAGAGAGTGACGTTCCAACTTATAATCAAACACAATCTTTCGAGTGTCAACTCTTTCTTTCCACAGCACAACCAAATTTTCCAAATTGCTTGACATAAGTAACGATTTATCAACACATAAAACTAAACTGTTTCATGTAGTAAGGTCTGAGATGAAAAAATCCGCTGGACCACATGTGGCTTGTTAGTCACGAGTTTACACGCATTCTTCGCTGCTGAGATCGCAGCACTCCCGACGTGGAAATGTGTGCGTGTGGAGACCATCACTCTGGCATGCTCCAGCATCTTGTCGTGGATTTGGGGTGCAGATTTACAGGATTGTGTCTAAGCTGAAGGAGGGAGTAAAGATAATGGCATAATAAAAGTGTCTTGAGGATAGGGGGCTGCGGATTTAGGGAGGACAACTTGTGCAAACACTTGATCGTAGGAAACGTCCGAACTGCAAGTGATCGAAAATCTTAGTTTTTGTTGTATTGTCTTTTTTTTCTGCTCTCATCACCTTGGGTTAGGAGGCAGAAATAAACTGGCAGAAATGACAGGGGTAGCAGGGTTCTCTGTTATCTCTGGCCGCAGATGGGCCCCGTACGGCCATGTTGAATTCACAGCAGTCCCCAGTGCCTTTGACTTTGAGCTTTGACCTGTGGTGCCATGACTGGATGGCAGACTATGGTGATACCCTCACGATGGAGAGCGGGCCAAGCCAAAAAGGCCAAGGTGGCGTCTGGAGGTCTGAGACTTTGTCTCTCTTTGATGTAAGTTACTTGTGCGAAGCGATCAAGTGGAAGCAGCACAAAAGCCTTTTGTTGGGCCATGACAAGACAGCAGTCATTCAATATTTAGCAGCAGGTTGTTTTTTTTTTTCTTGCTGAAGAAGGGTGGAAAACATTCCTTACATGGAGGCTGTACATCAAGGAAATGAAAAGGGACGAGTTGAGGTTTAAATCAAACAATTAAATGATTTATTGATTAAAGAAGAATCTTTATTTATTTTTTTTTGTTTAGACGGAATCAGCTGCATTTTACTTTAGTTTATCAACAGAAAACTGCAGAGATATTCTACTGGTATACAAAGGACTAACTGTTTTTACAATCTAAACTGACCTTTATATGTAAAACAGGTGGAACTTTCCTTTAGGCAAAGGCATTAGCACTGTTTCCATGACGTCCAGTAGTGGCTTTTCAGGAGCTTCATATTGGCTTTAAATAATTTGTGAATAAGGCGCCGTATTGGACTAACGTTTGAAAAAATGTAGATTTCTGACATTAGTTTTCAATCAAGTAAAAGTGGTCTAGTTCCGGTGCTGCATGTGCAATAAAATAATTTGAAAAACTATATTTGCATAGAAGAAACTACATGCTGTGATCAGTGTGGGAGACAACATCCTGTAAAGTGTGACAGAAAGAATCGGTCAAGGACATGGACACTGGGACAATAATCCTCAGTCCCACAGAGTTAAATAGGAACATCCTCCTTTGTGTGACTGTGGTGAGAAGCTAAGTAGAAATAGAAAGAAACGCAGGCAGAAGGAGGCAACCTTTCACTGTGGCCCTGTTTTTCAAAGAGTGCAATTTAAGTGCATGAGAGGCTCCAGTGTTCTGCTGTGATTAAATAGCCAAGAGAGGAAAGAGAACAACAGTCCACCTGATTTTTCTGACTGTCAGAATTGTTTGCGTGATCAAATAACAAACAAAGTTTTACAGTGAATCTTCACGCAGTAAACAACACACCCATGGTCCTGGTTTGGGATGTCCTTACAAGGAGAGCGCTGTTGTAACACGGCGTCGTAAAAATTAGAGATTCACTGTGGTTGGAAAGTATGTAAGATTTTTATGAGAGACCAGACTGTAGTTCTGGACCCTCGGGTCTGATATTTCAGGAGTCTGGGCCAACTGACAGAGCTGTTCTCGTTTATTTACAGCCGTTGTGACGTCTTCTGATTTCATGAGAGATAGCAATTATAGTAGTACAGGAGAGGAAACAATATGGCATTATGATTTAATTCGAAGGGGTCAACAGAAAAGTGGTGGAGCCGAAAAAACACAGCTGTAGTTGTTCTGATTTCCCGGCTGAGGCAGCGACCTTTTTACTGGCTTTTCTATCAACACGAAAAGGTGATAAAATCAGGAGAGTAGCGTAGCTGATGTGAAGCAGGGACAAACAGGTTTAACAGAACTGACTGGGAATCTGGAGTGTTGGCTCCACACCAGTAGCTGAACACAAGCCAAAAGGTCCCCGCGCCTAATTAACACTTCAGGGTTGGACAGTGGGCCAATTACAAAACAAGTGTAGTGTCTCCCATGCAAATAAACCCTCATGAACTGGCTTTACACCTGAAAGGCCAGCATGAATAAATTAGCTCCATGCTAATGAGGCTTGTTTTCCATTCAACTCAAGGAGAAGCTGTTCTGTGGTTGTCAGGGGCAGCTGGTGGGAGGAACCGCAGTCAATGGCTTGATAAATATTGAAGCAGGGGCTTATGCTGGCCCCTTGCAATTAATCTATCTTTACAAGATGGAGAGGGTTTCATCATGGGTGCCTGACTTCGAACTCAGCGCCAAATGCCATAGCTCTTTGCCTGGGCACTGGTGAGAGCTCTTGAGTTCGGTTCTGGATGGCTGCACTTACCAACACAGTGCTGGCCCACTCATGCATACTACATCAGTAACAGGCTTCATCCTGGCAACTGACAGGAATCTCTCCAAATGAGAAATGACAACTGCCCGGATGTGGCTACCATCGTTTTTTCTGGGGGGGGGGGGCTTAGCATAAAGGCTAACAGTAATGACTGGTGGCACATACTGTACATGAGGCATAAGGGAAGTGAAGGTGTCGTTTGAGACGGAGCAGACCACCCATGGTGTCCTGCGCGGGCTGACAGAGTCGTCCGATTGTCTGTCCAACAGACATACTCCACATTCTCTGGCAGGCTGCACTCAGCACTCTCTAATGCAAACAGAATGCTCAAAGCCACAGTACTGCAACTGCTTGTCATGGCCATATGTCTGCACTGGCTCAAAAATAATAATAATAAGACTATATGTCTATATAAGCAGCATGTTATTAATTTTTCCACTTGTTTATTGTCATTTATCTATATCCAGATACTTGTAATGTAAATCATGTGATGCAGAATGCCACAGTGCTTATGTATGCATGCTTTCTCTCACGGTGACTTCCTGAGGCAGACAGAATATCTAAATGTGACATGTGAAACCAGAGTGTATTTTCTCCCTTGGCTCCACGTATGTGTTTGAGTAGAGTGATGTTATCCTGCACCAATGTCAACTGCTGGTTTCAGTGCAGGGCTGATCTGATCTGCTAAGGTGTTGGCTAATATTCCCTGTAGGAGCTGAAACCTGAGACGATAACCTGTTGATCACGATGCCCCTCAGCCGACTAGTTTGCATTCCCATTGCCCCAATTAGCACCCGACCTTCCTTTCACATGTCACCGGCCCTCGGTCTGTCACACTGAATCAACCTGTGCCGTCAGCTACTGCCTTTTAGCCCCATGACCTCTAACCTGCTTGCGTCAGGAGCCTCCAGTTACCACTCACCTCCAGCATGACAGTAAATCTGTGATTTTACTGTCAGTGAGGCTGTGGCAGGGTCTTTCAGAGGCAGGAGAGGCTTGCAGGAGTTAAGGGTCAGGGGGTTCTCGGAGTTGATGTGTTTACTAATGAGGGAGGACAGCCAAAGGGAAAAGGATGGAGCTCAACCAGGTGGGAGCCCTCTTCCCTGCCGTTTTTAGGCTGAAACTGTGTCACATTTAAAAAAAAAAAAAAAATCACCTCTCCACATCCTCTGTGATGTAAGGTCACTGAGGTCATGAGGTTATGAGGTCGTCTCTCCGGTGTTAAGTGACGGTAAACACTAGCAGCGAGGGAGACAGTGATAAATGCACCTGTTGAAACTTTTGACAGTGGCTGTACTATCCATTGAAAAGGATTGCTTACATACTCTGTGACTGAAAAGAAATGTATCATTTTAGGAAAAGGTCCGGTGTGTAAGAATAAGTGACAGCTAATGGTGAGACAGAAAACCGAACCAAAAGTGGAGGTCTTGTCTGCTCAACACAAGGAACTATGGTGGCCTTTGCAGACAAGAAGGGATGTGGCTCTCTCCTCTGTATGGCTTCAAAACATGAAATGCACACTCTGGATAGTTTGTCCATTTGGGTTGCTGTAAAAACATGGCAGTGTAAGATGGCTGCCTCTGTGAAGCGTTGCCTTTGCCCAAATTACAATGAGTTACTATGAGGCTAACTATTTTTATTTTTCAGTGATTATATACTTATACTAAACCAACTCATGGTAAGTTGATGCTAAGCTTCAGTGTCAGGGCTTCAATATAAGTGTAGTTGAACAATCCGCAACCATGCGTGCGTTGTTTGATGAGATTAGTTCATTGATTTGTGATAATGCTAATGTCCAGCTCAAGGATTTTCCACCTGAGCTTGACTCTCCTGGAAGAAATTGCATCTTTGTCTGTAAAATTGGCCATTGATTACCCTTTCAACATGTCACCATGGAGAAATCACGAAACATTCAACAGGGGGTTGCAAGGTCAAACATGACACACAGAGGGGGGGGAAGACAGGCTGACAGAGGAGCTGTCAAACATCTCGTAGGCCTCATATGCTGTCAGCCTGGAGGCAGCACAGGATGGAGCTCATCCTGACCTCGTTCCCTCCTGCAGAAAGTCTCTGTGCAGCAACTCAGCTAATTAGAGATATATCTCAGGATATGAGTGTGGAAAAATGCAAACACACATGCGTACATACCAAAAACTGCTCTATTCATGCCATGGACAAACAGGTCTTCAGGCTCAGAACATGCACACACATAGACTTATGCATGCACTGCAAACCTAGAGCTATTTGCAGCATGTCTCTATCTGCGCTTGCTGACAGCTTTGACAGCCTATGCTTTGCCCTGCCAAGAATTCCCCATAATCACAGAGCATCACTGATTTTACTTCAGAGTCTTTATAATGTTTACCACTGGAAAATAGTGATGCTCATGTCCGGGTCTAATGTAAGACAGAGGCAGGAAGCTGTCCTATGTTAGAGACAAATGAACCTGAAGGCACAGACCAAAGACCTCCTGTTCTGTTTCAGGCTTGTCAGCACTGATCTTTAACCTTTGGTTGACCCCAGAAGACCAAAACAAACCGTTACCCGTCAAAGTCTGTTGTCTGTATCTCTGGATGCATTAAACAGCCCATTAAAATTCATGTCCACGGACTCCTTCAAAGGGATGACAACAATGAATTCATTTAAATAGACTTTGATGCAAAAAACACTTGGGCATCTAATAATTGTTTCCTTCCAGTCATTTGGAAATTAAAGTGGAGACATAACCTCATGTATGGGTTGATGTAAAACCAGCTTAGTTTACCTTAACTCAAAGTACATGTAGATCCTTAAGGAATTCAGAAAACGTTAGGTGCTGTGAGATAATCAGAACTGCCTTTAGATTTCGATATTTAGGTATCTGCTAGGTAAAGGTGTCACCACTTATTTCTCAATGGTCTTGATTTAATTTGATTTTGGAGTCAATGAGCTTCTCAATGCTTTACTATTTTTGCATGGGACAATGTGCCAACTTTGGGCCCTGGTACCACAACACTGGCATCTGAACATCAAATCTACCAAGATCAGTGCTTAAAATTAAGTTTTCCTTGAATTTTGTCAAGAGCTGGAGGTGGCAATAAATTTGACTTGATAAGGTTCACTCCCATGTCCATAACTTGCAAGACTAATGGGGTTACTCTTGGAAAAATATGGACACTAAAATATTGATCTCTCATTGTTACGAACTGATGCCAGATCATTCATTCTAATCAGAAAAAAAAACCTGCCCTGGCATCTGCAGTCCCTGTAAGACATTTCTTCTTTATTTATTCCTTAAATACTGCATCATTTCAAGAATTGTCTTCAAATCCCCCAAAACAACTCTAAATTATGCAGTGTATATACCAGGCCTGTGTGTGGTGCTGTAACACACCCAAAACAGAGAAGACTTGGGGGACAAACCCAAGAAGAAGACAGCAATAACAAAGATGGTGACAGGAAGTGCAAGACCAAGAGCAAGAGAGAGGTGGGGCTATGAAATCATTTTATTGGTTGTGTACATGAAAATGCTTCTATGACACAAAACATTGAACTCATTTTTGTGAGTGTGCGCGATCAGTTTCAAGACTGTATACTTGCTAAGGTCATAACCACATTATGTTAACAATAATTCAGAGTTTTCCAACTGAAATTCAATCAACTGAAAAAAATGTACTGTGGGACACACACTCTCTTGCTTGGACTACACTGACAAAACCCTCACCACCAAGTAAACATGCTTAACAAGACTGACAACCAACTGCTATGAATGAACTACCGCATGAAAAACGGAGGGGTGAGAGAGCAGTGTAGCCGTAATGAGGCTTGATGAAAGTGAGGAGGGTTCCTCATCTCTGTTTCGTGATTTCTACGCCTGGTTCTGTTCAGGCTGTGAACAAAGCCCATGTGGGTCACACACCACAGTGAGGGAGCGCTCATTAAACTACAAACACAATCTGAGTCAATCTCTACGTCTTGAAACAGACTCTTAGTCAAACAAAAATCCACATGACGCGAAGGCCTGTTCACTTTTAAATAAACATCTTTTAGGATTCAACAATCATACTGTGTGTATTTCTTAATGCTGTATTTAAAACTGGAAGTTTGCCAGAACAGCGTGAGACCCCTGATGAGGTTAAATGATCCTGATCACGAACACAGACCACCGTCCCGACCACCCGGGATAAATCAGGCTTAATTGTTGATCCGCAGTTCCTGGAAAGGAATTCTGGCAGCACTCGGGCCAACACACAGATACAGTAGCAAAACTAATAAGCAGAGTTATGAATGTGCTGTGTTAATATCATACAGTAAAAGGAACAAGAACCTATAAACGGTAGCTTTATGTGAAATAAAGCTCCGTGATTTCTGAGCAAACATTAGAAATATGCAAACATGTGTGAGCTGTTTAATAATGTATAACATTAGAAGCACTATTATATTAACACCAAATGTCATCTCACCATATTTATCACAGGCCACACATTACTGTTTTTTATGGTGAGCTTTTAAGCTGTCCAGCTGATTGATTCAAAACCTCACAGTGAGTGATATCAATATCAGCCCGTAATGTTAAACCAAATGTGCATTCTAAATGCATGTATATAAATCTACTTTTACTGAGTGACGCTTTCATTCAGGCACAGGCAAAAAGTCTTCAATTAAAATATGTGTCCGTCACTGAAATGTTTCTATTCTTAAAGATCTCACAGTAAATTTACGAGAAACATTTCCACCATCCCACAGCACTTTATCCAATCAGGACCAAGAACTCTGTAAAGAGGCGGTCCCGCCCCCTTTTCTCAAAACTTTGTGTCAAAACAATTTATGGCAGTTTCAGGGATTGTAAATAAAATAACGTTATATTTTGTTTTAATAGTTATTCTCATAAAATAAACATATATTTGGTGTTTGGGTTGGGGTAAAGGTAAGGCTTTCCTCTTTCTGAACGGTAATATTAAAATCCATAAGATATTAAAACATATAAAAGGCAATAAAACAAGACACCAATATGCTGTTTTTAAAGTCAAGGAAAACCAAATCATAGACCACAATACAAATTTCACCCGTTCGTTCTTTTTTTCAGCAGCTTTTCAATGATTAATACATTATAATACTGAATGAGAAAAACATATTTTCATGATTATCAACTGATTTGATGTTTAATTTCCAGTCCCTGGTTCATGTGACAAAAGGCTACTTGATAATTCAAATATCACAGACATTTATACTTTCAGCATTGCCTGTATATGAGCCACATTTAAACATTAACCATGAACCAAATAGAGATAATGTGTGGAAGCATTTTGATGATGTAGAGCAAGAAACTCAAAGAAAAAGTTGATGATGTCAGTTCAAATTAATTCACTTTTTTTTTTTTAGGGGAAAAAAGCTGAAAGGTGTTTTTTGAAACAACCCAGGCGTCTTGGAAATGCTGTGATTTCACTCTAATAAAAGGAAAAAAAAACAGCTATCAATTTGAATGTTTTCATGATGAGAACACTTTGATTATTTCCAATTACACCAGTCTAGACCTTCAAGGCTGTTTTCCACAGATGCATAGATAATTAACTATTACAGTTGGAAAAAATCTCTGAAATTGATCCGAAAGTTGATTTTTGTAAGGAATATTTGTGAATACAATCACATGTCAACGGGCCACGAAACAAAGACCGAGCTGAGTTGAGGAGTTATTATCTCTGCGTAGTTTTGCTGAAAAGAAGCCGGCCTGTGTTTATTATCTGAGACACAGAAGAAAATGGCCCTGCTGCAAAGTTTATTATTTGGGTTAGTGACATTTCTCCCTGTTTATTATGTGGTTTTACTTATGGCCTTGGCTTCGTTTGCCTCCAGAAAACACAAGTAAGCAGAGTGAGGGGAAACGAGGAATGTCCGAGGCAGCAACTTCTCTGCAGGATGGGGGGGTTTCGCCGGGAGTCCCGTGAACCTGCCTTACCCCCGGTTTGGATTTCAGCAGTGACACGAGTCGGAAAAGGGCGAGGATATCCAAGCATCTCGATCTGTGTTCAACATTAATGTGTGACTCACTTGTTTATTTTCCCGGTTCAGTTCATTTAAGATCAGGTTTTCACATGTGGCCACCCTGCAGGTGCCAGAACACCTGCACTCCCTTCATCCAGTCCATGACTCTTAATTCATCTTTCTGATTGCTCTGGATGAAGCCCACCTTCAGTTCCTCCCTTGGAAAAGAAACCGACGAAGCCTCCACCACAGGCCTAATAATCTCTGGTGCTCAGCCATGCTGAACTTTCTCCTGCGGCCAAGACAGAGTTATGACCCTCATTCTTTACTCTGCTCAAACATCAACCTCGAAAACAACAAAAAGAAACATCAGCTACTTCCATTCTTTCTTAAGCTTGAGTTGTTGATCAAAACTACAATGTAAAAGTACACTAGCAAAAAAAGCCACATCCCCAACTTGTTGTGCAGCTCTCAAAACTAAATAATAAATTCTCCTAAATGCATTCTTGGGTCATTACAGCACAGTAAAACTCATACACACACATCTAACTCATCACGGAGATAAACACTCATTAAGAGTCGGGTAAAGACTGAGTGCACTGCAGGCAAAGCTGCCTTTTATGGCCCTCCTGCAGGAGATACTGACTTACAGTGTGTAACAAGAATCACATCTAATCCATGCTCGGAATGGGAATGGAGAGTTCCAGGATTACAGAGATTGGCTGATTTTCAGCGCTGATACCTTTGACCTTTCAAGACCATCTACTTGGAAACACTGACAAGTGAGTGAATGTAGTTACTTGAGCACTTAAAAGCAAAAATAGTGATTAGGTTGGGTTTTTCCTGATATGGACCTTTGAAGGAGAACGTAAATCACAACGTTAGGGAATGAAAAATGTCCAGATTTAACATATTGGCTGATAAATGCTGATAAATTGTAATTCGACAATACATTATGAATGCAATTTGCCCTGGTTTTCTTGGCTGGAAAGCCTCTAACAAATGCTAATACCCATAAAATCAATAAACCATTTCTCATTCTGATATCTTGTTATCAAACATTAAAAGTATTAACATATAATGTATACTTAATCAATAAAATGCAATATAATAATGGAATAAATAAAAATATTTCTACTCCAAATACAAAAGTTTTATTTATTTATCTATTTATTTAATTATTTTTTGGGACAAATTTTAATTTGGGCAAATTCCTGTGAATGTAAACACTAGCATCTTCTGTAACAGCTTCAAGAATATTTCATTGCCACAGTGCATTGGTCTCATATTCTCATACACTCTCATATTCAGTCATTGGTTTTGGCTTTTGTTTTTTAAGGTGTGGTCAGGTTTAATGACAAAGAAAAAAAATCAAACAAATAAAAGGAGGAAAAACAGGGTTGAAAGTGAAGCATACAAGGATTTTAGGATCTGAAAGAAGATAAATACTTGGCACAAGTTAAGTCACAGTCTGAGCATGGACAACAAATCTGCTACATATTGTTAGAAATTTCTGGCTAAATGCAGAAACCTCAGTGATGGACAGCTTCAGCTGCTCTGCTGCTCAGTCCACAGTTAGACAGTAGAATGTAGTGAAAGATGATGGAACGTCTGCATCAAGACTGTGACCTCGAAAAAGTGCTCCCATCACGGCAAGAGGGCCATGAATGAAGGGTCATTCCATTACTTCCATGTAAAGTCTCCACATTACGCCAGTGATTTCCAGAAGTTTGAAAACAAGGGTGTCTCAATTTTAGTTTGAAAACTCTGAAGGAGCAGAAAACTAGAGAGAACAGACCTTTAATTAACCCACATGTGATACCTGATTGGTTCCAGTCAACCACAAGCCAACTATCAGCTACTTTCACTTTCACCTCATCGTTGGTCTCATGACAGAAATCCTTGCTCTTACTGTTCACCCTCGCGGTTTTGTTGTTAGCATCACTTTCGCCAACTAAGTAAATAACTGCAGAAGGGAGAATCAACTTCCTGTTGAGTTGTCATGTGATATCCATTAACAGGATTGCTGTATCACCCATAAGTAGCAGAACTCTCTCTTTTTGAAGCCTTGAGATTTACAAGACATGTCACCCGCAACTACGCACATAGTGGACGATAACAGCAACCACTATTTTGCTCTTAAATGGAACATAATTTACAAAACCAACGTCCTCTTCTATTTTACTGATGTTATAAATCAGGAGATCAGGACTTACAACCAGCAGAAGTCTTTTTTGTTTTACATACGTCTGGACATAGATTATTTTTATATGAAAATGCAGTTTTCAAGTGAAAACTATGCAGCATGGATGTAGCCACGCACACGCACACGCTTCACCCACTTACCATCAAAGTACACTTCAAGGGAACGTTGAAATTTTATTAGATAATCTGTTTCAAAGACATTAAATAAAACAAGCGAATCAAAAGCAGAGGCAGCAACAATGCCCACAGGAAACAGGGCTGCTTCACCGTGTGCTGTGATTAAAGTTTAACCAGGAACAGATTCAGGGGAAGGTCTGACAAGAAGCAGCGCCTCCTGCTGAGCTTTGACTTACAGACAACAGGACACCAGATGGACACGGAGTGTCCAAGAACAGGACTGGAAAGGTTCTGAACTGTCTAAGATGTAAAAAAAAAATCAATCTTAGTTGAGTAAGAGCTGCAGAAGTCCAGGTAAGCTCTGCATGAAAACACAACAAACACTCAAAAGGCAGGTTTTTTTGGATCATAATTTCATGTGTGTTATTTCTTCTTACCTTCGAAGGAAAGAAAGACTCTTGGCAGAGGCTGCGTGAGGCTGGACACACCAGTGTAGAGGACAGAGACAGCCAGGAGGGACAGTGCCATCGTGGACACCAGAGGTGGCCTGGCCAACCCCTCCGGCCTGCCCATGACCGCGCCGCTCAGAAACAAGCGCCGCTCAGAAACAAGCGCCGCTCGCCACTGCCTGATGGAGGGAAAGTCAGAGCTGAATCAATTTTGGAATCTGTGTTAACAACATCCATGTGTTGTTATCATTGCTAAAACAAACAAGCAACTTCTTCACTTTACTCCCCACATACTTGTGCTAAATGTGTATAACACAGCAGCAGGACCAGAGGATATTTCCTGAAATAAATCTACTGGAAACACAACTCAAACAGACAAAAGTGGGTCAAAACGCAGCAGGAGACATGATCTGTGTCGGACACATTCACAGACGCAGCAGAACTTCCTGGAACATTCAGGTAAAGAGGTGGCACCTGGGTCAAGTGGGCAGATGGTAGGAAACTCAGTCATGGTGAATTTCCAGCTGGGTTCTCACATGGGCTCAATCTGACTCACTGGGAAAACTGACTGGGAGGAAAAGTTCTGGGACTGGTCTGGATTTCAGTGCATGTCTGAAAGTAGTTTGAGCTGGAAATTGGGCTTAATATGATTCTCTTGATTTTTAGTTAAAATGAAAGGGCTGTACTCTGTCTAAAAATAGGATGATATTGTATTTAAATCAATATTAATAGACTTTTAAGCTGATTTGATCTATTGACGACCTTATTTTATCAGTCAAATAATACATGCGTTCCTTTTAGCTTTAATTAGGTTTAAATTGTTAAAGTCTTTTATGTTAAAATAGTTGAGTGGCACTGCATTGTGTCCATGAGTCCAGTTAAAGCAATTATGTGCTGAATTGACTGGCGCCCCCCAGTGGTAATATCAGGAAAGACACACAGGTGACATCAGGTTAAAGCTCGAGTCTGTGATTAGTTTCAGAAATACCTCTTTATGTTATGTGTTAACATTAGCCCTCTTTAGTACGTCACAATAGCTAACGTGCCTTTGCACGTTTCATTATAATAATGTTCGTGTTTTCTTACTGGTGATTCAAACTTTACAACTTTATTTACAGTAGTGATGGTTATCCAAACATGAGGCTTCCAACAAATAACATAAAAAATAATCTCAGAAACAAATGGTCTTCACTGAGATTGTCTAGTTTTTTGACATCAATAAATCCATAATACTTTATAAGGCACTATAATCTTGATTATATATCTTTAAGTCATAAAATCTGTGTTCACCGACTGACATCAGGGTCAAGATAACATGATAATATATCAGTATTAACTTCATTTAACTGCTACATCATTCATTGATGTGGAGACCATAAAAACTTTCCAGGACAAATAATTGATATTTAGATTTAAATCGTCAAACTGTGCCAAAGACGTACTGCGAATGACTGCAACGACATGTCGTCGCTTCCTATGTCCTTGCAGATGTTTGTCTCTGCAAAGTGCAGGAGAGACTAAGAAAGCCAAGTTGGTCTCTTGTTCCCTTTTATATGACAGGATGAGAGAAGCTCAATAATTGATAGAGGGCAGGTACTGAGCACCAACCCCTGCAAACCAAAACTCAACTGCTGTAGACACCGCAAACTGTTTAAATCTCCAAAACACATGGCTGTAACTTGGCATGTGTCTCACAAAATCTAATGTCAC
This sequence comes from Brachirus orientalis, assembly GCA_016785285.1. Taxonomy (NCBI): domain Eukaryota; kingdom Metazoa; phylum Chordata; class Actinopteri; order Pleuronectiformes; family Soleidae; genus Brachirus; species Brachirus orientalis. Next base: position 555,498 of record JAFBJR010000246.1, read on the forward strand.
CTCATATAAAAAAAGTGAACAAGTTCACATTTAAAAAAGAAAAGAATGTGTTTTTATGAGAGGCCTGATCTCTGCTCTCATGGCTTATTGATGTGCACATACAAAATTGATGGGTGGGACATGAGAGAGCAGTGTGATTGCTATGAAATTTTCAGTTTGGGGTGTAGCGTACAAATAGGCTGAGATATGGGTGTGTGTGTGTGTGTGTGTGTGTGTGTGTGTGTGTGTGTGGGGGGAAGTGAAGCATGAGCTGATTTAGAGCCGAGGTGAAACTCTACTGTTCAGGTGCGTGAGGGGAACAGATGGAGAAGCGCAGAGGAGAGGAATGAAACAGTATGGGGTTTTTAAAGCAGGCATCACACACACACACACACACGCACACACACCCTGGCTTCTGTCTGTAACCTTTAAAGGGTGAGTTAAAGCATTTTTTCCCAGCTTTCTGGTATCTACTCATGCAGAACAACCCGATTAGCTTTTCTGATAAATTCATCACTGAGATTTCTGTTCTGCTCAATTCTTCATTTGCAAATTTACAAAATGGCACTTGCAGGTTTTGTAAAATGACACCGACTTCTAAGGTGTAATTGTACGCTACACTTTTAGTCGAAATTTAAAACTGGGTTGAGTTGGATTTCAGGCACAAAAAAGTTGGAGAAACCTCACGAAACCTGACATAGGTCTCCAAAATGGCTGACGCTCTTTTACTGTTAATTGAACTTTTGTTTCACATTAAATTTGATCCGCGGACATATCGTCTAGAGTGTTGTTATCAATGGTGTTGCTAACAATGGCTAGCCTGGTCTATGTTTGCATCTATGTTTTCTTAACTTATCAACTTGGTTAACAAAGATGATGTCGCTCCCAGTTACGACTTCCGACCTCCGATGTAAACGGAATGCACCCTAACATCCATACAATATCTCCTCTTTCTCTTTAATACCTCCGCCAAAAAGGTAACATTTTCACCTGTGTCACTCTGCTGTTTGATTATCAAGATTACAAAACTTTGCGGAGGGATGAGTCACAGATTAAATTTTTGGTGCATATCCAGGCGTTTTCTTATGCTTAAGCCTTAATTAAATTTAAGGGGAATGTCTTGGGTCTTGGCAAAGGTTTGCTCTATTAAATGCCATTCTCATTTTCGTTATGTACCAATTCATAATTTAATCAAAGTCAAGCCTGACAGTCCAAGCCTCCTGTCCAAACTGAGCATCAAAACATTATGGCTCTTTCTCTCCAAGTGCCATTTCCCAGTCACTTCTGGTATAAATTAGTTCCAGTGAAAATGGCTGTGACTTGCGAATTATCCACTATAATGGCACCAGAAAAATCTAAATTACATCCTTATTCATAAACAGCATATGTTGGAGTTTACATCCTACTCCATAACCAAGTGACCAACCAATACAGCACATAGTGTGTCGTGTCTGGAGGTTGGGGAAGTTGACTTGTTGTTGACCTTTGTGCAAGTCACGATATTTATTTTAAATGAATGTTTTGGGGATTTTAAAATACATTTAAATTGGATTTAAAATAATATAATTGAATAAAATCTCTGGATCTGCAGAATCGTCCACATTCTGACAGGGTTGCACTACCACAAATTCTGTAAAATGGTGTAATTGTAATAATTGACTCAACTCTCTTAAATTGTCCGTTGCCTGGAAACTGTGGAGCTGAAATGTTGGTGTCACAGCTGCTAAACTCATCGTCTGGTAAGTTAGTCACCTTCTGGGCGTCCCATGACACCAAACCAGATCAGGTTTAGACGCTTCCTCAGTTTTACAAACACCTCAGAATCTTTGATCATCACACTCTGGACACTAATGTGCTTTCCTTCACACGGAACCCCATCATGCATGTCTGGATCAATGACTCTCCAAGTAAAAGATACTTTTCCAGTTTAATAAAAAAACAACAACAAATGCTTCAATTAATTATCTCAAGCTCATCAAAGTCCATAAATTGCAGTATGGACTGTTGGCCAGGAAAATGTTGAATACTGTACTGTGAGAACAGTTGTATTTCCAGTGGAAAGCAATGATAATTGTGTTTATTGTACATTCCATTGCTTAGCCTAGGAAATTTTCCAACTAATTTCTTCCAAAAAAAAAAAAAATATTGATATTAAAACTACTGCAAAGCCATTTTTAAGAAATTAAAAAACAGTCCCTTATGAAGTGGGTGTGTGTAATTATTTGGCTCATATTTGCTCCTCTTAATACTGAAAACATGTGAACACACTATATGAAGGATATTGAGGATGAAATTAAAATATTCAGTAATCGCTGATTCAATCCATCCTTGGTTTGAGTTAAAACTGAAACAGTAAATAAGTTGCCCTCTGCCCCGTCTCTACCAGGGCGATGGTGCTCACACCACACCCTGTCCTCAGTTGTCAGTGTCTCTAAAACAGCCACACGTTCCCTCACACACACACACACACACACGTCTACCAGCTACGAGTGTGTGATTCCTGTGTTTAAACTTTAAACCAAGTGCCATGAGAATCTTGTGATTGCAGCATCCAAACCGTGTGATCTTGGACAAAGCTCTTCACACTGAGAAAATAGCCACTTGACTGAATTTTAAGGCTGCGTGGAAACTCATCAGACAAAGAAGCATTAAATAACAGACTGTATCAGGCAAGTCCAGCAGTCAAGACAGTCAAGACGAGATCTGGGTGTCCTGAAATAGAATATACACCCAAAACACATCAGAGAAATAAAGCATCCTGTATAAGAATATAATATAGTATTGAAGAAGCTCTTTAGGGACTTAAAGTTACATTTTATTTATCACTTTATGTATATTTCTCAGTGCTGGGACTCTGCACCTGTTAGACTCAGGCGCTCACCTCCTCTCTGCATCCTGCCTCAGCACACTACACTACAGCAGATAAACCATGTTCTTATAGAGACACGGTCAAGACCAGTCCATGGTCCAGGACTCACCTCTAAGGGGCTAAGAAGGTCCAGAAGAAGCCAGGTACCCAAAAAACCAGACCTGGATTGGCACTGATCCTCCCACCTTGTTTCCAGTCTCCTCCAGTGACAGCAAAGAAGAAAAATGCTGTTATTCCATGGAAGTGCTCACACAGAAGGCTTGACTGAGAGAGAGAGAGAATGAGAGGAGAGGAGAGAGGGAGGAGAGGTGGGTGTCCTATTACAGACTCACCACTCATGTCCCCCCCCCCTCCTCCTCCCTCTTCTCCTCCCCCCAACACTACTCTTACACTATCGTCCTCCCTCCCTCTGTTAAGGACATGTATGACTCAAAGAATAAGAGGTGGAGGACAAGTACGATGAGGCTGAAGCCTCAAAGTTCAAAAGCATATTTTATGTGTGAGACAAATTTACATCCACAAATTAGGGATTGAACAAGCCTTTAAGTATGTGATGCATGAGTTTAAAAATCAGGCAAAATTATACGATGCAAGGAAAGTGAAGCTAAAGATCATGTTTGCTCCTCATTTTCATCTTCTCATTTTCATCTTGTGATTCTGGGCTGTCCCAGATGAATTACAACCAAAGCGATCAAGGTCATTTTTCCTTTAAACTGTGACTCCACAATGGTGGCGGACGTTGTTCTGACAGAGAGGTTTGAAGAAAGCTGATTTCATGTTCTTGTGATCAACGATTGTTTGAGAAAACCTTCTAACATTTACAGAAATTTTACTGGCTATGATCTTGTATCATCATGTTGAACATAAGTTTGTCAGATTTTTGAAGTGTGATTTGTATTGATCTCATACGATTGCTGAAATGGCAGGACTTGTAGCTCGGACAGAGACTGAGACTGAGGCTGAAGACTATGACTGGTTTTAATCTGTAAGTGATCAATTATCTAAAAAGATATCTCAGCTTTTGTCTAGGATCTGAATAAAACCAGACCAGTTTCAATCCATTTCTCTTTTTTTTACATCCACATCCAAGTATTTGTTGCAGCCATTTAGTAATCAGGCTACGCACGGAAACTAAAGCTTGGAAACTGAAGCTAAGATAAGCTGAAAATGATTAAAATAAGTCTATGAGATCACACTTTGTGTACTTAAACCAAGCCATGTTGGTGGTTTGAGTGAGGTCAGTGAAGGTCAATGTTAGCAAGCAATGTACAGCAATGTTATACACATGCTAGTAAAAGTTTACTATTTTTTTTACCATCATAAAAAAAAATCCATTTAACTGAAGCTGCAATGCTAAATTGGTGGAGTAAGCATGCTGGAGTTTGCCAATTAGCAGTAAATAATAAGAGTAAATAATTGTTAGACACATAAGACTTAACAAAATTAATAACTAAATAAAACTAAAATCTAATTTGGCAATTTGGACAAATTAAAATCGAAAAATCTTCAAAGAAATGGTCTGGTTTTGTAAACTGAATCTCTAATGTTGTTGAAAGTTTTCTCTGTGTTACAGTTTTTCCATTCACACACAAAAGCACATCGACTGCATATGCATTGCTGTTTCTATCACACATCTGTCATAGCCATTCACGAGCTGTCGGCACAGCCGCCAGAAGCAATTGGGGGTTAAGTGTCTTGGAGGGGACACATCGGCATGTAGACTTGAGGTGCCAGGGATCAAACCCTTTTTGACCTTTTGGTTGGCAGAGGATCTGCTCTATCAGTGAGTGTGAAAAGCAAGAGAATGAGATCTGTTGGAAATTTGACTTGATGGTGGCTCTTGAGGAAACAAAGCCCGTCAACAATCATCAAGTCAGCAGGCTTCATTTCCTGGGCTCACAGAGGATGTACCGCATTTTCCAACAATCCATCCAATAATTGTCACACAGCTAACACGGCTAAAACACTTAGCTTCTCCTCTTTCTCAGTATCGCACACATTCCTTCACTTCCCCTACCATTACATTTATTCAAATATCCTTGAGCGGTCTTGCCACAGTGGACAGTGAAGTAATAGCATTCTTCATCCAATATGTGGTTAGTGTGAAAAAATGGAGAGGTGGATATGGTTTTGTGGAGAGGAGCAGTGCAAACCCTGAGCATGCAAACCCGACTTGTGGATATCGTGTTCAGGCCTTTGGAAAATATTTACAGTTAACACACAAACGCATTAAAATGAGGTCAGTGGGGGAAGTTTGCTCAGCACGGAGAGCTAAAAATGCTAGGCTAAGCGTGAAAACCATGCCAAACCTGCAGCAACACAAAGTGAAGTAGCTCCAACACAAGCCCAAACCAGTGGAGCCAGGAGTCTAGAAAGACTTGGCTTTGACAAATGAGCCATGTCTTACCATGAAGCCTTTGATTTCCAACACTGAGCTTCAGAGAGAGAGCGATATTACTCACTGTTTGCAGTTTCATGAATAGGTGCATTTGTGCTGTTCCTGAGCTTGAGTGTCACATGTCCATTTGCTGCAGGTGTGAGCCCAGATGTGAAGGATTTGACACTTCAGCACTTTGGCTTTAAGGTAAAAGTGGAGCTTATACTTAAGTCGCAGCTCAGGACAGAAATGAAGGGAAGCAGAGTTTGAAAATCTGACATGGCAAGAAAGAGTAAAATAGGGAAAGTAAGAGGGGATCACTGGTGGCTCAGACAGGAGGAAATAATTAGCCCTCTCCTTGACAATGGAGTGTGATTTACGCCTCTCCAATTAAAATGTCAGGATGGCCCGTGAGAGCAATGCAGTGTTTTCATTGGGCCCTGACTGCATGCTTCTCATTGTTGGAGAAGAGGAAGAATGGAAAGACGTGGGTGAGAGCTAAATAGAGTTGAGGCGCATCCCTTTACTATCCCCGTGACAGAGCTCAGCAGTAAATTAACTTAATGAGCGTGTTGAGCCAAAGAGAGTCCAACAAACGGCAGACAGGTGTAACATGTGACGGGAGACGTGATTTTACTGTACGTCTTGCAGTAAGTGACTGTAAAAGATGACAGTGTGTGGTGAAATGTCATTTTCTGAAATTAGGGAAAGAAAACTGTCTGGTTATGTGACATCGAACAACCATTTGAACAACCTGTCCCTTGTTAGCACTGCAGATGTTAAGCATTTGTCTCGCTGATGTTAAACACACAGGCCAAGGTCAGGGGACTTTCTTTAGTCACCGGGTTAACTGCAACATACTAATACACTGTCACCACTGGTGTAATGTTTTACTGTGGGTCACTGCTCATGTATCTTCTTTGGTTTTCCATTCTCCTACATAGTCTCACTAAAACATGAGCAGCCAAATACAGGAAATCCACATATTTCCTATGAGGTTCAACATCAATGAAAAGTTGACCAGTGTTTCTGTCCGTGGTTTGCATGTTTTGAAAATTTTAATACCTCTAAACTTCTCCTGCATGTGTAGCCCACAAATGATTGGTGAGGAAACGATCATTGTAATTTTACGCTTTGGTTTATCGCAACTTATGATTACATACATCATCTCTTAACTGGTTTGCTATTGATCCACTGTATAAAACATTAACTCAACAAAATTTTGTCCAAAAACTATACAACCAAACTTTCTTTTTTTTTCCCCTAAAACCACCCATTGTGATCATGTGACTACAATCTTAGATGAGATGTCATTATTCTAAAGTCAATTCATACTGTGTTATAAAATTTAAAACAAGCTGAGCATTAACCGGATGAGATACCAACAAAACTATTAACCACTCTATTCCAATGCATGGATGAATTTCTGTCTCATGGTTCTGATCAGACAGTAAACATAAAATGGAACTCTTGGCCAGGATATCTGCTGTCTACTCAGGAAGCCCCAAAATAGTCTCCATAGTTCCCGGAGGCTTATTCCCTGATGACTAATTCCGAGATTGATCCTGAATCTATCCATTCATTCCTTTATATATATATATATATATATATATATACACACAGGTACATCCACCATCTGTGGTGACACAAAAAGTTTCCTCTTCAGTGTTGACAGGTTTATTCGGATGGAGTTTAATGGAATCCTCAACTCTTTCAAATCTGTCTGAGTGGCTGTACCACAATAGAATTGAATCCATAATCTATTCAACTTGTAAAGCGAGCAGTGATGCACGTTCCAGGCAATGCAATACACCAGAACATTTGAATTAGCAGGTGCTGTTTCTGTGAATAGTGATTCTTGAAATATCAGGGACATTTTCTGGTCTGGTGTGTTTGTGTGTGACTAAACGAATAATTCAATTCAAGTTTGTGTGTGAAATAAAACCAGATTATAGTTTCCCATCAGGGCAGCTGCTGTGATTCTTCACATGTGTTCAGTCCATCTGTGCAGACAGTGCGCACTTGTGGCCGACATTTGTGCGAGTCTGTGAAAGAGAAGAAAAACAAAAAGCACAGACTTGAGTAATGTGACCGCTAATTGGCTGCCAGGCACCAAAGTGCAAACCTGGTAAATGCTAAATGGGAAAAGGCAGCGTACTTCGCTTTCAGCAACTCATTCTGAGAGATTAATCAAGAGTTTTGCCCACCCCTGCAATGAGAGGTGAGGAATTCCGCCAAAGTCACGCTCCGTGTCAAAACAGCTCGGGAGGAATCCTCCCGTACCTATTCCTGAACGTCAAAGCATTAGCTGGAATTCATACATTGCTATGCATGAAGCGCAGAGCCGTGTAGAGATGGAGACAGCGTCGCTGAGGCCGTCCGTCTCTGCTCTGTAATGTGGACTGACGGGCCGAAAAGTGAGATGGAGTTTGGCCTTCTCATTTCCACAAGAGAAGGACATCAGTGGTGAAACTAAAGGTCCAGTTGAGAGAAAAGGGCGTATGACTTACACTGTAGCAGACAGAGCAAGATGATGATGAGATGAAGATGAAGAAAACTGGCAAACTCATTAAACTGACTCATGTGTTGATCAACTCCTTTTTTTTTCCTCCCATTCAGACACATTTTCCAAACTCAAAACACACCCAGATACACATGGTGTCACTAAGTTAAGTATGCATCTGAACCAGTAGATGCATTTCTGAGAAGCTTGGAGCACCAACAACAAAAACGGTAATAACAGTAGCTGTTCAGAGATTTTGTTTTTGGAATTTTTTGTTCCTGCTATGACACATTTAGAAACCACAGTTGCTTCAAAATAAGAGAGAACGCCCTGTTTTTGATATCAACTCAGGTAAACTGGAGTCAGTTTGTGCTACATGTTAACAAGGACCAAACATTTACCATGTAACATTAATATATTAAATGTTTCATTCTGTCATTTGGAAGTAGGATAACTGTAGGGCGTATTACAAAAATACCAAGTGAAACATTCTGCACCCCTCCAATCCAACATGGTACAGTCCACAATACCAGAACTGGGAGCACATGTTCATTGAAGTACTATTTAAAGCAAATACACAACTGTAAAAGAGTAACTGGGTCTTTATGTTATCTTAATATTAGTCAAAAAATAGGATAAACTAAAATTCAATAAGGATAATAATGTTTTTAATTAGGAAATCCAGCATCTATGCTTCCATGTCAGTGGGTGGGGTAAATGATAAATTCTGTTATAAAGTTCTTTAACTTCCACAGAGGATCTAATGGAGTCTGGTTATGATTTATCCCACTTCCTGCTTCCTCCTTCCTTTAGCGGCTGTACTGTCTGTGACACTGAGCTCTACTGGGAGATCTTTATAGATTTAATAGTCAGCACTGCACACCATCCACATGTTCATTAGTCTGTCTAACAAATTAAATGAACGTATGCAAGTTGAAAAGCATCCTTTGCAGTCATTCTGCTCTAAGAAAGAAGCTTTACAAGTCTCAGCTTAGATTTATGTGTTGTTTACTCGTCTCTGAGCAATTTTACCCCAAATCAAAAGCTAATTTAGGACATAGCAATGTTATGTGAGGATAATTTCCTCTGATTTCCTGATAATGACACTGTAATTCTTTAAAGCATTCTTATCCGTCTACAGAGATCAGACAGTTGACTTCCAAAAGATTACAACCGACCTCTTAAATAAAGGTTTTTTTGGTTTCCCCCTAAGTAACTTCCAGGTAAAAAGAAATTTGTGTTGTTTTTTTTACAATCAATTGTTCAAGGGCTCGGTTGAAGTGTTTTGGATGCCCTCCAGTCTGAGGCATTTTATGATCTTGTCTGCAAAGACTGCATTTTATATTGTGGTATCTTTGTTTGGTAATAAACTAGGCAGACAGTTCACCTACTGGCATTTAAATGAGGTCTAATGTATCTAATTTATCTAATGTAGTATTATTTTAGAAAGTTGTAATTAAGTATTAAGAATTATTGATGATTTAAAAGATTAAATCCAATGTTGCAATGAATCAGAATTAATTAAAACATGAGTCATAGCAGCTCTTCCTAAGGGCTGGACAGCACTCACATTATTAATTTAACAACACGACTCAGTGGCAGGGATTTTTAGCAAATGGAAACAGTGTCAATACAAGGAGAGGAAAGTGTTGGGTATATGTGAATATTTGGCTGAAAGAGTACTGTAGATAGGCTTATCATGTTGGGGTTATAGACACGATGAGATAACCGACCCAGGAGACTCCAGTTCTGGACTGAGTGGTTGGACTCCAGCGAGTAACAGCTGCTGGGAGGAGAGTTCTGGAAGCAGATCCTGGAATAATGGACTTGCTGGAGGGTGACGTGGTTGTAAGAATGATAGGTTTGAAAGAGTCTCTGGACATCACGATGAGGATGTTTTGATGCTAGACAGTGCTAGTACAGATATATTGGTCAGAGAAATCCAAGTTTGGACGGTGGAAAGTGTTGGATGCCATTTCAGGTTGTTGAGTAGAGGCTGTGAGACCGGTTGTCGATCAGTTTAGTTGCTACTGAGGCAGTTAAACATGAAAAACAATGGGATGCAGACTGGAAGTAAATTTGAAATTCAGTGATTCCAGGTTGTTCCTTAAAAAAGCTTCTTGCTGGCAGTTCATCTTATTAGACTGATGCTCTCTTGGAGATTTTGCTGAACTTGTTGAGGTTAGAACAGTAGAATTATGTGGGGACCCTAGAAAATCGGGTCATGGAAACATCTGGTCTGTCCAAGTTGAAACCTTAGATACGACCTACTTGATGCTGACAGTACATGTAGCTGTTTTTTGCCCAATGATTTGATGACAGACGATTTCCTAAGAAGACGATCAGACATGAAACTTAGAGAATTACATCAGATGTTCAGTAATTTGTCTTGTTAGGTTTTTAAACTTCAGCTATGGAATATTTTCCTTAGGTTTATGGTTGGCTTAACACACAACAATAGTGTTCGATGAGTCATGATAGTGTTATTGAGTACTGAGTGAACTGTTTCTGCCTATTGAAACAAAGTAGGAATAAAGGTCTATTCCTTTGAAATTGTGCGTCAAAATTATTTGCAATCTTGTGACATTTATTCACATTGCTGTTGATATGGAACGTCTTGAGAGCACTGAAGGTTTTGATGTGTTCTCAGTATAGAGCACAGGAAAAATTGAAACAGGGCAATACATTTTTACCACTTTATCTTCCACATGAGGGACGCAGGAGGGCTTTAGCCAGTTCCAGGTGACATCGTACAGCCTGGACAGCTCACCAACATACAGTGACGAACAACTGAACCTCTGCATGTTGTTGAACTGTGGGAGGAAGCAGAAGTACCTGGAGAAAAAACTCGGTTGAAGTGGGAAGTGGCCAAAACGGCGACCCTCTTCACCACTTCACCACCATGTGACCCCAAATTCATTGCGTTTTAAATAATGGGTTTCAGCAGATTAAATTTAGAGGACACATACAGGAATACATCCAACAACATCAGCCATATGTAGAGTTATAATATCTGTGAGAAAGTGCAGATTTTCTAGTACTTTCTATAAACAGCTATCAGTGTCTGAGAAGTTGATCCGTCTCTCGCAGCATAAGCTGCTCCTGCAGCTCCTGTCTTTCATTAAAGCGTCCATATAAATCTAGCATTTTTCTCCGAAAACTAGAGCAATCATTCTTCTCAACTAATATTTATTTTAAAAGGTGCTAAGAGGTTCAATGGGCCCATAAAAAGGTCCAGCATGAGAATCTATATTGACTGTACATGTATATGTTTAAACATAAAGGTGAAAGTGTGTGGCGGCTTTGACTCTTTGACAAATCTGTGAACTCCATAATTCTGTGTTTGCGTCCTTCCTCCATAGAGTGACAGAGAGCTATTCATTGTGCAACCACAGCTACTCAGCAGATGTTATCAGCTAAATAAGTTATTTTAATGATGAGCATGCCAGCAAGACAAAGAGAGGCTTGAAGATTGAGTAGAAAAGATGGTACATTAAGCCACACACACACACACACACACACACACACACACTATAACTACCGCCCAGCTTTGCATTCTCGTTCAGCATCATCATCATTGGAGTGCATCCATTTTGCTCTGTCAGCCAAAGCCCATTAACGTGTCATGGCAGTTTCCATTGTGTTACTGTGTCTTCTGCTACATTTTATTCAATTTCAAGTCTCATTTCCCTGAAGTGTGAGAGGGTCCATCTCTCTCTCTCTTACAGTGACAACATCATAAAGACAACTGTGGGAGCCGAAACATGACAAGAGAAACAACAAGATGCATCAACGACTTCCGTGCACACAACAACTGCTCTGAGAAGAATCAGCTGATAAGAAAAAGCTGTTCTTCATCACGCTGGTCAATGTTGTGTCCAGTCACATCAGCCACATGTTATTTTAACCTCTGGGTAAACTCTCAGATCAGCAGGGTGGCTGATTTTGCTCTGTGATCAGGACTGTGATAAGATCTGGTGTGATTACGTTGACAGTAAATACCCTCAGCCACTGATTCTGAGATACCACATACAAAGAGAAGGAAATCCACAAAAGGAAAAAAAGAAAAGAAAAAGAAAACAGCCTGTTGTGGCGATCGCATTCCTTCACAGCACCATTAATCATACTTTAAATGACTGAGTCCAGCAGAAAGTCCAGGATGGAGAGAGGGGCTGTAATTTGGCTGTCAGTGCAGACAACTTCACGGAGTTCGAATGAAGCTCATCTTTGTGAATTTCATTCAGGTGAACTGAAAAGTAAGAGCACTCAATTGTCAGCACTGTGTTCAGTGAGGCTGACGACAATATATATGTGTATATCATGGGCATTCCAAGCTTTAAGGAGATCATGTCAGCGTCAGCTCAGAATGGCCATGATTGTGCATTTGAGCCTTCATTAAAAAGGTCAGAGTTCAGCTGTCTATCATCGATCGGGTGTCAATCACAGGTTGACCTCTGTGACCGAGTCGAGAATTGGAGAAGATGCAGATTTTCTGCTGTGACTAGAAAGCCTCACAACAGGTCGAAATTCTGTGGCTGCGTATGGCATGAATGATTCAATAATAAGAGCACACAGCTTCACCGTATATTATATATATATATAATGTAATCATTTCCTCCTTCAACCGTAACCCAGATCCACAGGAAATTTGATCACATTCCATTCTTAACGTATTGCTGCTCATGAACAGACGACAGACAGACAGACAGACAGACAGAAACCCACAAACATGTTCACATCAGCTGTATTCTGACTTCAGTTCACAGTGAAGTTTTCCATAAAATCTTACTTGGAGGTTGGAATGAAAAGTTTCAGAAAATGTCCAGAAGGGCAGCTGCATTGTCTGAAACTATCCAGACAAAGAAAGTTGGACATGTGAGTTAAATCTGATTTGTACTTTACTGCTCCACACTTTTGATTGTCATTATTTTGAAGTTACTTTTACTGAGAGGACAACAGGAGCATGGAGACATGGAGATGACCAGTGTGTTGATTGAAATAATCATGAATTCAAAACTACAAAACCCATATTGGTGTGAAGCATGAGCAGAATAGCTGCTGACATTGTCTTTAATAATCAGATGAAGAGCGAGGTATGGAGATTTACTCCGTTTATTTCTTGCTAACTCCACACCCCAGATGTTTTACAGATTTTTAGACTTAACTTGAGCTGCCAATCAGACTTCACAGAGCTCTCTGCAGCCAGAATTGACGTAACACACCTTTAAAAGTTTACAGTAGTGTTCTTTAGTACTTGTAAATAAACCTGGATGTGTATTAGTTTCCTGGCACTGGGAAGAAGTGGGGGGAAAAGTCATATTGCCTCCTGTACAGAGTCAGCCTGTAGCCAGTTCTTAATCTTTTTCATGACAGACAGTCTTGGGGTCTTCCTCGTGGCTTCAAATAGCTTGATCAGTCATGATTTTGAGCACTATTTCAGACTAAATAAAGACTTTGTTAAAATTCCTTTCCTTGATTTTCCTGTTTTAAATGCCCTGGCCCTGTGATCAACACTGTGAGAGTACAGTATATACTGTATAAGCCTGCTGTTACAGAAGTTTACATTGTCCATCTTGGACAATGTAAACTCCCAAAGTTTCATAAAGGCTCCTCGTCACCATCATTTTAAACACTAGCAGACAGCTAAATGGGACACTTTGCAGCAATTGTGGCATTGTTTGAAGTTTGAGGATGGATGGATGTTTTGGGGATGAAATAACCCTTCTGGTGTATTTGCATTTTAAAACTATCGCGGTGCAACTCGTCAAGATTGTTTTCTATTTATCAAAGTTCAAAGGTGAGCACTGTCGGCCTCAGAGAAGCTGGAACCTAAAGGATATACAGCCTCATTATGTTAAGAGCCTGAGTCTCTCTTGAAGCAAACCACCATCAATTTATACACATCAGCAGATTGTAGGGATTTATGGAAGTAGCAGCCCCCACACACACTACCTGCATTATGACCAGATGTGCCAGGAGACACAGTCCCTGATCCAGCCATGCGTGACGAATTGGTTGAATTTCACCTAAGACCAAAGGTCAAGCTGTATCCTTTACTCTTACCAGGGTATGAGACACACATGCGTGATGTCAGTTCCCAGTGCGAAGGTGACTGCAAACCCTTTGAGACAACTAAGATGTCACTACAGATCTGCGATATCCCAGCAGCCGCTCACCACGCACCATGAACCTTCAGTTACCAGATACCCAGCTCAAAATATTTCATCCCAGAGGAGCTGCTTGCTTTCTTCCGCTCACCTTCACCCGCCATTCAACTCTGCCCACCATCCCCCAGACGCCCACCAAAGCCGCTCACCTGTGGAAGCAGGCATGTCGTGCAAGAAGAGGTTCAAATTATGCCACAGCTTGTAGGTCATAGTTCCAGCGTGTCCTGGCCTTGTAAAAACCTGGTGCACAGCAGCTTCACTTTTTGTTATTTATGGAACACTACACAGACCCACCACTTTGTGAGCACACCTCAAAAGAGGCACTGCTGCACTCTTGCCCTTCGACCAAACCTTTATACAAACATGAAAAACTGCCTCTTTCAACAGCACCAAGTGCAGCAGCTACTAGCAGTGTGAGTTACAGTGTTGTAGAGATGGATGGAAGGTTGTTTTTTTTAATGCAGCAGATGTTGAACTGAAAACCGTCTTATCTGCATCACTGCTGGATAAAAGCTGATTTCATGCAGCTGTTTTTACACTGGGAACCCAATGAGGCTCCACTCTAAAACAATATGTTGGCTGTTTTACCCAAATGGTGGCTTATTTTACACTTCATTTTGCCCTTTTGTTTTTATGTTTCCTCTCCAGTTGCTGTAATTGATAGCAATAAATAAATTAATAGCTTTAAAGGTTTTATGGATTCAGATTAGTAATATTTCACATGAATGGTCTCAATAAATACATAGATCCATAAACACATAGTAAATGTGCACGTATTGTGTAAACCCACATCCACATAATGTCTTAATTAATGTGAAACAAAGGCTCATTTATCAGATTAGAGTGCCTGGATGGCAGAAATAGGGAGGGTCTATTTGTCCTGTGTCACCCACCACTTATATATTGGGGCTTGTGTAAACTTCCTGCTGCTTTATTTGCTTCCTAAGGTCAGGAGTCAGTGGACGAGCATGACTAATCTCAAGATAAATCAAAGTCTGAAAGCATTGTGTCATCGGCACAGTAGACTTCAGTTAGCTTTAATTCATTGTAAAGAGACATTTCTTGGCCCTGATGTTACTCTTCTTGATGGATGATAATAACAATGAGCTTAAACATACGTACACTCCACAGATACTGCATTAGCCAAAGAGCAGAAACTTTACATTACATCACAAGTCATTACATCATACATTGTTCATTTTAATTCCTTCTTGAGTTGACATTTTTTATGGCCATGGTTTTATTGTCTCTAACTTGAGTCGATGTTAGCTTATTGTTAGTGGTGTTTAAATGTCATTGGAGACCATTGGCACATTTCCCCTATAGTTCAGCACGACTCGGCTTGGCCCTACTCTATCAGGCACATTGTTTTCCATTACTACAGTATCTCCTCGGAGTTGTCATAGCATGTGATTGCCGTGATGTCATTTTATACATGAAACAAACACGTGACGGTCAAAGCAGTTGTTTTCTTTGTAGTGAATCATTTTCCTCAGTTTTCTAAACAGATGAGTTCACTGAATGGTTCAGTACTTCCTGCATGAGCGGAGCACAGTCTCCGTCTGACACAGTCGCTGAAGTGAAATGATCGGGCTCACCATCTCCGTCTTTCAGCAGTGCTGTCGCTAAATACACCAGACTCCTCTGTTAAATATGGACATTTTACAAATGTCCGTGTTAAATGTTGCAGATTAACGCATGTTTTCAGGATTCTCAAGTCTTTTTAACTGATCTACCGTTCGCCATTGTTCGCTTTGATTATTGTGTCGGGTGTTGCACTCAAGCACCAGGTACTATCCCTAATGGAAAAGCAAAAAAAAAAAAAAACCCACTGTAGAATCAAGCCGAGCCGTGCTGAACTGAATATTGTAAATCTTCTGGATTATTTTTACCTCTGTTGGCAAATACCTACTAAATGATTTACATTTATTATTATCAAATGTAGTCAGTGCTAACTTTGTTTGCAGGCTAACATGTATTTTAGCATTTGAATAAAACTTTAGCTAGTTAGTAGTGGTGTTTAAACGGCAGTTAGCATATGCAATGTCATTGCCCTCTTCTTCTTTTGTCTACATTATACATTATTTTAGCAAATAATTAACTATAAGTGTCAGTATCAGCTGTAGTTAGTGTGGATTAGCAAATGAAACAAGGCCAACAACACTTTACCTGCTAAACAGCAGTAGGTTTTGTTTTTTGTGAGCAGATTATCTTTTATCATTTGGTCACAGCGTTAGCAGGTGATGGCGTTTCAACTTGATCATTCTTCTTTCTGGATCATACCAAGTGAACATTTTGTGAACATATTTAATATGTTTTCATATTTTACTGAGAAAGTAACCTCTGCGATCATCCACACGTTTGTCCCTGTTTTACCTCGTGTGAACATTTCTCGCTGACATTGGTTAACATTTTGGCTTCTGGACATCTGTGTGCTCCATTCTGCCTCCCTGTGTCTGACCACCTGTTTTCTGACTGACGGCACTTGACATTGCCTCCTGTGAGTTTCTTCACCGAGCCTCAGTTCACCCCAGTCCAGCTGCGTCCAAACAGCCTCACAGCTGCCATCGTGGCTCAGTGTTTTTGTTTAGAAAAAGGTCAGTGCAGCTTTATTCTTTACATCTTAGTTTGTGTTTTGCATTATCTTAGAAGGGAATACATTTCAGTGAAACAACGTGTAGCACTGTTTCAGCAGAATGAATTTCCCCGGCATGCTTTACTAACACGACTCCTCATTACTTCAGTGCACATGATTTACTTGTGGCCTTTTTTCTAAGACTAGGCCAATCAAACCTTGAGTGACACACTAACTGAGGCTCAGACAGTTGAATCAATATACTTAGTAGGAAGACGGCGTCACCTGATTAACTACTACCTTTGATTATTGTTACTGCTTTGCTTGCTTGGAAGGCGGTGCTTTTACAGAAATTGAAACACTGCCAAATCTATTCTCGTTTACTCTAGCCTTGCATTCCATACATTCATTTGACACTTTATTAGGCAGACTTCTTCTTAAAGGTTACTTAAAGGCTTAAATCTGCTCCTTCTCCTCTGATCATTGTTATCAACAAGACATTTTTACCTGGATATTTTCTCTTCTACAGATCATAATTTGTAAAACTCACAATTCCTTGTGCATACAAATCAGAAATATGAGATATAAGACTTTTGAATCACCTTTCTTCTTCATTCTGATGCTTGTTTTGAACTTCAGCGGGTCCACTGGACCATGTCTACATGTCTAAGTGCAACGAGTTGCCGCCATGTGATTGTCTAGTGGATGTTTGTGTCAAGGAGCAGTTTAACAGGTGTTCCTAATAAAGTGGCTGTGAATAAACATACATGTTGTCCTCTAGGAGTATGATTTTGGATTATATCATTTTGAGTGTCCAGCTTGAGTAGGTGGTGCTTCCTCTATCAGAGTGACACTGTAGTGTGAAGATAATGCAGCATTTTTTTAGCAGCTTAAATCACATGTGCTTTATATCTACACTGATTTGAATAACTTAATTGTACGGAGAGAAGATTATACTGTAGGAGGATGACTTCATTCTCATATGGGGGGCATTACTTCGACATAAGGAGGAGGCTCATTACAGAGCAAACAATCAGGGCATCACAAGGATTATAAACACATGTGAACACAGGGCAAAATCAAGGCCCAATTTACATCGTTTTTCAAAAAAAAAAAAAAAAATATATATATATATATATAATGAAGACACTAGTTGTTTCTAACCAATGGAAAGCAAACCATGACAGGTCCAGTGTGTAAAATTTAAGGGGGTTTAATGGCACAAACTTAATGTAGTACCCATAAGTATGATTGTATTAAAGTATATTTGGTTTAAAATAAATAGTACGAAACTCTACTCAGACCGTCCCTCTTGTACATCACTTTGAGTTGTTTGTCGTTTTGACCATATAACAAAAATTCTATTACAACCAGGTCACTGACCTGTCACTCCTCATTTTCTTGATTACTTCTTCAGGGTGACCGCTCCCCTGCAGACATCTAAACATCCAGGCGGGGGATGAGTTCAGGTCCAGATCGATAATCAAAGCCAGTGCACGTCTACAGACCAAAGGAACTGCTCCTCCCAAACCCCTGGGGAGGTTTTAAGTAAAAGGGCAGCAGTGGGGAGTAATATAAAGCCGGGATGGTTAATTAGTTCCACCCCTGCATACGCCATGGGACCATCTCTACCACGAGGAGATGAATACTGCTAATTAGCTGAGTGACAGATCAGGAATACTCACAGGTAATACAATTCAAGGCTCTGATGGATTAGGCCAACATTAACCTGTGGACTCAATTTCTCAGTAGGGAGGGGAATGTAGGCCGTGCATTTGTCTCAATACGAGATTGGTTTGGACATCTGTCCGCCACAAGTGGGTCCATCCTTACAGCAGCAGAGCACTTTACTGTGTTTCCATATGCTACATTCTGAGGCTTTAACACACAACACTGAGCTTTGCATACTCAACGTTTATTCAAAACTGAACACGGAGAAGAAAATCCCAAAGAACTGCAGAGCTGCTTCAACACATGGAGTTCTTTTATATGCTGATGACTTCCATTTTTGCCACTGATTTTTACTACTAGTACTTTAAACTAGTAGATTTAAACTACTAGCTTCCCTTTCACTGTAAATTAAATTATTTATGTATTTTCCTTTGTTGCTTTTCTAATTTACCATTATGGTTATATAGTCTGTATTCATATACTATACTTTCCTAGTCTTGAAGGCCAATCAAAGTTCTTTACACTACAGATTTGCCCTTTGCCCATTCACTCACACATTCATACAGTATATTTATTTATCAGCCCATTCACACCCTGTTGCTGTAGCTGCCAGGATGTATTTGAGTGAAGTGTCTCGGGTCATAAAGGTATGTTAATAAGTAGACTTGAGAAATGATCCCTGACCCTCTAGTTGGATGACGATCTGCTTAACCCGCTGGACAGAAACACGCCAATTGATGCATTTAATATTTAATGTAAAGTACCTGAAATCACTTGAGGAATAAGCAATTCATTATTTTTTTAAAATCAGACCATAAACCAATCATTAAGGAATTACCGTGCAACTGAAGCTGAAACTGAAGAAAAGAACAAGGGAAAAAAAAGACATGGGGTCAAAAAAATATGACGCAGACGTTTAAAGTTTGTGGCAAAAACGTATTTGAAAGCAGCCAGTGTGAACTGGCTCTGCTGTTCTTCACAGAGCTGGCAGTTCTCCGAGGCATATTTCAAAGAAAACCTGCGGTTTATTAGGAAATGAAATATAATACCATGGAATTATAAATGGGCTGCAGTTATACAGTGTTTTTCTTTTCAGAACGACCATTCAAAGCGTTTTGTACTACATGCCATTCAACAATTTTCACACATAATCCCATTCACACTCACATTAATCAGGAATACATTAACGTGGATTTTAGGGTTCAGGATTGAACCACCAGGTTTAAATAAATATAAATATTTAAAAAATATGAAAACAGACTGGGTTAGGGTTTGACCTTCAAGACCAATGAACTTTCAACAGTCAAAGTTAGACATTCATTAGTGATAAAGTTAACTGAATATTTAGTGCATTTTAGAAACCCTGGTTTGATTTATTTTGTTTACATCAATTGGAATCATTAGATAATGTATTAAATGATTACAGTGTCTGGTGCATACTTTAAAACACATAAACATAAGACGTTGCTGTCAGACAGGTATAATCTATCTAAACTATCAGTGCTCTGTTTATCTCCTCCTGTGGATGACAGCAGCTAACCTTTATTTTCAGCGGATCTGCGGATTATTTTCTCATCTACTAGATTTGCTGTTTCTTATTTAAAATGCAGTAAATAGTGTAAAACTAAACCTCAAAAATATTTGGAGGTTTGGTTTTGCTTTGTCTGGAAACCTGGAAACCACAGATATTCAGTTTACTGTCATATAGAACATATTCAGAACATATTCATGTTGGAAATGATGAAGACAAAATGCTACACCGTCGAGGTATATTAACTTATTATGGTGAACTGTGGCATTTTTATGGGTCTTGCTGACTGTAGAGAAAGATCTAAACAACTAATCTATGCACAGCATTAGCTGTTACTATACTGGCTATACAGTGTATTGGCATAGGTATATTGATTGCTCATTTTTGCCAACTCTTTTAAAAAAAACATGCTTATTAAGTGTATATTGACGTCAGTGCTACAGAAAATTTATGTTGATGGTTCACTCAGCTTATTAAAGCAGTGCCGATTTTGTCTTTCTCTTTTCGATTATATGCAAAGTATTTCAGGGCCAGTGAAACACAGATGAAAAGCATGTGTCTGAGTTTCATATGCGTGCGTTCAGTGAAATCTGTAAAAGATGGCGTGCAGCGGCTTTGGCACTTCACCTAGATGTAGATTTCCTGGGCAAAGTTAGGTGGCTTCTGTGGGAGGAACTAGACTGGAAGGATTTGAAAATATCTTATATTCATGGATTCTGAATATGTATTCCTGGATTTTAAGGAAATTAAGTTTGAGACCAATGATGGATTTGGTTGGATAAAAGCTGCTGTTCCCTCCTTTAGATGTTGAAGTGAAAAGTCGGATTCGGGTTATGAAAGGGGATGAAGTGAAATGGAATTAGGGAAGAGAAAAGCTGCACGTTCAGTCCACGTAGAGCGAGTGTCTGCTTGCTGCGTGGTGAGTATAGCTTTGCCAGCAAACCTCCAAACCGAAAGCATCTGCGGAGCCACTTTGTGATGACACACATCTGTTTCTTCAAATCGGACTGTTGTAAACTGCGATGGGGGAAAAATAAATCTCTGTCATCTTTGTTTGCTCTCATTTCATTCTAATAAACATGTTTCCTTTCCAAGGAAAACAAAGCCTCTGGGAGACAATGCAGGGACTGGAAGCAGTGTACATGTCCTGACAGTGTAAGCCCAGGGTCAAGAGAAGGACATTTGTCAACACTGTTTATTACACCTGTGCCCACACTGATGACGAGTGTGGGGAAATGAGAGTGTAAGCAAAGAGCGAGTTAGCGGTTGGTATACGGCTCCCTGGAGCCCTGTACACTTCTTTACAGTCAGTTTAACACCAAACACTTAATGGGTTCGGCAGTCGGCCTCTGGTGATCTGGCCCGGAGCTGGAGTCCCTGCACACGCACACAAAGACAAACACACTATACTCACAATTTTCCCTTTGTGAAACAAACACAGCTATTCCCAGTTCTGACGCTTTGTTTCCTGAGCGTGTTTATGTTGAAGTACAGTCTTCCTTTCACGCAAGCTAAGATGGCTGCAGTGAAAGCAAAGCGAGCAGACGTAATGATTAATTCTTCTCTAAACAGTGAAGTGTACCAGAGATCTGAACTGGGTGGAGTTGAAGTTCCATGGAGTCCCACCAGGATCTATCCTGGGCCCACTCTTAATTTAAGAATCACACAATGTGTGGATAAGTTTGCAATTATGCAGGGCCAGATCAGGAGGAATCCTGGCCATAGCGTTCCTGCAGCCCATAATTCTGAATATCAGAGTGAACTGTGAAACTGTATATGAAGGTTTAAATCAAAAGCAGGCCTATTAATGTGGCCAAGTGGAGCTCACACACAAGGATTCTGTTACAGGAAATGCGGGATAAAATGTCTTAGTGTTAACGTGATGTGGTGTTCTGGATCATCAGTCTTTCATTTACAGAGCATTTGAGGTCAAAGGAACTGACGCTTGCTGTGATTTGGGGGTTCTTCCTGGTTTGCCATTACTTAAAGAGCATGACAGGAGACATGAGGCTGCATTTGAAGACCTTAATTGGAAGAGGAGCTCTAGTCGTCACTCTCATGTCACATCTGAAGCACTTCACAATCAGAACGTCCTCTGGTTTTGTTTTTCTTCTTTATTTAAATTGCCTCATCCTGTGCATCTTCAGAAAATAACTATGTGAATAAAATTATGCAGAAATTGCCTTTGGTCACGACAAACACGTCTTGGTGAAAGTGACAAGTTAAATTAGGAACAGCTGTCAAGTTGATACAGTTCTGTTCACTGCAGGAAGTAGAGATCACCATTTTTGTTTGATCTTGTGAATACAGCTAAAGCTCATTTTAAAGCAGTAATTATTGATTTCTTTAGTCACTTGGGGGGAAGTAGAACAAACTATAAACAATGTGTATAACAAATGACTTAGTTTGGGTTCTTTTCTGTTTAGCATTAAAGAAATGTAGAGAAACAAACATCACCTCCTGCCTCCCCTTTGTCTGTATTTAATTCTGAAAGATTAAAACTCCGGTTTGTAGCTTCTGACACAAGATTTACCCCACACTTGTGAGGCTGAAAAGGATGCTGTTATAATTAATGTAAAACTAAGCTGTGAAACAAGGAGTAAATGAAAAAGATCTTGAAAGAGTCGGTGCAGTAACACAGTCTGACCAAGGACACCATTCCATGCACGAGCGTTATCAATCACTTTCGTTCTCAAGCTTTCATGGACCGCCGAGGGACGCTCCACCTGTAGCTGGACAGCTCCAAGACAAATCGGATTAGGGACCGAGGGAGCTGTGGTGAAACAGCAAACATACCGCAACTCCCATGTGAGTCCCACACCTCCCTAATAACAACGTCCGATAAGCACTTAGGGTACAAGAGCTCTATCATCCCCCTCATGGTCTTATCAAAAACTCGAATATATTTGGTGGGAAAAGTATCTTGGGACTGGGATTGTTGTGAGAACCATATTTGCTTATTTTATATTAGATTTTTCATAAAGTAAATAAAAAGATCCCAACTCTGAAAACACAGGACAAAAAATACACGCACTGGCCACTTAATTAGGTACACCGGTTCAACTGCTTGTTATCTATTCAGCCAATCACATTGCTGCAACTGTAGACACCATTCAATCAATCAGTCAGTCAATCAATGTTTGTGTATATAGCATTTGACAGTATCTGCAAGGTTCATGTAAAAGAAAGAAAAAACCCATTAAGTTAGCAGAAGTTAAATAAACAATAAAACCAATAATCAATAAAATTAAAAACAGAGGGAAAGTGTCACTGTGCTGATGAATTTGGAAAGCCATTCCAAATAAATATGCTTTAAAAACTCCAGTGGTGGTCAGTGATGGAACGCATGGGAATGGTCACCCCATTGTTTGCATCTTGACCTGGAGAGCGAGTAGCACCTGGGCCCTGTCATTTTCACACATCATTAAAATCTCAGCTAAATATGGTGGAGCGAGGCCGTTAATGGCTTTACAAGCAAAGAGTAAAATCTTGACATCAGTTTTAAAATGAACAAGACATGGTCAAGACGATCTGCTGAACTTCAGATCGAGCATCAGAATAAGAAAGAAAGGTGATTGAAGTGGCTTTGAGTATGGCTGTTATTCCTGGTCTGAGTATCTCAGAGATTGTTGAGCTACTGGGACTTTCATACACAACCATCTCTTGGTTAGACTGGTTCAAAATGATCGGCAGAAGTAACTCAAATCACCACTTGGTATAAAGAAGACCATCTCTAAACGCTGATCTTTATAGACAGGCTACAGCAGCAAAATAACACTCTGGGTGCCACTGCTTCCACTTTATTAGGTCCTATGCATCTAATAAAGTGACCAATGAGTGTATGATATGCAAGATTATATAAGTAAATGAATTGACGGGGATTCATTTCCTGTAAAAGCACCTCCTTTCAGCCAGCATCGTAGCAATGATAATAAGGTAGCAGTAAATCAGGTAAAACGTTCTCATTAATCCTGAACGCTGACTAAACTGCTGATCCACTGGGATATTTACACACAAACCAAATCTAGTGTTTACAGAGATAGATAGATAGATAGATAGATAGATAGATAGATAGATAGATAGATAGATAGATAGATAGATAGATAGATAGATAGATATACATTGAACATACATTAGAGTAAACCTATAACACAGTCACCGTATGCTGAGATTGACCTGAGATAGATGTAAATTTAAATGTGTACAGAGAAATCAAAGAATTTAAACATATGTAGTAAAATTAAACATTTAGTAAAATTAAACAAAGAAAGTGCAGGGGTTCAAACTCTGAGAGTTAAAAAATGTGCAGAGGAATTAAACATTTGCATGGAAAATAAATATATACTGTAACTGTGTTAAGTTAACCCGGGCTAAATGTCTATACAAAAATTATAGTAAACAAAAAGAAAGTTACTAAAAATAAAAATGTTTAATACAACTATAAACTATATTAAAAATACAAAGTGACTGTGGAAGTAAAAAGTGTTTTATACAACTATAGACTATATTAGAACAGTCTGAAAAAGTGACAAGATCCAGTGAGCAGCACTTCTCATGCCTCATCAATGACTGGTTCAGCCACGTATAAAGAAGAGCATCTGAACACACGTACTGTGTACCTAATAAAGTGGGTAGTGGCTGTGTTCAATCCAATCATACAATAAAACACTTCTGGCGGCTTCGCTTGTGCGGCTTTTCACTAAATAAATTAACAAAAATTGACTCAGAATACATCAGGATGAAATAAGTCCAACTCTGTGTCCACTCTCCTTCATGCTTTGAGATTTTCTTCAACTTCCTGTCGTGAGGGAAAAAAATCATGGGATTCGAAGAAAGACCAGGAGGCTGCCCACTGGTGCTGCAACTAATAATTATGTTCATAATTGATGAGTCTGTCGATTATTTTTGGTCTGTAAAAGGTCAGAAAATGTTGATCAGTGTTTACCAAACCTGTAAATGATGTTTTTGTCCACAAACCAAGGATGATTCAGTTATAATGATTTCTTTGTTACATGGAGCAAAGAAACCAGAAAATATTCACATTTAAGAAGATGAAATGTTAAAAAGCTTGTTTCAATTATTGAAAAAAAAAAAACACTCAAACATATGAATTGATGATCAAAATAGTTTTTGATTAATTTCGAACTGATTAATAATTGCCCACCCTTGTTCTGCAACTGGCTTTGTGACACATCCATCATCTGTTTCCTGGAAACACGTCTTAGCCACGTTTAAACAACATGGCAGCAAGAATCACTACAACTCTACAGTAGCTTTTCAGGATGTGTGCGTGTTTTATTTCAGCTGTTTAACTGCGTTAATGTTAGATACTTGAGCTAAACATAGTTTTATTTAAAGACAATGCCTTGTGTTGTCAGTGAAGCAGGACAAATGAACCTGGACATGTTTTTAGTGTGTCTGCAGCTCATCAATCAAGAATGTGTGGATCGCACATATGGGGTTTCCAAGTCATTGGTATTTTATTATTATTTTTTTGATTCCTCCATGGGATGACAGTGATTTGCCTTTGTCAAAACAGAATAACAACAGTAATAATAAAACTAAAAGTCGTTGTGAATGAAAACTACATTTTCAACATGAAACATCAAAGTCTGCCTCGTACAGACGTTTAATGATTTTCACTGGAGGAATGTTTTTAATGGTGTGGCTGCGCTGTTTGATGTTTCAGATCGAGATCCTGAATAATTTTCTCATAATATTGAGGGAACTGAAGCCAAGTTATATTCACAGTCATCTGATATGGTAGACAAAAGGAAAAATTCACTGAATCATTCAGAGGTTTTTATTATGACGGGTTGCAGGTGCAGTCTTTTGTAAAAGACAAAAAAAATGTACTGAGTTGTTTTATTTGGTGCAGAAAAGCACAATCACACAGTGTGTGTACATTATATATGGTCCGGTTGTGTCACACTGTGAGGACTCGTCGATCTGTCTCTGAGATTGGAATCATGAAAATATGTCAAACAGCTGTGTGTGTTTGTGTAGCCGGTCTTCCTTATGTTGTGGGGACCTAAATCTGTCTCCACACTCACATTATGGGGACAAAAATCAAGTTCCCATAACATAAATGACATGTTTTAAAATTAGGCTGAGGTTAGGGTCAGGGTCAGGGTTAGGGCACTAGTAATTATGGTTAAGGTTAGAGTAAGTCTCCAGGAAATGAATGGAAGTCAATGGAATGTCCTCTGAAGTCATGGAAACCTGTGTGTGTGTTGTGTACTTGCTGCAGAGTGAGGACCAAAATTTGTGGGTTAGGGTTAGGGACATTTTGGCTGGTCCTCATTTTTTTTTCACCCCTTTTCAGGGTTAAGACCTGGTTTTAGGGTTAGGGTTAGAATTGGGTTTAGGTTAGGGTAAGGGTTAGGGTTAGGCATCTAGTTGTGATGGTTAGGGTTAGGGTAAGGGGCTAGAGAATGTGTTATGTCTATGAGGGTCCTCACTATGATAGAAGCACAAACCAGTGTGTGTGTGTGTGTGTGTGTGTGTGTGTGTGTGTGTGAGGGGTTGAGACACATGCAGCTGATAACCTTGAGTTAAAACAACTGCGTGTTCAGCTGGAGATGATTATGAAATATTTCATCCACGAGAGACACATTCCAGCGTTGACAAGATTCAGCTCCAATTTGGTCACATTAAAAGAAAGAGAAAAACAAGAAATAAAACTACACCAAATTTTTTTTTCTTCTTATTTTGAATATAATATACCCAACACAGACTTGTGAACGAAGAGTAATGGAGGAAAGTTGTTATTAGTCCGTACAATTTTAGTCCCTCTGGGTTCATTTTAACTGACGGTATCTGCACAGATGACAAAGTCATGACTGATAGAAGCTCAACTGAGGCTCTAACAGAGAATGGGGTTTGGGTTTGCTGCCACCTAGTGTACGTGATGAGCTGATAATGAAAAAAGTCACACAGAGGTAAAGAAATAAAATAAAAATAAGGATGATAAGTTACCAAAATATTGTTTAATTTAAAAAGAAAACTGCACAACAAATAGGAAAAGCTTGTTTACTGTGAGAATGAAGATCATTGTTCATGTGTGGCTCACTGAATAAACTGTATAATTTGGCGAGTATGAATGTGTAAGTAAACATCAGTGATGACATTTACTGATGCATATCTTTCAAAAAATTGTGTGACATTTTCTTTCTCTTGTTGTTTTTGGTTCTTGTTTTTTTTATTACATTTTTTACAGTGTGTGCACCGGTTTACGAGACATACAGCTACAAGTATGATTTGTGTATAAAGGGGTTTATTATGTTGTATTGTTGTATTGTATTAATGTTTTAATGAAGTCAGAGATGTCAAACACATGCAGTTCACCACCTATGTTAAAATGAAAACATGGCTCACAACCTCTTCTTCCTTTAAACACATCAACGTGTGGCCAAGGCAGATTAAAATACTAAATCCATGTGGCAACAATATTAATTAATAATATTAATAACAAGACATTTGCTGGTAATTCTCACATTATTGAATGTATTACATTCAGCCTTAAACGACCTATATATAAGCTTAGTTTTTATTATTTGCTATTATAGTGTTTTTGATATAGATTTAATTCACATTATACACAGGTTTTACAGTGAAGTAACACACCATTCCATACATCAAAACAAGCACTTTTACTCATCTATCTTAACTTAAATATCATCATAAATATCTTCAGTGAGGTATAACAATGGGATATTGTGTCATAATTTCAAAGTTACTTTCCCCTCATTTTCTTTCTCTAGACCCGCCCCCTCTTCACCAGACTAAATGCTCATTGGCCCTCTGGTCGTACTTTAGTTAATGCACTATTTTCCCTCCCCTCCTTTGATCAGGCTGCTTTCTACTGTGATGATCGTCTTTTACATTGAAAATAATTAACATTAACAATCCTTTCATCTGCCTCTTCATGGTTTGGGGTCAGTACAGTGTTTAAATCACACCAGCTGGTAGAATAATAGTGATAAATAAATGAAAGATAATGATTGTCTCAGTGATATCGTTCAGATGCAGTATGAGACGCAGCAGTTCTGTCTGCAGCCACTTGGTGCTGCTCTCTCAACATGTTTCATGCAGCTCTCTCTCACACACACACACACACACACACAGACACACACTGTGCATGGACAAAATATTGGAAAGTCATTTTTCATGAGTGACACTGACAAGTCAATAACTGCAGGTAAAGCCTCATTCTTCTCATTAAATGTGCAGCACAATCACAGGGGAGTGAGTGTGATTAGTGAGTCATTTTTAAAAGTTTAGAGTAGAAAAGAAACTGCATGTCACCCATGTTTAACATTAGTGAGTGAAAAATCCAACGACCCCGTCTGTGCCAGAAGAGCTGAGAACAACAAGAGCACTGGACATTTTTTAAAGTTATCTCAAGATCAAGCAATTTAACTCAGCAGTATTATTTTTACTGCTGCATCTTGTATTTTAGTGTTCCCTTTTAACTGCTTAGCACTTTTTCACTGTGGTTTTTTTTTTTTTTCTTTATGGCAAATGCCATATAAATTAAATCAAGGGATTTTAATGAAATTTAAGTGACATGTGGGAGCAGATAGAAATGAGAGGAGCGATCTCAGCGTTTCCAAAACAGTGAAGTGACTTCTACCATGAGAAAAATGTGACATGAAATTTGTAGCAACTAACAAAATGATGTGAACAATTTTGCACAAAAGATCAGTATAAACTAAAGCAAATGCCTCGTCAACGCTCTACGGAACGAATGAGCACAAATTCCAATAGAAACGCTCGAGGAGAGTCTTCAGGAGTGGCTGCACGTACGAATGTATTCGAATACACTACAGTTCCTGTTGGTGTAACCGCCAGGCGTCCGAATACTTTTGTCCAAAGTGGAGCGCTCTTGTGCTTCTCAGCATAGAAGTAGAACCATAGGAAGTTTGAGAAAACATAAAGTGGGTAGTGCCGTCAGACTCAGTACCACAGTAATAAAATCCAGAGCGGTTCACTTTTCTCCAACACCACGACTTCTTTACACTCCATTAAATCGTGGTTACAAACATCCCAGACCTCATCATCATCATCATCATCATTAGAGAGGGGTGCACAGAGTGAAGCCTTATCCTCCATCTTGGAAGGAAATTCTAACCCCATTGTCCTCACCTCCTCATCAATCAGTCCTCAGTGCCGAGTCAGCACCAGCGGCCGTGGTATCAGGCTTGAACGGCACCATACGCAGAGAGAGGCAGACGCTGAAAATCCTGAAAACCCATCGTGTGTATTTTCAGGAGTTAAATGTGGGGAATTTTGAACTTAGTGGCTGGAAATGACAAACAGCGGCAGATCAATCTTTCTGAAGCTGCATGCGAACATAAAACCGCTGGAACTGAACCAAAGCAACAGAGTCAGGGACGGGAAAAAAAAACAAAAAAACATCAGAACTCCCATCCACATATAGTTGTTTCTCATCCAAGATGAGCGAACCAACGCTTATTACAGCAAGTGTGTAATTTTCCAACATCAGCCAATCGGACGTATTGATGTACAGTATATACAGACTCTTAAGTGCAAATCTGTGGTTTTCATCCAAAGCACTTTAACTGGGAATTAGATGAGAAGTGGTGACTGTCTAAACTCACCTGATGATATCGAGAAGTGCAGAATCAGCACAAAGCAAGTGAGGAGACGCTTTGATTTTAGAGATGTGTCCTTATTTTAAAAGATCTGTGACAGTTCAGGTCAACAAAGCTATAGACCAATGATTGTCATTGATGTCTGGACCAACTTGTTGGCTTGGATTTAGAAGATACAGAAAAGTTAGATGTACCATCTCTAATAAGCAGAGTCATATGATCCACTCCATCAAATCCGGTATAATC
This sequence comes from Brachirus orientalis, assembly GCA_016785285.1. Lineage (NCBI taxonomy): Eukaryota > Metazoa > Chordata > Actinopteri > Pleuronectiformes > Soleidae > Brachirus > Brachirus orientalis. The sequence continues at coordinate 585,033 of JAFBJR010000246.1, forward strand.
TTGGTTTTGGCTAGTTTTCTCTTAAAAAAACTATATTTTCAAATAGCTTCAACTCTGCCACTATTGAATTGTAGTTGACCTGAAATTAGTGAAACTAGTGACTCATCAGGAAAACCTTTACTGATGTTATAAAACAACCGGTCTCCCCCCTGAAGGCCAGTCAAGAGAATACAGGGTTTTGTACACTTCTGTAGTGGCTTCACTAGATATTTTGTTAGTTTAATAGAAATTACATAAATCCATCAAAATGAAATAATGAATCGAGCATTACAGTCACAATCAGATGGAAGAGGAAGATTACAGTTCATGTTAATAAAATGAAATACTTCCAAAAGTGTACGTCTACTGCGGATATAAAATAAGCCATATTGTGATGTGTTTTCAAGAAAATAGCCACTTTATTAGGTACACGGGACATCTGCTTCAAGGTTTCACATGCTTCTTTAGTGTGTAACAAATGGTTATATGAGTTACTGCCGCCTTTCTGTCATAGTCACACCGTATGTACAAATACTTGGGTAAAGTTATTCTCCTTTGAGCTGCAGGTTGGCGCTGTATGTCAGGAAAACCCATCAGCACATTCAAACTTGATGTAAGCTCAACAGTTTTAATGCTGATTCTACCATTACTGAATAAACATGGACGATGGAATTTCAAAACATATCAAGTAAAAGATTACAGGTGAGTAACGTGTGAAGTTAGAGGAGCAGTTGCACTAAAGTGTTAAATAAAGTGTATTGTTTCCCTTAAATCTTACTCGGTTTTCCAAAGTTTTTGGTTTCAGTTTGAGTTTAATTCCTTGTAAGCAATAAACACTATGTTTCCAAGTATCTTCATTAAATATAATGTATACAATTAGTAAGACTGGAAAAATAAGCTCAGAATAATTAGACATATCAGAACAAATTGCTTTACATCTTCTGTTCCTCCTCATGAAGGTGTGAGGTCTTTCTGAATGGCTCTGAACAGCTGCATCACCGCATCCGTCCACGCCTCCCTCTGATGCTGGTCACTGATATGGGCCAGCGTCTGCGTGGTGTGAACCAAGGTCAGCACCGTCCTCTCAAAGTCCTGCCAGCTCAGAGGCTGCCGGCGTCGGCCGAGCTCTGCTGTCAGGCGCCGGATGTCGGAGAGCGTCTTGGGCAGGACGTGCTCACAGATGACGTCCAGCTTCTCGACGCTCCTCAGGGAGGCCAACTCCCCATCTGGGATCAGCATGGTGTGGTCCTCACTTTCTATCTGCATTCCAGCCAGAAGAATCTGGGAGATGATGCCACATAGTCACCACATTTACAAAATGACACTTTGGTGCATTTTAAAAGAGCCTCATTATACTGCTCACAAAGTACACCACTGTCGTACTAACAAGTACACTGTGTATTTCCATGTGCCTTTTCCTGATACACTCAAACTAAACAATTTTCATTTAAATCTCCATATACATGTACATGAATACTTTAAATAAACACAGATGCTGTAGTTCTGCTCCTTATTTTGACTCACCAGGTGGTTTTTCTGCAGTGGGAAATTGAACACAAATGTGTGACTTGGACACTTCACATTCACATTCTTATCATATTTAACTTGGTTTGCAGTGGAAACCCACAGAGTCATGAACCGTTTCACCTCCTCTGAACCCACACAGTCCAAACAGACCTCGAAAAGCAGGTTGACGTCGTCCAGCGAGCGCTGAAACGTGGGGTTGACCAGGGAGTATGTCCCACGCTTTGTTCTGTGTGCAGATGGAAACAGAGCTAGAACGCAGAGGAGGAGGAAATCAGATTAGAGGACTTTCACCCTATTCCAGGGGCTGCGCAAACACAGATTAATTACTGCTCAAATATTGTGCAGGTGGGAAAGAATCTGACTCCAGCTGTGGAGAGGGTAAATGGTCTGAAAGGTCCAGGGTGAATTAATTACTGACATCTACTGGTGAGACAGAAGATCGTAACAACAATGGGACCAAAGAGCGTCAGGGAACTATACTGTGACCTTCACTTATCATAAAAAATGTATGAGTAATATATTCAATTTCGGCCAATAAACCCTCCGAAATGTTACACACTGAATGTTAACAGCTCGTGTTGGAGTTCTGGCTCTGAATGATGATTTTCACCAGCTGATGATTACAAGTCCTGATATATTAATATATGGAAAATATATTTTCAATATATTGAAAATACTGAACTAAAAATATATATTTTCAATATATTAAAAATACTGTACTAAAAAAATGGAATAAAACAAGTTAATGGGCCATGAAAAAAAACAAAACAAAATAAAATGTGGAGCTTAAAGACAGTAAAATGCTGAGGAGAATCACACACTTGGTTAATAACTCTATGTAATACATTTTTGATTAAAACAAAGAGGCAAAAGAGGCAAACTTTTACGTCAGTAGTGGTTCTATAAGAAGCAGAGGTGTACTGCTGAAATTAAGGACACAAAGGCCAGTGTAATATTATGTCAGAATATGCTGGGTTAAATCAAATCTTTTTTTATTACGTCACTAATCAAGCTGTAACTTTTCTGCCAAAACCTTGTGATTAAGCTAACCCTCTGTTTTCTTTTCTCTTTTGACTTGAAGTCAATAAAACTCCTCGATTCCTCGTGAGCTGCTCACGTAACAAAATTCAGTGAAACACGAGTGAGGTCGTTATGACGCAGCGTCGTCCTTTTTTAAATCCCTGCAGGCTCACTTGTGCTGGCTTTTTGAAAACGTATGCAAATCAAACTTAAGATGAAGAGCTACACAATTCTTAATGAATTCAGAAGGACAGCTGTGTCAAATAACCATGGATCCACTCATTTTTTTTTTTTTTTGCTTCTCAGACTATGTTTATAGCACAATTCTCTCTTTGTCCAAGGCTCCAGGAGCAACTTTGTGGCGACGCTCGAAGAGATTTAAGTGAAAAGTAAATTTGATGAGACCTGAAGGGAGATTTGCAGCTTAATGAGGTGAAGTAAAACTTCCTCTGAGCTTCTACAGACAATTCCATTTTTTTCCCCCCCATTGCTTCACATATTGTGTTACCACGCAGTGTTGAGGCCAACACAAAGATCTCTCTCTCACACACAGAGATCATAATGAGGTATACTGTATAAACACAGGGCTGGGTCTGAGTTCAGATCAAATTCTGCCCTACCCTTCAGCGGCATCTATGGTGCGCTGCCTTGCCAGTTCTGCAGTAATGATCAGCTCTGCTGCCCACAGCCTCACCGGCCAGATACATTAACTTTATAGCTTTTGTGAGGTGAGCCAAAGCCACATGCACTGGCTGGTCTCCCTATGTACCTGCCTCCTGCTTGGGTGACTGCCAGTCTCAGCTCTGCCTTTGTCTTCACTATCCAGACACTATTCAGAATGTATGGGAAATCTTGAGCTCAGAATTTGAGTGTTAAAATGCGGAATAAAAGCCATTTTGGCACATATACTCAGCATCAACCTTCACCTCTTCTTCTGAGCCTCAGTAAGGATTTTGGGTAAAAACTGAATGTCACACCCCTTCATTGTGAACTGACCAGTATTTTCCACATTACGTTCATGAAGTGAGCTTTTTCTTTTTTACCTTTAGCATTTGTTTTTCCTGATTCCATGGCTCGTCTAACATACAGATGTGATTGTTACCGAAAATAGTGGGCAACTCTGGTGGAGAGTCACCCAAGTGGCAGCCCACTGTTTCATCATCCATCAGTTTGTGAGCTGCCATGAATTTGGCTATTTATTCTTGATTTGTTTGAAACCAGACAATGTATTATCTTACTGACACTAAATCTGACCATAATTCACAAATTTGACACCTTGTTGCAATAAAGTTGATGTAAAACTAGTGACTGAGACCATAACCTCATCAGGAAGATGCTTACCGACGTAAGAAATCAGGTGAGAAGTAGGGTCTGGTTCTAAAAACAATAATAATCCCAATCAGCCCTTAAAATATCACTTGCTCGAGCTACTGCCTCAATATCAAGGAACAGTTTTGCACAACTTGTTGAAAATTTACACTCCTCGTTGAGCAAATGGCTCCCAAATGTATTGCCTGCTCACTTATTAGAGACACCACGGCTCCAGTGAGGAATCCTCGTAAACAAAACCACACCCAGGGGAAAGTGATGCTCATTGTAGAACAAACATTATGGTGTTAAAGAATGGAGGAGCTGCGGGGAAATGACTAATCCAGTGCCCATTCACACGCTTAATTAATAATTTGGAAATTACATTAAAAAAGTTAACTCTGTAATTGTATTTGGGGACATGACTCAGAGGAAAATGGGTGATTCTATGTCTTCCAACAAAGTTTATTGTCGTCAGAAAGAGCAGGAGCAAAGAGGAGAACGCTGACCCTGAGCTGGAAAACAAACGGAAAGGAAACTGAAGGAAGAGGCCAGGCTTTAAATAACGACGAGCTGATGAAGGGATTAAGAACAGGTGAGTGTGGAGGTCGGTCAGTAAGGTCGATAAGTCAGTTCAGAGCAGGGAGTAAGTTCTGCAAGGACACGCAGCAAAACTGTGTGTTCACAAGAATATCTTGTCTGTTACATTTGTCTGTTTTTGACTAAATTGATTAGAAGCACTTGAGGAATAAAGGGGCATGTAATGTCCGCCAAGATGCAAAATCTTGACGTTCCCATGTGTTTTTATGGACAGCAACCACGAGCCACAAAACCAGGAAACGATTTTCATTACCCACATTCACGTGAAAGTGCCACAAGTGGTTAAATCACTGTCACCCTTGTCCGTAGACATGGAATTACAGGTTCAGAAAATATGGTCCTGATGAATTTCACTCATAATACAGTGGGTTTTTTTTTTAGGAGACTCACTGACTTCTCCCTGTTCAGCTCAATAAGGAAAGAGACACATAGAGAACAAACTGACAGGTAGCAGGTGTTGCTGCATTTTTATTAGAAGAAAAAATTATAATTCAGCACACATTTGCCAAAATTGGATTGTCCTGGATCAGGAGATTCAACAAGAGAATAACTGGAAGAATGTTGATGGTTTTGTTTCTCATGGGACACACATTCACAACTTTGTTTTGATACAATTTCCTCCAAACCTAGAAATACTGATCTACTATGTTGAAGTTACTATGGAAAAGTAAGAACTCTGATGGATCTGTTATATAATTAGGATAAGACCATTAACACTTTGTCTTTTGTGTTGATTGTGTGGCCAAGTTAAATATTTTATTGCTTTCTTTTTTTCCTTATAGTTAAAAAAAAAAAACCTGTGATTTTATTTATGTAACATGACAAATTAAATTAAATTAATTTGCTGTTGATGTGTGGATACAGTAGGTCAGGAACACTGGCCAGTGTGGCAATTTCAGTTCCCATTAAAAGCATCACAATAACAAGCTGTATTTGTCCAACACATTTCAAAACAAGGGGAAAAAGAAGGATTTAAAGTGAGAGAATGAGTCACTGATTCATTCAGTGTTTGATTTCATCATTGGTCAGTGTCACCACCCGAAACGAGCTCCTGATGCAGCCTAGTGTTGGCCCAGACTCAGAAGTTTGACTCTTCTAAGTCGCTGTTTGAGCCTGATTCTGATTTGGCCTCTGATTCATCCTCTAAATCCTCCTCATCAGACTCGGACCTCCTCCTCCTCCTCCTCCTCCTCATATCTCTCTCCCTCAGTTTGTGCTGCATCTTCTTTGTGTTTTCAATCCTCTCCTTCTCCTGTCTGTGATATTCTTCCAGCTGCGACTGCAGGTAGCAGAGATTGCTGAACTTCCCCACAAAGACGTCGTACTGCTTCTTCAGTTCGTGCTCGATCGCCTCATATTCATCCATGAAAACCGGCTTCACGCTCTGCAGTGATTGCAGCCTTTTCTGCTTCCTCTCCAGCTCCTGCCTCTTCTTCTCAATCTTCCCATCCAGAGTGGCCTCATCACACATGACATTACTCAGCATGTCTTTGGTCTTCGCGATGCGTTCATGAACCTCCTCGACGGTGGCTCTCAGCACCTTCTCCGTCCTGTTGATCTCCAAAGGTCTTGCGATGGCGGCAGTTCTTTTTTCCCATAGTTTCACCTCTTGTCCCAGTAAATCATGTAGCGCCGCTCCTTTAGACAACCCCTCAGATGCCAGCTGTCGCGCTGCTTTAATGTCTGAAATCCGTGAGCCGAGCTCAAACTTGAACTTGTTGTTCGCTTCCTCGACACTGTGTTCCAGTGTCCGTTTGGTTTTCATAGGTGTGTGCAGCACCGTGGCGATCTTCAGCATCTCCTTCACTGCGTAACCGTCAGCCTGGTAAAGATGCTTGGTGTTCAGTTTGATGTCGGCCTCCGTTGCCATGAACTTGGCTACAGCCTTGATGAAGGACACTCTGTCTGACTCTGTAGCCACATCTGTGGGAATATCCGTGTGAGGCTCAAATCTCTTGACAAGCCAAATCAAGATTTCCACCACTAATGTGAAGTTTGGTGTTCTGAAGTTTTCTATAGAGACCAACCTATGATAGCCCAAGGCTCTCATCATTTCAGTGAAGTCTCTTAATTCTCTGAAGGACATTCTGACCAGCAGCATGGGTTTTACAGCCAGTAATGTTTACTATGTATCTATCAAATTTTGGATGTTGGACCGAAACTGAACTCTGACAAAGTGGAGCCAGAACATACTTTTCTTGCTGAAAATGCAGTGAATGCAAATGTGAAAGCTGAGTTGATGCTGCTCTTGGTTGTTTTGCAGCAGACGTCATCTGTAATTTTGCATCACCGCCTTCTTCTTCTCTGTCCGTTGGCTAGCCTTCTCGTTCACTTTCTCTCCATTTCTTATCGCACTTGTTGTCCTTCTTTTTCTTTTTCTTTTTCGGTGTTTTATGGCAGCTGCATCTTGCATCCATGATGTTGCATTACTTTCTTCTTCTTCTTCTTCTTCTTCTAACAATGTCCAGCGGGCTGCACATGGAGAGGTGCGATGCTCCTAACCTCCACGGAAAAAATTGATTTCTGTCCACAGTTCAAAGTTCTTTAACATAGTTCTCTTTAAAGATCAAAGGCATCTGGTGTTATGACTGGCTTTGATCTAACTCCATTCATTTTCAATGGAGCGTTCTGCACATTTGTATGTAGCACGTAACTCTGCAGCTGCTGCGTCTTTAAATTAGTAAAGAATTTTGACTGGAAGAAAGTTGAATATGTTGAATAAAGAAAGTCATGCCATGAGTGTTTCTCTCTTATGGAATGTTTTTGAGCATTGAGTGCTAACAAATATACACCTCAAAAGCCCTTCTGCTATTTTCACATTTCAAACCTCCTTCAAGACGAACCCCCCTGCCACTCGGCTGGCTGTACTCAGCTACGTAGAATATAATCCTTTCAAACCGTTACAGTTTCTCCCCTAACCACACCTCCAGACCTTCCTATTGGTTATACCTCCCTGACATACTCCCACAGGTAACACCCAGACCGAGAAACCACTTCCCCCAATGAGAATATAAATTACTACTCCATTTCATAGAATTCAGAGTTTTGTCTGTAGGAGAATCAGACAAGAAAGGAGAGCAAAAACCGTCCAGTGTCTTGCAAGTAAAACTCTCCAGTTGCTATTTTATTTGAGGACCGTTGGCACATTGTGTATTGATGCTGTTTGTTCATTTGCCTGAATAAACGGATCTTTCGCCAATCGTCTTCCTTCAAGTCTTTTGCCTGTATCCATTCGCTTTTCTGCAAGAAATCTTTAGGAAGGAAAGTTTTCTTCACCCAACAAACAGCCGAAGCTTTTCAGGAATCAGAAGAGTATGGAACATTCAATACTACTACACACTATGATGGAAACTTTATAAAATGCACAAAAGTTGTCTGCTAACTTTCAGACAGCTGATAAATTGTACCTGAAGATATCTTGCCATCAACACTGTGCAGAAAATGGAACATTTCTCAACTTCTGCAGGACGCGGCACAAACAAAGAAGAAGGTCCATAATGCAATTTGGCAACACTTGACGCTGCTGCATTCAAAGTATTGAGCAGTGTTTCAGTTGGTACCTACACTGTGTACGTTTGAGTCCACAGTTGGGGCCATTACAGGATCTGACTCTCTGGTCTTCAGGAAGCTGAATGCTCTGTCGCACTGACATCAGGTGACGGACTCGGCTCATCTCCTCTGCTTCTTTGACTGTAGCTTCAGAATTGCTTCTGTCCCGCTGAACGATGAAATGTTGTGCGTTCTGTTTCGACGCATCTGACAAGATGCTCCCATTGACCTGTACGTTCATGCTGCTGCTTCTGTCACCATGGAAATCATCAATAAATGCCAGACTGCCAGTTCCATTGGCATCCATACACGTCTGGGCCATAACAGAACCATTACCATGTCTGACAGATGAGAAATGGTTTGGGTCATGTTCTTTATGTTACCTTCACACTTTCCTCCTTCCATCACTCTGACTTATGCTGATTGTTGTTTTAGATCAGGCCATAAAACCAACCTGAGGTTGACCAGGCGTTGGCATCTTGTGGTGAATCCTCTGCGGTTCTGGTCGCGAAGACTTCGCTTGGTTGTTCACAGCGAAACGTGGACGCCAAACTTTCTGGAAAGTATTCTTCACTTGCTGTAAGGTCATAAATGTTTCTTTCTGACATGCAGATGTTTAACTGCTCATCCAGTTCTGAGCATGGGAGTTCTTTTCGAGCAAAATAGGATGTGTTTAGTCTTTTTAATAGCTTTATTTAAAATACAATTTTGATATTTCATAAATGGATATCATGAGGAAAAATAAGTGATAGTAAGTAAAAACCGATAAGAGGGTGTTCTCCTTTTTCTTGGCTTGAGTATGTGGATAGTTATCATTGGTTACAGTTCAACAAGAAGTGAATGTTGTTAATGTTGAACCTGAACCTTTATTACACTCATAATAACTCATGAGGTGTGTGACTTTGACATCTGCCATACCCATAAATAAAAGAAAGATAAAATCTTTTCATGCAACAGTAAACAGGAGGCTCCCTCTCTTTCTTTCTCCCTGAACTGCCCTACGTTTAAATTACATTATGCTAAAAGGTTATTCAGAAATTGTTGATTATTAATGCCAAAAATATTTTGCATTTTCCCCAGCTTTAATAGAATATTCAGTTCATAATTATCTTCACACCATATAGCATATTCTACCTTATTCTATTTTTTTCTATTAGTCTGCTTTACATGTGAGCTTTCCCTGCTGCTCGCTTCACGCCTGTTCATTCATCTCTCCCTCCTTTCCCTCTTCTAATGCTCCAAACAATCAGCGCAGGCATTTCCCCAATGTCATTATGCACAGACAGGGAACATGTAATCTCCTGCTAACTGCATGCAAGGAGATGAGGGAACAAAGGACCATTAATTAGGAGGGGTAACTCCTGGGTGGAGGGATGTCTTGATGAGTAATGGAGAGAGTGTGAATGAGAGGGAAGAACAAACAAAAACAAAATGGATGTCTGGACACGGGAGAATGTCATCTTTACCGCAGTGGTCCATCTTCTGCAGTTCAATATACACCCAAACTCATGTTTTAATATCAAGGCAAATAACAATAACAGATGCAAAATCTATTTTTAACAGGCTGGAACATCACTGCTCCAACTGTGAGTCCAAAATACTGGATGTGCAGACACTGGAATGTTGAAGACACTTTAGAAAGAAAAGGGGAGAAAAGGGAGTTGAGGAAGGTGCCAAGAAAAATGTTCATGGCAAAAGTTAAAGGGGCAACAAACAACTTTTCTGGTATTATGTTGTTTCACCCCATGTGTTGATATTGGGTGAAATCTTTTTTTTCTTTTTCTTGCAGTGTTTTTAATTCAGAGTAATAAACTGATTCACTGTTTTTCCGGGAAAATCCAGTCCCAGCAGCCAAGAGAACATGAAAGCATGGTTTACATGGCAGAGGTCAGTGATCTGTGGACTGCGGTCTGGATCCGGACCCGGATGTCGTCCGATCTGAATCCAGACCCATTTCCATAAATAAATGATAATTAGCACATTTTGACTGAGCATGTTCCAATTGCCATGACACCATTTAATCATTTTTATTATCAGAGAGACAAATTGTTGACATGCATTCCAGTTTTGTTTGGATCTAAACTAAACTGTGGGTAGGACAGTGCAATAGTTAGTCCTGGTGCCTCACGGCAAAAACCTTCTAGATTCATTTTTGTTTAATATTAATTTTATTTGTGTATGGAGTTTGTTTTCCCTTATTTATATGGATTTTCTCTGGATATTCCAGGTTTCTCCCAGTCTGAAGACAGACAGATCGGGTTTAAGTTAACCAGAGTGGTGGTTGTTTGTCCCAGTATCAGCTCGACGTAACTCCAGGTTTCTCAAAGATCCACAAAAGGATTAGAGGTGAGGCTACCCAATCTGTTCTGGACACCTGATTTGTTCTACTCATGCGTGAAAGTGTAGCTGTAGTGATGACGTTTTTGGTTTCCTGACTGACTGCGATTTTACAGCACCTTTCAAGAGAAAGATGAGCACAGCAGTGAGCTGGTGCTGGAGACCACAGCAGAGACACGCAACAACCGATGACTTTAATTCATCACGTGACTCCGTCAAGATGCTAATGCTGCTGTTTTTGTCTTCGGGATGAATAATTAGGCACGTGTTTGCTGATGTGTTCTGTGCTGTTTTTCTTCTCTTTTAAGGTGAAAATGTAAAGTAGACAAAGTGACAAACAAATAAAAAAGAAACAATGTCCCCTGTTAAAAACTAGGACAAATGTACATGTACAATGATTTAAATGACGACAGTTTATCAGTTATTGAGCTGAACCACTTTGTTCTTTATGGAGTGAATAGTCTGGCGGCGGCTGATTGAACGTCTGGGCACATTTCACGCTCGACACACTGAAGGAGAGGATTACCTTCAAGTTTTCAAGTTAAACCAAGTAATGGATGAAGTCAAATGTTGGATGGGAAACATCCTTGGTGAGATATTAAGTGACATGCGACGCCACACATACACAAACGTGACAACCCTTGTGTCTCTTTTAGCTGTTCGCTGCACCAGAGTCACTAGTGTTTTTATTGTCTCATAAGACGCCATGTTTGAATATCACCTATCTAACTTGATCGTTAGTATTTTTGTTTCTGCTCCATGCAAGAATGCAAGAAGTTTTGCCTTGTTTCTCATTTTTAAATTTGTAATGATATATATATATATATATAAAGGCAAAATATTTTTCAGTCTCCTTGATAGTATTAGTTGCTTGAGTGTTTCCGAGGTGCAGTCCTGCTCCCTCACCCTGACCCAGCCCTGCCTGCTCCTGTTGCAGCTTTTAGCATCATGTAACATCCAAACATTTCAAGCTCTGTGAGTTTTGGGAAAGGAATTTCCTCAGCGAGTGGATCCAGTAGCAACAGCCCAGTCACTTTTCCACTGAAAATTGCCTGTGAATGTCGCACTGTTCCCATTATCTCTTGGAGATTAGCATTTTCGCAAGTTGAATCCATTAAATATTGTTTCAATCCAGTGGTTATACGTTCTAGTCATAACCAAGGATTCAAAGGCATAGAATGTGGGTATTAATATAAAAATAAACTTTTAACGTGAGGTAGATGACGTGGCCTGGGAATGTTAATCATGAAGCAGATGAGTCCACGTACCTTTCCTGTGGTGCTGCGAGGCTGCCAGGTGAATGGACAGGTAAACGACGGTGAGCAGAGGCCACCACTGCGTCATGATGCTTATCCTCACACACACACAGGTCACAGCTCAACACACACACCCACACACACGGACGTGTCTCTTAAGGGAAGCAATCACAGTCATAAATGAACATGACGGAGGACGAAAACAGCCCGACTGCTGAGTTCCAGCACCTCACATGCTGCAGTTTCATGTGGATCATTCTTTCATTCACTGTGTCCAATTCTCCATCTCCTCCTCCCTCCATCACACATCCTCCCTCTATTCTATTACTTCTCTCTCTTTCTTTGTGAGAGTGTGTGTGTGTGTGTGAGTTCTCGCAGGCCAAGCGGTCTGTGTCTCATCTGGAAGTCATCAAAAATGTTGGGAGCGTCTGTCCTCTTGGCTGGACTTTTCCCACAGCTACTGGCCCACTGTTCAGTGATGCTCAGTGAGTCTCACTCAGCTGACGGGATAACTAGGTTCCTCTTCAGCAGCAGCTCTTCAGACCGACTCTGACCGAGAGTGTAACGGCATCTCTGAGCCAGAGCCACTGCAGCTCACCGATGCACTCTCCTGGCTGGATCAAGCATCCGCCTGAGCTCAAAAGGATATAACTGTATACAGAAAACAAACAGAGTGCAAGACTGTTTCATTTCCACAGCCAGACTGGCACCAAAAAAACTAACATGACCATAGACTGTAAATAAAAGTTGCAAAAATGTACAATTTGAGGCCTCAAGTTTCAGGACTTCGCCGGCACCGTGACAGTTCACCTACTGGAGGAGATACTAGCTGTCAATCACAAACATGTGCAGTAAACTACCATTAAGGAAAAGATAATAAATGAAGTTTGGAGTAGAAGCTTTTTTTCCATAGACTTAGACATAGAAATTTGATTTCCAGTGAATGTCCTCTTTAAATGTAGCTTGAAAACCTACCTGTTTGCCACTGCGTTTAAATATGAAATAAAATGATCATATCTGCTGCATCTCAGCTGTAACTGCAACTTTTAGACCATTTTAATCTCTTTTCTCGCCTCTTTCATTTACCTCGCTATTTAAAATGCTTTTATTATGCCTTTTATATCTGTAATGCTGCGACTGTATTTCTTTCTTTCTTTGTTTTTATTGTAAAGCACTCTGAAATGCCTTGATGCTGAAAGGTGCCACTCCTGACTCTTAATGTGTGTCCTGTGTACCTAATAAAGTGGTCGGCCAGGGCTTTAAATCAAATACTCAAACTTGTTGGTATTTTTGATATTATAGAAGACCTTTACAGGTATATTATGACTTGTTTCTTTATTTTAGCTGATGCTTTGGTGAAGAGAGAAGATGCTCCATGTCGTCTTTACGTCGTTCTCAGCAGTGAGTGTGAACATGCAGTTGTTTTCCTCAGACTGTCTCAGTCAGGGATTTTGTGGACGCTGCCTGCAGCCAAACAAGCCTTTGAAATCAGGATTTTGTTTCTTACGATGCAGGATTTCAGTAAATGAACCTGGTGTTTAGGGGCATCACAGCAAGGACCAATGTGAGCATGGGAGGAAGGGAGGATGCGGCTGCCATTTTTGGGCATTGAACGAAACAAATTAGAGGATAAATGTTGTTTATTAGAATTTGGATCATCTTTTTAAAGGTATGGCCTCAGCGTCCTCACACACCATATTGTAATCAAGCTTGTTGTTTGATTGGAACGCAGTTGGTGAAATATGCCAGGCAACTCAAACAAACAATCAGAACAAACAGTTTTTTCAGAAACTTTGGTTTAACTGACAAACTAAAGTGAAAAATAAAGGCAGATGGTGACATTTTTGTAAACAAACACCGAGGACTGTAGTCTGTGTGGATATTTCTGCTATGTGACTTTAAAAAACTGACATGTGCTGGTGAGAATGCTTAAGGCTTCACAACATGAGTTTCGATTTGCATCCCTTTTTATACAAAGTCTGTGATTATGTATTTGCATTAACAAGCAACTGGACCTAATAAAGTGGCTGTGAGTTGAGGCACAAACACAAAACTAACTTAACAGTGGTTAAACACGCAGCTTGGCTTCATTTAGAATATAAAAGAAGTTTATGTTAATCTGATTTAATTCAATGATTTGATTTATCAACACAGTTCTGGCTGACTTTAATTTCAATTTTCTTATGCTGCTTTCATTGTGGTGTTTGATTTAATTTTTGCTCGTACACTGTAACAGATGGTCGCAGCAAATTTGCTTCGGCTCCTCTTTTCTTGTAATTTGTGGAACAGAAAAGCACAGTTAAATGATGAGGAGGTGATGGTGAAAAATCCAGCGTCGGTAGTTGAAGAAAAGCGGCCCCAGAGTGTGTGACGTTGAACACAGAACCTCACCTTTTAACAATTATGACAAGAAATCCTCATGTGACCATAAGGGGGCAGTGTTGAGACACCAGTCCTGAATGATCCACAATTTATCCAAGATTCTCCAGTGTTTATTTTTTTGGTGATGCTTTATGAATTCAAACAAATCAGTGCATTCTGCCCAGATTCAGTCTGGCATCATGACTGAGTGGTTCTGCACAGATCAAACGGGCTGTTTGGGTTCAGACCAGGTGAGAACCCTCCAGTCGTCCTTTAGTTTAATTGCGTCTGTGTTGCAAATCGCTCGAATGCCTCAAGTATGCAAATGCTTATGAAGCCAGTGTGCATGTGAAGTTACGCGTGGCAGCCGCTTCATCACAAACGGCAACAGAAAGTCTGCAGCTGCACTTTTAATCTCACAGAATAATCCTGACCTGAACGCTGAGATTTCAACATCTTATGTGGTTTTCCAGTCCAGGGCTTGCGATTTCAGCTGTAATACGTGTTTATATCTACATATGTCTTCATATGTCAACTTATTTTTATGACTTTGTTTGTTTTGAGGCTCTGTATGTGTCTGACTGACAATGTTTTTGTGTTTGTTTTATAAACTTTCTGTCAGAAATTGAATGGAAACTGCCGTCGAGAGAGTTTGTGGTCCAACCTTGGCTTCTTTTTGTCAACACAAACAGAATGTGTGACCCGCCGGTTACATAAGGCTGCGTTATAACATGCTGATGACAGTTTCTGGCAATCTGCAGGAAGCAAATTGTACTGGATGCACTTGTATGTACAGGAAACAGTAGCGTTAAAGGGAGCCGAGGGATTAGAAAGGTTTTTTTTTCAATCCCTAACCAAAGCTCTGTTGAAAAGCTTTCTGCCTTTGTCAAGTCTTTCATTGTAAATGAAAGGTGTGTTTGCTTTTGCTTCAGTCACAAGGTAAAAAGAGGGAACAACAAAGAAGCAAACAAACAAAAAGGAACTTGCACATGAATGAGGACGAGCAAGTCCGTCAAAAATTACATTCCTACACAATATCTTTGGAAAGAAACAGCACTTTTCCAGATTATATTTGTACATAGATTATATTTCCTATGTCTCTTAAAGCACAGATTGTGTCCAAGATATATTGATTATGTCTTGAACATATTTTCTCCCAGATTATGTTGTTTATGTATGTTTTCCATTTTGCAAGGAACATACGTTCTTCCGGATTACATTTGTATATTTTATAATGACAAATTTCTATTTTTTTCCTTTTTTTTCCCCCCCCAGATTATGTTTATTACATTTCATAAAACAAAAACATATTTTCAATTTATTACCGGATTCTATTTAGGTTCGTGTTTGTCCCACATATTTCAACCCAATTAGCTTGTTTCGTAATTTTGTGTATTTTCCCACATCTTATGTTTGAAGTCTTTATTTCCAGATTACATGTTCATTTCATAAGAAGTTTATTTCGCTGACACGTTTGTTACTTTTAGTCAGGGACATATATTATGTTAGTAATATTTTGTAATAAACACATTTTGTCGCAGAGTAATTAATGTAAATTTTGTAAGGAAGTACTGTTCATTACAAGATTACATGTGCACATTTCACCCAGACTGACAATGTTTGAGACAATGTTGCTTTACTTTTAGCCACATTTAATTGACAAATATAAAATAATCAAAGGATTAACTGATCATTAAAATAACCATTGTTGAAGTTGTAGAATATACTTTTGGCCACATGAATTTTTTCTCACAGACAAACAAATAATCTTTAAAAGAAAACAACATTTGTTGACTGAGCACGGTTAATGACAGCAATGAGAAGCGTTTGTCTGGCAGATTTTTGCCAAAGTGGCAGGAGGAAGAAAACAGTCAACAAGATATCGTTAGTGTGCGTGTGTGTGTGTGTTCAGTCACAATGACTCATCATCATACCTGAAGCAGAATAATTACCTGCACTGTCCATCACAGCTCTGCAAACAATTTCATCAAGGTCCGTCTGAATAAAAGCATCGTCACAGCTCGGCTCAGACTCTTTAAAGGGAGTTGACGTTTTAGACAGGTTACGTTATCTTGATTGGTCCTGGTGCCTGATTTATTAACACACACACACACGTTTGTGCTTCTATCGGAGTGAGGACCCTCATAGACATAATACATTCCCTAGCCCCTTACCCTGACCTTAACCATCACAACTAGATGCCTAACCCTAAAACCAGGTCTTAACCCTGAAAAAGCCCTTTAAAGAAGTGAGGACCAGACAAAATGTCCTCACTCTGTAGGGTTTATATGATTTTTGGTCCTCACTCTGCAGCAAGTACAAGAACGCACACACACTCACACACACACACTGGTTTCCATGACTTCAGAGGACATTTCATTGACTTCCATTCATTTCCTGAAGACTTACTCTAACCTTAACCATAAATACTAGCGCCCTAACCCTAACCCTGACCCTAACCTTAACCTAACCCTAACCTCAGCCTAACTTTAAAACATGTCTTCACCTTAAAATGGAGTCATTTACGTTATGGGGACTTGATTTTTGTCCCCATAAGGAAGACAAGTCCCCATAATGTGAGTGTGGAGACACATTTAGGTCCCCATAAGGAAGACAAGTCCCCATAATGTGAGTGTGGAGACAGATGTAGGTCCCCACAACATAAGGAAGACCAGCTACACACACTTCATTCATGGTGAGTGAGTCATGGACATGATGCATTCCCTGACCCTTGACCCTAACCCTAAGCCTAACCTCAGCCTAACTTTAAAACATGTCTTCACCTTAAAATGGAGTCATTTACATTATGGGGACTTGATTTTTGTCCCCATAAGGAAGACAAGTCCCCATAATGTGAGTGTGGAGACAGATGTAGGTCCCCACAACATGAGGAAGACCAGCTACACACACACACACAGAACTACAGTAGAGTCTGGTCCAAACAGGCCACCTGTCTCATTACTGTGGTTTCTGTAATTATTATCGAGCACTGTTGTAATCAGTCATTAGAGTAAATAAAGTTTTTGTATCCATTGTGAAATTAATTTGCACACTTCATGTTGTTAATCTCCATCTTTGTTCTCCTGCTTCTGTTTCTGACCAATTAAATTGTAATGAGCTGTTCCATGTGCCCATGTGTGTTTTTGTATTTGTCACCTCTTTAGGACCTTTTCATAAACACTGACCTTGTCAGGACCAGTAGTCCTCAAGGAGACCAAAACCTGGTCCTAGTGAGGCAGAACCCCATTTCTGAGAAACTGATTAAGGTTTAGGACTAAGATATTAATTATGGTTAAACTCAATAATCATTTATTAGCATGAAAGCAGGTAAACAGGCAATTTTTTTGTGGTTCTGGTCTGATTCTGATACCTGAATTTGGACCAGATTCAAGATCTGTTTTTTTCCTTCTGTTGCTGCTAACCCTGAATCTTGTTAAGGATTATCAAAAACTCCAGGACAAATGTGCATAATTTACATTTTATTATTATTATTATTATTATTATTATTATTATTATTATTATTATTATTATTATTATAGCTGCCATGATTAGTTTTCTTTGCCATGATTAGTTAATTTACCACAGTTTTTAATTTGATATTGACAATTTAAAGCACCACCTGATTGAGTGAAATGAAAACGAGGAACTCGCTCATGTTTCAGAGAACTGAGGTGAATGCCTTAACATACTGTAAGTTTGCCGTCATCTCACTTTACTAGTGTAGCTGTTACGCTTCTGCCTCCCCTCCATCAGTCGTGATGTAAAATGCATCACTGTGTGTCTCCACAGACATGAAAACATCGTACGACAACGGTTTGATGTATCGCAATATATCGTGTATACAGTACGTATGAGCCACGTGAGACATATTGTTTGTTAATATCGCGACCATTGAGTACAAACTGTCATATGTAATAAGTATGTCATGAACATACTGTTCATGACATACGGTTCTGTTCCGAGTCTCACATCTCTACCTTGATGCTCCTCTCACAGCTCAGTTCTCGCTCTAGAAAACTCTCAGACGCACAGTGTTGACAACTTAGCAACTTTATCACTAGATTTAGTTAATATTCAGACCCCTTTTGGAGACGCTGACGTGAAAACACGTCGTTCTAAAGGTCTTTGCACACGATTCACATAAGTGTGATGCAAGGAAACAAATAAATGATCACGGTCTGTGACCAGAGCCTGAGGCTTCACACACACACACATACATGCTGTGATGTGACAGTTATTGTTCACAGTTTTTCCACAGACACAGTCTGGACTTTTACCGCTGGACTATTTTTATTTCACTGTTCCGAAAATGATCTTTTGTTTGAAAATACAACCAAGCAGAAAATTGTGCACTTCACTTTACAGTTTGCAGAGTAGCGCTGTTATGTTATTTTAAGTTCTGTTTGATTATGGTATTGAGAGCTACTGCATATTAGCCATGTAATTATTTATTGTCGTTATATTGGAATGTATTGTTAAGATGCCTGCTTCAAAATAAATAGCTTGCTCTGTTTAATTTGATTGTTATTTTCCCATTTTTGCATGCAACTTTTGAAAAAAATAATAATACAAGATGTAATATTTATACATATTTCAAAATATCAAATCACAATATGGTTATAGGCCATACCGCCATTTATTTGAAAAGGTACATACTACAGCTTTAATTATACTTTCTCCGAAGCAGTTCTCCAAATGTTAAGCGAAGTATTCCTTTATTTTTACCTAAAACAAAAATGACATTGACATATTGAAGGCTGTTGATGTGATTTGTATTTAAAGCCTTTTTAAAAAATGCTCTCTGTGTCTGTGGTGTAGTTCCATCAAAGGTTCAGACAGTTTGAAGCTGAGAAAACACCTGTGGTGAAAACTGCACAACATTCACACGATGTTTTATTGATGGTCAGCGTCAGCCTGCAGCGCTGGTGCAGGCTGGGTGAGTTTTGCTCAAAGTTCTCACCAGTGGAATCTGCCCCACACACTCCACTGTGTCACCCAGCTGCCAGGCACTGCTGCTCAATATCCAGAGTAATGACAGTTATGCAAACTTCATTTCCTGTGTAATCACTGCGCTGCTCATGCTTGAGTGTGTGTCGGCGGAATCCTGCATGTTAATGAAAGGCTCTCATGGAGTCGTGCTGAGCGCCAAATGTGCGGCTAGAGTGATAGCATCTGTCATCGTGAGCACGACCGAAGCATGACTTGGGCTCACGAATTTCCACTTCCCATCATCGGGCTGATTGTGAATAATTAAGCTGCGTTCACTGGACACGATCATCCAGAGACGGGACGGTCACGACTCGAGCAGGAGCTGCTCAAAACAGAGCGGACCAAGGGATAAATGCAGACAGTAAGGAAATGAAAAAGCTCATGCGATCAGATACAAACTCTTGATTTATTACAGAAGAGAAACGTTGGCTGAAGAAGAATTTTTTTGGCATCAAAAAAGGTTTAGACATCAATATGTCTGTTGTTTGATTCAGTTTTGGGCCTTGGGTCTTGTGTTATTCTACTCTGTGTAACTGACTGCGAGACAAGTTTCCCCTTGGGTTAATAAAGTGAACTGGACTGAGATGAACTAATATTCACTCTAACATTCACACTGATTTCGAGTGTCCTCTTAACCTGCTTGAAAACGTGCACTTGGAGAGAGAACATGCAAACTTCACACAGAAAGACCCTCGGTCATACTGAGATTAGAACTGGTGACCTGCTTGCTGTGAGGCAACAGTGCCAGCCTCTACTCCGCCATGTGGCCCGTGAGTCAGTGGATAAAGGACAAAACTGGAGTGTAAAGTGGGCTTGAGTGGTAAAATGCTATAAATCCATGCCATTTACCTTCTCACTTGGGTTTAAATGCAAATAGATACCAAATTGATTGCTCTATATTGGGAGCCTCAGTGCAGATAGCATTTATTCAAGGCCAGCATTCCCTGTGTCCTGACATTAACTCTTCAGACTGATTAAAACTTGAAGCTGTCTGTCAAAGAGTTTGAAAGATTTGAGTAAAATATGCATGAGCGCCTGTTTAAACGCTTCCTTCAGACTCTTCCTCCATATCCATCAAAGGGACACGGAGAGAACAAGAATAGCAACCTGGGAACCAGCTTGGAGTGGTTTTATACTATATGCAAAAAAAAGATTTCACCAACAAAAATGTCCAGTGTGCGGCTTAGATCTTTTCAAAAAAGGGACACTTCCTTTTTAATGAATATTGTGAGGTTGATTAAAATTTATGAGCTAGACTGACGTGGTGGAAGTGGATGCAAAATGATAGGATTTGGCCCATAGTGACGCAACATGAGTTTGGACTTGAACACAAATGTATATACTAGTCCTGAAGATGAACAACAGTAAAAAAGTGAGACTGAATGGAAAAATGGAGGGGGGAAAAAAGTAAGTTCAGATGACGAAGACTGTTCAGGAAGTCAGATTTCAATAGTTCTTTCATCATCACTGAACCAATGGGAACCAGACAAGAAATCTACAAGTCCAGTTTTTACTGATTCACTGACAGAACTATATGACCTGTATGAATGAGAATCTACACAGATGTATTTATAAACAGTATGTTTAAAAATGTCCTTCAAATAACAAAGCCCCCAAACAGCTACATCTGTTCATTCATTCACTTCATCTTACTCCATTTTTGCAAAGTAAGTGATCAGACAAAATGATGCTAGTCCAACTCTTTTAAGAGAGAGAGGCAGAAAGCTCTCCTGTTGCCTTTTTTCCTACTCTACTACCACATTCAGAGGAAACATCTCTACTCCAGCACCTGCTACAACTACAGTCGCAGTTGAAATCATTCACCCCCCGATAAAAATTTGGTTCACTGGCAAAATGTACAAACTAGCAGATGTTTGCATTAAACAAATCAAACAAGAACAATTTAAACAGCTCAACACAATTAATATTATAAGTGGTTTCTCCAAATCCAACACACAATTTTTTTTTTAATGACGACTGCTGTCTCAAAATTAGTCAACCCCCTTCGTGAAAAGCATCTTTAGTACTTAGTAGATCACCCTTTGCTGTTCTGACTTGCTGCAAATGTGATGCATATCCAGACACCAGCTTCTGGCAGCGTTCCCGAGGAATCTTAGTCCATTCCTCATGAACAAAAGCCTCTACTTCACTAATATTCTTGTGTTTTCGTGCTGCAACTGCCTTTTTCAAAGATTCTCAAAAGGGTTTCAAGTCAGGTGACTGTGATGGCCACTCTAGTATCTTCCAGGACTTCTTCTGAAACCACTTTGTGGATTTTATGTTTGGGATCATAATCCTGTTGGAAGGTCTAATGAGGCCTAAGCTTCAGCTTCCTCACAGACGGCATGATATTTTCCTCCCAGGATTTCCTGATACTTGATTGAATCCATCTTTCCCTCCACATGCTGCAGGTTTTCAGTGCCAGAAGAAGAGAAGCTCCAGAGAATCACTGATCCACCACCATGTTTCACTGCAGGCAGTGACATAGCATTGGCTGAGTATCAGCGTTCTGCTGATAAAAATGTCAATCAACTGTGTTTGTATAGATCCTGCCTACTGTAACTTTAGGTTTTAGGAAAATGTAGTAGTTTTAACACTTAACATTTCACCTGCTGCTTTAGGCTAATCCATCTTAATTGAGTATAGATTTCATACAGTGGTTGTACAGATTTTAACTGTTAGCATAAAAAGGAGTAATGTGTTCATTATTAGACATGATAAAACCCACAAACATCGATGACATGCCTTGACTAGAAATTTAATTTCACCACCCAACAGTGTCAGTATTATTGATGAAATGGCATTTTTAGTTTTTTGAAAAATATATCAACAGGGTTTCCAAATTTCTGGATTTCTGGACCTTGTATCCAATTTCAAAACTACATCTGTAGGGAGGGAGGGAAGGATGGGGCTTAGTTTGAACTTTCCTTTCTCTCTTCATTGTGTGAGCATGTTAGTGACGATCAAACGGTCACAGATGCAACCAAATCCACGTCTCTCTCTTGTTAAAATCTCACACTCTTCCTCAGTCCTTTCAAAGCGGTCTGCAGTGGGGAAGCGCGCCTCGTTAGATCAAATCTGTTGATGGTTCTCCTTCACAGAGTCTGAATTATACAATTAAACTCCTGCATTTTTGCATTTCAAAGACTAAGCTCTTCATCAAAGCATATACACAACTGGGCTCGTGAAAACGAGTGGGTGAATTTGAAACCTGGCTTCAGACGACACAACACTTGCACACATGAAGGAGCATGATTCTTAAACGCAAGCAACTGCTTCGGATGTGTTACACTTTTCCTGTGTCCTCTGTTTTTTTCATCTTTTCAGGTTGTTTACTGTGTGTTTAATGTGCGACGGGCCCCCCCCCCCCCCCCCCCCCCCGCTCATTAGCCTCATTACCTGTAAAAAGTCATCTCTTGAAACTTCCTCCATTAAGGTTTTTTTCCCCTCTCTCTAGTTACTTTGCTCATTTCCTAATATCCTCAGGACCAGTCAGTGACAGAGGGAACAGTAGCTCGGCATCTGCATCTGTATGCGGCTAAAACTGGGCCATGAAAATGACGCTCAGTTCTCATGTTGGGAATTTAAATCTTTATCCCTAAAACTAAGAGCACTCAAAAGAGCAGTGGCTTGACCGAAAGTCATGAAGTGCTGCTTATGTCTTTGTAGTAAATACAGATGTTTGGGTATGAACTGATGCTTTAGGACAGGGGTGTCAAAACGTATGGCCCATGGCCCAGAACCAGCCCAACCCAATCATTTCCACACTTACTGTGATCTGTAACTTGTAAAGCACATGTGTAAATGGTAAACTTTGGCATAATACTGTTGAAATTGCACTTATTTTTCAGAGGAAATGAATATGCTTTCTGAGAAGATACTTCATTAAATGTAAAACAATGTAGTGGCTTGTTGTTAATAGGTTATTATGTTTTTAATTTGCAAATTGTGCTGCAGTATGAACTAAAATGAGTTTGACACCCCTGTTTTTGGAAGATATATTTGCTCACTGAAACACATTTTACTCAGTTTTGAACCACATTACCTGCTATTATTACCCAGTTGTGTAATAATAATTAATAACTACTGTGTATTCCCTCTACTAAAAAGGTTGTCATGCTTACCAGCCAATATCAATCTTACGGTACAAATAATGACACATTAGCATGTTCAGATCACCTTTGAAACCAGAGCATTTGAAATGTTCTACCATCTTAATGTCACATTTAATTGTGTTGCCTTAAATAAAAGTGTCCCAAAACCAGAATCTGGCATGTGTGACAGAAGCTTCCTTTTGTTTAAGTGTATTTAGAGAACATTGCATTATTAGCATAGATAAATTAAAATAACATCAATGCAGTAGATAGAGCCAGGAGGCAGTTAGCGTAGCTTAGCTTAGCTTAGCGTGGATGACAGGAGACAGAGTGTGGCAGCTAATGTGGCTTGTTCAGATGAAAATCTCTACAGATATCACTTTTTTTTAAAAAAAAAAAAAATGAATTCCCTGAATTACTTTACATTCTTATTTTCCCAGGTATGCTAGTTATTGTGGACTATTTGAAAGAGCCAGGCCAGTTGAAATTTTCTTCTTTTGCAGTTAACATAGCTTAGCAAAAAAAAAAAAAAAGACAGGAGACAACCTAATATGGCACTGTTTAAAAGTTAAAATACTTCACATAAGCCAAAACTCACTAATTAACACATTCTCTGTATATCTTGCCATTCTTTGGTTCCCAGGCAACAGGATATAACATGCCTGTTGAAATTCTGTTTGTCTGCTCAACTGAAGGGTCCACATTAGTCACGGTTTCCCAAGCAACAGGATATACCTTTAATTGTTATTCGAGAGAGTGATGTGAGTGAGCAGCTGCTGACTCATGGCGAATGAAACGCTATGAGGTAGCATCAGCCTGCCCACTGAACTTGCAGCCGTGTTAAACCATTGGATCATTTATGTGTTTTTGGTTTTAAAGTCTAATGGATAAGGTGCTGCGTGTTAACTGCTTTGTACTTTGGGCAGGCCAGTGTTTACAACAGCTACCATATTTATGCTTACTTCTAAAAAGCTTTTTCAGGACTGCACTGCCATATGGAAGTGAGAAGATGGAAGAGCTAAATGGCAGGTATCAGGTGTCCTCGTTTGCACCAACTGCTCCTTAAAAACGTGAAGTGTGTATGCCGCCGCAGTGTGTCTCACCTGCCTGGATGCTTTTCCCACTGATGATCTAAGCTGATTTCAAGGAAAATTGTACGGCATAAGCTCTCTTCCAACCTTCGCCTTTGCCATTTGATTGAGCTTCCTTTACAATATGGGATGGAAATGGCAACAGAAAAAAAAGAGGGAGACCTTTCTCAATCACAAACCAACAATGTGTTGAAACCACATCTTTTTTTTACTTCGGGATTATCTTCTGAATTCATTTTAATCTGCCTGTGCACTAACTTTAACTTACCCGGGCTGTAAAAGAGCACTGCCCTAGATGTCGGTTGGTTCTCTTTGTTATCTCCTCCTGCTCCTTATCGGTCCATCTTGCCTACTCATAACATTCCATTATGTATCTGTGATTCCTTCTCACTCAAACTCCCAGAGCCCCTTCCTCCCTTTCTCACTGTCTGTCTTTCCATTATCAGTGAATTTCCACTCTTTTAATCCTCCTGGTGTTGGGATGCAAGCTTTCTCTCTTGCTTGCAGCCTCAAGGTCAGTTTTAAGTTGAAATCACAACCCACAACTGTGACAATGACCCGGAGTTGTGTTCAGGGCTGCTGCAGGTGACGGATGTGTGAGCTAGCACAGATCTTTTTCCTCAGAATTCATGCATGTGAGAAGTTTTGTGAATAGAGAGAATGAGGCCACCAATGGGCCTGTATAGGTTTTCTTCACAGTCTCTGTGCAGATACTCCCCAGGGCTCAGACGAACAGTGAACCTGAAAGTTTGCTGGCAAAATAAATAAAAACCCAGAAATGTTTTATTTCTTTTTTTGTATTTTTGCAAAAACGCATAGTTAGAAACAGCATGGATAAGCTCATGTAGAGGCCAGTAACAACTAACCTCTGAAATGCTTCAAAAACGAGTAGCTGCTTCGTTTTCAGCAACACAAATCTGAGAGCTGCTTAGATGACGAACCGTAGAGGGCAGCGTTACACCTGTCGATGTGCAGACTGCCAGAAATTAGTACACGCTGCATTCCAAAATGTACGAATGTTCTCATCTTGGTGCGACGTTGACGATGTTAGATTTGGAGCTGTGAGTTCACTTTCCATCGGCTGCAGATGCATCAAAGGTTAGATTTCACACCTTGAACTCATTCACCTGTTCCACTCTTTCAGAACAACTTCAGAAATGATTTGAGATGAGATGATGAAAACCAATGAATTTAAAAAAGAGAATGCCCCAAGCAGAGACCACCTGATGACATCACAAGACGCTTGGCTAGGCGCCGAACTTCTCCTCAGGTGCTCCTGTTGTTCAAAAAAAAAAACCACACCAGCCATTGATTCAAGCCTCCCACCTAGAGGAAGGCAGACTCCTCCCTGAGGACGCCACACTTTGTCCAACACATAAATATTTCAATATTGTGTTGAGCACAGTGGTAGAAACTCCAACATCAGCTCCGTATTCCGAACGCCTCCACCCATGAGGACAAATTAGCATTAAAATCGCTCTGCAGAACTTTCGCAGAGCTTGGAGAAGAGCGACTGATAAAGCATGTATAATTTATCACCAAGTACAGTGTAATTAAGACCCATTGGTGTTGACATGACACCAATCTTTTCTTTTATAAACCTAAACAATAAAAGCAGCCATTTTCTCTTTGTGGTGCTCTATTTTTGGAAAGAGGGGAAATACACTTTCCTTATTTTCCAAAGTTTTGCGATTGCAAATGACGTGTCATTGTTCTTTGTATGCTCAGTTGCTTATTTTCTCCTCTCATAGGGAGAGAGAGAGAGAGAGAGAGAGAGAGAGAGAGAGAGAGAGAGAGAGAGAGAGGGACCAGCCGCTGTACCATTGACATTATTGCTCTCACGACTCTTTTGAGCTTGACAACATAATTACTAAAGCTGAGGCCTGGTGCAATTAAAAGCCAGCAGCTGCTGACAGCGAGGGCTTGTATAGCAAGAACACAGCCGGGATGAGACAGGATCTTGACAAAAAAAGGTGGTTTTAGAGAAGAACCGTTTGGGTTTCTTGACAGCTTAGGGGCAGCGTGGGGTGGATCGTGAACCTCAGGTAGTTCATCCATCTGAGTAGGACCTAACATAAAATTCCATGATCCTCAAAAGCTCCTGAACTTACCTTCTCCTACCACAGGAGGGGAAAGTGGAGGAATGAGGTGAAATGTGGATTCCACAATCTTTTCTGACTTGATGGGAGGATTAAAGTAGACAGAATTATTGATTTTAAGCTTACTCGCCGGGAAGCTAGACGTATGTCAGTTCTCCCGCAGCACACAACCCACAATCCTTAGTGAAGATGTTAGAAGATGTTCAGAGACTTGACAGATGTTTTCAAGTGCATTTCATAAAAGGTTTTTCAGAAAGCTTCATTATCCATCTGTACTTGATGTACTTAGTAATAAATGGAAAGTCCACTAAGATAACACACAGAGGAGAAAGGAAATACACCTGCTCTAGAAAATCTCTAGTAATACCACGACCAACTACAACTACAGTTCTTCTGACTCAGCACTTCCTCTTCACCATTTCAGGCATTTTAGCATATTTCATATCTCATTAATTGTTCATTCCACAGCTTAAAATTTAACTGTCAACATACACTGCTTTCAAAAAGTCGCCAAAAAGACTCCAGGAAACCCGTCACACACTAGAACCAGTCACCGAGCCACATGTTTCTAGGGCCTTTGGAGGATCCTGTACGAACTGGGTCCAGAAGAGTGTTTCAATGGTGTATCAGTAATATACTGACATGCCTAAAAATACAGGTACACTGGACACGTGTGTGCAAACATGAAGAATTTCTCTCCTTTGCATTTGTTTGCCAAGTTACTGACAGGAAACAAAAATTGTGAAGGATATTTTTTGAAACTAAAAGTGTTAACAGAGCTTTTCATTTCACAGGAAGTGAATGTGGGCAACTTTCTTCCAAAGTTTTATTTCTGTCTGGTTATTTTTTCAGGGCTCTGAAATGGCAGGGTTTCGTGAAATATCCAGAGTAGAATTCCCGTGTTCTAAAATGTAAACTGTGTGTGGATGTCACCCAACTTTAGAGCATTTACTCTCCTTTTCATCCACCATACTAAAAAGGCTGAAAAATGAGTTTTTTAAGAGAATCCCGACAATGAACTTTGTCACAGCCAAGAAAAGTGGATAATTCAACAGCAGGACCGTCTTGTCATACAGGACATATGACTCAGTTACCAGCTGACGAGGATCTATTTAGATAAAGTCGTGCTCACACACATGCACCACACACTGAGGTGCACATTGATGCATCTGCCTGTGAGCCTGAGACTATGAATACATGGCCAGAGGGAAATAACTGTGTGTGTGTAAAGTCAAAATATTTGTCTCCCTGCATCTATTCATGGTAATGTGTGCCAGCGCTTGTGTGCATTCAGCATAAATCAGAAATCCAATTTCCACTTTTTAATGACGAAAAATTACCAACTTGCACAGCTCGTTAGACAGACTCCAACCTTTCCAGTTTCACTCTCAGAGTGATGGTTCAAACTGTGAACACTGTGCCAGTCTACAGAGACAGACCACAACATCACATCTAAAAGTTCAATGATGGCGGAGAACAGAAGCCAATCATCTGCTTTATATTTACAAGACAGAGAAATGTATCTACCCATTGATTTGCTGCAGTGACACACAAGTGCACTTGAGTTTTGCGACAGTTTGAAGAGATTTGTGACCACAGGACATACTTGAAACAATCATGACAGCGGAGAATACGCAGCTAATGCTGATCGACCAAAGAAAGAAAAAGGACCAGTGAAAAAACAGACTGGTGTTGTCAAACCTTATATGGTA
Source organism: Brachirus orientalis (assembly GCA_016785285.1). Lineage (NCBI taxonomy): Eukaryota > Metazoa > Chordata > Actinopteri > Pleuronectiformes > Soleidae > Brachirus > Brachirus orientalis. Next base: position 612,955 of record JAFBJR010000246.1, read on the forward strand.
CAAAAAATACCCATAATGCTGGATGGATGCTTTAAAAACCCAATTTCAGGGGAAAGTCACTTTCTTTTTAAATGTGTTTAGCAACCGTTTTAATCAGATGATTCCATACATGTAGTCCTTCATGTTATGGCAACCATTGAAAGCAAAGTTCTGACTCACTTCCACATTGATTTAAATGGCAGCCTGGTCTAATTAGTCTGAACTAGCTGCCTGGAGACATTACCAAGGTGACTGCCATGTGGCAAGACTTCTTTTCATTTTGATGCATGAATCAGGTGTTTAACTCCTAAAATGACTCAACTGTAAACACTTTTTTACTCTATATTTTCTTGATGTGAGAGACGATGAAACTTGATACCACACATGAGTACAGGCTTCCATCAGCCTGTTTTTATGCATGTCATTGGTTTGCACCTTCTCATCCTTGTTGTGTGGTGATCTACTCACCTCTGTGAACTCACTCCCAATATTCACTGAACAACAGTAGACGGAAACTCGCATGCATGTGAATTTCATTTTGACCAAATATGTGAAGAGTCTGTTAAAATGTAGAAATGGAAACCTAACTTATAATGATGTTTAAACAGACTTACCGGTAATATTAGTATAACTAGTATTTCGAAGAAGCAATAATCATTTTAAGGCATGCATATTCTGATTTTAGTCAGATTTTGTAGACGACTGAATAGACTGAAGTCTTTACATCATTGGATGTAATAATGATATAATCTTTAACTTGTGAATATAAATGGAATATTCTAAAAATAAGGCCAATAATCAGATTAATCACATCCATGTTGCCAGAGTGCAAGGTATTACAAACAAGCATCAGAATATGAACTGTGTGTTTTTCCATATAGTTTTAAAACCTGAAGCAGCATTAATTTATTTCAGCACAGTGTCACAATAATCCTGCGGAAAACAGTCAGCCCAGAAATAATAGGAATTAAATCTTTCACCCCCTTGAGCGCTGACTCGTGGTGTGGCAAGTCACAATGTAATAGCATTTTCATTAGGGAGTTTATTTATTTATTTGTGGTTTGTTGAAGTGATATGATATTTGTTTAATTATGGCAGTTTGGGTTGTACAACAGCTCAGGAGATGAAAAAGAAGGAAGGGAGGCATTAAATAGAAAATGTTTAATCATCCTGGTGTCAATAGAGCAGTTTCCTTCGGGCATGTTAACAGTTTCCTCTGACTTTAATGTGCTGGGATTTTTTGTTGTTGTTGTTGTTGTTCTTCATCTAAAGCTGCCCTGACATTTTAAACTGCAACAAAATAAATAACTTCTATAAAGTGTTTGTTTTTCCTCGAAAACCACAGACAAAGCTCATATCGCCACTTGAATTTTCATGTCAGGAACTGTTCAGACGTCTTTTCCACTATAAGAGATGTTTAGTTCTTTAAACGAGGAGCTGAAGCAGCAGTGAAGACCTGAGCCGCGTGTACGACCAAAACACCTGCAGCGCTCGCTCCTCAAAACTGACGATAAACACAGCAACTAATGACCTGCTCTGTGCAGTTAATAGAAAGTGTCTGAGAGGTGAGTGTGGTCAACACAGCAGCACAGAAAACATTCATTAATAATAACAACGAAAAGTCAAACAGGAACAGGGGCATATTCATGATACAAGATACAAGGGCAAGAATATGCTTGTGTTTGACCTGCACTTAATTTCCTTCATCAAGAACAAAACAAATCCTACATCTATAAAAATGGTAGTAAAATCCACTTGTGAAATGTCTCATGAAACTAATCACTTCCTATGTGCAGCCAAATTATTTGATTAAATGTAAAAGTTATACACAATAGTTTTAACAAAAGGTTCTCCTGAATAAAATCTATGTATCTTAATTTTTTTCCACCTCTGTATTTTGTCATAGAAAACATTTTCTGACTAAAACCTGGTGTTTGTTTAACAGATTCTTAAGATATTATACACTTAAACTGATGCAGATTTCATTAGCCAAGTCTTTTGTTAAATGGCTAAAATCAGATTTTTTGAAATTCCACACCAAAGTCCATAGAGAAAATCTGTGATTCTACATCACGTCACACAGGACTTGCTGATCCACTGCTGATATCATTTGTTCAGTAACACCTAAGTGACTGAGGATGATTAAGGCTTAAGTGCAACTGACTGATTTATTTAACTGTTAACTGTTTCACCAGTCTGTTGGCTTCTGGAATAAACAGCTGAAGCGCTTCCCTAAACAGTTATTCCATGAGTTAAAGTGAACATTTGTGTCTAATTTGAAAGATATTATGCATTCACATAGGGACATATAGAACAGGTCACACAACCGAGTCTGACTGAACGTTTGCATCAGAAGGGAACATTCACATGTCGTCTTTGTGTCAGGATCCGGGTTCACACTGTTTCCTGTCTTTTATTTTGTGTGGTGTTTTCCTGTTGTTTTCCCCTTGTGCTTGGTTTTTTCAGGAGGCTTGACTGCGTGGCCAGGCAGAGTCCCCTCCCCCCTTCCGCACCTGCAGCTCGTTTCCTGATCACCGCCCCTGCCTTCTTATACCTCGTTCCTCGCTGCTGCAGGTGTCGGCGCGTCTCACTCCTAGAGTGGTAACACTACAGTCGACTCTGCGTTTTTTCTCCACAAACTCTGCATGCCGTGTTTTTTCCTGCTCGACTCTAATTACTTTTTTCTCCTTTTTTAGTCATCCACGGGGACCTCTGTCCAGCCAACCAGTCAGTCTCCTCGCTTTGTGTTCTCCTTCGTTTTTGGCTCAGTGCAGTTCGGATTTTGTTTTTTGTTAAATAAAGACTGTTCCTCCTTCCAACCGCCCTGGCTTCCTCACCTGCTGTTGATCCATACGCATCCCACACACCAATCATCACACTTTGACCATCAACCACCAAACACTGTTCACTTCATTTCTTAATCCAAGCGAATTTTTGTGCCACATTTGAGAGGATTCCCTGAAGGTGACGCTCAGAAGGCAGATAAGGTGATTAATGAGGTCACCGTGACCTTTATCTTTCAACTCCTCGAGTCCAACTGACCTTTTGTGCCATATTTGAAAAGGGTTCTCTTAAAAAAGGTTCTTGAGATTCACGACGACTGGAAGAAAAGATAATACCTCCGGCCACGTCTGTTGCCGCCATGATTGTAGACACAAAAAACAGAAACCTGTGCACGCTGCTCAGTTTTGCCCACCAGCCAGATGGCACAACCGCAAGGAACTAATGAGAAGTTATTTTTAGAAATGGATAATCTTAAAGAGGGATGGATGGGTGTCTCATCCCTTCTGTTGATGTAAAAAATAAAAGAAAGACAGGTTGGGGATGAGATGGAGAGAAAACAGAGTGGTAACGTCTTAAAAGGTCAAGTGGCTGCTTTTTATATATATATATAAAAAAAAACAGGTTAAACCCAACTCATTTCTGTACTTGATCTGGAAATATTAATATATGAGATCACCTCTCCCTGTCTTTTCATGTTATTGCTCTGGTCTGATGTTTCCCCAGATCAAAAAAAACCCTCTCTAACCCAGATTGAGATTGCAGAAAACTCCCTGACATCTGAAGCCAACATTATTCTCAAGAGGCACAGTCACCCAGGTGACTTAATACCTTCATCAGCCCATGTGACCACTGCGTCAGGTGTCCTCAATCTGGGAAATCAGCAGAGTAAATTACTGTGGCCCACTTTCCACACGACAGTATTTACTGTTTCTAAATTGCTTCAGGGTTTTTCTTGTGTGTACACTTGACAAAATCACATATAATCACAAAGCCAGCGTGCATCCAAAAATGCTTGATGTTTGATTGTGTTTTTGAATAAATTCCCAAACTGCAATGCAGTGAAGAAGTGACGAGGCACACGTACAGCTGCAACGGCATGAGGAACGTGGAAGATTTTGTTTATCGGACGCAAACATTTAAAACAAAATACATTTAAATGTTTATTTCAGGTTATATGATGTGAAACCCGAGTTTGTAAACCACTCACTCTCCCACACCAAAGTCCATAGAGAAAGTCAGTGATTTTAAATCACAGCACACAGGAGTTATTAATGCATCCCTGCCTCGATCTGTAAATTTGATCCCCATGGGCTTAAAACAATGATCTTCTCTATGGGCTTTGGTGTGGTTTTTAAACTTCTGTTTGCAGCAGGAGGCTGTCTAACAGCTGCAAACATAATCCCGAGTTAGATTTTATTAGGAGAGCACTTTGTTAAGTGGCTACAATCTGTTTCCAACCAGCAGATATGTGAGCACTTAAAGTGCGTCTGGCTCCCAAGCAGACCCACGAAAATGCAGGAATTCCCTCTTGATAGTACAGTACAGAACTACTCTTCAGAAAACCTGAACTATCCCGTTAAAATATGCAGTGTGACTGATAGGACTTGGAGAATATTGAGCACAAATTGCATCATCTTCTGTCAACACAAGATGGTATCTTCTAATTATTATGATACTGGCATGGAATTAGGACACAGCAAGTTCCGGCTACAATGCAATACAATGATACACACACGGAAATAATTGAAACAATTAATCTGTACATAGGATTAATTGAATGTCAGATTTAATCCCTAGTCCTTAGTCATACAAGTGCTGCAGAGTGTGCAACCATCCAGCCTCAACCTTCATTGTCAGAGGTGTATTTTTTGGCACAGTCTCATCAAAGCCTTTGCATTTCATTTTCCTTTTTTACCTTGGCGCTTGTCAGTGAAGTGTTTGTCAATAAGTGAATCAATGTCACGTCTCTTCATGCCACCTCCGTTATTTCGAAGAAGCCTTTTCTGCACAGTGTTTGTAAAGCAGCTTCAGAGTTTGTTCTCTTCACACATAAATGTTAGAAAATAGTGGCTGAGAACGGGGAGGAAAAATTATGGAGTAACGTTTTTTTCCTACAATCCTCAGCCATTTACGTTCATATTCTGTACAAGCATGGACGAATTGAGACGTTTAGCTGCTTTGGTCCGCACTAAAGCGTGTGCGCGTGTGTGTGCACACATTTTTACACGAGTTGAAAACTAATTTTTAAACATTTGGTGACTTTTTAACAATAAACATTTGGCAAGGTGGTCAGTAACATATTTTCATATTAACATATTAAAGTCAAAAGAAATATTTTCAATTGCTTTACTTCACGTTGTTTGTTCATAAGACAAATACTGAAGCTAAGACAGTGAGAAACCTTCCTGTCTGATGTTACTGTAGGTGATTCACCTGTTCACATTGTGTCCCGTTTCTGTGTGCATGTTCTAACAATGTAGTTCTTGCAGTTTGGTTGAGAGAAAGCCTTCTGAGGACGTTAATCTCTCCTGTCTTCTCTGAACAGTGTTTAAAGACAAGTTAACAAACACAAAGTCTCAAAAATATGCTTCCAATTTGCATATGATTTATTAAAAAGTGATTAGCAGTTTTGTAAGCCACCAGCCTTTCACTAATAACACTCTTAAGCCTCAGTGAAGATAACAAGAGCAAAACACGACCAAACAATGTGATTACAGAATGGCAATTCTTTCAAAATTAAACAACTGCATGCACCGTGAAGTCTGAAAATGAAAAACAAAACAGGGAAATATTACCATCAAACACGCCAAAACCATCACATTTATTCTGTTGGCATCGCACCAAACCTGAGGCTGCGGGTGAAGCAGATGTGCTGCGAAGCGGCTGAACCGACTTTAATTGCCAAGGAAAACATTTAATTCTTACCCTTCAGACAACCTCTCTCCATTAGTCGCTTCTGTAGTCACTTTTCTCTTGTTTCTGAACATCCATTAAAGTACAAGACAGCGATAAAGGCAAACAACGCACAACAATGCAGCATTGATATTCATAATGTGTACAGTAAAAGGCTACGTTACTGAGAAGGTTAATAGAGAGCACATAATCTTTTATTCTCAGAAGATTGCAATTGAATTACCCTCCAAGCCTGAAGAAATAGCTCATCTCAGTCAAAGAACAAAAGGGAAAAGCTGTACAGGTGTTTTCACCGCTGTCCCTTTGTACCGAGACCAACCGAGCAATTAAACACCCCACTTCCTACTTTTAATTTTGACACCCCAAGCCTCTGCTCTCAATCGGGCCTGACACTGCAATTTCAGCCCACTGTTTGTTCGCCTGCACGCATGACACCGTACGACTCCTTTGTGGTTCAGTCCATCAGAAAGTAAAAAAGAAAAGAAAGAAAGTGGATGTAAACAAGCATAATCAGTTCCCCTGAGAAGCTTTCACTGATGGGTTAAACAAGTGCCCTCGCTGCCAGGAGCTATTAGCCACTGTGGCTCCAGCCAACAGCTCTTGACAGAACATGGGAATGTTTAGGACTCAGAGCAAATTTGAAAAAAAAAAGTCCTATAATTGGCTGCGATCCACCAAGTCCCCGAGGCCTCTACATCGATGAATCTTCCCGATCTGAGCCTGAATCCTCGTTACCTTCTGCCAGCAGTGTTGGGTCTGTTATAGACGTCAAATAGCTGTTACCTCATCCTAAACTTCAGCTGGAAACTTAAAGAGAGGTCACGGACAACTGTCGTGGCTCTGCCTTCTCTGCGGACCAGGTCCAGAAAATGTTTCTTTCCTGACTTCTTTCCTAAATCAGACTGGGAATAGAATGTAATTTACAGCCAACCTGCTCTGTTTGCCTGATTTCATGTGTGAACACAAAGCTAAATTAGCCCAGACTCGGGCACTTGTAGCAATTACCCCAACTCAGCTGTAAAAAAAAAAAAAAAACCCTGATTCTTGAGAATTCTTTAAATAATCTTCCAGTTTCCCATAACAGGTCCTGAGTTTTGCCCAAGTTCCATTGGTCAGTTGGAGTTGTGCTCATATTATTTTGGCAGTGTGGGACTGCTGGATACACTCTTGCCTTATACGTTGTCCAGAATGTTCTTGCTTCGTGCCTGATGTCATGGGGCGATACATGGGTGCCCAACTCTAACTGCGTATCAGGATCTGTGTTTTCTTGTGTATATTTGTCTTGTGGTTCCTGAGGCTTCCCATGTGTCACGCATGTGGCAGTGCTGGGTCACGATGACTCAGATTTCCTCCACCTGTGGCCGATCATCTGACTCCTGGTTAAAAGCTCCAGTCTTAAGTTACAAGGCAGGATCCCAAATGAACTGAGGAGAGCAGGTAGGTGAAAAGGTAAATGATTTTATTTACAAAGTATACAGTGCCGGTCCGCGGTAGAACTCTAAAGATATCGGTCAATGGGCTTTCCAGAAAATGTATGTGGTTCTGAGATGAGAGAGGACAGTTATTCAAAAATCCATGGGGGCACCAGCGACCTCATGACCCTCATGTGGAGGATAAAGCGGTAGAAGATGAGTGAGTGAGAGTGTTTGACCAGAGAGGGAGTAGGTGCGCCGATTTTGGTCACAGCATGTATAATAATTTAATACTTTACATGTTAAACTGTGAAGATTTGCACCTGGATCAGCAGAAAAACATCACTAGATACCCATACACACTGGTTTTTACCTGGGGAAAAAAAGGGGTTTAGTTGTTGTACTTTAAGGCTGATCGGACAAATGAGAACATCGATGCCCCCAAATCACAATAGCAGAATGTTGACCCCTCATCAGACGACAAAGCACTTTATCTCCACCGTGCTTTTATTCTTCCTCCTGCTCGGACAGTTCCGGGCCAACGTAACGACACCCAGTGCAAATCACTCCCTGGCCTCACCATGCAATAAAAAAAAAAAAAAATGTACGCTTTATTAGCAGAATAACCATGATAAACAACACCCCACTGACTGTTTAATGGCTTGATCAGTGCATTGACATACAGCCTGTCTCAGACTCTCAGGAGGACTCGCTGCTATCTTTGGTTGTCTGCATAGAACAAATAAAACAAACTCTCCACACTTGTAATCTACGTGAGCACTGATGTGGCCGTATAAAACCTTTATTTCTTTCTGTAACTCACCTCTCTGTTCTGTATACATCGATTTTATTGAGCAAAAATAATCCGTTCTTCCTTCATTGCGTTAGTTAGTGTCCTGTTACAACAGTCTGCTACGGAGCTGCTGTAGAAGGAGCATCTGAAGGACATTAATGTGGTTACTGTGCTGCTCTTAATGAGGCAGCACTCTGCCACTGAGACCACAATGGTCCTTGATGATAAAGCTTCTCCAAACTCTCTCTCTCTCGTGCCATCGCATGTCTATGCCAGAGCTCTCTCTTCATTTGCTAACAGTATCTTCTATGGCGAGACCGCAGACATCAAAACCCCTCATTAACACAATAGGAAGGATTGTTTGTGTATTAATAAAACACTGTCATGAGCAACCTACAGTCTCTGTGTCCCTATTCAGTCTGGATCCTCAAAGAAAGAGAAGGAGGAGGACGGAGACACAAAGAAGAGTGATGATCATAACACAAGGCAGAAGCTGACATTAGTCAGAGGATGACGTAAGTGGACACATCAGCCCCATCGTAATAGACTTGGTCTTAGCCTGGAGAACTACTGGTGCGATTAGTCACCCACTTCCCTCTATCACTGTGCCACAGACAAACAACGCCGTGAGAAAATAAATTAGTCAATAGGAAAAACAAAGATTTCTCAGCACCACAGGCTACAGAGCCTCTCTCATGCCACCTGAGCACTGGGACGAGACTGTGTCCTCATTCTTGGTGAGAAATGAGTGGCAGAAGAACTTCACAAGTGTGCGGTGCAGCTACGCAAACGGAAAAGGTTAAAAATAATGGTTAATAGCATGTGGTCTTAGGCAGAAACAATAGTTTTTCTTGCTACAAATGGCCACATGTCGGGTGAGTTTGACATGTTCTGAAGTCCGGACATTTTCATCATAATTGTCCACAGAAAATGTCCATACTGAATTGACATTTATCTGACATTTTCCAGAGCTGTTGTGTCTTGACATGATGTCGTGACACTCCTTTGTGAGTATGGTGCTCCACAGGTGTAAGGGAATCTACTTTATGGGAAGAAAAACAATGTGTGTCACATGTATTGCTGGGACCAGACACATGGATCCACAGATTTATGTTGTTTGGATGAAATCCTCACCCTGCCATCAACAGATCACAGCTGAGACTCATATTTGAACCTTCACTCCTCAAATAGTCTGCCACGGTTTGCAGACCTTGCACTACAGTGTTTGATTTTCGGAGATGACTGCTTCTTCGGCAGGTTTCTCCCCAGTGATCATACCATACTCATCAAACCACATGTCGGTGAAAAGCTTCAGCTCCGTGTCCCTGACTGCAAACATCCCGGAAAATGAGACGCAGTTTTTCATGAATGAGCCGTAAACTGAATGCAGTAATTTGCATAAAACCAACAAACCTGTTTTTCATACTTTAATCACTACAATCCAGTTGTACACTGCATTATCTTTGGACTGGAACTTGGTGCAACACATTGTCTCACACTTTTGAATTGATTACCAAATCAGTGCAGAAAGCACAAAGGTTTCTTAATGATTACCTAATGAGTATGGGAGAAAATGAGAATGATTTAAGGAGTAAGGCACGTGGAAAATGGCTTTGTTTCCATATTTATGCTTATTTATTTCCCTGTGAGCTGTGCATCCATATGTGCTCAGACGTTCCCCTGTTACAAAACCATATCATTCTTTATAAAATGCACCTCTGGCCCGCTGTAACTGCCAGAGTTCGGCACCTGTTAGTTAAATCCCCATCTGTCTCTGCAGAAAAACAGACGAACGTCAACAACAGGAACTTTCTCAAAAGTGCCAAAATGTGGTGTCAAGGCAGCATCTTTGGATAGATTGTTCCTGTGCTCGGCTGCACATGCAGCAGTGGCGAACAGTCACGCTGCAGTCGGTGTCCTCAGCCATCGCAACAGCAATAATGAATCTGCTTTCATTTCCAATTAAAAACGTTCCTAATAGCATTGCGGTCACATAGATCAGCTGGGAGCATTCTGCACCGAGGCATCAAGAGGGATTTGGATCGGGCTCATCGCACACTGGCTCTGAGTGGAAACATAGAGGAGCTGATAAGTAAATAGCCCATGACAGATTTGTGCTTATGCATGTGTACATGAGCACGTCAAAGCAGAAGTGCCTGCTTTTAAGAGCCAGCTTATGTTTCCATAGCAGCCAATAATGACGATGTCCGTCTCCATCCCAGCTTGGCGTCCGTCCTCCTGTGACTCTTGCTTTTTTCCCTACAGAGGTGGACAGAAGACAGGTTGAAGTTTTCCTGCAGGTTTTCTTTTACTTGACACCTGGTACGGCTGGTGGAGGAAATTCAACATACAAGAAAGCTGTAAAGATTTGAAAACCACCCAATGCCATTTAATCCCATCACCCACAGGTATGGTTGAGTATACAGTTGTGATTGAAAAGTGAGTCCTGTCTGTCCAAAAGACTGACGTTCATATATTATACACTCACTGGCCACCTTTTAAGGTATTAGTGCTGTACCGAAATACCCGCTGTCTTGCATTTCCTGTCCAAACAGTGTCATAGTCTGCATTGCACACACACTAGTGCTCTAATGAAGTCACTTGCCATGTTTGAAGCCTGTCAGGTGAAATGTTGGACAGATATGCAAGGAACTGGCAGATTAATATAATATCCACTGATGCTGTTTGCGTGACAGGGGGTGGAATTGGCTTTTTTTAACAATATATCTGTTACATTTCTTATCCAAACAATGCTCAAGTCGACCCTGCACACACTGGTGCTCTTCTTAAGTCGCCTGTCATGTGACTCGTTGGACAGTAATGCAATTCCTTGCTTTTATAGATAATGTGTACTGAATAAAAGGTCCTGTGACAATGGTGTTATTGAGGTCATCCGAGTTACTGTTGCCTCTCTATCATCTCTCACCAGTCGGGTCATTCTCCACTGACCTCAGGCAATAAGGTAAGAGTTTGCCCAGAAAACTACTGCTCACTGGATCCTTTCTCCTTTTTGGACATTTGAGACTGTTGTGTGTGAAAATGCCACTAGATCAGCAGTTTCTGAAACTCTCAGACCAGGCTGTCTGGCACGAACAACCGTGCTACATTCAAAGTCACTTAAATCACCTTTCTTCTAAATTCCGATCATCCTGACCACGTCTTCATGCCTGAGTTGCAATCATGTGATTGGCTGAATGGATATTTGCGATGACGAGTAGTGAGCACTTAAAGGAGTAGCCGGTGAGTGAATGGTCAACTTATATGTGCTGTTTTTCCAGATACATTTTCACTGTCTCTCAACCATGATTCATACATTATGTACACAATTTAATTCCAGTTTGTGAGAATTATTGACATCAAATGTCAATGGGAGTGCAGATTGAAAAAAATGTGATGGCACATGACGTCATCCCTCTGTAAAGCAAGATTTTTAAAACATTTGAATGCATATTCAATTTCTACACACGCTTACCCGCGGGACCTTTATGTCGGATATAAATTAGCTCTGGTGACCCAATGAAACCTACATGCGCCATAACCACTGAACTACAACAAAGGAAATATATTATAGATTTGCTGAATATCAGTCATAAGCTCAACTAATGCACAAGACAGAGAGTCAATAATGGCTTTGAGAGAGCCAGAGAGAGAGGGAGGGAGAGGGGGACCCAAAAGGCAATCAGGAGTCCATATTAATTATGCTAATGATTTGGATTTGCTACTTCATTAACCACCATTTTGAGCTGGATGATCACAAGGGTGGCTGTGCATAAAGTCTCCGTAGCAACTGTGTGGAAAGGAAAAAAAAATAAAAAAATCAAACAGATGACACACTGTGTTTCTGTGTGTGTATGCGCGGTACATGTGTTTCTGTGTGTGCATGTATGTATGTGGGCACACACGTGCTAATTACTGCATCTGATAATTACTGCAGAGACAGTCAGCAATCAATTAGATTCTGATGCTAAATAGATGTGAGGGGATTGCGCTGTATGTATCTCAGCTGAGCGACAAATCAACGTTTGTGTCCCTTAATTAGTTTTCTGTAAGTGTTGTTTTGTATCATGAGAAATGTCAGCGGCTGCGTCGGATTCAGATCATTTTCCCGCAGGAACAGCAGGTGGGAGCAGAGTTCAGCTGAAGTTCTGCATGACGTCCCATCAGTTCTCGTCTTTAACTCAGTGAAATCTCATGAAAGCCGAGGAAAAGCTGTGATTTTTGGACAGTTTTTGAACAGAAATATGCAAAAAAAAAAAGAAAAAAAAAGGCTTGGAAACCACGGTGCATGAACGTTGTACGCAAACATGCTCGACGAAATGATCCTTTTTCAAAGTGCAGGAATTATCCAGGGGGTGTGTGAGGCCTAAGGAAAAGCAATTCACTGTCTATCTGAAAATGCATGAGACAGACTCATTTCACTCGAATTACAAGCACTTGCCTGTAGTCCTCAAGATGAGAAAGAGGATTTTCATTTAATATTTAAAGAATGTCACTGTCATCCTGCAGCAGACCTTAAGTTTACCCCAGTTGTTCACGTTAAAAGCTACTCAAATTGAAATCATAACTGATGGAGGATGAAAGCGGCAATAGATGAAGCTGTCAAAAAGTAGCCGAGTCATTTTATCTCGATAGTTGCCCTCAGTGCAGTAATTGATTCGCCTTTGTTCTGTAAACAAACGTGGCGTGTGGCCTGGAGAGGCATGCGTGAGTCTGATTTAACAGCACAGCAGAATTCTGAGTCCATTTTTGAATCTACTGCCTCTCGATGTGCACATTTGACAGCAGCTGATGCAACTCTTCAACACTAACTCAGCACTGTTGCATGTCTCTACATCGATTTCTCACACTGTGAGTTCAGGTTGACCCATCATTGCTAACTCCCGTCACACGGTGGTGGACGGTGCAAAGGTCTCATGCTGGGACTATTTTCTCCTGAAGTCCCCAAGGTTTTCCAAAAGAAGAAGAATGTGGATGACAGTAGACAGTGAAAAATAAGTGCTGTAAATGTAAAATCTCCAAATTTTATAATTATTGACCTGAATTATTGTCTTTATTTAAAATAAAGTTAAACAATTTCAGTTTCTTAAATGTTAGTATTGTCTGGTTTGTGTTCCTATGTGTATTATATATTAAAATAAGGAGGTTTTACACATTTAGTGAGACGAAAAATCGGATTCGTACTGGAATAGCTCAAGGTAATTGATTTGGGGAATTGCTTCAATCATCAGCTACTGTGGTACAGGAGGTTATTCAGTGTAGTCATAGTGAAATAAAGTTAGGATTAGGAAAAAATAATAATCAGCACAACAGGAACATTCTTAGAGATGTTTTTTTATTTCTGTTTTTACAGAGTTTTTTTGTCACAACAAAGTCAGCAAGAGCATCTTTAATTTCCCCCTCAATTACATCAAAGTAATTTATCTGAACGCAACCAAGGGACGACGAGCATTTCATAGCATAAAAGCAGAGGCAGTATCTGACATGCAGCGATACAGGCGTTGTTGTTTTTTAAACCAAATCCAAGGTGAAAGGAATAATAACAGCCTCCACCATCCAGTTTCAACTCCAACCCCCCATTTACCCTATTGATCTGAGCCCCAGGAGCCCATTTATTACAAAACACACCGAGAAGCTGAAATGAAAAAGGAATTTGAAATCTCACTCCAAGGGTGGGGGAAAAAAAAGTCTAAAATCGCTCATCCTATTACGTGACGTTACAGTCGCTTCAAAAAAGGGAGTTCGTTAACAGATTTCAAAAAATTGCAACATTCAAGTCTTTCGAGTTAGCCAGCATGGTGATTGGTCAAAGAATACAGAATATCTTTTTAAAGCATTAGCAACATAAAACTTGTCAAAAACAACATAATGAGATATGTACGTGGGGCAAGTAGAGGTGGAAAAATCAGAGCTCTCATCCGTTCTCATCCTGTGTTTCTAAAGCGTGAATATTGGACAGGAAGTAGAGTTTGGTCCAATGAAAAGAATTCAAGGTGGAGGACGAGGTCGCACACAGAAAAGTGTATTTACTTACACTTTGTAACCTTTCTTTTCAATGTATCTACTACAGTACAGTGCAATTACTGTTCATGAGATTAAACCCAGGCCATACCATAACTTATAGTGAAGACCTAAAAATATGAACACACTATGTATCTTATCATCATCTGATTACTTTACAGATTTAAGAGAAAACTGCAAATAAGAGAGGTGCATTTAAGTGCTAAAGCTCTGCGTTTACATTATAGAGTTTGAGATCTAGTCTGCAGTGTTTTAGGATCCACGTATAAAAGTGTTCCCCCTAGTGAATGGTCCCTAAGGGAGACGTGACTGTACTCGTGTTAAATGGTTACAAATGGAGGCCAGAGGAAGAGTAAATCCTATGGAAAACAAAAAACAAAAAAAAAAACAGTGAAAATCAAATAAAACAATTCACCAGACAGACAAAATGACCTTCCGACAAACAGACAAAAGCAGTGTTAAGACAGGGATTGATGAGGGTAAAAGGGATATGTCCGTCTTCTGTCGGGGGACCACTGCATCCATCCGTCCGTCTGTCCACTCACCCACCTGTCCAGCCACCACCTCCCACTTAACGATATTCTCACTTGAGCAGAGCCTTTATGGCATCACTCTCGGCAGCTTCTAAGGCAGTGAGGCCGTTCAGTCCTTTACAATCCTTGTCAGCTCCCTGTGATGACGAGAGATAAGAGGGACGTTAAATACGCTTAATATTAGAACCAAGACTGTAGTTTGTAACATTTAAAATATAATATATATACTGTATTAGGGCTGCACTTTACATCATATCAACATATACATACCGCAATTGAGTCAAGTCAAGTCAACTTTATTATCAATGCTGCCATATGTACAGGACATACAGAGAATTGAAATTGCGTTTCCCTCTTATCCCCAGTGCAAACAGCAATAAACATGGAATGTATAAGTAAAAGTATAAGTAAAAGAAAAAAACAAACAAGTTGAAAGACATCAAAGAAAAGACAGTGGCAAATCTGGAAGATATAAATAGTATAAATATGGCAAATGTGGTGGAATGACCAAAATATAAACAGAAATGAGTCTAACAGTATCAGGATGACAATATGGCACAGTATAAACACAATTATCAGTATACATATAAATATGGGAATATGGCAGTATAGACAATTTACAGTATAAACAGTGAGGTCTATCAAAAATGAAATATGTATACAGAGTAAACTGACAACTTATTACAAAATTACAATATTTCCTGTAGTGAACAGTGTGCTTTCACTGTTTCCTCCATTATTTATCGTTTCTCTCTGCCCAGTTCTGTATCTCGCACAGACTGGAGAGAAAGTTGAGTAAATGAGCTGACCAAACTTGATTATTCTTCACTCCTTTTACCAATCTCGTCTCATGAGGAGAGACACGTCCATCCCACTTTGGATGGAGCAGCTCTCTTATCTAGAAACATGGCAAAGTGTATTAGTTCTCTGCCTCCTGGTCTCACCTCTGGATTGTCATGGTGTCGGAGTCGCAGTCTTACAAATCTAAACCATCTCTTAGTTATGCTGCTATAGACCAAGACTGCCGGGGGAATTAAACATCTTGCAGGCTGCAGGATCCAGGTCCAATTTTAATGTTATTATTATCACTAACAGTAGTATTTCTGACATTATTATTATGCAAGATTAAGACTGATTGTGTGAACTGTTGGGTTTCTCATCTGTCTTTAATATTGTAAAGGTTTCAGTCTTACCATAAACAGTGTCTTGAGATAATGTATGTTGTGATTTGGTGCGATACAAATAAAAGTGACTTGAATCAGGCCTGACCGTTTTTTCTCATCTCTCTCACTCTGTGTATGTGTCAGTTTCAACTACACCTAAAGGAATTATAAATAGTAGCTTTTCCCATAAGACCTTGACAATTTTGTAGCCAATTTTAAAGCAGTGAGTGAGTCTGAATACACTATAACAGCAGAAAGGGACAGCTGAACGGTGCAGGTATTTTAAGCCAGAATGAAAGTGTATGCAAATCTGCAGAGGTCCACGTGATGTAACGTGTGTGACATATACAACCATCCCTGCAATTTGTTACAATACATGCTGGTACCCACACATGAACCACCCAGGACTAAAAGAATACATGGACAACAAAAGGGCCAAACACAGGAACACGACGCTGGAATGTGAGATCATATAGATTCATGGAATGCTCGACTGATACTGACCCTCATCTTAGTATGAATACAACTGAGGTCATGTACACTAAAGCAGAAATCCGTAGTGACTTTCCAAATTCCGTGAGACGCTTAGTGACCAAATCCTAACAATAGGTGGAATATTCAGGAACACTGATTAAAATGGATGTGGTTTCTGCATTTGCAGTGTCATGAGAGCTTTTCAAACGCTAATAACACCCAAGTCACACGTTGTCAGCTATTAATTACCTTTAACTTGAGTTAGACATGTTTTGGAAGAAGAGCTAGTCAACTGTTAAGAAACAGGGCTTACATTTTCACTCCTCTGCTTGACACATTCATGCTTTCCTGACAAGATTCTTGGGTAACAAACTGCTCTTATCAGTGGATGGTGGAGATGAGATATTGCTATAAAAAGGCAACAGTGAAAGTTTCTGTCACCTTCACGCAACTACAGTTCGTTCAGAGAGCACTTGCCTTTCAGCCTGTCTCTTTATCTGGAGAGCACATGCAAAAAAAGTAACAGGCGCTAAGACACAAATCCACTGAGCTCTGAAGGATAACAGGAATGTGAACAAAGATTGAAGTAATCATTTGGATTAGTAAGGACAAAAAAAGCAAACACAAAAAGAGAGAGGGGTGCGACAGGCAAAGTGCTGAATGTACAAGTAGTGACAACCAAATTAATGGGAGAGAGAGAGAAGTAGAGGGGCATGTGGTGGAGAAACATCCCTTTGTTTTGCTTGCCAACCTCAGCCTCTTAGCACAGGGCTTACAGAAGCAAGGCAGATAGTGTCTATTGTTGCATGGGGAAAGAAGGCATTAAAAACAATGTGACCCAATTCAAGAGCCACGAAGTGTGAGGATGCAAATTTCCACCCTGCAACTGTGCACATTGCAAGCGAGACAGATTTTGCAAGGCTCAGTGGGTAACCTGACAGATCTACATCTCAAACTGGGGAGCACATGACAGACACGGACCACGACCTTTGATGGTTTGGTCCATTCAAAATTTCAATATCTGCACCAGTCAACACTCCGATTCTGGTGCTACGTTTGAACTTTAAAGACACTACTGACACCTAGTGCAAAGACAGAGATCTAGATTGATTGCCATTTAATTTCATGCCAAGGACCACGACCTTTGAACTTGAGCACATGACAGACAACATAAAAAAAAAAAAATGGTTTGGTCCATTCAAAATTTCAATATCTGCACCAGTCAACACTCCGATTCTGGTGCTACGTTTGAACTTTAAAGACACTACTGACACCTAGTGCAAAGACAGAGATCTAGATTGATTGCCATTTAATTTCATGCCAAGGACCACGACCTTTGAACTTAGGATAAACAGCTTTGCTCTGTACTAAAGGTAACAAACTCAGTGTACAAGCAGATGTTTAATCCTCAGAACTACACCTCTTCAACTCAACATTAACCTGGTCAACTGTCTAATTCTGTGGCTATTTAGACAATATGTGTCTTGCAGAGAATAAATTAATTCTTAACCATAAATAATGTGATTTAAACCTTGTTTCATAGGTTCCCCTTAATTTTCATATCTCAACTGGTTGAGCTCATCAAAAATACACAGATCCGCCAGTCCACAAGTTAATGTTGTCACAGATCGGTGCAGTTACCTCCTGGAATGTGAAAATGTATACTAAATGTCCAAAAGCAATCATGTAACTTCACTGTTACATGATTTCAGAATCAGAATCAGAATCATAATCATGTCAGATGTAAGACAGGTTTCTCAGTGAAACAAGAATTGTACTTCTCTAATAATGCTGTCTGTAAAAACAATGCTAACTCAAGTGAAAAAGTGAAATGTATTTGTAGTATTAGTAGAACTTTTTGATTCTCCAGGTCTCTTGTAAGCAGTCATTGAGCTCTCAGTGGTTGGTTTGGTGAGGTAAAAGGGAAGCAGGAAAACCCCATTCCATCCTTCCAGCTCTGGGGAATTAATTTAGCAGGTTCAAGATCATACCTTGTATCCCACTCATACACCCACTACAGGCCTCCTTTGCATGGCAGGAAACAACATTACAGCTTGACCCCTGACCTTTCATGATGGATATCATATCTGCCAGGGAGCCAACGAGTAATCGATCTGACAAAATACTGCTCTGAGTGTCCACCTTTTTTTCTAGGTACAACATTTTCCCAATGATTGTTCCCTTCTGGTCGCTACACATCTAAAAAAGGTATTGCAGCCTATCTGTAACAGATTGATTGTCTCTATGGTTACCTATGGAAGAGCTACACTAACAGCCCTGGGTCTAGGCATCCCTACTGGCCATCCAGCTCAGCTGCATCCTCCCAAACACAACAAACTGTAATAAGCTTCCCCCAACTTAAATAATGACCCCTTACAAACACCTCCCTGTCCAAACATTACACACTCAGACAGTGGCCAAGGAAGAGACAGTCTAATGAGCAACAACAGACTCCTAGTGAGCCTCTTCAGTCAAAGGGAGATGCATCATCATACTGGATTACAGAGCCATCCACACAAAGCAACACCAGGAGAGTAATGTAATGCCACTGACCTACCAAGTGTCCATTAAGTTTTTATTTTGTGACCAGGGAATTGAAAGGTCTCTCACGTACAGGTCTAATATTGGGTGATGGCAAAACCCTTCTGAAATCCAATACGTAGATCCGATTACTGACTTGATAGCAGCATTCATTACTGACCTAAACCTGTTTCGGGTAAACTACAAGTAAAAACAAGTACATCAGACCGTCTAAAAAGTATCTGCTGAAATGTCCAGCAAAAGGCCCTGAAACCACTTTGAATGCCTTCTTGACCAAACAGAAAAAAGATTAGATTACAGTAGACTAGATTAGAATACAATAGAGCTAAACTGGATTCCAGGATTTGGGTAGCATTATCCTGACATGAGAAATGTGTAGAAAGTAGGTTTACAGAAGCAAAAAAAAAAAAAACTCAAAAATATATTAGGAAGTTTTAGGAAGAAAATCTGGTCAGCAAATTCACAGGAAGAGGATATCAAAATCACAACTAGCAAGCTGTTTTGGTTTTAAAAGTTTTGAGGACTGAGAACAAAACAGCCATTTCTTTTCTGTACCAAGGACAACAATACAGAGACCTTTAAGGTAGGGTTTGAATGAAAAGGCAACAAATAGGGACCGGTTTGAAAAATAATGCCACATTTCTTTTGAGTCAATACTGAACACAGTCAGGAGTGCAGGAAAAGTTGTGTGTGCATTCAAGTGTGTATATCCCTTTGCGCCTTTTTATTGTCGACTTAAAATTAACTGGCTGGCCTCCACAGGCTCCAGTCAGCAATCTTGTATGGGTCACCTATTGGGGTTAAAGGATTTTAAATAATTCATCGCAAACAACAGCGTTGCATGCAGTCAGGGCGCAGTGAGGGGCAGTTCCCAACAGAGAACCAAGCCATTTGCGCTGCCAACACAAGAATGTCTGACAGTACAATTGGCACAATTCAGTTTCCCCGGAATGCTTGCCCTCTGGGTGCTGCCACACAGAGTGTGGCTCTGGGACAATCTATTCATTTCATGTCAAGAGCTGTCACAGGTATATGTATTGAGATCTGGTCCCTGTGGTGATGGATGACCTTTTGGCTGCATTTGAGTGTTAATCCATGTTAGTGCTTGGTGGAGATGAGTACAGAGCCACACACAAGAGAAATCCTTTGCTTTAGTTCTATATGTTCCCATCATAATCCCTCAGTTTCAGATTCCTCTTCAGATTAGGTACACATGTGAGCAATATTTTATTTATTTTATTATTTTATTATTTCTTTTTAAGGGTACAATTAAATTTTCCACTGCAGATTTATCTTTGTATAGCTGTCTTATCAGATGTTAAGAGTTATTGCCACTCAGGAGAGTGAATTATGGCTGTGAACATTTTAAGGGAAAAAAAAAACAATGTCATCAACAATAATGTCTTAAATTTATTTTCATCTTCAGGACAACATGACATTTTAAACCCGAATACTATAATTGTGATGTGGGAGTGGCATGATGACAGTTTGGAACTCCAATTAGGGCTTTACATAAACGTCTTGTGCTGCCATGTTTCTACAGCAGCCTTCACAGACAAACCAGCCAGAGTGTGAGTTTTGCGTTATGAATCAGAAAATGACTTCACAAATAGATATAAATAATACATGCTTTCTGGTATGCAAAGGCCACCATAGATGCTTATTAGACATCATCAATTCTTACACACTTGGACTGTAAAAACAAGGAAACTGTAATAAACTGGCAATTTCTAGTTATTGTTAAAACAAACTAATATCTCTAGTTTCTTCACTGATGCCAACAGGTTACCTTCCTACTCCCTGGGCTGTCTGTTAGCTGCCAACTCTTATTACAGTTGCACAGTGTAAACAAACAATTCATTAAATCAGTGTTTCTGTAAACAAAAAGAAACTGTGATGCTTAATTGAATTGATTTCTTTCCTCCACCCGTATTTTTTTTTAAATTATTTTTGGCAATGGCTGCTGAGTGAAGTCACCAGCTGACAGAAGTAGCAAGCTGCTGGCCAGCAGGAGGCCAACTGATGCAAGGGTACAGGCATGTGGCGAGTGAAAATTAAGAACGAATGCAACTAGTTCCAACACATGTTACTATATTCTCTTTTCAAACATCTGCATCAAAGTGCAATGTAAAATTAAACTAAGAGAAAAGTCTTTCTAAATAGTGCAGAAAAGGAGAGGATATCCCTGTTTGATAGTGTGATAGTAACTGAAAGGTCCCTTCCCTTTTTGTGTTACTTCTATAATATGATTATTAACAGGGGCTTTAACTCACACGCCGCTTCATTTTGCCTGTCTGAGAACAGCTGTCTGAGCTTACCAACTTACCCACAGCCCCCAAATATATATCCCTGCATCTCATATGCACATCTCGGTTTGCAGCAGACTTTAAGGCAGACAAGTTATGTCCATGACATCATGCTGTCCTTTAGGATGCAGGCGTTGCTGGTGCTCAACTTGTGGGGTCAAGCAAAAGTGAATGTATATGTGTATCTGATTATTTATAAAAGGAATATACAGTTTTTGCGCTACAATTCTGTTGCAGCGGAATGTGACAAGGAATGCGAGGCTCGTCTTCCACTCTGAATTTATGGCCGACACGAGCCAAGCTACAACCATAAAAAGGATAACTATAATAAATCAGGGAATTATACGCTATACAGTACACACCTGTTTCTTTCTTATGACCCTCCTTGACTATTAAATGACAGATGAGCGATGACACTGATGAAATAGGTACTGAGAGATAAGTCGCTATTATGACCCCCCTTTTGTGTGTCATTCATCGCCCATGGGGCCATCAATTCCACCGCAGCCCAACTAAATTGGGCTTCAGAGAAAAAGAACTGCTGCAGCCTGGATGAACAGGAGAATCTATCATTCATATGCACACCACTGGTGTCAAAACATTCTGGTGAAACATGCAAGAAGTGGCACTGACTTTCAGAAAGAAAGCTCGTCCTCCTGTTTGACTTGTGTTGGAACTGAATGAATGTGTTTTCTCAGGGTGTATGGGCTGAGCTGAATTAGGCATCTATTGTGGTTAAGTTTTTTTCATTTCCACTTACATTACAACATCCACCAACAGTTGTGCCTGACACGGTGTTATTTCTCTGCTCACAGAGGTCACTGTGTGTGCACATACCCATGCACATCGCTCTAGTCAAAGCAGCATTTGAGATAGTTGAGCAGCAAAACAAGCGAGGGTGGCCGGAATGAAGGGCGGGGGAGGAGAATTACATGGACAAGCATGAATGCTTAAAAACACAAAACAAGTAAACAGCAGCATGAAAATTCTAGCACAGCCTGTATGGGACTGTGTTAAAGGGGCCTTTTGTCCTACGAGTGACCTCATTAGCACTCGCGGGCCACACTGAGCCTGAAAGACACCAGGCCACATCGGCAAGCAAATGCGCGTGTATATGTACAAATGCATGAATGCGTGCTCAAATCAGGATACAAACCTTTTCTAGCAGGACCTTGACACAGGGAAGGTGACCCTCAAGACAGGCACAGATCAGTGGAGTAAAATCGTGTTTGTCAGGAGCCTGAGGAATGAGTTGATGGAGAAGTTAGAGACAGAAAATACAACAAGATAAAAGTGAGGAAAAAATGTTTGATATAGCAGCAGATAATGGCCACTACCCACTTTTATTTTCAAACCAGACAAAAGAAAAAAAGAAAAAAGAAAACTGAAAGTGAGAGCTCTTACTTCCTCTCTTTTAAAAGCCCTCTTCACTTCAACACTATATTTATTTGCCAAATAGGGCTGTAACAATGAACTGACTGTTATTCAACACTAGTTATTGCCTGGTATTATGATCAATGATTAAGTGGTTTGAGTTTTTTATATAAAAAAAACAACTTTTTGAATTTGAATGTTTTTTGTTTTGAAATGCAAGAAACGTTCATAACAACACTTATCACATCTTTTTTCTGATTATTTATGGACCAAATACCCAATTGATTAATAGTGAAAATAAATCATAGTGTCACAATAAAACAAAATATAGTTGTTGCCCAACTAACATATACTCTCTTTTTCTGCCAGGCCACCCCTGGATAAATGACAGCATTTTTGGAAAAACAGAACAGACTATTGAGGCTCAGGGAGTCAATCAGATTAAATGTGAGGTCTGGTAAGCCTAGACATCTGTTGAGTGAGTGAATGGACAATGGCTGCAACATTCTATGGGATTTTGAATAAACCCAAGCAGCTTTGATATAAGCAAACCTAACCTCATCAAGCAAGTTTGACAGTAAGCAAAGACAATGTGGAGAGACAGACAGACACTTCCTTTTTTTTAAAGAAACATGATGTGAGCTGCCAGTTGTGGCTCTTACATTGATATCTGCTCCCATAGAAATAAGGAACTTCACCACATCTGTCTGACCAAAGTCGGCAGCGACGTGCAGAGGCTTCCTCCCACCATCCAGGGTCCGGTTTACATCCTCAGTCTAAAAGAGAGAAAAGAAATCCAAAACATTAACTGACATAAATACAATGCTATAGATAGAGAACCAAAAAGAGCACTCTAAAAAGGAGAGGGAGGAAATCAATTTACTTAAACAGGAACTATCATAGCTGATAGAAGGTTCAGCTGAACTTTTGCGTCCACGTTGTGGAGCTGTTAAGCTCAGACTGTTATGAGGAAAAAACAGGCCACCACCTTGTGGAAACCCTTTACCACACTAACATTACACATGTGTACACATGTGGCTCTCCATTGACTAGTGTTAAGAAGTCCTGGTTTCAAAATCACTAACATTTTCTGTCAGTATGTGCCTTTGGTAAGAGCTGTTTTTATGACTCCCTATATACACATATTATAAAAGCACCCATTTGTGCAGCAGGGTTATAAGTTCAAGTAAAGTTTAGGTGGAATTAACAAGTCTGTCTTTTTTTCATTAACATTATGTTTAATATTTAGAATATTCCATTTGTTGCTTAAAATTGATTGAGTTCAATGGAGAAAAAAAAAAAACACGTTGGCTCCCACCCAGACATAACACATTTGAGCTGTTTTTGCAACAGAGGTGCGACAAATAATCAATGATCGATGATTTTGATGACCGACGGATTTTCTGATTTCTTTCTCCATACAATAAAGAGGTCATTAAAAACTGAAAAATGTTGGTTTGTGGACAAATCAAGACATCTGAGAACATCACTTCAAGATTTAACGAATTATGAGCTATAATTTGCGCTGCTGTGGCTGACATTTCTATTTCAAAGTTATTCACTACAGCTTTCAGGTTCTCATACAGTCAGAATTTAAGATCTGCCCATGTCTGCAACTGACAAAATCTAATGGAAGTTATATCAATCACACCTGTCAAAATTTTCTCAAAAATGTCTTGATGTTTAATAATTTTCTGCATAAAAATGGATGAAAGTGGGAGGAAAAGGATGAATTAACTCACACATAGTTAAGAGGATAAAGGAATAATTTTCTTAAAAGCCCTGGAAGGTAGAAGAAAATCTTGTTAAACAAGGCCTCCCATAATTTTTTAACACCCAAACTGCAGATGGAAAAGGTACCTGGGTTACATTATTCCACCACGGAGAATCAAATAAAAAAGCAAGGGACAGGTAATGGTAGATTTGAGAGATTTTGAGAGATTATATTTTGTATATAGTTCCTAAAATATATACAAAATATATTACTTCCCTGGCCATAGTTCCTAAAATACAGTTATATGAATCATAAGAGATACTACATAAATTTGACAGTGAAATTGACATTGAATTCTGCACAGTTTGACTTGTGCTGGCAGGAAAAGCAGATGTAGTAGCTGTGATAGTTAAACATCACTGAACTCAATTTACATTTGCAAATACTAAGGCCCTGCTGGTTTTGTGAATGATAGGTTCCATGGACAGTACAGAACACCTGCGTGGAACAGAGGTAGTTTACTACTAATCAAAATATTAGAAAAAAAAGTATTTACCCATACAATGGTAATTTACTAATTCAATGCACTATTACAAATATTCTTTAAGGTACATTGTTTCCCCTTAATTTTAACTGTTGCCATTTTCCTGTGGTAAAATGTATGTAACGACCATGTGCACACAGAATGACTGTCCATGACTGCACCACTGCCTGCCGCTAACTGCCTCTCACCTTTATCACTAACTCCACTGAAGGTCAAGTACACCACACTGAAGACAATTCATTATACACTCATTCCCACTGAATCCATTAGCAATGATGGATACTGAACCTCAAACCCTTCTAATGCGGTTGAAATATTACCCCCAATGGCTGCACTTCCAAGGATGATAAAATAGAAATAGTTTCATTTCCACTATAGAATAGGGATAACGTACTTCAGTTGTTTATACCTTGACTTTTGCATATAATGAAATGGCTTTAAGTTTTAATAACACCATCAGAAATGAGAAAAGACTGAGAATGGAAAATTCAACCATGGGAATAAGAGAGTTTCAAATCCAAATTTATTTATTAGTCATACATTTATAAATCAAATACTGGGAGGAAATGGCAAAAATTGAATGTTTTATTTTTTCATTTTAAAAAATTACTTTTAAACTTAAAACTTTTTTTTTTTTTAATGAGTTTATTAAAAACTATAACTACTGGTGGTGAGAACACAGAGAAATTTTAATTTCAATTTGAGTAATTATTGACTACAATAATGGAGTTATATACACTTAATACCAACTTATATACCAATGCAATGATATAAATTACAAATGTTAAACCCTACAGTGGTTAGTGTGCGACAATGAAGAGACAGATTGGGATCATCAGACCGTTGGTAGAAAATAAGATTACCAAGTTCTGGGGTTGGTCTTAATGTTTTTTAACTTGCAAATATGCATGTGAGCTCAAGTATCAAGCACTGAGTATGCAAACTGAACATTTGTCAACTTTCTTCTCATGTAATGCACAGCAAGAGGTCCATGATGCAGTTTGACAAAGCATGATCTTAGTTATTTTAAAGTGAAAGACAAGAGTTTCAATTTATGTGAGTTGGTCTTTACAGACAAAGAATTAAAAAGAGAGAAGATCATCTCTAAACACACCATATCAAACACGGCTTTACTGCCTTTATCACTGTGGACATAATAAAATGGCTGGGAAAGTGTATATGACAAGAGTACGGCTGAAACAATCACTCAATTAATTGATTATTAATCGATTAAACTATTTTGATAAATGATTAATTGGTATTTTGAAGCTTCCAGCATCCCAGTGAAGCCCACTGTAAACCCCCTTCACACATTCAGTGGACCCCCTTTAGCTTTGATTACAGCACACATTCTCTGTGTCATTGTTTCAAAAAAGTTTCTGCAATGTTACAAGATTTATTTCTGTCCAGTGTCGCACTAATTTTTCACTAAGATCTTGTACTGATGATGGGAGAGTTGGACCACTGCTCAAAGCCTTCTCCAGCACAAAGATTCTCACTGGGGTTAAGTTCTGGACCCTGTGGTGGACACTCCATGTGTAAAAATGATGTCTCATGCTCCCTGAACCACTCACAGTTTGAGCCCCATGAATGCTGGAATTGTCATCTTCGATTTTATGTCTGTGTCATCAGGGAAGAAAAAAATCCACTGATGGAATAACCTGATCATTCAGTATATTCAGATCGTCAGCTGACCTCATTCTTTGGACACATAATGTTGCTGAACCTGGACCTGACCAACTGCAGCAACCCTAGATCATTGCACTGCCCCCACAGGCTTGTTCAGTAGACACTAGGCATGATGGGTGCCTCACTTCATCTGCCTCTCTTCTTACCCTGATGCTCCCACCACTCTGGAACAGGCTGAATCTGGACTCATCAGACCACACAACCTTCTTCCATTGCTCCAGAGTGCAATCTTTATTGCTCCCTAACAAACGGAAGCCTTTTTTTGTCCTATTGCCCTCACTGATTAGTAGTTTTCTTAAGGCTACACAGCTGTTCAGTCCCAATCCTTTGAGTTCCCTTCACATTGTACGTGCAGAAATGCGTTTACTTTGACTTTTGAACACAGCCCTGAGTTCTACTGTTGTTTTCCTATTATTTTTATTTCAGCAAACGTTTAGGTGAGATCACGATTGTTCGGGATTTTTTTTTCGACCACATTTCTTCCTCGAAGATGATGGTTCCCCACTACCCTTCCAGTTTGTAATGTGTTGGACATTTCTTAATCCAAATTTAGCAGTTTTTTTCCCCTCCTTAGATGTTTTCTCTGCTTGGTTCATGCCAACGATTTTACCCTTCCCAAACAGACTAACATCATTTCCACGACCACAGGATGTGTCTCTTAACATGGTTGTTTAAAAATGAGAAGCTATTCGTTGCATCAGTTGGGATTAAATAACTTGTTGCCAGCTGAAAGATTAACACCCATGCAGTAATTATACAATAAGAGGCTCTTAACTATATGCCAAGTTAAATCCAGGTGGCGACTTTTTGTGGCCAGGGAGTGTATATTCACTTTTTCTCCCTTCAACAATGTTATTTCTCTCTCCTACAGAGACCATTCCAATCACATACACACTACCAATGATGCAAATTAGATAATGACGTCATTCGGGACTTCTGGCAACTTTTAGGCCAGCTAATAGCTACGTTCCTTACTGAGGAGTTGGCAACACTGCATCAGCTGGAAAGCGATGAAAAGGAAATAAATGGGATAATCTAGCAGCAGCAAGGAAACAGGACTTTAATCATTTCACAAAAGCAAAAGACACTTTAAATCTCTGCGGTGAAATCAGTGTCATCTAACAGGGAGCTGTCCAAACAGACAATGTTGACACGAATAGGACAGGGAAAACTGAACCTCTTGTAAAGACTGAGCTAAATAATATGACGCCGCCGCCCACCAGCGTTAGCTGACACTGACCAGGCCC
This sequence comes from Brachirus orientalis, assembly GCA_016785285.1. NCBI lineage: Eukaryota > Metazoa > Chordata > Actinopteri > Pleuronectiformes > Soleidae > Brachirus > Brachirus orientalis. Next base: position 640,439 of record JAFBJR010000246.1, read on the forward strand.
GTGTCATGTTATAGCTCGCTAACAGCGCGCTAGGCTTATTTGACAGCGCGTTAGCAGTGACGCAGCGGTAATAATTCACATGGTCCACCAATAAAAGCGCACACACACACACACTATTATTACTGACATAATAGGGGGCACTATGCATGGCACGATTACACACACAGCTGATGCTAATGTTGCTGAGCTAACCAGCAATGCTGCCTTCAGTGGCCGTCGGGGTGGTGTTAATGAATATCCGCAGCCACCACGTTTAAATCCAACGCGAATGATCAACACTTATAGCACTTACGGCGTGAAAGGTTAGCTTTGAGACTCACCCTGGCTACTCTATAGGTAACAGTAGCACAGCGCTGCGTGTTGCTACACAATGCTAACGTTCCAACTGTGTTGTCACATCAACCACAACAACACTAGCCGATACGGCACGTTTACAGTCACACCGTTTACGTTCACACCGAACGCCGATGATTCACAAGCTGCGACTGCCCTTTAACGTCAAATTACCTTTCAATAAGTAACTCCAGCCATCGTTAGCTACCTAGCTCAACAGTTAGCCGGCCATGCTAACACCTGGCGTCAGACACTCAACTGTTGCACATAACTTCACCGAATAACCGGCCGATATTATCACAACTTACAGTCAGCAGTTTGGATTTGACCTCTTCCAAGTCCCCGGTCTGCAACGCCCACTTCAGCTGCTGCTCTTTTTCTCCCATTTCCCTGCGTTTGCTCCGGTGTCGCTTCTTCCCTGTTGAGCTGCGGGAGGGCAGTTGTCAAATCGGCTACGGTGTTAAAAGTTAGCTCGCCAGCTAACAACTTCAGCCGTCAAGAGCGCGACTAATCGGGGGGAATGTCGTTTTAGCGAGAAAAATGCAAATTACGTGGGATGTGGCGCTTAAATGGGATGTGCCGAGTCCAAAAAAATACGTCTAAACAAATTCTGGAAGGCGAAGTGGCAGAGAGGGATCCGCCTTTTTTTACGACAGAAGCGTTTCCGAATCCGAAGCCTTTACCCGGAAATTATCACTGAAAGAAGACACGCTGTGCGGTGCGTTTAGGTGCAAATGTAAAAAGCAGTGTTATTATGCTTTTCAATTATTCTCGTCGCAAAGTGACAAGATAGTTAACCCGGTTATGACCATAATTATAATCAGGCCGCCTGGATTTATTTTGATTTTATGACAGTAGAATTGTCAAAAAATGTTCCATGAGTGAGTACTTTTGGTCCTTTTTCCAGGATTAAACTTTCAATATCAGCAGTTATTCAATGTTACTGTGTGTTATGACAGTTTAAAGGGAAAACAAACAAAAAACGGATTTGGATTTTTCAAGTTTATAACATGATGAGATGAAAAATTACAACTCGAACTGTTTAACATATGTATACATATTTTTGTCAGGCCTGTCCTTTTACTTCTCCAATTTTTGGCCAGTTTTTAGGCTATATTTCCCGGCGTTTTTATTTGGTGTGGTATTCCTTGAAGCAGTTTCTCTGCAGCTGGAGACAGAGCCTCGCATTGCACACCATACACTGCCATGGGGTGCTCCTCTTTGCCTTCGCCCCATGCTGGCTTTCTGTGACTTCTCCTTCCCTTCACTTGTGGGAACAGGGAAGTGATTTTCAGAGGGGGTTCTCTGTGGCCTGCTGTCCAGCGGAACTCCAAGGAGAATTGCAGCAAGCTCCTCCTGGAATTGTTGCCGTTTTTTGGATGCAGGATGTAGCTGTTAATGACAGCGGTGTCCAGAAAATGCTGGAAAACAGTTACGTGCCACCTGATGGTTTTCTTGTGGTCCGATGTGCCCACCCCCTCCTAAGTACTTATTGTACTCACCCACAGCTGTTGGCCTGGGGACAGGGACCCTATGATGTTGCCCATCCTCAGCCTTCTTCCAGCAGTGCACTGTCTCACCACTGTACACAGAATGTACATTTGTACACATGGAGACCTCTCTTGTGTCCATCCAGTTTACAAAAAAAAGGTCACTCTCCCTGATCCAGTAAATGGAGCCTCTTGGGGACCTTTTTAATTTAGAGCATTTTCTGTGGTGGCTGGAACAATTACTATTTTTACTCTATTTAGACTCGGAGCAAGAATACTATCTTTTTTAGAGTAAAATTTTACTCGATTTGAGGAAAATTTACTCTGCTAAATTTACTGTATGGAAAGGCTGATACTCAGTACCTGAAATCTATTACCCCTACCCAGCTGTGCAACGTGGTAACACTTTTGAATGGTTCAGTTTAGTACAGTACTGTACTTTTTTTTTTTGCATTTACATTAGGACTAGTATAAAAATAACAGCCCAAATTCTTCCATTCTTTGGGAACTTTCCCTTGGGGTATGAGAGTAAAATGGTAGGATACAGTCTAGCTCCGCCCACAATCGGGTGTTAAAGTGTTCCTTCAACACCCAAAGGCCATTCTCTTACAAACCTGACATCTTGTTGAGACAAGAGCTGCTGGATGTCCTATGTCCTCCACTGTTGTCTGTTGTGTGTGGAAACATAAGCGTGACCCAGGGCTTTACCATTTCAAACCATGCCGTAGTGTACCAAACCAAACTATACCATGACAGCACATATCTCCAGCTTCTGAAGCCGAACCTGCACTTTAACCTCACAGCAAAGATCAATGCAGTACATGCATATGTATAAGAGACTGCAGACAACCAATGGTCTTCATGATTGATATTGTTTCAGCTAAGTGTGGCTTGTGCACCATTATTTCCAAGGCACTTGGGAAATCAAAAGCTTTCAATGCAACACCTGTTGAAAGCAATCTGCACTTTCAGGGCCGTCGCTATTGTCATCCACCATTTGAAGAGCTCTTCAATCAGCCCCGTGACAAATAGCGGATCAGCAGCAGAAGAAGGAGGGGGAGGACGAAACGATCATTGTTGCACCTTGATCTGTGAAGGATCAAGGGCAGAACAAACAAATTCAAAGCCACGTAACTGCCTTTTCTCCTAAACGCTCCCACAAGAGCCTCCAATAAACAGTCCCTCCCCTTATTTTCCTTCTCATAAACCCCCACTCTCGCAACAAACCCAACTCTGTCCTCATGATATATAGGTGATGACAAAAATGTTGTGGCATTATCGTTACATGGAACCAGCAGTCGGAAAAACCAGTCTTGTCCAGAGAATGAGGAGGACAATAACATCCACCATTTTAGGAAAATTCAATATGGCAGTATGATGAAAATAAAAGTGCCACTAATGAGATTCAAGCCTCCTTTTCATATCACTCCCATTTACAACATTCCACCCACCAGACACCTCTCACCTCTATCTCTTACACGCACACTTATTACAGAGTGAGCAGCTGAAGCACAGGCATTAAAACTTTCTTTTATGTGAGAGTAATAAACTGTCCTGCTGTATCAAGTGTTTTACCCACAAATGGCAAGGGCACAGGCGATTACAGTCCAGGATTCCCCTGCTTGTTATGTTAATGCGACATACTGTGTGACTGAAACGAGTCGTGGAATGGGTTATTACAAGTTCATATGTGGCTTGAATCAATTTTAGTGCAACGGTTCATGCCTGTTATGAGGATGCCTGCATACTGATGTGTATTAGGCTTCTAAGCAGGATTTCATTACGTATTCTCAAAGCTGCTTTGATCAGAAAATAAATTTTCTCCCACTTTATTTGGACTATATACTCACCAGCCACTTTATTAGGTACAAAGTGGAAAGAGTGTGTTGTACTGCCTTTCATTGGATAATCTCTCATTTTCAGTCCATTCTCTTTAAACCCCAGAGATGGTGATTCTTTTAGTAATGGATTAATGTTATGCCCAACCAACTAATGCGAACATAATCAATGCATTTAAGCATTTTCTGATATTTTAAGGACCAAACTCGATCTATCCAGAAAATATACACAGATTCATTGTTTATGCAAAATAATTGTTACTTGCATCCCTTATCATGATTAATTAGAGCCAACCATAACGTGTTTTTTCACTTGTTCACACACGGTGTGTCTCGGAGCTGCTCACTCAGAAAACAAGAGAGAATTGGTAAGATGTCACATTTGAAGACAGCGGATTGTTGTTTTGTGCCATATTCAGCTAAAACATGGAATACAACTTCAGGAAAAAGACTGACGACCAATTGCTTCTTGAGGAAGTGAAATAAATAAATAAATAAATAAATAAATAAATAAATAAAGTTGCAGGTGCTGACAAATGGTGAGAAATAATTCTGCTGCTTCTTTTGTCACAAAATCGCTCTGCCTGCATCAGTTTGAACTGTTTACATATCTTAACACTTCAGCCTGTTTTGTTCGTCTGCCCAGTACTCAAAGGTCAAGTTCTGTGATAAAAATGAAATTAATTGCAATTAACCATTAAACTGCAATCAACCAGAATTAAGAAAAACATTTATTGTTTGACAGTCGTACCAAAACATACTGCAAACAAATTATGTTAAAGCTAATAAGGAAATAATCACAGGAAAGACAGGAAAGTAAAATTGTTAATTTCAAAATACTGTACAAAAGGGCAAATAGATAAATAAAATGGAGATGATTTACACTGTTGTAATGTTTATACTAATATGTATAAACCAATATGTACTCATATAATCAAATGTGAATTTAAGGATTTGGGCATACGTTTTGATTTTGAGGGATATAACCTACTTATATATACAATATGTGATGCATGTATAGTTAGATTTGTGTGTATAAGTTATCTTATTTTCTTAATCAGAAGGATATATTACTTTTGTCTGTGCCTATTAAGTCATACTTTTACTCCTTTTTAATTACTTAGTATTACACCTACTACTAAAATCCTAAAATTCCAGTAGATCGAACAGTTTTTGAAATATTCAGACCAGCAGGTCTTCAGGTCATGTTGATCATTTCCTTCCTAAATGCAGTGAAATGCTTCCTTGTGATTGGCCGATGACATGTTGGCATGAATGGGCAGTTGAACAGGTGTATCAAATAAAGTGGTTTTTCATGAACAGTGTTTATGGTGGAGGTTTAGAATAAACTTCTGCAGTACATATATCTTTATTCTAGCTGGTAATGTGGTAAAAATATGCCCTTGTTACGTAAGTGAACACCACAGTAGGATTTTTGGTAATGTGCAGATATGGAGGGAAATTTTTTTGCCTGACAGGAAGGTTCGAGCAATTCTACCCGCAGGTGTGACAGCATGGTATCTCCATTTCTTAGTCTATTAGCAGCACTCAGGCAGCAGAACTACATTATGCTTCTGTGTCCATTAAAAAGTCCAGACAAGGCTGAATGACAAAAATACATTCTCCCCTCCCCAGCTATTCAAAATGTTCCTCTGGATAATATGCACTTTATTATAATTAATAGCACTTATAGGACATTAAACGTAAAATTAAATGTATTATATAATGAAGTTTTGCAATCTGCACGATACATTGTTTCATTGTTCCAGTTAAACCTTTTTCATTCAATACTGAGGGTATTTTTCTGTCTTCGATTGGATTGGAAGCTGAAATGACACATTTTGGACATGAGTTGTACTGATTGTTCAGAACTGTGAAAGGGGATTTACTGAACTTTGTCCAACAGAGACAGAAAATCTCTTCTTAGACTTTAAAGTACATTTTGAGGTTTTGAGATACAACATGAGCCACACAGTCGGTGTAGTGATTAGCAATCTTGCCTTCTGCCCTATATCAGCTGGGATTAGGCACCAGCGCCCAGCACAACCCTCATGTGGAGGATAAAGTGGTAGAAGATGACATACAACACTGACACAACACTGAGGGAAATGCTACAAATCAAAACCACTGTAATCATCAATCACTTTGGAAATGAACATCTTACATGCAAAGCAGATGATGAACCCATAAAATATAATGAGTTTAATCCGGTCAGCAGAATCTGGGGTCATCAGACCAACCATGCCATTAAAATGTGGCTCAGAAGAGAAGCCTGTGATCAAATACATGTTTTAGACCATTTCTGCTGCTCAAGATGAAGGTTTTAGTATTCAGGCCAACACGTGCAACTCATATGGAGTGAATGTAAAAAAAAGTATATACTGTATAATACATTTTTAATCCCAATGAAATTTGATTAAATCCATATGTAACAAGCTCCATTACTTTATTAACACAGTACAGCACATGTAAAAGAAAATAAAATTTCACACAAAAACGTGATAATCATTTCACATTATAGTTTGACACAGTGTTAGTGTCCAGTACTTAACATTTAGGAGGGTTTATTGTTAGAAATGGAATGAAGTATTCATAATTATGTTTGTGTAAGTATATAATTACTTTAAACTAAAAACGGTTTGGTTTTTGTAGCCTTAGAATAAGCCTTTTTAACAAAACTTTAAGCAAAGGCCTTGCTTTTGTTTCAGTTGTTGTTTCAGTAGCAGCATGAACTTACACGTGTGTTGTCTTTTGATGGCATAGGCATACTCATACACAAAAATGGCTCATAAACCCATCCTCATAATTCATCGGTTTCTTCTGCTGCATTATAATTAATATCCGAATCACTGACTCGATGGTTCTGTCCGGTGTGCAAAGACCTTTAGAATGATACATGCTTTCACGTCAGTGTCTCCAAAAGTCTCAAATAACACCAGAAAAAGATTTGTCGCTTGTTTGAAAAAGAGTTGCTAGAGGGTCTGAATACTTTCTAAATATCGCAACAATGTCGCTAAGTTAACAACACGGCAACAGCTGCAAAATGAGTTCCACCAATCAGTGTCCTTCTGCACACAGTCCTGCCCCTCAAAAGTTCCTGGAAGTTTGAAAAGTCCTTAGTCAAGTGAGTAGGTACTAAATTTACCCAGGGAAACGCTTTAACTTATTTCGGTGGAAACATGCTGAGGTCTTACAAATACCTGGGTAAATGCGGTGGAAAAGGGCCTTATAGGCCATCGCACTAAATCATGGTAGAAGTTTGAGTGTTGCAACTTTACACCAGTTTTTTAATACAACAGCCTCTGTTCTGTAGTTTCAATCAAACACAACTTCAGCTCATTTTATTGTTTCTTACTCACAGTGAACTTCTGTGTTGCATCACAGATTTAATGCAAGAAAAACATCACTAAGGTTTGAAAGCAATTTTCCGATCTCCCAGGAACCCTGTGATTCATTTAGATCTCCAACCTCTCAATCACAGCTGGCTGGTTGTACCCAGATATTACACATGGAGCAAATTTGGTTTCTAAACTTGGGATGTGTTATGATAGACGGGCTGAGCATCATCTGGTTTTTCAGCTTCACGATTTCAAAAGTTTTGATAAAGGGAGTTTCACCACAACTCATTCAGGTGAATTTATAAAGCATGGGATTGAAAAAAATGTTGAAAAAAAAAAAAATTAAATCTGGTTACTACAGTAGAGCATTGTATATTTTGAGGGCGGAGAAAACACTGGCAGTAAATAATTTTCCTATAAGCTACAGAGCGCAGTCTCCAGAGAAATCTCTATCAGTGCCTGTAATGCAGAGATAAAGCAACATTACTTCATGGTTCATAGTTGCCAACATACAGCACCTACCCAAGGTTAGAGTGTCGAACAGATTGCCTGTGGAGACACCTGAACATTAAAGTTAATGTTGAGAGGCTGCACTTTTGCACAAGACTGCTACTGAAAAAGGCAGCCAAAGAAGACCTGAGGCTTTTAAGGACCAAAAGCCCCATGGGTCTTATTATTCAATAAATGGACACAGCTATTACCTAATTCTTTTGAACATCCTGTTTGGAAGGCGTGTGCACAGACCTATTCAAGGCCAATTCACCCTTTGTTAAAAGGGAGCAGATCTCTGTGGGCAGATGATGAGACGCTTCCTCTGACCCCACATGTTATACCCTCTAAAAGGTCAGGCCGCAGATACTGCCTCCCCAAATGACTGTGTGGGCACAAGGAAATAAGCACGGCACAGACAAGACCTGTCTTCAGAGCAGAGGCAAACTGACATCGATTCACATGCCTCACATCAGGCGCTGTGAGGGTGGGTTTGGAGGCACTGTGGTGGGAAGACATTTCTGTGCAGACGTATTCAGTCTTTTTGAACAGTGATATATGTAAAATATGGGCAACAGCAAAACAATAGTTTTGTCTGGTTGCCAAATTTTCTGAAACAGATATGCATCTAATATAACCAGCATTACACTTTGTTCATGCACATTCACATACATAACTGTCCCACTACTTGTTTCGCTTTTAATAAACATTAAACCTGTCTGATTAATTGTAGCTTGAACTTTTCTGTTGCTTCCCTATCTGGGAGAAAATGTCCATGTCTATATATGTTAACGCATCTCTTCTGCAGAGCCTCATTTTGCTTCTACTTTGTTCGAGACATTTTTAAGAGGATTAGTGAGGATGTTTTAGTTTCGGTAACATTCAGCATTTTCAATGATTTCTAGACAGCTGTTCTCCGCTCGCACTGCCAGCATTCTGGGTGTTGGTGGGTGGAGCAATAAACTAAAAGAACAAATCAAAACATGGTTCCGCAAACTTTGGTGATATATCCCTGTCATTTTATGACGTGTTGTTGTGCTTTATATACATGCTTCTAACTACAAACCAAAACAAAAAAAAATACATATAATATATAATATGTCTTCCTAATAAAGTACATAATACACAGATTACATAAAGTAAATGTACAACACGTGCACACAAAATGAACAAACACAATACATAAGGAAAAAGAAACATAGAAAAGCAAATAGGCACTTAATCAGGTTAAAAGTCCATGTGTGCAATATTTCATAGAATTTCATGCTCAGTTAATGTTATGTTATTTTCAGTTGCTATTGTTTTTTCTGTAATAATTAACATCTTGAGTACAAGTGATGGATTGAAATTTAATTTGGTATCTAATACTTGTGACAACCAGTGTTCTATATCAGTCCAAACTGTGTATTTTACTCCCAAAATGAATGAATGACTGACTCTTTACTTCCACAACTCACTTGTGTTTCCATGGAGTCCCCAATGAAGTTGCTACCATGAGACCACTGTTATCGCTGTACTTCCTGGATGCTTACACCACCTAATAAATCGAGCTGAAACACCCATGGCTGTCTGTTGTTCTCCCTTATCACCCTCCATCATCGGCCCTCACTCCCATCAGGCACTGCGTCCTCCTATCATCCATCACTACGTGGTGTTGTCTGCTACTGGTTGCCCCGATCACCCCCCCAACTAGCCCTGACTGAGGGACTGTGCTTTCTGTAGTAGATGTGACTCCTGATAGGATGTGACAACTTTATTAGGCACAAATCAGGCGACGGTGGCTGATTCATTCTCTGCTGAATGTGTGAGGGATGTGTGCCCTGAGCTGTGGTTTTCATTATGGGTGGGATTCTCTCATTCCCCCTGTCTCTCTTTTTATTATTCAAAGCCTTTCCTAGACACTGTCACTGTCATATAGTGCGATGAACTATGCTTTCAGAGACATTCTGCCCCATGCATATACGCACACCAACGTGATGACATCATTCATTATTCCTCTTCATGTGAGTTTGCGCTGCTCATCCTGCCTTACTCAGGTGGAGCATCTAAGCTGACAAGGGAATCCACAGATTTGTCTATTACTTTATCTATATCTATAGTGAAGAACCCAAAATACTTCCACACATCTTTTCAGATGCTTTGGTGTCATGACTGTCCACTTAGGATGAGTTAGGATGAGTTGTGTCTGTCTCATTTTTCCAATTAACCAAAGTGAGTCTAAGGCCAAGATGCACTCACAGCACCCTCTACTGGACCATATGGTAATCAATTTAGGCAGCCTGCTGCACTTCTGTGCTGTATAGCAACTATAGATACGGAACAGTTTATCCCCGCTGCCGTGAACAACAGCTGAGTATTATTTTTAAATGGTCCTGAGCTATGATTTTTTTCTGTAAATGCAAAAATGTTGCAGTCACTCATACCTGCATCCACGAGGGAGTCAGTTTAGAGACGTCGCCACCTGCTCAAATTTCCAGAAAACATCGATAATTGTTCAAGGTTGCAGTGACTGGGCATACATGTACAGTTATGCAGAAAATGGATGGCATATTTTGAACTTTAGTAATTGTTGTGATGACAAAATTGAGAAATCCTGCAAGACATTTTTTAAGTGGAAGTCTGGTTACTTTCTTTTCCTTTACAGAGCTCCCCCTTGTGTCTACTGCTTTATCGCCCCTCCCTTCCCCTCTCCTGAGCATGTGCACTTGTTTTCTATGGAGATGGTGAAAACAAGTCATGGAGCCATGTGTAAATACATAAAAACAGAGAGTTTATCCCATAGATACTTAGAACCGTGCAACAACAAAAATGTTGGGTCGGCATCTGTTTGATGTTTACCTCTGCAGCCCCTCCCTCAGTCACACAGTTGTCTCCTCTGACAACAGTTTTCTGCATTTTTTGGCCGGGTCTGCCACGATGAACATTTAAGATAATGCTCTTACTGCATTGTGAGGTGTTAGTGTGTGTTGTGGTGCCGTAAATCAAATTGTGTTTCTTGTGAGACTTGCAAGGCTGGTTTTTCCACTAACAGACAGCAGGGGCAGTGGAGGCAGCCCTCACTCTCCCCACAAGAAGGGATTTAACCATCACGACGACTCAAAAGCTGTTAAATTATAGGGTAAAATCCTGCATAGTTCAGTTTAAAACTCAAACAGATTATTCGGTTTGAGTTTGAACTTATTCCTTCAATTTTGAATGAATATCCAAATTTCTGATAAAAAGTGACAAGTCCCATGATGGAGTCCATCATTCTGTCTGCTGTCCATACAGGCTCATCATAAAATAGGTTTTGTCTGGAATAAATTCTTGCTGCTGTCATGGATCAGTGGCGACTAAATCTGATGGCACTAAAAAAATAGATTGGCTTTAATGGTAATAAACGAGGTCAAGGATAAATCATGATATTTCATATTTCCAGTAAATTCTATACATGTCAGGTGAGATGATTTAACTCATTGCTGCACAGAAAGGAGGAGAAATCCTCGTCAGTATGTTCTGGGTCAAACAAAGGAAATCCTGCGGAAATTAGCACAGAGGTATGTACATATACTACCATGGACAAAATGGAAGTTATCCAATTTTCTCTGCAAAAAGTTCAAACAAATTGAGGAGTGTTATGGGACAGAGTGGGAACATGGGAAAAGATTTGGAGAACAAACATTTCCTTTGCACTCTGGCTTTGTTAACACTACTTCCCCCAGAGGGAAGATAAGAGGAGAAAGACAAGAACAAACGATTTAAGTTGTTTCTTCTCTTCGTGTGTATATTCCAGTGAAAATGCATTGTCTGAAAAGACAAGTGAGTGATAAGTCCCTTTTTTTATAGTTTCAGTGCTGTGGTTTTCCATTGTTGGAGCTTTATAGATAGTTGTTAACCTGGTAAAAACCAACCAACAACATAAACATCACTGTTGTTCTGCAGAAGTACATTTATTGCCAATAAACACAAAGTCACAAAGAGAGCTTTAACCCATACCTCCAGGATTTCTAATGCTGCTTTAGAGGACAAAGCAAATTTCCTTTTCCACTGCCCAATTAAAGCAGTGGCTCTCGCCTCCGTCACAGAGGATGCACTTTCATTTTACTCAAAGATGGAAAATAACTGAGAAATGAATGCACTGTAGTCGAGGCCAGCCTCGGGAAGAATATCAGGTTTTAGTAAGCAGGGGCAGATTTCTGTTTTCCTGCGTTCCGTTCACCAGTTGTTAATCAGCAGAAACAGGAAATACAAGCAATTTCAAGTTTTCCCTCTTCACTTGGTTGTTTTCTCTAACAGCCTCATTATGAATGAGTAAACAGCATGTAGGCTCATGTAGCCGTAAACTGACGGCAACTCTCATTAATTTTGTGATGATACTTTTCTTATGGGAATGAGCTCAGAATTATGAAGACACCAAGCAGCCAGGTGGATTGTGAAGGAGTGAAATTACATTTCCTGTTTTTCAAGTGGCAGCTCGATTTCCACATTATCGGAAAAATATGAATTCAATTGAAAACTGTCCAGAAATAAACAGATTTAAGGATATTTTCTTACACTCGACCGTCTGATTTTGTCATTCTGCCACGTTTCAAGGTCACTCACGTGGAATCCTCATCTGCTGATTTGACAATGTTTCATAGACAATGAAGCCACAACGAAAGGGAAATGATCAGCAGATAAGGAATGCTTTCTTTGAAGAGCATGATTTTAACAAGAAGATTCGGTCTTATTTAAAAAAAATAAAAATAAAACACACTTCCCAGCATCTTCCCATTGTTGTAATCTGAGATAAACGAACACAACCAGATTATACAGGAGTTCATTAATGAACTGCAGCATTCTCGTACCACGTTTTCTCTTGTACTGTATGTCTTGACGTCTGTGTTTGTTGGGGCGGGGGGGGGGGGGGGGCTTGTTGTGTTGTGGGGGTGTGTGTGGGGGGGGGGGGGGGGGGGGGGGGGGGGGGGGGGGGGGGTCTTGTCGACGACAATCTGGCTGTGCAAATCAGTGTTACTTCAATTATGGGGTCTACAGATTGTGCAGGTGTAGGATGTGCACATAGAGGTGGGTTATCGTTATATTGCAGCAGGCGACAGAGCTGCATACATGTTCCACTGCCTGCAGCAGTAGCAAAGCCATGCTGCTCCATCTAAGAGCCCAATTAACAGGAGATAGGTTCATTAGTGTAGTTACACCGGGAGCCTTCCGGCATTTACATGTACATGGTGTAGGCAACAGACAGGGCAGTAAGAGAGCAGGACAACCAACTGAGATCATGCTCAAATATTAATCCTGTGTAGTGCATAACTTTTAAAGCTGCACAGCCTTCAAATAATGTTTTCATTAAATTATTCAAATTATTCAAATTATTTTCGGTGGTACATCTGTTTAAAACAGGGCGAATGGTACCCCTGTCAAAGTCTGCATCACCTGTATTGGCACTGTGGAACTTCTGGCTTTGGGTACATGAGTCAAAAAGAACTACAAAATTCAACTGTATGTCATAAGTCTCAGCTCAGCTCAGCTCAGCTCAGCTCAGCTCAGCTCAGCATGTGTATGGAAATGTCCCCATTACTCATTTGAAGCAGGTGCAGTGCCAGCTCATTCTTCAGTAAATCTGATTTTCATAATATCCAAAGGGTAGAACAAAAAGGAGAAGTGTATTTGGACGGTGTTGGAACAGTTTGGAGAACATACTGGGATTATTTTGATTCACGGACACCTGACAGTCTGTTGGAAGTAACTGAAGTGTAGCCTAAACTATGAGTCGACACCTGTATTCTCAGTGCAAATGCTTCAGAAATCAACTTCCTTCAGTTTTCCACCACATAATATTTAACATATGTGAACCAAGAATGTTCCAATAATATTCTATACACACGTGTATCAGTAATTTAGCTGATCACAGGTGGAGTTACCCCCAACGGCAGTTTAAGAGAATACAGATTTTTGGCGACATCTGGACTGGCTTTGGTTTTTGAATATGTAGAATATCTCCATTATTTCCATTTCTATTTTAAATAGGAAGTGCAAAATCAACATTGCGGATAGGAAAAACCTGCTGTGAAACTATGGGAGCAGCCAAATGAATAACATTTAAAGGCCTGCATTCATTTGCTTGCCTGGGATTGGTCAGAGGTACCACTATATACTATGCAATGATTGCACTTGAAATACATCACTGAATGCAAATGGGAATATTGTGTTCACACGTCAAATTCAACGCTCCAACGCTCTGTTCTGTCGTGCACCCACAGCACACCTCATTGCAACTTGCCTTGGCCACTAATGAATTAGAGAGCACTATTCTTTTATCAACTGCCCCCTCACAAGGTTCCAGTCTAGAACTCATCACCTGCTCCTGGCTTTCGCTCTTCCCTCCTAATCTCCACCCCCACTGTTCAATCTCAGGCTAAAGCAATCTGGTGAACTGATTCTGGAACAACAGCAAGAAGATTGCAGCTATTCTGGGGGTGATTCCTGGGAGAGACTCGTGATTTCCTCCCTATGCACACGTTTGCTCAGACTGTCCATATTATTTATTGCAATGAAAAATGGTGATTAACCCAACTTATTGGGAGCATTTGCATGATAATGCCCGTGGAGCTGCCTCTGCATGTGTTGAAATGTACAGGTGAAGCAGCTTGAGGTTTGCATATGTGTCATCGCTTTTGTTCCAGGGCCTGCCTGTCTCCTTCATTTGCATAATTGTAATTACCGTGCGAGCTACGGAACGGCTGCTGCCCCAGGTAACTATCAGCTCAGCCTGTTTTCTTCCCATCTTACATGATCCACTATGAAGCACATTCTAAGTAACTTGCACAATCCATGCCAGTTACAACGTTAGAGGCCCCACTTTTCTTAACGGCACTTTTAGTTGCCTGAACTGTTTTTCGAGGAGGAGGAGGAGACTGAGGGGAGAAAAGCAGTTACGTATTGTATCATGCTGAGCAAACAGTTTTTTGACTTGATGCATTACTTCACATTTTCCTCCAGGCAGCTGAACTCTGAACATTCTTATTAGTGGCATGTACAGAGCTGATATCACACCAGGGCCAGAGCAGATCCAACCACGCTGGCTAATGAGCAAAAAACAGATAAACAAACAGATAAATTACACTCTCCTACAATGGCCTTATGAAATCATTATTTTTTTATTTCAAGGTCATCATCATTTTAAGCCCCTTTTTCATCAGCTGAGCATCGACAGATGCACAGGCATCATACATAACAGAGTAAAAGCTCTGCCCACATGGCACTTTGACTGTGTTCATTGTTTACTATCAGACTCTCTCCAAGTTTTATACCCTAAGGCCTGGGTCTGTGACTACGGTGTAAAGAGGACAAACAACTAAAGTTCAGTCCAAAATCCAAACACTTTAATCCATTGATCAGCAAAGTCATACACAGTAAAGCAGTTTAAACCAGGGGAAAGGCCAAAGAAGCAAACGCAAGGAAACAAAGAATCTACCAGGGACATGTGGTGAGTACTGGAGTATAGTTGTCTTGACTATATGCTCATATGTCTCTTCCTGGGTTTCCAATAAGCATGCCTGACTATTTGCGGTAAGATTCCAGCCGATGATGCAGAGATGTTCTTCGGTCGGTGTTTGCAGAAGTTACAAAGAGTGTTTGGTGATGCAGAGGAGGTGCAGAAGTCCAGGTCTCTCTAAGATCAATTCATACGTACATTATGCTAAAAAGTAATTATGGGATTATTGCTCAGTAAATCCAAAATTTTGTTGCTTATGTCAGGTTTAATAAGCTTTTTCATTCATGAATTTCCTCTTTATGGTTATGTTCATAAAAAAAAATGAACAATTTAAATGACTTCTAAATGAAATGGATTGATTAGAACAATCAGAAAGAGCAGCATACTTTGTCAAAAAATCACCAATCTCTTATTTAATCCAACCTTCAGATTGAAAAACAAAGAAGCAATTGAGAAGCAGATTCATTAAGGCTCCAAGTGAAACTTCACCTCTAGAATGCAAATCAGGACGTTTTGAGATGGATTTTGAGTTTTCAGAGGATTAAAGAGGACGTTCTTCACCCTGAGAAACTCCAAAGATAAAGTGTCATTTTAAAAAAATGTCTAGAATATTGTTATAACCACTTCTAAAAATGAGACCTGATTCACTGGTAGAGAGAGAGACATGGATCTCAAATATTTACTGCGCTCGTTGGGTTAACAGATAGCTGGAGATTGGATAAGACAAAATGATGAGAGGGAGAGACAGAGACTAATGGCCAGATAAATTTGCAGGTACATATTTCTCTGGAGGCTCAGTGAAGTCTTATCTGGAGAAGTACTGTGCAATCACACGCCGGAACTCAATCAGGAAGTTTTTATGCAACACTCCTAGAATGTATCATCACCTCAATTTATTCATCTCCACCAACCCTGCGCTCTCCAGACAGACAGTCTGGAAAAGATGATGCATTTGCAGCAGCTGAAACCAATTAGTGCACACATGCATTGAAATCTCCTGTGATAATTTTTCCTACAGAAAAACATTTCAGCTCAGTTTTTCTGCTGCATTATCAAGATACTATTATTCATAAAATAAATTTCCGAGATTTGCTTTTATGGAAAATAAATTAAAGTTGTTTTTCCTGAGATAATTTAAAACAAGAGAATTTTTCATTCCCTTCTGAAGAGCTTGATGTAATGGAGGCAAACATGTTGCGTAGTTTAATCCAGTTTTACTTTAGAAGTTATTTATTTTGGTGAAGTAACTTTAAATATTCACAGATTCAACCTTCCGCGTTTAATAACTCGCTCATGAAATGTACTTGTTAATTAAGACACATTAAGACAAATATACTTTTGTGGGAAAACGTCATCATTAATTAAAAAATAACAGAGCTGATTGTTCTTTTCTTTCTAGGAAAATATTTTAGAGTTTATTTCAGAAATTTAGGCCAGTGGTTTGTCTAAATCTTTGCTCTTTATTCGGCTCTGAGATGCTCTTTGTTCCAAAGTGTGCATGTTTAGAGTTTCTGAAGCTCCACAGGCCATGAAATAGAGCTGTGATCCAACGCACTCTCACCAGGGAGGTTGTCATTGTTGCTGTAGCTTTGTCTGCTAAATTTAGCCTCATGAGAACACCAGGCATCTCCACTCCCCACAAACAGCACAGTGCATATGTTGCTGCTCTGTGGGGATGGAGCGCTCTACTCCCAAGCAATCAATACTGGATGTACCTAAAGGGACTAACCAAGCAAATGGCTCGAGGCTAGACCCAGTCGCTTCCCACCCATGTTCTATATATAAAACTGGCTTGGCATATAATGAAAAACATTACCTGCCACCAGGGCACATACAGTAACTCTACCAGCAGCAGATAGAGGAGTTATGGAACTTGGGCCAAAGAATGATCCAATTACACAAACAGTATTTTAACAGCGCAGAATCATTTATCACAGTTCTTTATAGAGATAAATCATTGTGGTGCTTAGGTTTGAGATAAAATTTCCAGAAATCACTTGATAATAGAAGATAAATAGCCCGTCACGAAAAAGCTCCACACAGTTGTGGCTTTTTGAGTGTGTATTTCTCGGTGTGTGTCCATCGCTTCATGTACAACGGCAGCAGATGCAGGTGTGTGTCGGTGTGAGGTCTGTACACAACAGCAGCAGCACGTGTGCGCGCACATGTGTACGCTCCCTCTATACTTGAGTCTTAGCGCGGTGGCTCTCCAGAGAGCGTCGCATTGTTCCTGATAAACAAACACACATGACAGATGTAAGCATGTTACCAGCAGCCCTGCTGTGTGGTGGATTCTCCTCATACGCAGGCATCGCAGTGCAGCATGTCATCTGCATAAAGAATGCAGAGTCAGGACAAAAACCTATTATTCCATGGCTGATTGTGAGAATTAGTTCTTCATCTCTGTTTTAGGTTTAGTATTTGTTAATATTACGTGCTGGTTGGGGGATGAGCTGATGGGTAGCTGTTCCTTGTTATGTTCTTATTCTATAAATTAATGAAAAGTGCTATGAAAATAAAGTCTGATTAAATAATGCCAAAGAGACAGTGGATAGTGGGTATATAGTGAGCACTGTAAAAACACAAACAAAGTTTCTGTCAATTCCAAACTAATTCTTGCTGTCTGTGTTTTCATTCCTGTAAAATCTTTATTTCTTTGCGATGCAACTAAACAGCCCATGAAGGAAAGCACAGTCAGGGTCAAAAGATCAGGCGGATCAGGTTTTAAACAAAGGTCTTGGTTCATCAAACTCCTGTGAAGGAAATAATAAAGTTTAACACCCCCCCCCAAAAATGACCTGTGACCTTTCATTGTTGCTGTACCTCTCAACAGTCGATCACTGTAAACAAATACAAAAACATTACTGGTATATGAACCAATGCTGACGCAACTTTCTAAAACTTGTCCTGTTCCCTCTTCACTCTTTCACTGATTTTTGTAAAGTCTCAGTATACTGTATGTGAACTGCCTTGAGCTAATGTGGTAAATAACAGTGACCCCTCATTTATTTATATTTAATAGTTACACACTACAGCTATATGTGATCAGTAATGAGATTTGGAATATTATCTGGTAATGGGACGAAAATATACCAAAATTGTTCAACATCTTTTGCTCATGTACACATTTGATTGAAATTGTTTGGGAGGGAATTAAAGTTGTAAATAATAATGTCATACATTATTCATCACTGCATACAAGTCCTTATTGTTTTTTGCACTGTAGAAAAGTGACATTAAGAAAAAAATGGAAATCTTTGGGAAAAAAATTGGAGATGGACGCAGAGCAGTAAAAAAAATATGACCACAACCCACTAAGGAGGAAAATGATAACTAGCATTTTGCCACATGAACAGTCACATGTTCATGTTTCTAATGCAGTGGATTAGAAACATCACCGTTTTGATCAATACAGACTGAATACAATGGAAATACATTTTAATAAAATGCCCAGAGCAAAGCCGACAAAACGAACTCCAGTTATAAGAGTTAGAATTTGAGTAGCACTGTGTGAAAATTAAAAGCGGAAATTCGTGTCACAACTTTACCAGCAACAAGGCACCTAATTGATGCTACAGGCTGTAAATCACACTCATGTCCTTTCATAAATGTCATGCTCTATTGTCTATTTTCCTCTAAATGTGGACAAAATGTGCACTGATACCCAACCAGAGCCTCGTCGGGCCAGACCTGCTTCAGACAAACTTCCAGAGTAATTGTCAGACTTGGGTCAGGTTCAGTCACTTCAATTGACCTGGTGATTTCAAGTAATTTTAGTGAAACAAAAAGCAAAAACAAACACAATTTAAATTGTGTTTTTTATTGCACTACTCAAAATATGGTGTAAACATTTAATAAACAGATGAATAACTTGCTAAAGCTGTTACAAGTGTAAGACACTGAACGCAACACAAAGGCCATTGAAGCTACTCACGGTGGTCGGATGTAAACAGTATGAACATCTATAGTTTAACAAGAGTTTATGAAGAAGAACTGATGACTGTGAAATTTTATGACCTGCACTCATAAGTGATGGTATGTGTAACATAAAAGGTATGTGTTTATTGGGCTCGTAGCTGCTGGATACAACACTAACTTCATTTGCCTACAGCACATGTGTCAAACTCAAGGCCCGGGGGCCACATCTGGCCCGCCAGACATTATTTTGGTCCTCAAAATAATGTCTTTCCTGCTCCTCCACAGACGCATGTCAATACCAAACATCATGTTACCTCAGCTGCATAAATAAATAAATAAATAAATAAATAAACGGTTTAGCTGGAAAAAATTATTTAGTATTATTTAGTAGAGCAAATAATTGGCTAAGACACATGTGAAATACAGCAGAGGAAATCAGTTATCATGGATGGAAATTGCATTATTATATATATATTACTTTAAGAATTTAATTTAAATGGAAAATCATTCATAAATTATTTACTTTGAGAGTACCAATGTGAACATACTGTAAATTTGAAACTGCCAATGTTGATTATTAGCCCTTTCTGAGTCTATTCCATGGGTAAATCATTTAAAATTATTTTATAGAAAAAAGGTGTTCATTGCATTCACTAATATTTCTATTTCTGTTCTATTCTATTCTGATTTCTTTCTTTATTTTATCTATATGGTTTGCTCTGAATTTTATATTATTTGAGCTCGTCTGGCCCTCAACTTGGACACAATTTTTCATTTTGGCCCTCTCCATAATAGAGGTTGACACTCCCGGTCAACAGGATGTTGGGTTGGCGTTGGGCTCCAATTAAAAAATAGACGACATGTATTGGGTTCGGTCAATATTCTCTAAAAGGGTTCAGAGAGAAAAATGCGGCCCAAGCCGCCCCTGTTTTGAAACTAGCCGAGTCGCCCCCTAATGGCTAACTGCTACTTCCTGGTGTTCATTTCCCAGTCCAGTAGACTACATCCGTTTTACATACAGGCTGTGATATGTTCTTCAAAAGAACATTCAAGTGCTCTTCTTCAACTATCATTTCAGTCGAAGCCACTACTCTTATTTTCCTCTGTGTTGCAGCAGAATCCTTCACTGGATCAGCATCTCTTTACCTGTGCTCTCTCAGCACATAGCTGGACACCCTTTGTTGAGTTACGATCATGTCTCAATAATGAGCAGGAACTCAAAACCCGTTGAACACTCATCATTCCCTGCCAACAGGAGGAGGAGAAGAGGAGGAGGAGGAGGAGGAGGAGGAGGAGGAGGAGGAGGGAATATTCTCCAGCGTGGTCCAATCTCGCCAGGCCTCAGAGAGTAATGAAGCAGCTCCACAGATCCACCACATACACCTCTATCTCTCCGCCTAATGAACGAATGAGCCGCACCCAGGAGAAAAATGAGCTGGCTAAACCTCGCTTAAGAGGAAAAAAAAAAAAGGGATTCTTTTTCCTCACAAAACAGCCCACGTCCCTCCACGTACCACATCCTCGCCTCCTCCCCTGCCTTCTGATTTCGCCAAGGGATGATTGATTAAACTCAAAACAACTCAGCCATACACCAATCCTCTTCACAGCTGCATCTCTAGCGAATTTGGTCTGTGGCATTGCTGTGTTTGTGGCTGTGTGATCTCAGTGCAATACAGCTGATCAGGTATTCAACAAAGACATTCAATTTTAACATGATTCTAAGGCCACAGTCACTTTTTGACTCAGTGTACATGAACAAAAACTGACCAAACATTATCTCTGAGCTTATCGTTTCATCAACATGACGCTTAAAAAAAAAAAAAAAAAAAAAAAAAAAAAAAAAAAAAAAAAAAGCCTGGAGGGGAAAAAGCAAACAGAGTAAAAAACAAAGAGTTTGACATTAAAGGATAGTTCAGGTTTTTTTGAAGTGGAGATGTAGGAGGTGAACACATCACCACATACTGTAACTCCAGCACTGTCTTGGCCAGCAGTTTTCCCTCTTCAGTGGTTTTTCTCCCTCGTGTGTGATGTTCCATTGGACTGCATTCAGTGTTTGTAGTCATACAACATGTTTTCCTTCTGAAGCCAGGGTGTTTCTCGGCGTTCTCCAACCTATAAGAAATGTCCTTCTCATGTCTTTCTCTCTCTCTCAATCATTTTTTTGATTTGGTCCTTTCACGATCAACACCGCACCCATGTCGCTCATCCACACACTCACATTCACTACTGATATTGCAGATAACATCCCACATATGTTCAGAGCATTCAACATCTCTTTTGCCTTATTCCATGTTTGTTTAGAAAATAAATTTACTTTCTCTTTGAATTAAAGCTGCATTTCTCTCCGTTGTTTTGAACCCAAGATGATCTTGTAAAAAATGTATGATTTCAACTCTTATCAGTTAAAACACAAGTCTGACTCAGGGCTTTACCATTCCAAACTGTCCCGTACTGTACCAAACCAAACTTTACCATAATGGAATAGTTTGTCCAGTTCTGTTATATATTGCTTGATCTCTACGGATTTAAAGTGCGCAGTGAATTCTGATGATATGAAACTGGCACTGCCGCGATTCAATTTTGCAAACACTTTTCCTGCCAACATGGCACTGTACACGGTGTGAATCACCCAGTCTTTTGTGTGCTACCTGTGGCAAAACACTGATGATGGGCATGCGTGGAAGTCTAGACTGATGCGTACTCTCATTTAAGCATGAATGGAACCGTAGGTGTATATACAGAAATGTGAAACGGCTCTCCACGGTACGTATGACCTGAGCGGACAAGCCAGCCAGAGCGTGCAGGTTGAAGCCTCCACTGAAAATAAATAAACACAACATCCTTTCTGGTGCCAATTAATGTCACATATTTTTACAAACTGGACCTTTAACCAAGTTTGTGCCCAGAGAGGATACATGTAACTGCAGCTATGAAAGAGTACATGGATATGTGTTTTTTTTTTCTTAGTGTAAAGTATATGGAACCATTTTTAATTGGTATTGTAGAATATTGACACGGTGTATTGATTGAAAGAACAGTTCCTTAGGTCTATCTCTGCAGGTCACACAACTGAAGACTTCAGCAATCACAAGTTCACCTTAAGGGTCAAGCCTGGGGCTCCAAGGAGTTGCCTGGAAACCTGGGGACACCCTTACCACTTTGACATTGATTAGCAGTGGGCAAACGCGCTGTTGGAAGAAACTGCTCGTTGTATAGCTGGAGGATGAAACCTGGTCAAGAGACCGGACTGAAAATGAATATAAAAAGGTGGAGCTGTTCATTTTTATTTATTTATTTTTTTCACTTAATAGTATTGGATGTGCACCATTAGCCAGCCTTTGTTTTGTAGCTTCCACTACAATGGAAGGGAGCAATAGGTTTCGCAGAGTGTGCACTCTGTGCTTGAAATGAATCACAAACCATCACTGGGCCAATAAATGTCCACTGAACTATAACTGTGCCTTTTATAACAAGTGTCTCTTCTTCATTTTCTACATCTCTGCGGTTTCTGAGGGCAGATGATGGCATATGCTTCTGTGAATGAGCTCAGGGATTCAGTGCAGGTCACAAAGTGGAGAGGATGAGGCCACTTACTCACCAGAATGAGGGAAACCTCTGGGCTGTGTTGGGATGAACTGCACGGCTGGAACCTGATGTGAGCTCGTTATCACCACATACTGCATATCTGAGAGGAAATGTGACTCATTTTGGTGGATATGTATGACCGCCTCATCACAACAATGCAGTGAATTTCTACTCATGCTCTTTACAAAAGTTTTATTTCACACATTACTAGTGAATAAGTCTCTTAATCATGCATTTTAATGATAATATCATTGTGCACTCAAAGTGATGGGTCTGACAAATGACCAAATTATTACTCAGTGCCCTGGTTCTTAATGCCTATTCATCTTATAATACATTATTGTTGCTAGATTTCACATTGAATTATTTCCATGAGTGGAAGTAATTTTTGAATTCTTGTTGGTTCCTTCACCACAACCTGAATGTAAAGACCAATTTAATAGGACCACCTCAGAGGACACTGTAAGCTTGTATACCTGACTAAAATTCCAGTGGCGCATTCATCTTTTATGTTTTAACTACTCTTATGTTTTTCACTCTGTAAATATCTTTCCAGATTGATCTAAGGCCTGGTTCTCACTGGACACATGGTGTGTGTTGAAGCTGCATTCCATTATGTTTTTACTTTTGGTGCCCACTGAAACAGATTAGAGTGTTCACACTGCAAGCCCTGATGAAAAAAAAATCAGGTGATTTTTCCATCAATTATTTTTGACATTTTACCAGCAGTAATGCATAAACCGACACCTTTCACAGGAATGTTTGTGTCTAGACTGAATCTGAATGCATGACAAATGTAAAAATTATGTTTTTAAAGCTAATTTAGAAGGTGAAGGGCAGATTCTTTCTTTAAAATATTGGTGGTGCAGAGAGACCCAACAGACAATTTGAAGACATTCATGTGAAAGAGATGCAGCAGTGACACGCACAAAAAAAAAAAAAAAAAAAAAAAAACCCAAATCTACTAGCAACTAATAAAAGAAACCATTTTAAATATTCATTCAAAAGGAAACACAATATAACTGCTGGTAGTTTGGCTGAAGAGTCCTGTACAGCTGGTTCGGCCTCTTATAGTGGAATCTCATGTGCAGGACCAATCAGCTTTCAGGATCCACCTAAACACTCACACACATCAATCAGTCAATCATGCACAGCTGCAACCCCTCACACACACGCACACGTGTGCACACACACACACACACACACACACACACGTTTGCACTTCTATCAGAGTGAGGACCCTCATAGGCATAATAGATTTTCTAGCCCCTTACCCTAACCTTAGCCATCACAACTAGATGCCTAACCCTGACCTTAACCCTGAAACCAGGTCTTAACCCTGAAAAAGCCCACATGTCCTCAATTTGTCAAAATGACCTCACTTTTTAGGGTTTATACATTTTTTGGTTCTCACTCTGCAACAAATACACATACACACACACAAGTACGATCCGGGGTCACAGCAATGGATCAAAACACAGCACAGACAGTTCAATTGCAATTCAAATAGGGAGATAATGTGTTTTTCAGATGTCTTTTTTTGTGATGAATGTGTAATCATGACTGGTTTTGAATATTCAGACAGGCAGCTGCTCTTCCCTTTTACCAGTACTGTGTACTACCACTGAATCTTTAAGTGGTACACAGAACAAGAGTTCGGATCAAACCATCATATCTGTGGTCAGTGCCAAACTTAACACGAACAACATGTCTCAACATTAAATCTGGTACTTTTAAGCAGAACCACGCAGTAATTTAACAGCCTTGGCATCATTGTCATGGTTAAACGTCCTGTTGCAGGGAGCTTGGGGGTTGTCTCTACTGCCCCCTACTGTCTGTTAGTGGAAAAACCAGCCTTGCAAGATCAGGGACGGTGACCCAAAGTCCTCAGAGATTTAGGGTTTCTCACAAAATCGTGGGTCTAACGAGAAACAAAATTGCTTCATGGCACTACACACACTTACAGACGCCCTAGCCAGCTGCCGAGTATAAGATCAAGGCTGAGAAAGCGTTATTTTAATCGTTCATCATGGCAGAGCTGGCAAATCAGAAGCAGAGAAAACTGTCATAGATGTATATCCACCCAATATACGTAGATATTGGCCCATGTGGACATGGCTTCACAGTTCATGTTTGTCAGCTCCATTGAAAACAAATGCACATAGGAAGGAAAGAGGTGAACGTCAGTGGTGAGTTTTAACAAGAGTTTTGAATCAAGAGGTAGACAATGGCTGGATGGATGTTTGCCGTGGTGTTGTAAAAACATGTAGTCCCTAACTGTAGGGGGCGCACCATTGAATTAAAGATGACTTGGTCACTCCTAGGCTGTGGTTATGTTTAAATACGTAATTGTACTTGTTATTTATTTAAATCAAAAACCAATAAAAATGGTAGAACAGTCAAGACACAGAACTGGTAGAAGAAAGGTTTTAAAATAATTTGTATTCAGGAAGGAGAGACCCTTGAGGCAAGGACACAAATGTGAAGTATCCAAATAACCAGATTCACAATATGGCTGGTGCATACACATGACAGGCATATACTATCATATAGGGGTCTATAAGGGTCCTGGCTCCAGTCTTATGCTACTGACATGCTTATCTGTGTGGTGGCAGCCCCTCCAGCAACACAATCACACTCCAGTACACCCCAAATTACTTTGAACACAACAAATAGCATTTACCAGTCGAGGAGATAAGCAAAGGGAGCATGTGTGAAATAAACAAACAAACAAAAGGCATTGTTCGAGGCAACTACTTAATCTTGGTGTGGAGCCATTTTAACAGCTCGGGTTGCATTTTTCATTCAGGATAATCAAAAGCAGGAGGGCCTGTCCAAAAATTAGGAAGCATTGTGGCCATGAAAGCTGCAGAGAGTCAATGAAGAGAAAAATTAGTAGGAAAAATGAAGAGAGGCATTGACTAATTTTCATTTCCTAGCATGTAGGGGCAACATCAAATTTCTGAAATCATGCTCAACACACAGTGCAGACTGATATGCCACATAGGGACGTAACCTTGCAAACAGCCTCCTATTTCATTGCGTTGCATGAAACCCTCTTCGCCTACAGTCTTTCGGAGAATGCTGGAAGAACCCAAAATGGTAGTGTCCAATCACGTCCAGCCTGGACAGACCAAGGAGATTTCTCAGTGAAGCTGCAGGAGGCACACTGATATAGAGCAGTCCAGTGGGAGGAGAGTGCTGAGACCTTTCACTTGCTGCAAACTGAAAGAAATCTCATGAGCAAAGTGAGGCTGTCTGCAAGAAAAGACTAATGTGGATGGCAGAGGAGAGCGGAGGAGTTGCTGAACCTGTCTGTCATTTGCTATTTTCGTTACTGTCCCTGGCCTTCCTCAATAGATCAAGTCTGAGTAGATATTCTAAAAAATAGCCAAATAATGTCACAGATACCACTTTTTAAATCTTACTTGTATCCTCAGCTAACAGAGCTGCCTGTGTCTTTGGCCTTATTGAGGTTGCAAGAGGAAAAAAATAACACTTTTCATCTTAATATTTCTTTCCAATTGTTTTGAAAGTCTCGACAAGTAACACATTTTTTTGTGTGTTACTTTTTCTGAACTAGGTTCAAACACACATTTGGAAGTGGTTTTAAATGTGACAGACATCAGATTTGAGTCTTAATTCTGAATCTGACTTGAGTAACAAGACTGTCCAGATTATCTTTGGCGTTACTCTCTTGACATGACAGACAACAATGATCCAGTGTAATCCAACTTTATTAATAAAGTACTTAAAAAAACAACACACTTGACCAACGTGCTGCACACAGACATATAGACAAATACAAAAGCAAAGCAATAAAAGAGAGGAAAAGAAAATACATTTTAAAAGAGGTTTCACAAACCAAAAGTGAGTTGGCCTGATGTGAAAAGGCAATTCATTCCACAGTTTCGGGGCAGCAACAGGAAATACCAAAGAGGAAGCTCAGTCACTTCTGAGCTTCCTCTTTGTCTTAGGGAGGACTACAAGTGACTGATCTGCCGACGTGAGGGAGCGTGAGGGAGTGACAGATACTGTGTGGCAAAACCAAGAAGACATTTTAAAACAAATGTCGTTTCTTTGCACCAGTTAAAAGCTGAGCAGCAGCATTTTGAACCAACTGTAGTCGCGCGAGTGACGTCTGGCTGAGCCCAACATAGGGTGGATTACAGTAATCTAACCAAGTTGTAATAAAAGCACGGATTAAAATCTCAAATTGATGCAGAGAAAGAAATGGTTTAGGCTTTGGCAAGATGTCTCAATTGAAAAAAGCTGGACTTGACAACTGAGCTAATCTGTGCATCAAGTTTAAGATCACTGTTTAGTCTTACACCCAGGTTTGTTGTTGTAGATGTCAAGTAGTGACCTAAGGAACTCGGACCAAAGCAAACTTTGGAGGTATCACTCGACCCAAACAACATAAGCTCAGTATCATTAAAGTACAAAACGTTTACTGACATCCATGCCTTATTATCTGCTCTAGGAGTTGATTCACAGAGTATGCATTATCCTGTTTTAGTACCATATGAATTTGACTATCGTTGCCATGTTTTTTGGAGAACTGATCCAAGTGGTAGTAAGTAAAGGGAGAAGAGAAAAGGCCCAAGAATAGAGCCTTGAGGCACACCGCAAGTGAGAGACTCTGGAGAGGACTCTGCGGCTCCAACAAGGACACCAAAACTTCTTTCCTTTAACTAGGATCTAAACTACTGTAAGGCACCACCCTGAATGTCCACCCAGTTCTCCAGGCGAGACGGGAGGATCTGATGGTCCACTGTATCGAAGGCTGCTGTTAGGTCCAACAGAACCAAAACAACATAGTGACCAGAGTCTATGGCTAAAAGAACATCATTAAAAATCCTCAACAGTGCCGACTCTGGACTGGAACACTTTTAACAAGCAGTAAACAATTTCTCCAAGACCTTAGACAGGAAAGGGAGATTGGCCTGAAATTTGAAAACACATTGGAGTCTAAGCCAGTCTTACAGTCACTGTCCTCTTCTTCCAAAGAGGACAGACTGACAAGCTGACTGACAAGGTTGAAAACAGCAGAGCATGTGACAGAGATGGGGGAGTCATAAGAAGGAGGACTTATCAGCAAGCTTATTAATAAAAAAAAGTTCTCACTCACTTCACTTGAGTTCTCCATGCAGGCTGATTGTAGGGCATTAAGAACAGAGTTTATGGTTTTAAAAGTAACATCCAAAAAAGCTTGGTTTTAGCAGTTTTCACAGTAAAAATATGAGACGGAAGCGAATTTCTGTAACTTCTGTACCATGACGTGACACTGCAATTATTATGGGAGTTGGTGTACCTCAGTTTTTTCTGGGCAGGGATGTTATTTGAGGTAAAACCTTGGGAATTATGAACATCAAATCTGATCTGTTGTGGTAATTTGAACACAGTCGTAGATTAAGGCTACGTTCAGATTGCCAGTCACATTGTTCAAATGAAATCTGATCCCTTACATGTCAGCTTTGACAGTTCACAGTATTAGCTTCAATTTAAGTCTTGCATCTGAGCATGACTGTCCTCTGAAATGACACCAACATGCACAAATGCCTT
Organism: Brachirus orientalis; assembly: GCA_016785285.1. Lineage (NCBI taxonomy): Eukaryota > Metazoa > Chordata > Actinopteri > Pleuronectiformes > Soleidae > Brachirus > Brachirus orientalis. Next base: position 668,466 of record JAFBJR010000246.1, read on the forward strand.
TTGACATTGACAACAACAAGATAAGATTTACCTTTATTGATTCCCTCAAGAGGAAAATCAGGAAAAGAGACAAAAAAGGCAGATGACATGCTCAGTGTATGCATAAAACCGTTTTCACTCATGTCAAATGTCCAAAAAAAATCAGATATATATCTGATCTAGGACCTCATGCAGAAGTGACACAAATTTGTGTCCACACAGCCGTTAAAATCAGATGTGAGTCCCTTCAGTCTGGTAATCTAAATGTAGCCTAGGTGTTGGAGACTTTTCTCTCGGATCTACAGCATGTAACGCCTGCATGACCTGAGCTCTGCTGGCTAATAAGCCAACTCTTTCTTCAGCTGACATAATTGGAAACGATGGGGCTCATGGCTTCAAGGGCTGCTCCAATACTCACCAAATCGGGGGTTATATCGCAGCTTTCTCTTTGTATAGGCTCAATCTCCCAAAAAGATGTAGCTATGAGTGCTCCACTGGTCCAGAGCAATGAGCAGTTCTGTCGGTCTTCCTTCAACTAAGCACTGTTTCAAAAATCAGGGCTATAACCTTTTTTAATCACGTAACATGGCTATTGATGTGAAAAGGGAACAGAGAAGAAAGGAAGAGAGGCGAAAGAAAAATGATCAGGAAGTGCAGAGAATACCATTAACCCTGACATTGTGTGGGAAGGGCAGATACACAATTGTTATTCTATATATGCAGACAATTCCAGTCTTATTAATTTCATTATAAGCCGTGTAGCTTGAGAAAGTGAGGTCAAAGGGGGAAGGAGTCAATTCATTTAAAACCAAAGACGAAGGTAAACAAATGAGCCCGTGCTAAATGAATGAAGTAAAATGAAAAGAAAATAGAAAAGTGTTATTTTCAAAGGCTCAGCCAGCAGCATCACAAAACCTTATCGCTTCCATTCTTTTTTCTTCCAACTGCACATTGAGACTTTGTTAAGCAGTTTCCTTCATTAGGAAACACACTCACTGGAGCGTGTCCTGCTGCAGTTTTACACCCCTCCCTGTAACGAATTCTGAGGCAGAAATTAATCAAGCGATGAACCATTCACTCGATGGAAAACAGAGGGAAAACAGTTTTGTGTCTTCTGTTTTTGCGGCGGTCATAAATCAAAACGTGTGTTGCCGTGGTGAGCAGCTGTCACAGAGGTCCAATGTGTTGTAATTAACACAATCATTGTTGCTGTCATACGCACACACACACAAACGTTGTCTCCAGTGCAGGCATTTTTTTCTGACTGAGACTCATTTGTTAACCAGAAAAATAAGCGTTTGGAAAGGTGTTTGAACGGTGCCTCAGCCTTGATGAATCACCATGGCGACATATTATTCCACGCTGCAAGATTAATGTTGATTTCAATTAATAAACTTGTTTTCGTTGTTGTGCAGTTGCATTCTTCTCCTGGCCCGCGGCCATAAAGAGGCTTGTAATACAAGATAATTATCAGCAAAATGAGAAATGCCTTGAATTAAAAAAAGGTATTTGAGGACATTTTGTTTTCCTTTTTTTTGTGAGGAATTGAATGTCATTTTGGAAAAAGCATGGCACGGCAAAGTGAGCGCTGTTGATGTGCAAACAATTGCTTACATGTTAATGATTGTAATTCCAGTTCCCTGGAGAACCTAATGTTCACCATATGCTGAGACACCGGGCACCACTGCGACGCCAGCGTCTCTGTTATTGATGATGTCATTTCTTTCACGGTAAGGAATCAAACCCACACTGACCTTAGTGATGATACCTGGTCCTTTTTTAGTACCTGCTCTGAGGTACCAAATGAGCTGAGCCGATACTGAAATGTCACGTGGACAGACTGCCGGCCACTGATTGTCAGAGAGCGTGAGCATCAAGAACGTCCGACACAAGAATCAAAGCGAACAATGGCGAAACATAGATCAGTTAAAAAGACTTGAAAATCCTGAAAACATGCGTTAATCTGCAACATTTAACAAGGACATTTGTAAAATGTCCATATTTAACAGAGGAGTCTGGTGTATTTAGCGACAGCACTGCTGAAAGACGGAGATGGTGAGCCCAATCACAAGCCGTTCAGCCGTATTTCACTTCAGTGACTGTGTCAGACGGAGTCTGTGCTCCGCTCATGCAGGAAGTACTGAACCATTCAGTGAACTCATCTTATTAATCAACTGATTCAAATAAATAGTGTTCTCCATGTGTGTGTGTGGGGGGTTTCTCCAGGTTCTTGTTTCCTCCCACAGTCCAAAAAGATGCAGATTTGGGGATTAGGCCAATTGGACACTAAATTGCCCGTAGGTGTGAATGTGAGAGTGGATGGTTGTCTGTCTCTATGTGACCCTGTGATGGACTGGCGACCTGTCCAGGGTGTACTCCTTCCCCCCATAACCCTCATGTGGAGGATAAAAAGAGGTAGAAAATGAATGAGTGAGAGATTCTAAGGATTAAGTACAAAGAAAAGAACTGCTTTGAATGTCACTAGTTTGTTTGGCAGTTTTGACCCGGCCCACTTTGAGGTGGTATATAGTAACGGAAAAGGACACCAGAGGTGGAGTCGAGTCAGGACTGTACAACAGAGACAAACAACCATTCACACCTACGGGCAATTTAGCGTGTTCAATTTGTCTAAATCTCAAAATCTGCATGTTTTTGGACCAGAAACCAGAGAAAACCCACCAACACACGGGGAGAACGTGTGAGAAAGGCACGTGTTCTGACCGGGTTGCAAACCCAGGTCTTATTGTAAAAGTAAAGGTAAGAGGGCTAACCACTACACCAACTGTGTGGACGATAAAAACACCCCACCTTCTATATTCTCTCTTTTTTATGAAATCGGAGCTCACTCAGGATGCCTTCAGCTGTGTGATCGACCTGATGCTGGCTAACCTGCCACACAGTAATCATCCTAGTGCCACTAATTATCAATACTGTCAGATAATGAGCGGATGAAATAAGAGAATTACAGGCCATCGCTAATAAGTGTGTCTAATTAGGGTGTTAATTAACTCCAGAAGAGGTACGTTATGGGAGGGGATGATGGGAGTCAAAAGAACAAAAGAATTTGACACACATCTTTTAAAGCAGTGATGCTGTGTTTTGCCCAACTTGCTCTCTGTTGCTGATGTTAGCATTTCCTTCCATCCATGTGAACATGTTTGGTGAAAAAAAGGCATTTTACTATAGCACACTTTTTTGTGCTATAGTAAAAAGAATATAAGGCTTAAAAAATGAAATACTTTACTTAGTGTTACATGTTAGTACAGTCATAAAGTTAATATTTTGTTAAATTATAGCCCAAATCATTATTGAAAACTGAATAAAAATTACACCGACACCATTTTCAGCACATTTATTTGATGAAAGACATATGAGGACTTTTGCAGAATTAGAGTTTTTTTTATGATCCAAACAATTATTTATTTAATTGGAAAAAATAAAGGAGATTCAATTATAATGAAAATAATCATTATCTAATGCACCAAATAGAAAGGTGGCAACAAAATAAAGATTGAAGTCACACTGATCCAGTATTTTCATATCAAACCAAGAACTGATGATCAATATCTGTTGATTTGAAATCACTGATTTCAAGTAAAACTGAATGATTCGAACACGTTTGCCACATAATTAACTCAGCTCAGTGAGACAAGGAGGAATTATTCATGAAGCCAGTCCAAGTGATTCAATTACAATAACTCAACTCATAAGTGATTCAATTCTCTAGGATGTTATTTGTGTGCAACTGTGAACACCACTGTGAACAGCATCATCAGGAGCTGGTGTAATCCTCACCCACTTCCTGTAGAAGGCCAGATAATTGTCGAGGGACCCGTTGAATCGCCTGGAGGGTCAACTCTGTTCCACACGTTGAGCACCATCACGGTGCCTTTAATTGAATTGCAGAAAGTGCAGTTAATTAAGCGATTAATGCAGAGAACACGGGAGCTATCAGAGGAAAATTACCCTTGAATGTGGACAGTGTAGTCCAATGACCTTGTCTGATGGGATTCTGCCTCTGCCTCAAAAAACTGTGACTGTGCCTCCACTGCTGTTCATGCAATAATTCATTTTCAAAATTGCATGTTTCACAATACAAATGAATAGGGATAAATGTGTAAGCACAAGCTGCATTCACTGTGTGTGAAATAAGAGGTGAGATTTTACGGTCCTTTCAGCCGGATCCACGGTATGATCACACGTGTTTAGATGCTGATGTAAAAGCATGGAGCGTCGGGAGCTCATCCTTAGGAGGGAGTAACATGCAAACCTACAGAGTCGGCCTCCAGTAGTGATGTAACCATGATGACTCAAAGTGAAGCATCAGAGATTAAAATGGCCTCCTGAGCAGCAGCAAAGAGAGGGGTGTTTTCCTAGTACTATGTCTCATATAGAGGAGAGTGGACAATACAATGTGGCACATGAGTGGACACCAGTGTGTTTGACAGCTTGTACCGTCCAATAGGTTCCTGGTTTCCGTGTCTCTTGAGCTGGACAGTTTACAAATCTCAAAGCTTCAAAGTGGGAGTTTGTTTTTAATGTGGAACGAAATGTCAAGTAATCTGTTGGGTCCCATGTATCCCTCATATGATCTACAGGTTCAGGAAGTGGAAATTCTGTCACTCAAAGTCAATTTAATATTTTTGGTATTTCAAAGGTTTCCTCACACAATTACGTTTTTGTGACTTCCTAGGTCTGAATGTATTTTTGACTCATTTTTACTGAAACAGTTAACAGAAAGTTACACCAAACATTTCTATGACAAACGAAGCACACCTTCATTCTATGCATCATTTATAACATACATATAAATATCAACTTAGAGGCTGTAAAAGAAATTCTGCGGAATTATGTGTCGACCTCCCCCCCTGGAAAAAAAACAAATCGGTGCATCCTGACCTGGTCGACTCGTAAGACATTTGTACTTTCCTTCCAAAGTTACATATAGTGTAAAAGCAAATGTTTGTGAGCCTGAAAGTGTGACTGAATGTCAAACTTCTGAGGCTGTTGTTTTCAGGTAAACCAGTTGTTGTGTTGCTCTAAAGTTTCCCACAGCAAAAGTTTCTTTCTTTCTCCCACTTTGTACAACTAACATGTCACTCTGTCAGTGACATTTTTTCCCAACAGTTTTCTGAAACACCTTTTCTAATTACTAGCACATATCACTTGTGTTTTCATACACACCCAAACTGACACTGGATGCCTCATCTCTCTCTCTCTCTCTCTCTCTCTCTGTCAATTATTTTTTGACAATATGTTGTGGACTCACTGCAGTGTGGCTTATTTGTTGCCCTGCTTGACTGAAAGTTCAATCAAGAAAAATAATTCTTGTCACTCTCGCTGGAATTTCAGCGAGACAACACTTTTTTTCTGCAAAACCTTTGCCTGTCAGACTGTATTTAAATTGGTCTGTTATTCTAGTGAATGTGATATTTTAAAATTTTACTGTGATAGAATCACAACAACCCATTTCATCTACTGGCCACTGGATTGGTGGTGCTCTACCCCTGCTTAAGTCAATATGTTTACTCCTTCATCTCACCAAGGGCAAACAAAAGTTTTGTCACTTTGTATTCTCTATTCTCTATCAGCATTTTTATCTTTCTGCGACACAAGAGCTGCTGGTGTACTGCTCATTTGGTAAGTTTGTGTTATTAAGGTAAATCCAAAGAAAACATGTCAAACACCAAAGTTATACAAAATAGTGCACTTGAACTTGATGATGGAGGCAGCAATTTATCATCAGCTACTCTGTGCCGTGAAGTAAAATTGTTGATTTTCTGCATGGTCTTTGGTGCAGAGAGCAAGTAGGTTTCAGACTTCAGTTTCCAATAATAAAATATTGTCTACTATTATTAAGAAGGCTTGTTCAGGTAAACGGTCAAGTCTGTTTTGAAAGTGCATCAGTACCTTAGACAACCACTAGGACAACCTCATCGTAAGATATGTATCGCCACATGTACAGCTGCTTTATTAACCTTAAATAGGAATGCATTGGACTTGGTCATTTTTCAAGACTACCATCACAGCATTTGCTGCCATATGTATTTGCATAGTGAACCTTATGATATTCTGCCATATCAACAAACCTAAACTATCACTTTCTCCCACACTGGTACCTTTGCATCCTATAATGAAGTCGAGTCAGGTGACCGCTTTCTCACTTTCCTCGGTCCCAGGATTGAAGTGACAACCTCATGAAAACACACGCTTGCCTCTCCAACCTTGAGACTACCGCTGACTCAAGAGCCTCTCCATCGCCCCTTAAAGGGAATCATCCTACATTACATAATTTATAGGGTTTTACTCCTTATGAATTATTCCTGTGATGGGATCAACACAGAAGCTTATTCCTTATACATTTAACAAGTCTTTGAGTTGTGATCCACTTTATGTGTCTCCCCTGACACAATACAATTATTCTCTGTTGTTAATATGACCAATCATGTTTGGTAGAACCTCCACAGAGGTTTGGATCATTAGATCTTCCCTGTCTCTTGGGTATTTCTACACCAAGATGTGTTTCGTTCCCTTGTTTTGATTGCAGTAATGCATTTTACTGGTCAGGTGAAAGTGAGGTCAGTGTGTAAAAGGGAGATTTCAGGCTGGACACACACACACACAAACACACTCAAACACACAGTGCCCGCTGGCCCGGTGTCCGTCACCGTAATGAAGTATCTGGAGAAGCTGTGGAAGCATTAGACAGACATATGTGAGAGATGGAGGGAGTGACACGAGCGAGAGCGAGACAGTGGTTTGTGAACACAAGAGGATGATTGTCAGAGGAGCTGGAGCTGCAGTCTGCTGTCAGAGCTGGATCAAGAACAGAGGATGTCAGAGCTGAGGGATGACATCCACTGTGCGCCCGCGTGACCGCTGAGTGTGGGAGGGCGCCAGACGTGTCATCATGCAGTAACTAGCTGCAACACTGCTGAAAAATGGCCCGATATTCTGCACTACTGCAGGTAATGATGAAATCTGCCAATTACTTGATGATTAATGGTGATTGTTCAGTGTGTGAAACGTCAAAATATGGCTAAATAAATGTCCATCACAGTCTCCCACACCTCGGGGCTTTTAAATTAGACAGAGAGAAGCAGGAAATGTTGTATTTACTTGGCAAACAACTTATTTGACAATTTAACTATTTAACCATTTTTATTGTAATGATTGAAAATGTCTATGTATACTGTTGATTTAAATCTAATCTTTTTTTGGTTATTATGAAGGAAGATGTTGTTTTATTAGTGTTTTAATGTTTTTATGTAGTTTGGATTTTAATGTATGGTAAATTGTGTTGGTTTAAAAAAGTACCTTTTAAGTGCTTTGAATCTTATATACACATGTTAAAAGGGAAAAACAGTGAAGGTCAAACCATAAGAAGTAATATATATATAAGTTTTCTTTTGTATAATCCTTTTAGAAATATCAAACTTTTGCTTGGTTGGAAATAGCAAACAGATTCCAGACTGCCCGTTAAAAAAAGCAACAACAGGAACAATAGCAAAACCCTTTGTAACCTCCCAAAAGAAAAATGTAATTTCAGAGGGAGTCTGTTTAACAGCCCTCATATGATGGGAATGTCAGTTTTTCCAAGTCTCCTCTCTTGTCTAATGATGACTGATATCACTCGTCCTGATCCCAGGTGTAATTTCAGACATGAAAAATGTGCGGTACATTTTTCACACACTTGCCTCCGTGTTTTCCCAACGGCTGAGAGTGTGACGGCGACTCGTGCTCGCTGACCTGGCTGCGATTCGTTGACTCTGAGTGACATCTTTATCATTCAGTGGAGAATTCTGTTTAAAATAAGAGCTGGTTAACATGTACAATTAATTATGCTCGTGGCTCAGCCGAGGCAATGCAGATAATCCGCAACGGCAACCACGATTGTGACCACGATTGTGAGGAGGAGCCTAAAGAGTAGTAAAATATATGTATGTATGTATATTCACTGGCCACTTTATTAGGCACACCTGTTCAAATGGTTGGTAATGCAAATGTCTTATCAGCCAATCACAAGGCAGCAACTCACTGGATTAAGGCAAGATGAACTGCTGGTCTACTGGGATTTTCACACTCAACCATCTCTTTTGTTTACAGCAAATGGACCAGAAAGGAGGAAACAGAATTCTCTATGGGACAAATGACTTGTTGATGACAGAGGTCAGAGAAGACAAAAAGACAAATCGTTAAGTCATATTTTAATCACAGAATGTTCTTTTTACAACTCCTGCTCAGTTACTTTATTATCATTTCTTCGAACATTTTAAAACATCTTAGTTTTTTAGGGGTCTATTATTTTACCAAGTGTATATTTTGAGCACCTACATATTTCTGATACACACACCCACAACTTTCCAGCAAATGTCAACTTCCATTTCCATCAGAAGCCTAAACTGGGAGTGATGTCACAAAACAAAAAACAAGGACGTATCTCACGCTAGCCATTCTTAGCCATTGTTCACAGTCGATTAAAAACACTCTAACCAAGTATTTTGCACACGCAAACAGTGTAGCAACATACTTACTCTGAAAAAAAGACAATACAAGTTTCAGATATTATTTTAGTGGCAGTCATTTTAAAATCCCATAGCATTCATATAGAGATGGTTTCTATGTAGATAATAAGGTTCCTTTTTGGGAATATAAACTGAATAAATATGATAAAGCCTTTTCTTCAGGAGTCATCCTTAACCCAAACTCCACACACGAGTGGGTTTTGAAAGTGGGGCTCTCAGGATGGCTGTACCCCTCTAGTGTTGGGTGTCTGAACGTGTAAATCTATTTAAAAGAAGGAAACTCTATGGAGCACTCAAGCCCCCGGGCCTATTTTGATCAGGGTCATTCGTCTTCACATTTCGTATCCGTAACCTGCATTAACGTCACCTCCGACTCCTCGTCTTGCAAACTGCTGGAGCGTCAGAGAACGCAGAAGCAAATGGTCTGCTGACTGACGGGAAAAAACTCGGGGTCGGAACATTAACATGTTAACCTCTCGCCCTGTGGTCGTGCCTTAAGTTTGACTTAATGAAGCATAATTTACCCAAAGATGGGCCATAAGGTGAACTCATATGTGTGTTTAGAAGTGAAAATCAGCTTTAGCACCAGATGAGATTACATGGTGAATGAAGTCAAATCATTTTAAGATATGAAAAACTGCATTTTAATAGTTGAAATTGCCTGTTGCAAGTATCTGAATGAGCCATAATCTGTCAAATGCCGTATAAACGTTATTGATAGGTGGTGTATGAAAAGGGAAGAAGATTAAAATTATACATTTAGTGGAGAATTCCCTTGAAATGGAACTTTATTATGGAGACTTTTACAAAAGAGCTTATGTTTTGGGAAACCTTATGTGACTGATTTTTTTTTTCCTCAGAAAATTAAATTTCATTGAAGAGGATTACATTTTTACAGATTAAAGTTCACTTACTCTGTTTTACCCATTGAAACACCTGTAAACAACCACTTAAATATACTTTTAAAAGAGTGTCTGCAGCTCTTCTTTTATACAGAAAAGGTTGATTTTGCCTCATGTACTATATTCAATTATCAGGCTACAAAATTTAATAAGCTCTTGGCCTCTACAATTTATCACCATATAAAAACACAGCTGTAATCAAGTTATACAGATGCCACTGCATTAAGCATGAAGTGTATTAGGGTAGGGCAAATATGCTATATGCTTCCATATAGATTTATTTCTTTGAAAAGAATGCTTACTCATGGTTACAGTTAATGTCCTTCATGAATAACAAATTACTAAATGGCTGCCGTGTCACAGAAAAACTGCCAACTCATAAAGGGATCGCTTGAAATTGAACGGTGATGCTCTAGCACTGATATTCAATGAACTTGGTTAATTTTTTTGTTTCCTGCAGCAGAATCCATTTAAATCAATCGTTTTTGCTCATTTTTTCCCACCTGTAAACCAAACTTTGGTGAAAGGGATGACAGAAAAATATCTGAGAGAGAGAGAAAGACTAATCTAACTAATCTAATCCTGGCCTTCATTCATTTTACAATTCATTACTCAAGCATATTGAGCAGACAGAACAGTGCGTACCGCACACAAATCAGCCCGTGCTGCGCTCTTCACCTGCTAATAAACACTGAAAGAGCTCGCATTCAGATCGCAGCTGCCCTCCACCTTTGTTGTGCATGGCAAACACCATTTGGGGTAAACGCTTGACACATGTTGCTGTTTTAAGCCAAATTACCTCCACGCCTCAGATCTTTCAATTGCCTAATTAACAGGGGCAGAGTCCGAAGCCTTTCAAGTTCTGCACTTAAAACAACGCCGGTGAGCGACGTAGGGAGTCTGTTCTTCACTTGTGCACCTGGGGTAAGGAATCAGTGTTGTTATACACTCACCGGCCATTTTAGGTGGAACACAGGACACATAATAAAGTGGCAGGAGCCGTGCTTGGTGTGGTCTTCTGCTGCTGTAGCCCATCTGCTGCAAGGTTTGATGTGTTGTGAGTATCTCGGGTGTAGCACAGGATGGCTCCAGACCTCGTTTTTGTGGCAGACCCTGATACGGACACCTGAATTCCTACTTTAAACAATTTAGCTGTTAAATATGGCACTTTTCCATTATGCAGCTCTATTATTCCTCCAAACGTGGGTGAGGTCGTCATAGTACGGTTGCATGAATCTCCCGTGACGTTGTTTTACATGTGACACAATGGTGACAAGTAAAGCAGTAGAATCATTTTCCTCAGTTTTAGAAACAGATGAGTTCACTGAATGGTTCAGTACTTCCTGCATGAGCGGAGCACAGACTCCGTCTGACACAGTCACTGAAGTGAAATACGGCCGAACGGCTTGTGATTGGGCTCACCATCTCCGTCTTTCAGCAGTGCTGTCGCTAAATACACCAGACTCCTCTGTTAAATATGGACATTTTACAAATGTCCTTGTTAAATGTTGCAGATTAACGCATGTTTTCAGGATTTTCAAGTCTTGAAAATCGCTCATGATGCTCACGCTCTCTGACCAATCAGTGGCCAGCAGTCTGTCCACGTCACATTTTAGTATCAGCTCAGCTCGACTGGAACCTGAACAGAGGAGGCACTAAAAAGTACCAGGTTCTATCACTAATGGTAAAGCAAAAAAATCAAGTACAGTCGAGTTGGGTCGAGTCGTGGTAGATCTGTATCGTATCAGTGGCGGAAATCTCTCTTTCAAACATGTCGTATACAGAGTTTATGTTTATGTTTATTTTAGTGGCTTTTACTTTTTGCTTTTTATATCTATTCCAGTGATTCTGGGCTATTGTATTGTATCAGCTCATCCTGTATGAATTATTGACTTTTCTATTATCTTGAACCACTCTGGACAGTTGTCTCTCCCCTCAGGCATCAACAAGGCATTTTTGCCCAGAAAACTGCCACTCACTGGAAAGTTTCTCTCTCTCTTTTTTTTTTTTTTTTGGACCATTCTCTGTAAACTCCAGAGATGTTTGTGGGTGAAAATCCCACTAGATGAGCAGTTCCTGAAATATTGAAAACAACAACCCTGCCACATTCAAAGTCATTTAAAGCACCTTTTTTCTCCATCCTGGTGCTCGGCTTGAACTTCACCAGGTCATCATGACCATATCTATATTGATAAACAGATGAAGTTGCTGCCATGTGATTTGCTCATGAGATATTTGATGTACCTTATACAGAGAAAACTGAGTAAAGCATGTTTTTCTGTACATGTAAAAGCCCTTTTTGCTTTTTTGCCAGTGAGATATGTGATGTGGTTTTTACTTAGCTGCTGAGAAATGGATCACGGACCACCTACTGGGAATCATAGATTTCACCTGTTTGCATCAGCCAGTGTGGACCCCCCCCCCCCAAAACTTCACCCTAATTTCTTATGGATCAATTCATGTATAATCCAAATCACTGGACACTTGACTCTACAAGAAGATGGAGATTAAAAGTGAAAAATGTAATTTGACAAAAAGAGAGGAGAAAGTAGAAGAACAGAAATTCCTTTGAGCTTCAGAGATTCATTTACAGGCTTCACTGACGTCTCACAGCTAGTGTTAACATTTGAAACTGGACTAAGAAAACTCAGATGTTTGAATGACTCTGCCATTTCTACATGATAACCTACACTGGGCCTTTACTGCACCTGAGAGTGCAGAAAGAGAAAGAAAGATTATCTGTGAAAGAATTAAAGTAACACAATCAAAAACCAGCCAGCCACAGAAAACAACAATGTGAGACATGGCAGAAATCGATACAGCATTTCAGCTTATCCTCCCTGAAGGATGTCGGAAAGAAAAGATGACTAAGAAGCAGCAAGAGTCCTAACGCAGAACAGCAACCAGATAATTGGAAGGGAAAGAGCTCAGAGTTTAATTCTATTATCAGACAGTTGTTGTGAGCATGCACCATCAAGGAGATTTGGAGGTGACAGAGAAGAGCTCATCTCTGAGGGTGTTTTTAAATTTCAAAAGGAGCATATGCCATACTATAACCTTTCCTTAACTGCAGCATCATTCAGACAAAACGTGTTTTCCTTCATTCAAGTGATAGGTGTTTTTTTTTTTCCTCACCTTAAATCAAAAATGCTTTTCATTTGTTCACTTGTTTTGTCATGTTGAATATGAATGAACCACAGGAAAATGTTAATTATATGTATAATCAATGATATAAATACTTCTTAAATGTTTGCAACATCACAGAATATAACAGAACCAAATTGTTGTGAGTCTGAAAGGTATAAATGAAATGTGAACTTTTTGAGTCTTGTCTCTTCTTTACTTTAGGTTTTTAAACTTGATAAACAATCATTTTCAAGCTTCCAATAGTTTAAATTATAAAGTAACATTTCAGCAAATCCAGAAACAATTTTAATATCCTTTCAGTATGTTGTTTTTGAACAGTGCTTGCTGTGATAAGCAGCTGTAGAGGTGGTGGAGACCACATGCAGTCACAGATTTAACTGGTTTCCAGTGAGATATTGATAAAATACAGGAGCTAAATAGGGACATAAGGGATTATTGATCCCACACACTCATGCTAATGCTCCTGTATGTTGCTTAGTCAGGGAGCAGCAGAAAAAAAACGGGAAGCTTTTTCCATTCATTGTTTCATAAATTCATGGTTTAAATAATCCCTGTGTGTTGCTCTCTAAAATTGACCCAAACAAACTTTTCATTAAGCAAAACCAGTGCATTTATTAGTTAATCCAGTATTAATCTGTTGTTTGTAATTTTTAATAAACACAGTTGATTAGGGAAACGTATTTAAATGTGCACAATTACTCACACTGCTGTGAATTTCTATTAATGGCCTCATATACTTAGCAATTTTGCAAAGCATTTTCAGAGGTTTTGTTTTTCAGTTCCATAAAACTTGGTTTAGAAGGCAATTTAAAGTTTGTGTTCAGCACAGCAGCCCAACTCACTGCAATGGAACTGATAAGCGAAAAAGTTAAAAAAACTGATAAAATAAATAAATAAATATGCTCAGTTTTTCCTAGAAAAAGAGGAATTGTACTCAAAGAGTAAGAAAGAAAGTTTTTATAGATAAAAAACAGTTAATATCAAAGCTGTTATGTGTTTAAAAAGAAAAATGGCTCCCTGTTTTCCTTTATGTGATTAAAATGTTAAAATACCTCACAAATCCTCAAGACAGGTATTGTCCCTGATGCATTTGTATTTATGTGTTTGTTTTCACATATAAAAAGACAGACAGACAATTTACTGGAAGTCCCATAAGAATATGAAGGAGACTCGAGGGGCTTGAAAACTGTGGACTGATTTAAACTTAACAATGTATTCAAATCATGCAGTGGTATTAAAATATACTAATATTAACCTATATACCATACCATAGTGTCCTGTAAAAGAAAAAAAAAAGAAACCATAAAAGCAGTAAGAGAAGCACTGACTTGACCCAGATTAAAGATACAATATGTAACATTTCTGTGTTAAAATATCAAATAATTATGAGACTACTGTCATTTGATTTGTTGAGTGCGTGCATTTATATTAGAGAAAATGCTTCTAACACTCTTTAAATCAATAGAAAAACATATTTTTATTCAGTGGAACGTTTCATTTTGGTCACCTTCATAAGCTTTACCTGTTTATCTGCTGTAACATCAGGTTAAGAAATGAATCCCAGAAACACAAGTGAGGTATTTCACACTGTGAGAGGTGTGTCCCGTGTGCTGGACTTACGCATTTTGAATGAAGCAGTACCAAGAGTTTAATTATGGAAAAGATCTTTTACATTGTACAACAGAAATTAGGTCATTACATTTTACATTTTCTCTTCTCTACATTCAGTAAATAATTCAATTATAAAAAAAATCTCCATGAACACATGAAACTGCACTAGAAAGAGAACGGCACAGAGGCAGAAGACGCTGGCCGAGTCATTCCAAAGCGGCAGTGAATATCCAGATAGCTCACACACAATATCATAATGTGCTGTATAAAAGTGGGTTTTTAAGGTTATGTGTTTAAAGGGTTAGAGTTAGTTTAAATTTAAGCTTGTGTGTTTTATGTTGTTTCTGTAGAAAAGCCGTGGACTGAAGGAAAGAAGCGGCATTTTTCTCCACTGTGTGCAGATTTCATAACTGTATGCATAACTATTTTTTAAATAATGCATTAATGTGAGGTGCCACAGGGTGAGTTGCATAAGTTTTCTTGTTGTTATGTGAACAGGTGTTCGCTGTAACAGACATTTTTTGTGTTCAGAAGTGGGTTATATTACTGAAAACACACAAATTCCTCCTCTCCACCATAATGAGGCATGTGTTAAATACATTAACACAAAGCGTCGATCAATATCAATGATACCAGCCGATACATATCGTATCGATTTAAAATTTTGCAGTATTGCAGTACCCAGCACCCTCTTGCTGTGAGGCAACAGTGCTAAGCACTGAGCCACCATGGACCTTATGGGTCCGTGGCTTCCTTTTGCTCACGTTGTTTACTCAAATGTCTGAGAAATTGACCTCAGCTTGTGCATTAGCCAATGAAAGCATTTGGTTTGGTTTAAACAGTACACACAAAAAAGTTTCTTATCATTCGACTGTGTGTATTTGTCAGTCTTTGACATTTGCTGCACGTTCTGCCGCCGAAGCGGTCCTGGTGATAAAAACAACAATTCCCATGATCCCATGCTGCATCCTCAAACTAGAGAAACAGTAAAAAAACAAAACAAAACTGTGATTTCAAAAGTTTTTGAACAAAAAAGTACTGGCAAACTATTCCATATTTTGTGTCCTTGTTAAAGAAAACTAAACTGTGAAGTGGATCATTATGCATATTGTAGATATCATTGTTATACATGAAAAGGTCTCAAGTGAACGAGAACAAACCAGGGAGAGAAATAAGGGCTGGCGACAAAAAGGTCACACTTTATCTTCACTCCTTCCACACACACACACACACACACAGTGAATAAATCCATAAGCACTGTTTTAGTGTGTGCAGCCATTTTCTACTGTCACCATCATTTTATTTACCTCTGCCTTTTTTCCCTGCTACATATGCTCCACAGGCACATTATCCACCAGTTCCTGTCGCACCACCTTGCATTTCATACCCGACCCGTGCGAGGCAAGCAGGTACGTGGCCCATAATTGAAATTCTGAACAGCGTTTGTGTGCATAAAGAGTTACGCAATCACCGCATATGCAAAAAATCTTGTGTCCACAAAACAAGCAGCTGCTGGAATGTGTGGAAACTCATACATAAAACTATACGTACATACAGTAAATGCATAAACTGGTGCTTCTCTTAGTAATGAGGAGAAAACACAGAGAGAAGATGTCAGTCTGTGCTTCTTTCAGAAAGCACACAGAGCTGTGGCACTGCAGGGCAAATTTTAGTGCTTTAGAAGGTGTATTTAGTTTTTAAAGTGGCTCTAAAGCAAACGCAGAGATTCTCCTCTTCACACATCATACGTACCGGAAAATTGAGAAGTAAAGAACTGACTATAAGGAGCTGTTTTTCCTGATCATTTGTTATAGTTATCTGTGCATATTTGTTGTTATTCTGCCTATTCATCATTTTTAAAATCATTATTTTAAAGGTTTTATTGAACCTTTTTTTCCCCTTTTTTTTTTACTTTGCCTCTGGTGTTTCCTCATTTGCAAACAAGTGAAGAATCATTTCCTCAAATCCTTTTTTTGGTGCTTTTTAATGTTTAATTGATGTATTCTGGCACTTTCATGCACAAACGGAAGATGTTTATTCAGTGAATTGATATATTCTGTATATATGTGTGTGTGTGTGTGTGTGTGTTATTTTATGTGGATGAAAAGTGCTGGAGCAGGGATGATGACCATTTGGTGGTCAGTCTGAACGGGTGGCAGAGTTGTAGTTCGATGGAGGGGGGAAAAGTGGTGTTAAAAATAGTCAGTCCTATAGTAGGTCATTGTATCACACACAATTTAATGCATTATAAGCACGAGAATGAGTTCAACTGCTGCCGTATGACAGAGCAATGGCCTCATTCTCTCCTTCAGTTCGTCTGTATCCACGTGTCTACAACATTATTGCGTTTTTGTTCAGATAAAGAAGCAATCTGATGGGACACAGACCGATGAGGTTATGAAATCTTGTGTTATGTAGGCTACAGTGAAGATCAAAGATTTTATCTTAAATTCTTATTCCAAGCTTTTGCAGCTCAAATTCATTCTGGAGTTACATTTTGTGAGAAAATTATTTCTAGAGACAAGAGAAGTGTCCATCAAAAGTTGTGTCCATCGTGTTTTAATGCCGCCATGAGGACATGTCACAACATGTCACAGACAAGACAAACTTGTTTGTCTTTAAACTAATATCAGTGTCTCACACCAAATTCAGTAGACGAAATGTCCGTTTTTGGCTTTGGGGGACACAGGAGCTGAAGGTCTACTTCTGCCTCATTTGGTAAGTTTGTGTCACTTGGGTAAATCTAAACAAAAGATTTCCATCACAGAAGTCATAATATAACACATTTGAACTTCCCAATGGGGGCAGCAGTGGATCAACAACTCCTGTGTGGCATACAGTAAAATCGTTAATTTTGTCTATGGACTTTGGTGCAACAGAGTGAGAGGTTTACAAACTTTAGTTTCCAGGGAGCTCAATGGGATATTACATACATATTTTTAAGATATTATTAACTAAATAAAGCAGGTGTAGGTTTTAAGAGGTGAGCCTTTTGTTAAATGGCTAAGATCGGTTTCCAGTTGGGTCCAGGTCCCAAGATGGTTCACAAAAATGTCATAAGTCCCGTCCATCAGTCGTTCACCGCTCTTTTCCCAGTGAAGGGTCATGAAGAAGCTAAAGTGACATTTGACTGATGTGATTTTTAAACAGGATCATTTCCATTGCACTCATTTGCGTTTACATTTTATCAGCTAACCCTAACCCTAACCCTCAGCACAACTTTTCCACTTCCCTCAGCTGTCAACACTTTACTTCGATATGTATAGACCTCTTCAAACGATGTGTTTCTATGCTTTCTTTTATAAAATGTGAAAATCAAAAGGTGGATTAGGGAAATGCACATGTGCAAAATGGAGGACAGACTTGCCTGGCTATTCCTACGGGTCTGAACTGCTAACATGGCTATGAATATAGAGTCAAACAACACTGAGCAATAACTTTACATTAAGAACAGCATGTATGGCGAGGTCAATGGTCAGAATGGAAGGCCATTTGCAGGTGTGGCTGTTTGTCAGCATCAGCCGCGCCTGGGTGAAAACGGCTGAGCTAAATCGAGGGTCGTGACTTCAAAACAATAACCATTTACCAATAAGAAATTGTGCAAGGTCAGGCTGAGCTGCCTTAGCAGGTGCAAGCCATGATATTATCGAGAGCTTTCTGCGGATCAAGGTCAGGGAAAACACAGAAATACCACATTGCGAGGAGTAAATTAAAGGAGGAAATTAGAATACCCTCTGGCCTGAGCAGCTGTGGCTCACAGCTAAAATGGCGTCACTGTAACAGAGAGAGAGAGATTTTCACATTCTGCACAGAACACATTAAAAATAAATCAAGGATCAGGAGCACACTACTGTCTAATTAGTTTTGTTTGTTTTGGGGGAAAACAAAAGCTTCCTTGATTCTCAAAATGTGGGCTGTGCCCCCCTGGTGGGCTCTGAAGGTACTGCAGGTGGGCCGGGTTTGTCTTTGGAATGGAAATGTGTGAAACATGTGAAAAAAAAAAAAACAAAGAAAGAAATGAAATCATTCAGCTTTCTTGCATATTGTTTCACTCATGTAGACATTTACTGATAATTTACAACATGCTTTGATTTGTAGCCCAAACATAGAAAAAACACAGTTTGTTTAAGTTCACAATTCAAGTAAAGTTATTGCAACAAAACGACATACATAAACAAGAATAATTTTTACACTTACTTGTCTGTTTGGCAGCCACTGCATTACTGTGTGGCTCTGAATCTTTGTGTTTCCATCTTGATCACATTAATGTTGGATTTAGCTATTTTCCTCAAAAAGTCCTCCTTTTAAAGCCATGGAGGGAGAGTGCACGTCTCTCTACAATACACACTGCCTCCTGATATTGTCACATGGTGGGGCAGTGGCTAGTATTTTTGCCTCACAGCAACAAGGTCGCAGATTCAGTTCCCAGTTTCATCAAGGGCCCTTCTGTGTTCTGTTTGCATGTTCTCCCTGTTTCTGTGTGGTACGTACTTCAGCTTCTTTGCAGATTAGGTTAAGCCGAAATTCTAAATTAATTTTTTTGAGGATACTGGACACTTTTCTGGCTATTCTGTGTCCATGAGACCAAAATGAAAAAGCTCAACTCTCAAGTGGACCCTCGATGTCTATGTGTGGCCAAACAAACAGGCAAACAACCGACAAAAGAGCCTCAGTGATGAGTCAAAGCAGAAGGTGTGTGTCAACATTGTGTTGTATCCCTGGTGCCATCAACAATACAGTGCTTAAAGTCCATACAATGTCTTTTCTCTGTCGCCCTTCTTCTTCTTCTTCTTCTCCTCCTCTGAGAAACACTTCAACAGCAGCTATTGATCAACAGGTGGTTTGACATCTCAGCCATTAAGACACTGTATGTAGCTGTAAACACAGAAAGAGCCCGTGCATCCCCGTTGCAGGTGCAGCAAATGATCATCTGCAACAGAAGACAGCATCAAAGATTGACATGAAAAAAGCTAATACTTACTGGCCACTTTATTAGGTACAATGTGATGCACTTGGGCATGTAGACATGGGGAAGAGGACCCGCTGAAGTTCAGACTGAGCATCAGAATGGGAAAGAAAGGTGATTTAACTGGCTCTGAAGGTGGGTCTGAGTACTTCAGTATTTGACCTGCAGGTTTACAGATAATTGTCTGAAAAAAGAGAAACTCTCCAGTGAGCAGCATTTCTCTGGGTGAAAAAGCCTTGTTGATGTCAGAGAGCAGAGGAAAATGTCCAAAGTGGTTTAAAATGATAGAAAGTAGGGGTGGAACAATTCTATTTATTATAAATACAACTTCTTAATCAGCCATAAAGATACAGATATTGTACATCAATACTGTATCATGCATTATTCATAGCAAACTGATCAAATTTGACGGTGTTACGAACCATTTTATTTAAGTTTCCGAAACTCTCGTAAACTCTTGCGAAACCTGCTTTGCTCACAAGACTTAAAGATGATTAATTTTCATCAAGTCCACAAGATTTAGGTGTGGCACTTAGGACATTACAAAATGAGAAGATAGAAGTATCTGAAAAGCTGTTTTATAATGACATTACCCCAAAAGCTTGATCACAGAGCTGACACACAGAACTGCATGCAACTACAACACAAATAACCACCCGGTACAACAAAAATATGTACAAGTCTATCACTGAATGCACAACACGTCGAACTATGAAGAAGATGAGATACAGAAACATAAATCCAGAGCAAGTGCATAGTGTCTTGTGTACCTAATAAATTGGTTAGGCAGTGTATATACATATTTCCCTTCTGTAGAGTGTGTGAGTATACAGCTACACATGTTTATGCTTTTAGCATTTTTTTTTAAACCTTGTAATATTGGAAAAAAAAAATCTTTTTTCATAGCAGATGGACTTTGATTGAAACGTCCTTCAAAAAACATCTAATTGCCTTTCGCTCCCTATGGCGTCCACGCCACCTCTCTGAAGGAAGGTCAGGCCAAGCCACAGGCAGAGCTTAGTGCACTGCATGTATGAAATCACTAATGTGGCAATAAATGTGCCAGGTGAAAGTCATTGGAGCAGGAACTCTTGAGGAGATACAGCAGTGTGCCATAGGTGGATGGCGTGAAATGTGACATTAATGCATATATGCATATGGCTGAGCGCTCAGAGCCATGCCACAGCTCAAGGCATGCCTTATGGTATTACAGGTTGGGTGTGTGTCACTTTATATGTGTATGCGTGATGATCACTCAGGCTTTATTACGTATATATATATAATCTTCTCATTTAATGGTTTTTCTTTATTTACATTGTAGATTCTCACTGAAGGCACAAAACTATGAATGAACACATATGGAATAACAAAAAGTGTGAAATAACTCTAAATATGTTTTATATTTTAGATTCCTCAAAGTAGCCACCCTTTGCTTTGTTGACAGCACTGCAAACCCTTGTTCTTCTCTCAATGGGCTTCATGATGTAGTCACCTGAAATGGTTTTCACTTCACAGGTGTGCCTTGTCAGGGCTCATTTGTGGAATTTCTGTCCTTATTACTGGGGTTGGGACCATCAGTTGTGTTGTGCAGAAGTCTGGTTGGTACGCAGCTGACAGTCCTATTTGGCAACTGTTAGAAATTATATTATGGCAAGAACCAATCAGCTAAGTAAAGAGAAACGACAGTCCGTCATTACTTTAAGAACTGAAGTTCAGAACGTTTGGAAAGTTGCAAAAACTATGAATGTGTCAAAAGGTGCGTCCAAACTTTTGACCGGTAGTGTCCAGAGTGGTTTAAAATGATAAAAAGTAGGGGTGGAACAATTCTATTTATTATAAATACAACTTCTTAATCAGCCATAAAGATACAGATATTAGTATATATTAGTAGAAACATGTCTTTTTTCCATGTGACGTACAAAACATGCATCTTCAGTCATCAAATCTGTGTGAGAACAGATGGTGGAGAGGAGTCCTCTGCATCTGGAACCTGTGGGTGAGTGTAAGCCTAAGGTCTGGTTCTTGTTCCCAGTTTTGTTCCCCCAAGGTGCAGCTACACCAGTGAGACAACAAGTACTATGATTTAATTTGTAATTTGTCTACAAACATATTAGGTGAGGGAAGTAGTGCATAGTTCTCTCAAATGGAGTGGAATTCTTGCAGGACCGATGGCTTTACAGCTTCATACTAGCATTTAGTTGAGTGCAGTGATATATTTAGAGTATTTAAAAGTATGTAATTTATATAAGTTATGTAATGTGATGGACTTATCTAATTTTCAAATGAATAAAAATATATATAATTGTGATGTTACCTGCTTAGTAGTTAAAAAAGACTTTATATTATAAAGTATTTTTGGTATTGGTAGATACTCAAGGGTGGAATATTACTATTGGCATTGGTAACAGACACAAATAATGGTATTGGGCTCTATATGCTTCAGCTTGGCCAAATAATGAATCAATATGGAGAGGCCTTTTTTGTGCTTCTTTCCATCTAAGGCTTGGTATTAAACACCAATATTGCCTGTGAAATTTGTCTGCATCAATTAATGCTGAGAATGTGTGGTCATTCCATATCAAATTTCGGTTTTGGTTAATCTTTTTACTGTCGGTAAGCCAAGAACGCTGTTTGACCAAGATCTAAAAGAGCTTGTGATTGGCTGTTTTCGAGCATGTAGGAAGTTACAATGAGAGCTGGGACTCAATCCCCAAAAAGATAAAGAAAGATGGGGCTGAACTCAGTCCTAAAAAACATCCTAAAGGTAAAAATTAAAAGTGTGCATGCACATTTTTTGCATAAACATTGACCTCATCAGGACCAGGAGTCCTCATGGAGACCAAAACCAGCTCTTAATGGGACAGAACCTCATTTCTGAGGAACTGGTTAAATTAAAGGCTAAGATTTCAATTAGGGTAAGGGTTAGGGTTCGGCTTTAAATGGTTGGGGTTAAGGTTAGGAATAATGCTTTGCTTATAGGTTGGCCAAAAGAATAGAAGTTAATGCAGAGTCCTAAGAAGAGTAGCTGCGCAAATCTGCAAGAGTTTTGTGTGTGTAATATACTGTATGTATAAGTAAGTGATATTTATTTTTTTGGGGGAATTCATATCAAAGTCTATATATTAATATCGACAACACTCAGCTCTTCTCCCTATGATGGCATTAGTGAAACACATTAAAAGCAAATCTTGACACTTGCCAGTACAACTGGGCTGCTCATCGATGCACAGCGAGATGAGCCAGCTGGAAGGGAAACACAGCAGGGAGTCTGCAAAGGACGAAAGTGGGAAGGTGGAGATTCTTGTCAGGTTATTTTGTCAGACCCCATGGAGCTGTGGCCAGGATGCTCTGATAAGCAGATGGACACACTGTGAGGAATATTTTATATTTCACACCACAAGCAGTCTTGTTTGTTCGGCACCACGTTCGCAGTGTCTCGTGGCAACACCTGACGCTCTGAGGTAAATGTGCAGATGAGTTTGTGGATTTCTTAAGTACATCATCATATGACCTTGCTTTGTGTAGAAGACACAAGTCCTCTTTGGCATATTATGCATAAACTGTGAGGGGTTTCTACTTGTGTGTGTTTCTTTGGTAAATACTTGCTCTGCTTTGATGACAGCCTTGGCCTTGTCAACTTACCACTGCCTACCAGGTCAGACAGGTGGCTGCTTGGATGCCCAGTTTCTGTGCAGCACGGTGGAAGATCTCAACCTCTCAAACTGGGCAGATGTCAGATACTTGGCAGCACTTCTGCACAGATTCCTCCACAGAATGTCTCCAGATGGGCTACCACTCTTCCCTAGAGATAAAAGCAGCCTTTCTGAGTCTGTTTCCGGCACGTTTCCCCTCCTGTTGTTTTCCACTTGGCTGGTTCCACTTTTAATAGCTCCAACTGTCAAGTGATGTAGACAGACTGGTGTCCAAGGCACTGATTACAAATGAGAGGTAGGACTCTGACTTGCCCACACCCTGGTTCTCCTATTGTGGATCACTGCAGGGAGCCTCTCAATCTGTCCCTAACAATCCTTATAATGCTGTTTCCAGAAACACTGGCTTTTCAACCGGTGCATTTATTCCTCACATTTTCCTCCTGCTGTGAGTGATTGCCCATGAAATAATTTACAGTTGTCCTAACAATGCAAATTTACAGAGAGAAGTGAGCTCTCAGGTGTAGCTCTCTCTTTTGATGAACGGGTAAAGCAAGGTAAAGGTCAGGCAACCTGTGAAAAAGCTGACTTTTCATGTTTCTAAATATTCTCACCATTGTTAGGAATATCTTCATTTGTACTGCTTACTCTCACCCAGCCTACAATTTTAAAGTTGCGCTCTCCATTATTGCGGTAATTGAGTTTAAAGACTTGTGTCAAAACAGTATCTCATATTTCATGTTATTTATATATTTCTAACACATTTGACAGAAAGCAAGTGAGCCTCAAAGGGCAAGAGTGTGTGGAACAATCGCAATAGTCTGGAAAAAAGCAATAGTCTGGAAATTATCCAATACAACCAAGTGGCACAATCCATCATTTGTGTAATAACAAAATAGTACAATAATCCATGTGCATTATATAATGTACAATACTTCACTGTTGCTTGTATAAATATTTATACTCTTATAAACCCTGCAGGTTTTACAGCATAATTATATATGTATTCAGTTTCACTTTATCTTCAGTGTTTTTTCTGCACACACTACATTGCCTTCTCACATTTAGGTCATGTCTCTTACTAAGCACATATTTCTTGCCATGTTTATATTTCTTGTTAAATTTATACATGTTATCTGTTGCTAATCTTGTATTTTCTTAAACATATTTCTTATGTTCTATTCCACTTTTGCGTCTGTGTCTGATTAAGTAACTTCAGGCAAATATGGAACCTATGAGGGCCTTCAAACAAGGCCAAACATCCCCTCACTGCAGAAACATATATTATCAACCCACAATTTAAAAGCAATACATTGATAACCAACCAATTTTTCTGATGTAAGAAATTAAACCATAGCAGTAATACATAAATTCAAAGGTCGCCATCTTTCGCCAACATGTTTCTACAGCAGCTTTCTGGAATGCAAAGGCAAAATGATGTGCTTGGGAAGAGTAGGAGTGAGTGGAGGAGTCTTCCATTTGTTACAATCTGCAGTCTTGCCATTAGATGTCACCAATTCTTACACACTGGGCATTAAAATCACAAAGTTTTTGGCAGCAAGTTCATGGCATGGAGCTTTCCGATCGTGAGATCTATCAACCACCATGCCCTTCATTTATCATCATTCCTGCTATGGCATCACGAGTAAAACCCTTTTCTCTGAAGCTGCTGTAACTGAAGCTAAAGTTGAGTGTGACCTGTATCTGATGACTTTTTTGAGAATTTGACTATCCAGATTTTTTACCAAACCTCTTGCCCGGGCTTAGTAAACTCCCCTCTGGAAGGGTTATCAGAACAAGTACGGCGGATACAACTCAAGTCCTTTTCCCATGTTTATTACACATACACAGTTAGTTGGACTTACAGTCAGGTCATAAACCTGTAATACAAACACAAAACACGAAGCCTAGGTTTAACTAATGATATTTTTCATGTGATATTGAATTTCCAACGGTACTAGCTTTCGCTCACTCACCAACGGGGCGTACCGGTCCTGATGATTAATCTAGCAAATGTGTCTATAGGATCAGTCACAGGTGCTTTTTGGAGAACTGTGTGTTCCCCTTACACATAGAGTATACTGGAGTTTACTTTGCTTAATGAACTTCAGTTGAAGTTAGATGAAAAGATATGAACGATATGAAAGGTATGAAAGCCCACTCAGTAACTGCCGGAAAGTTCTACATTGACAGCTAAAAATCTAGCCAGTGATCATGTAACAATATCCTGTCCAGAGCTAAATGAAAGCAAGACACCACCCCGCTTGGAAATACATGAGTGCACCTGAAGGTAGAATTGAACTGAATCCAAAATTCAGTTCCTGTCACTGTTAAGAGTTCATGGAATTCCGGTGATATAATCATGCTACACTGGGGAAGAATGCAAATTGACCCTCCTTGGTTTGAAGAGGAGAGGCTCCGTAGGCAGCTTCCTCTCACCATATGCTCAGCCAGCTCAGCTCCGTCCTGCAGGAGCCACCTCAGCCCTGCAAGTCTGCAGAGGAAGCCGACACAATAGCCCAAAGTTACACATGACACAAAAACCTGAATAAGACAGAAACTCTGCCATAACTGCTTCCAGCGACTTGGTGTGTTTGTATGCAGCACATTCTGCTTACACCAGGGTCCTGATGTCTTGAAACATAGCATCTGCTGGGCACTGTTTTCTCATTCACACTGGCAGCGAGCTGCGTTCAGTGATGAGCCCACAGACTCCAGACAGTGTCGTTTTGCTCCAATATGCAACAATTCTTCATAAACAACACCTGCAATCACAATGATGTGAACGTCAACAGAACTTTAACTCATGAGATACTGTGTGGCGACAGGGATTAAACTGTCAGGAATGAAAGTTTTAATTTCGCGCACACAATAATGCTGCTATCACTAATTCACTGTTTAATTCAACCATGATCCCCAAGTCATGATTTCTGATCTGTGTGCTGTAATTGCAGAGTTTACACCGGCATCTTAAACCCTGCATCAATTATAGAGCTGCCGCTCCAAAACAAAAAAGGAAGGATGGCTCCCTCTTACAAGCTGAGGCGGTGAAGTGTGTACAGAGAGGCACAGCACTCGTCTGAGAATGTGAGTCACACAAGGTACATGGTAAGAGACAACCTGAGGCTGCAGCCTGTGGGGGAGGAAGGGGTTGGCACGAGGTGGTGCTGGCGGTAAAGCAGACAGTGACTGAGTTGCAAGCAAGGTTAAACAGAGTAAAAGAAAGGTAAGGAAAAGGCAGCTGATAGATTTAGCAAAGTGCAGCGAGGTGGGGTTTAAGATAGATAACACTAAATCATCCTCAGCAACCAGTCCTTTAACTCTATCTCCCTTTGGTCTCTCCCCAGAGGATTGTTAAAGTTCGGAGTGTGACCTGCTCTTAAAACGTTTTCATAACCAAACTGAGAGGCTCTGACACAATAAAAAAGAAAGAGAGAGGTGGTTTACTGCCATTGACATTACTTTGGCTCATTGTATGAAAAAAAGACCTCTCCTGTTGCTACAGGCTGTGAGGAATATAATGAAGGCATTAAGGTGGCCGTTTTGCTGAAGACAAGCTTATGTGGCTTAAGTGAGGACTTTCAGTGCACTGCCAGATGATAAATGAGGAGAAGACGGTGTTTTAAAACTCCTGTGGGTCAAGGAAAGGTGATTACTCTTCCGAAAGGCTTGAGATTCACTAAAAAGACATTGGTGAGGAGCTGTGCTGGAGAGGAGAGGAGAGGACACCATGTATCCACAGAGAATGGCTTTGCATATTTTGTCACTTTACTGCAGCTTTTTGTCTCACTGACCATTAGTGGCATGAAAATTTGACCCATTTTCTCTTTTCATCCCAACCAGTTGAAACAGAGATTTCTGTTGGGTTTCGATTTTTCCTGTTTCTATGGTATTGGAAGCCTTTACCTTACTGTGTAACATGCCTTAAGATAATGTATGCTGTGATTTGGCCTTATGCTAATAAAAATGGATTCAATATCAGTGCTTAAATGCCCATTGAGTAACATTTTTTGAATAAAATTTGTTTGTATTTCATAGCCTTGGAACAAGCCTTTTACATGTAGATCATACAAGGGCCTTGCTTTACCAAGGGCACCATCTTGTGTTGCCATATTTGTACAGTAGTCTAAAATGGACGCTTACTATGCAAACAAAGAAGAATACATCCTTGCTGGTGCAGTCACACAATTCGAGGTTAATACTTCTTAGGCTGCATTCTGTGTCGATTTAAACAAATGCTTACATGACTGTAGTTCCATTCATAATATAATGAGGGTCTGAGTCAGTGTAGCGTTACAAGAACACTTGCTCTCTCATTCTCAATCCAGGTCCTGGTGATTTCTGCGCAGGTGTTCGTCCCTATTTTTCTGTCCTTGTATTTTTTAAATGATGAGTTGCACACGTGTAGGTACCTGTGGACATCCTCCCATAAACCCGTACAAAAGTCTATAGTCACTGTTTTCTCCACTGTCTCTTTTTTGACCAAGACAAGAGTGAGCACAAGACTACAAAGTATTGTGCTAAAAAAAACATGCACAGTCATAATGAAACATGGAGCTGTCCAAATATGTCCATGAAAGGTCGGCACACATCACTGTGGACACGGGTCACACAGTCTATGGACGACCTCTGTGGAGATGTGTATGTGGAAAGTATGACCCAGGTCTTTACTCACCGGATCTTTAACAACCAAAACGTGGATCAAGGGAAATCGAAATAAAAGTGGATGAAGCTTCAAAAGAATGGGCAAATTCCACCCAAGGCAGAAATCCAACTCCCATCAGACATAAAACACAAACGATTGCATGGGTCTGTTTCACGAGGGAGTGTTACGAGAACATTTGATGATGAATGTGAGTCTTCTCTTGAACTGAGAAACAGAACTTAGGTAGCGGAAAATAAAGAGAAGCTCTGAGGCTCAGATGAACAGTTTTTTGTGCGGAGGCCAGGTGGCAGATTGCTGGAGTTGGGAGATGAAAGCAAGAGAAGAGCAGTGATCTACTCCACAGTGCACTGCTGCAGGAGATGGATAGAACCCCTCTCTTCTATTTTTTCCCTCTTCTGTGTTTCTCCTCCGCTGCCTGTGAGCGAGTGATGCATCAGTGTCAGTGGTTGGGTGTTGGTAGGATCAGAGTAGACGACGCCTACTCACCGTGGTCCGAGACACATGAAGAGGTCAGAGGAGAATTTGGAAAAAGAAAAGAGGGAGAATTCTAAAAAATAACCCTATACACCTAGATGTGCCTCACATAGACACATCAGCATGTCTGGTATTACCATAGACCAAAAAGTGAATGCAGTCTTCTGGGGCCTCATTTATAAAACTGTAAGAGTACATACAAAACATAGAAATTTCTAAAACTCTGTGCATGAAAGTCCCATGCCAGTTTGAATCAACTCGTAATGTGGTGCAGCTTTTGCGGGCTTCAGGTAATGCCCACGCTTGACCATAAATAGTGACCGAAAAATCAGTACAAAGAGAAGAAGTGGAAGTTCACACAATCAGAAATAAAGGCAATTATACAGTGTCGTTATCACTAATGCTACAAAGACTTTTAGAGTATGAATGTGGCAGATGCTGTAAATGCAGAAGGTCAATGGTGCTGCTCCACAACAGCACACACTCAAGTTCACTGTTATATTATACCAGGGGGCAACTCAGTTTGAATGAACTCCTGTGACAAAATTAGCCTACTTCTCGCATATATAAAGGCCAGGAAACATTTTCCCGAGGCATTAATGGTCTTGTTGCTTTCAGGTCTTTTTTAATATAACTTAATGTTAGTTTTGCAAATTATAAAAACAGTATAAAACACAGTCCATATGACTGGACACCAGTGTAAATGACAGCTGGTATCATCCAGTAGGAGCTTGATTGAAGGTGTCTCTTTAATTTATCACATGTCCAAGACATCGCTACTTAAACCTTTAGACTTTTTCATGGAGTACAACTCTGCTCCACTGCTGGACATCACAACAGTCTTTTCTGAGTCCAAATGAGTGACAGGAGCTTCACTAAAAGGTGTCACTAGTCATTCGTTAAGCGAAAGTTCATGCTGACATCTGGTAGTTCCATTTTTTTGTTTAGGAGAGAAAATTCACATTGTTAATTCTCACCAGGGATCCAGCTGGTCACTCCTGCTTTACATCCGCCCACTCTCACTTTCCCTTATATACTGTAGCTATACATTATCATGGTCTTGACCACGGTTGAGTTACAAATCAGAGCAAATACAGAACTAACATGTAAAACTGATATGATACAATTCAAGTCATTTCACTTGGATTCCATACTATAATATAGTATTTTAAGCTGTGATAAAATAGGATAAACAACGTTTTCTTGATACACTAACAAAACCTAACATTGGTTAAGAGGAGAAGAACATCCAATGTTACCTTATGGGTGGATTTTGAGTCTCCACTGCTTTCAACAATGTTGTTTTTGTGCTAACCTGTGGTGAACACCCTGTTCCTTTGATGCTAACATTAGAATTCCTGTCCTCCCCTACAACACCAAATGAATACATTTGGTGAGGGGATTATTTACTCACTGACAAACAGCCTAACCTCACCAGCAGAGAAGTGTTGTGTGGTAGTTTCTCAGGGCGAGAGCCCTGAGACTCAAAGACTCATGTCACTGTTTAGACAGTCCTCATCTGAATATAAAGCTGTTTCATTTAGGAATTTCACTGACATCAGCTTTAACCTGAGCGGTATGATTTTTAGCTGTGTGAGGTGGTTAGAACATGCAAACTGAACACTAGACATGAGATGATATCATTTAAAAGGTATATCACAGTTTTAGAAAGGTCAAGGTTTTAGCATGAGATGTTTTAATCAACCCATCAAAAACAGACAGGAGGAATCACTTGGTGTTGACTAACATGATTCCCCCTCTGTCCGGTTGGTGAAACCAGCTGTGCTTTCGATGCTACGATGGTTAAAGGACAAGATGTTCCAGAGCTGTAATTATGATACTTTCATGTTTTTGATTTTCCATCAGATTCTCATTCTGTCCGATGCAAACTGAACCTGACGGCCAGCAAGGGCCATTCGGTTTAAACCCAGCTTCTTCTTGACCTCATTGTTCACCACGGTACTACTGTGATACCCGCTAAAAATTATACAAATGTAGTGCTTTCACAAGAGATTTTTTCCCTGAGCTTTATGTAATTGTTGGTTAAACCTGAAAAGAACACGAATTGCATCTCGTCATGACACCACAGATGGTTCTGGAAGCATTTGTAAGGACATTTAAAGCACTCAAGAAAGATGTTATCACTCCTGCCTTCTTTTTGCATTATGCATAAAGGCATCTTTCTTCACTGACTGACATTTACTGTATGGGGGTGTTTTGCTGGCACTATCTGTCCTTACAGTATTACATCACATGGTGGCATCGGTGTGTGCAGCGTCTGGGCAGCAACTGTAAGACAAAGGAGGATTAAAATCTCTGTGTGCGGGAAAACGACCCCTTTGCTTTACAATTTAACCAAGCTCAGTGGGGGAACCACAGTATATTATTCATACTCTTATTTACAGCCACTTTGACATTTTTTTATCTCCACTCCCAGTGGCCAAGTACAGTCCGACTATTGCTTTCGACCTTGGAGGGAGAAGAATTGAACTTTCCTTGCAATTTGTTTTGTGTGTGTTTCTGATTTTGTGATAGTGAGACAAAACTGTCACCGCCTGCAGTTGCAGTTGTGCATTCCACTGATGGCAGAGGAGCCTATTACACAGCTGAATGACTAATATGGGACACAGAGCGTCACAGATGAGGATCACCATTGTCCTCCTCATTGTGCATCTCAGCTATTGCCATCATCAGTTGCTAATTAGTAAATAAGAGCCGTTGACACGGTTGCTCGGTGCTAAAGAACACAAAAAACGGTGTTAAGCCACAGGAGAAGCAGTCACAACTATGTCTCAGAGGTGGGTGGTAAAATGACAAAATGGCTGCATGCATTCATGCTTGAAAACAGGGAGAGTTATTTGTAAATGCAGCAGCAAGCACATCTCATCAGATTGGATGCCATAACAATGCGCAGTGTGTAATGTGCCTCTTGTAAATCTCAATTGCATGCATGAACCTCAGCCAGAAAGCTTATGGGATTCACAAGTCAAGCGCCCTCCTGGAGCTTTATTAGATGGTGGTGAGGTGACTTTAAAGGAGGAGCTCTGATTGAGACAGTAACTTGTAAGCTGTGCCTGCTGGCACTATGGTAGGAATGAATGAAGGCGAGCGGATGGTACTGAGGACAAGGGAGGGATAAAGAAAAGAGAGACAGGGGATCTGCCAGGTGTAGAAGAGAAGCAAAACAATAGCACGAATGAGGAACAAGGCTGCCTGGGAGTTGACAGAAAGACATCAGTCCTTGGTGACAAGGACAGAAACTCTTATCACTGAGCTGCACTCTGCAGGGCCAACACAGACAGATGGGGAGGGGAAGCACTGAGCCCCAAAGAGTTTGTTTTCCACTGATGAAAATCCACTTAAGACTCTCAATAGTATGGGTTTGCAGTGTGTCAAAACACACCTTGCAGTGATACCGTGACATGTTAAAAACTGTGGGGTGTCATCTGAGAAACTGTGGTAAATATGAGGGGGGCTTTTTTGTAGCAAAAGAACAGCTGGTGATTACTTGAGAAATTCGCTGACATGATTGTCATTGGCACAAATTACAAGAGTCAGTCTGTGACATTTTTCCTTAAGGGTAATTTAAGACCCAGGTAATCAAAAGATTAATAGATGCTTTAAACACCCATGTAACTCAAGAGACAGTCAGATATTTTACTTTTTGACATTTTATGTCTGTAGACAAGGATCAAGGATGTGCGCACTTTACTTCTTGACAACTTTCCTTTCAAATGAGCTCTGCAGGGGTTCACAACTCCCAAGTCTGGGTGATTCATCTCTAATTTAGTGGTAAGATACATCAGCCTTTGGTGGAAAAAAAAATATTTTTTTTTTTTGTTAGAATACTAAAAGAAACAGATATTAAATTTGCCTGTAAAATTCTTGGAAATGGAGGGGAGGAAAAATAGAACCACAAGCACTGGAGCCCGAATCCCAGAGCTCCATGCCAGCTTTCATCAGTATTCGTGATAGGTGCATGGCCACTTAAGTGAAGACCAGTCAGCAAGTGTTTGTAATCTGCTGTGAAAGCTGAGTCCTATGAAGGAAACATATCAAGCGTTCAGCTGGCGACGGCTGTCTGCTCCTTTTTGCTAAAGTCATTCTCCTGCTTGACTCTCCTCTCCTGCTCTGATGGATGCATGTGTGAGTGTGCATATCTAAAACTCAAGAACACACATCAACACACTGACGGATAGGAACACACATGCACAAACACACACGTTCCAGGGGATCATGGATGCAGGAACGGTACCCACAAGGCTGCCATTTGGGAGTGGGAGTGATGGTCATGATGGTGGGTGCTGGCAGGCTTTGAGTGGCTCTGGCTGACGAATGCCTCCTTTTACTTTCAAGCTCCTATGGGCAGGTGATTGATCCATCTAAGCACGTATGCACAGGGGGTTCCACAAAACAAAGTATGTGTGAAAGAAGGAGACACAAAAAGAAATGAGGCCTGTCGACATAATTGGTGAGATTATTCTTCTTTACAGATTAACAGTCACCTTCCACTTGAGCACCTGAGACCACTGATTCATTGGGTTTGAGGGAAAAATCGTTTTTGTTTTTTTTCCCCCCTCAGCCTGGCCATTATTTTTGTAGCCTATGAAACCACTTTGCCCTGATGAGCTTCAATTAAAAACACAATTAAAAATGTCGCTATTCCATGAATAAAGTCAGATGTTTGCAGAAACTGAAGCAGGAACTCATCTGCATAATTTAAATCGTTTTTCTCTGTTAGGTTCTTGCTACGAGTGAAGTGTGAAAGTCTTCAGACGTGCACGTGAGAAGCGACACAGATGCAGGACATTAATTGGCGCCTAGTGTTTGGTTTCTGTATATAGCATTGTGATTTGGTTCTGTATTAAAAAAAATGATTTGATTGTGGCGGCCTTCTGGAACTCAGCTACTATTCATATTATATTATGATGAACCATTTTGAAAGTTTCAAGATGGGCCAACCATATCAAGCCTAGCTGGTTAGCATCCTAACTTCATAGGATTGAGGGATTCATATACAAGCAAAAGAAGAGATTTGTATACCTTTCCACAAGACAACACTTGGTAGAGATGTCATAGTTGCTGCTACATTGGTCAGTAAACAGCTGCTTGTGCTAATGGAGTCTATATACCTAGAACAACAACCTTTATGTAGCACCTGTAATGAAGTAAGACACTGCGACCGAGTAAAACCAGTGAACCAACCCTTTAAACTTCTCTAAAAATAACACCATTTGCCATCAGCAGGCTGGAAGTTCAACAGCTCAATCAGCTGTAGAGGCATTCAAAATTCAAAAGACAAATTCAACCTCTGCTGCAACTCAAGCATAAATACCGTGATGGGAGGAGAGTGTTTATCATAAACCCAGAAAGGTGCTGTCTGTCCAGCACATTTCTGTAAAGTGTTTGTCGGCATACATTGGACAGAGATTTTGTCAGAATTCTCAAGTGACGCCAAAAGGTTTTATTCTTTGCGGAAGAGCTTGTCAAAGACAAAGACAGAGATGTAAAAACTTACAGAGAAAAGCACGCAGAATGTACTAACCACATCCGAAAGCTAGAAAGTGTGTGTGCACATGTTTGAGAGAAGAATGAGCAAGCTGCTGGCTGACAGAGTGTGTTGGAAAAACCCAGGAGAGCCTGGAAAGACAGCTGGATGGAGTGGAGACTACTGTCTTACATTCACGGCACAGCAGTGAGCAGCTGGCTACCTCATTCTTCTGCTGCTGTCTCTCTCACAAACACACACCTACACATGCAGGCAGAAGAACAGACTTAAGACTGAAATACAGTATACACCCACCAGCCGACGTGTAAAGGTACACAGGAGACGGAATAAAGTGGCAGGAGTGGCACATGGTGTCATCTTCTGCTGCTGTCGCCCAACTGCTTCATGGTTCAAGTGGTTATTTGGATAACTGTTGGTTTTCTGACATTTTGAACGAGTCTGATCATCAACAAGACATTTTATTCCAAGAAAACTGCTTATATTTTCTTTTTTTTTTGACAATTAAATCACATTGTTTTTCCTCAACACATCTACATGCTAAAATATGTGGAGTTTCTGCCATGAGATTATTTGCAAGCAGTGGAACAGGCTGATTAGTGAACATAGACAAGCATAGTGATCCAAGCTGAGGGCAGAGAAGAACCAGTTGCCAAGTGGTCACGATCTAAAATCCAAACTCCTGTTTTGCTGAAGCCTTTTTGCAACTAGAAGTAAACTGACACCATCTGTAACCAGGCTTCTACTGGACAATACCAGCTGTCACTCACACTGGTGTCCAGTCATATGTGCAACATATTATCCTCCTTTTTTGCCTCTAAACATGAACATCATTTACAAAATTGACAAACCTTAATCGATTCCATCAACTCAGGAAAATATTTACTTATCACGTGAAAAGTAAACAAATTTTCTTGGTGACAACATTTTTAATTCCGCATTAGCGTCTTCAGGAGAACCAGGACGCTGCCTCCACTTTTTGCATTTGGTCTATTGGAAAACCTAAAAGTACAGTGTGAGATTTGAGAACATGTCATGTGCCTTGCTGTGCACACACATTGGTACTGAAATACACTGCTGGCCTTAAGGCCTCTTCATGTAAGTGAATCCGACTGGAAAGATTCAGAAGACAGGAAGAACTGATAGAGGGGAATAAAAGGGAAATTACTGAGTCAGTCCGATTCTAACATGAAAGCGGGACAGCGTCACACTGCATTAGGATGGATATAGAGTGAAGACAACGTGCATACCAATATGCTACACAAAACACTGCCTGCCCCGAGGGTGAATTCATGTGGCCTCTGCAGACCTGACAAAACTCCCCACCCACAAGTGAATTCAGCAAACTGTGTGCTTGCATCTGTCGTGCTGACATCAAAGGCAATTTCCTGTGTTCACACTGTCTGGAACAATCGCTTTTATTTTCAGCAATGAGGCAAACTGAGAGTGTGTCACCTGTTCTTTGTCTGTACATCCTGGGCTGCGCGTCTCATTAACGGTTGGTTTGTTTTCTATTGTGACAGTTGTACATGATTGGCTCAAAACTCATCATGGAATTAAGCTTTTGGAGAAAAACTGTTATTTGATTAAAGAAGAAGAATTGGGTGCAGTAAAAGCTTGTGTACAAAAAAGGAGAGAAGTTCCATCCCATGGATCACTGCTTTAAGAAACGTTTAATTCCAGAGCTTAAGGTGCTTTTGTATATCCTGCTAATAACAAGCTAAAAACCAAAGAAAAGCTCTACAAGAATCTTCCTGCTTTCACTCTGCATTCTTTGACAGTGTCACTACTTAGAATTAAGTGAAATTTGGATTGCTAATGTCCAGGCGCGACCAACTTGAGAAGATGCAGTTTACATGGCAGATTGCAGTGGCTGAGCCGGGTGATGATTTGTTTGATGGACGATTTAATCAAAAAAGTAGAGAACCTGGAGAATTTATCACATTCCCTGTTTCTTTCAGCACTTTTTTTTGCCCAACGAAGAAGATGGTAAGCATAGAGACTCGATTGAGTTTATGTGAGGAAGACAGGCAAGTAAGTACCCACACAGTGTAATGCTCAAAGAATACAATGCATTACAAATGAGGTTGATTTCCTTGTGAGAAATTGTCACTACTAGAATAGTATGCATGCGTGGAATGTTTGATGAGGATCCTTGATAAAGTATAAATGGAACTGCTAGCATGTACGCACATGAAATGCGGCTCTCTGCAGACAAATATGACCCAGCCCTTGTAGTAGGTGACTTAATACTATTTCCATGTATAATTAATTGATTTGATGTCTGGTACATGTTCTTTGTTTTCTGACAACCAATTTGTCACGAGCCTGCATTAATTCTGAAAAAGGGCCTGGGAACTGGAAAGGCTCCACATTGATTTGGCCACATTTGGAACAGTCTTTGAAACGGGTCAGCCTAGTCTCGGTAGTGGGATAGGACTGGCCTTCATCTGCTACAGACAAAGGCGGCACCTGGATGGACACAGCTTTTATGGCAGTGAGAGCCACATGCCATACTGACCTGGTAAAACAGGCTGAAATATGGCCAGATCATAACCCTGTACCAGTGTTAAATTACCCAGGAGGCGCTCATGCTCCTATAAGGGACACAGAAGGTAACGAAGATAAGAGGTTATTTTACAGTAAAGAAAAAGCCAGCTCAACCAACATTGTTTCTGTATGGGATAATGGTGCGTGCACAAAAGTGAGAAGCATTCAAAAATGCACATTTTTTTAAACGATTACATAATCTCACAGAGCTTATTACAGCCTCCTTTGATATTTAGCTACTCAGACAAGGGCACTTTCATCTTCCTCTGTATCTAATTAGCAGTTGCCAGTCCCTGCGGTGGGGACTGTGAGGTGGTCGCGCCATTGTCATTAATCCTCCAGTCCTCCTGCAGAATGCCGCTGGATTAAAGAGACCCAGCGGGGTCACAGGTCAGCTGCTGATAGCCGCCTCCAAACAGACAGTCATGCAAAATGCTAAAAACAGCATCTGGTCAGCCAAAAGGTGAATGACGTCTTTTTCAGCCTGAACAGCACCTCCATCATCTGCATTCTGGCTTTCAGACTCGCTCGAAACCCTGGCAGGAGGTAGATAAATGGCTATACATATTGCTAAAATAACTGTATTATTGCTAAAAGAACAATTTTTTATATTAAAATCTGGTGGGTGAGAACATGCACCTTTCCAACTTTTACTTGGTATTTTGTCAGTGTAAGAAACATGTGATTTTGAACTTTCTGCTATTTGTCATTATTGGTGGGGTAGGACGCTACTTCCAAAGCATTTTAGTGTTTAATTTGTTAGAGGCAGGACAGGAGGTACTGTTTATGCTTACCTATGGTTAGTATGGTTAATTGCGAATTTAATAATAATAATAATAATAATAATAATAATAATATGTGTGGTGTTTTAAAGCCATCAAATCAGTCAGCTCATGTTGGGTCTGGTAAAAGTCTCTTGGTCTGGAGATCAAAGTCAAAATTGTAAAAAGTGTCTGAAACATGTGTTCCAATAAAAAGCTGTCAGGGGGTGAATCCACTTGTTGAGACTAGACTATGAGAAAGTTACATTTCTTACTTGATTTATTAGGTCAAAAAAACAGTTTCCTGAGGAGTCCATGCTCTCAATGGCAATCTTCAGTTCTTCCACCATGTTGTCCATTTCTATAAATTACATCCCACTTTGCAGTTAAGTTGTCTGTGGAATCCTGACTTTATTGAACAAACCCGATCACTCATCGTCTCCGCACTTTCAGCATTTTAAGAAAGATGTGTCTTACACACCACAGACAGAAATTTGTTAAAAGTTTAATTTAACACCTGTCCCTAATGATTGTGTCACATGTCACAAATTACATCTCCGTGACTGGTTGTAGTTGTATCTAATTGCATCCAGAGGCTCTTTAGATATTGAAAATGAATTGAAGGTTTTCTAGACAATTTGCTTGGCAATGGCAGGGTTCACTGTCTGTGCTGATAAAACACGTCCTAAGAGGAAAGAAAAGACTCAGAACTGCACTTAGCACTAAGATATTCTGAATCCTGAGCCCTTGACTTGTGTAATAAAAGCCTTGTGAGACAGTCTAAAATATGAATAATCAAGGCATTCCTGTGAACATCTTGGCCTCTGGCACAAAAAGCCTTAAGGTTCACTCTAACTGGCATGTGAGCAATAATGGATAGATAAGCGGTTTGTGAATAGGGGGTGAACACTTTACCAGAAGCATAATTCAGGTATAAATATCTGGTTTATGTGGCACATAAAAGGGAGGTTGCAGAATGAGAATTTGAGGCGAGTGTGGGATTCTGTGAAGCAGAGACTGAGCTGGAGGGCTGATGACAGCCAGTCGTTTTACTGGGTATTGCTAAAATACAGGAATGGGGGGTTAAGGTTAGACAGAGACATATGGAATGTGGGTGGGGGTGGGGAGTGAAATGACTCAGGTAAAAGGATAGATGAAGGGGAAAACTTTCTAAAAACACTGTAGGGCACAAATGCAGAAGGATGGTTGAGATATGGTCAGAATATACTATGCAGAAGGCAGTAACTTCTTTACCTCAGACACAGTGTGTGTAGCAGTGTGTGCACGTGTGTGAAGCAGCACAGCACAGCCTGAGGCTGAACCTGCTGAGAACAGCTAGACTGGGAATCAGACGGTTTGCTGGAAACTATTCAAGCCAGACTGGGAGAGAGACACTTGTGTACAAACCTCAGAGGCCATGCAGCCTACAGTGTGTGCAGCACATATTAAGAGCCAGCACTCAACATGACTCCAGTTTTTCCCACATACATGTATCATAATATGAGACTGGGCTTTGACGTGTGACATATTAATGTTTGCTTCAACTGCTTCCGTCTAAAAATACTATCTGCTCCACGTCAAAAGCAGCTTGGAGAGGGATAAGGATAGAAAAGGGAGATGGAGCAGATGGTGTTTTTCATGCAGGACTACAGTATGTGTGTTTTCAAGTGTGTGTATGTATGCAACTTTCAAAATTCCAAGGAGGGTCAACAGAACTCCGAATGCTTCATGGAAAACTTGTCGCATAAACACCTGTCACACGTCTACAGATAGAGAGTGGGTGC
Organism: Brachirus orientalis; assembly: GCA_016785285.1. Taxonomy (NCBI): domain Eukaryota; kingdom Metazoa; phylum Chordata; class Actinopteri; order Pleuronectiformes; family Soleidae; genus Brachirus; species Brachirus orientalis. Next base: position 706,987 of record JAFBJR010000246.1, read on the forward strand.
TTGCTGCATAGTGGATGATTCTAGAAAAATGAAACACTATAGAGGAGACACGGTGGGTTGGAGTAAGTGTTTGGAATGTTTTTTTTTTTTGTTTTTTTTTTTTAACAATGTATTCTAAATTCATTGCATCAATCCTTCTAAGCATCACTAATCAAATTCTGTCCAGGAATCACCCATACCTCAGCTTTGTCCAACTTTTGGTAAAGAAAGTGTATGCTCACTTGATAAAGCATATCTATCATAGATTTGCCCATTCCTCTAAAATACCTTAATCAATTATACATGGGTGCTGCCAGCAGGCTGAGTGTGAGTCTTTCCTACCTCAGTTTAGGAGTGCTGTGTGTGTGTATGTGAACTGTTCTGCCCAACAGAAAAGCTGATATTTAAAAGTGCTGTGCTGCATCATCAAGTTCTCCCATAGTATGTTTGATGATGTGTAGCGGTTTGAACAGCAAGAAGCAAACAATAACTTGATAATATTCCTTGTTTTTCCTTTGAACAGTTTCAATATAACAGGATTAATGGTTATGTGATCGTGCACGATGAGCAAATTGTGCACCATCTAATGTATTGAAATGAGCTAACAGACTTAAACACAGACTGACAACGCTTACATCATGTTTATTGCCAGCAGTATTTTTCATGTTCTTCTCTTACGTAGCCCATTAGCATGCTATCTTTGATGATGGTAAGTTATTAAAACTTGCTATACAGTGATTCACATTGACCGGGGCATGGACATTCCCTGGACACACTTCACACATTTAACACGCATAGATGTCAGTGTTAATTTGGAGCTAAAAGTCAGGGAAGGTGAGGATAATGAATGGACATACTGAATTTTGATTCCGCTGATAAAGTAAAGTCTGAGACATGGATGTGTAAGGTGGACTCACGTTCTCAAAAAGCTCCAGAAAAGGTGTGTTTGATTCTTTGGCACTTGTGTTGGAATATTTTCAAAATGTCATTTGATTGGCTGGCACTCACATGATGGTCTCAACAAGTCCATGCTGTTTAACGTCCAGTGTGAAAGAATTAGTAATATCTTATGTGAGACCAAGAATCTTACCTAAGGACTTCCCACTTTTCCTAAAGGTGTCAGGAAACTACAGTGATCTTCAAATACAAGAAGGTTTGCTCTCCATCCTTATTCGTTGAAATTCAGGGCTTACTATACAGTTGACCTTTAAAGCAGCACAACATTTCCACGACATCCGCAACAGCTCGGTGAAGATACTCTATATTTTTTGCCATTCATCTAAAATAACTTTTAGCTGCTACTTTTGCAAAGAATATGATGAACCCATCATAGATTTGTCACGCCCTCTCCACTTGTCATAAAACGAGCATCTGCTGTGTTATCTGTCGAGCCAGGACTGTCTCTTTCTGCCTCACAGTGCCATATGTTTCAGAATAAAATTTCTTTTTACACAGTATCTGGGAAATGTTCCCACAAACTTTGATTTAATAGACACAACTTTACAGGCTGAGAGCCTGGACACAGATTTTATGAGACGGTCCCCGTGGAGAAATACAACAGTCACTAAATGAGATAAATGTTAGCACTAATAAAAGTCAAAGTAGCTGCCTCTCATTTTTATTTGCTGATAATGCAATGCCAAATTTCTCCTGAAGTGAGTAAAACTAAAAATGTCAGATTTGTTCTTCAGCTGTATAGAGGAAATAGAATTTAATACAGCGCAAAGTATGAGAAAGACAAAAAGAAAAAAAAAAAAATGTTAGAGCTCCAAAGAAATAATTACACATCCCTTGTTTTCTTTTTCCTTTCTACATATCTGATGCTTCACTGAAGGACAGTAGCCGTTGTTTTGGAGGCTGTGGTGCCGACAGTGGAACACAGCGACTTGTCACACTGAGGACGTTTTAAAATTGAGAAACTGGCACAGTCAAAAATCCTGAACTGGTTCAAGCCCCATGATGACACAGCAATTAAAAAAAGACAAAAAATGGGCTCATAGCTCCATGTCATCTGAGCTTGTCCTTGTCATGATGTCCACAGTGAGTGGGCGGCTGTGTCGTCAAAATGTCAGGTCTATCACAAATGTCAAAGTGCACAAAAGGCTGACTGGAAGGTTTTCAGGATATTCAGATTTCTCCATTTTACACTCCAAAAATTGAAATGTTGAATTTAATTACATTTATTTTGTCAACAGGTTCCACATAACTGCATATGGTTTATCTGAAGCAAAAATGTTAATTTCATCTAACTTAATAATCATGTATTACATGAAAAACATTCTTTATCTCAACAATTACATGTAACTGTAAAGTGAACATAGAAAATCCATATAAAGTGAACAACACACCCAGTTCATTTTTTTTTTTTTGAGTGTAACTGGTTCAGTGAATTCACTAACTTTTTTCATTTCTCTCTGGCTGAACATAAACAACTCCGACAAATCATATGAGCCAACGTAATAATCAGCCATGAAACGTTGGGTGTTCTGGGCATCAATGAATTCACACAAGAGTCGTTTTATTTTTTATTTTTTTAAAAAAAAGTTTTGAGAGTTTGTGGTACGTGGCTTTTTCTGTTATGTCACAGTTAATGGATCCCACTGGGCTCACTCATCTCCCAGTACAAAGCATTCCACCAAACAATGCACACGGTGGGTGGCTGGTCATTTCTAGTGTTACAGGGCATGAATTAATGAGTAAGGCATCAAAACACCCGACAAATGACCGTTCATCCATTGCAAGAAGTGTTTGCATTCAGAGAATTAAAGTGTCTCGAGCTCTGTTGAGGCCATATTAATGATATCATTTTGGTTAAAGTCTGAATGTGAAGTTTCTCATATAGGGGAACTTTGGCCATTAAAATTGTTAAGGAACTTTTGTTTGAAATGAGACAATGTTTTGGAAGGTACTTTACCTTTGTATTATACATCAGGTTTTTTATTGTTCTTATTCTTCGGGAGGCCATATACACAGTTGCCCTCTTTCCAAACCAATTATAAATTGTAGGTGTCAGATACTGTATATGGATTGGTCCACAGCAGAAACATTTCAGCAAACTTCAAATGCAAATTTAACACAGCTCTACATAATATAGTTGTAACTACTCCAGAAACATTATGGAACAGCTCAACAGATTTTTGTGAAACTTTGTGCAGGGACAGTTATGGACCAAGTGAGAAGCCATTACATTTTGCTGCAGATCCAGATAAGGAGGCAGGTGCAGGAGTTGTTTATGGGGGCTGTTTGGTTTTGGTCGAGGTTAGAGTATCTTTTACCTTCTGTATTGAGTAATGTTGGATTATACTGGAAGGTTTTGCAGATCAAAAATGTCACTGCACAGACTGTTTCCTATATTTGCAAAATTAGGACCCAAATGCATATTGCAAAAATGAACATAATGAGTCTCTAATAGAACAAAAACGCAAAAATACACAGTCTAAAGCAGTGGGGGATGGCATAAAGGAAAACACAAATAACTTTACACTCAAGCAGTTAAAACACGAGGAACAGGAACAGAGACCAGAGCACATGGAAACCAGATTAGGGTGAACTGAACAGGATAAATCGACCAAGACACTGGAGAGCACAGAGAGTGTAAGACACAGGTGAATCATATCAGGGCAGGGCAGACAATCCACACTCTAAACAGGGTGCCAACACGAGGAAGAAGTACAAAATAAAACAAGACACAAGGAAAACAGAAAACCGAGAGCAAAGAACTAAAAACCCAACATATAAGAAAACAGAAGGAACAACAGTACAACAAAAGTCCAAACTGAATAAATGTCCAAAAAACCTGGAGTAACACAGGGGTCATGACAATGACATTAAAGTTTAAACACTAGTGATAAAAGTGATATTTACATACAAATCAGCATCCTTCATGGTGATGGAAGCCTGTGAGGGGTTGTGCCATTCTTAGAGCCTTTTTCTGGTCACCTCAACTCTGTGTTTTCCTGGTATTGGAAATAAACAGTTGCATGCCAAATAATCCAATAAATCTGTAGGGAACCGCAGGATGTCTCCCTTTTAAAAGCCCTCTCCCTACATCGCAGGTGAGAAAGTGATGTGATCGCCCCAGGTCATGAATGATTCAAGAGCTCATGCTGACTTAGATTTGTGAGTCTGCAGTAGTTGAAAAAAAATAAATAAATAAACTTGAGGAGAGAAATGAAGAACCACAACAGTCAATTTACTTTCTGACATTTAAATACTAAATGAAGTAAATGCTTCAATTGTTGAGGCATGCAGCATTTACTTCATTTTTATGTATTCTCACGAGTAATGTCTAATATATGTAACTCATTATTACCTGCAACACCCTTGACTCATTTGTAATGGTCCTCCTTTATCACTTTGAGTGGGCTCTGTACTGCTTGTACTGTATATCCACCTTTGAGTTATGAGAAATCCCTCTCTTCTTCCACATAATTTAATCCCCGGCAGCACTCAGGCATGGAGATTAATCTGTCAATTCTGTCTATATTAACCTGCGTCTAAACACGCAATAGATGAGTTGAGACCAAGCGAGAGCTGCGGAGACAAAGCTTCTCTGCCTCACTGCAGGAAGCTCCCTGACCACTCGGCCTTCTTCTCATGTGTGCCTTTAGGCTACCAGCTCTTGTCAGTAGAAATACTGCAGTTTCTGCCATTACCTTAGACTGATACGGCACAATAGGATGTCCTTGCAAGACAATAAACACCACTGTAGGCATTGGGGGGGACAAGTGTTATGCAAGACCATAGACCATTGGTAAGGATTTATGGTTGTCTCTTGCACTGGGTTGTGCTTAATAATCAAGAGTTGAGTTTATTTCATCCACTGAAATAGGAAATTGCAGTGCACCTTATTGCACACTTTAATGCAATTTAAAACATGCCATAAGCCATACAAAAATAAATACTTACTGTTTAATGCTTAAAGTACAGTGGCACAGGTTCTCCAGTACTACTACATCTCATGTCAAAGTCAGACTACGAGTTTTCAGCGCACAACAGACACACGTAGGGTGTCAGGATCCGCCAGTGGCTAAAAGTGATGGTTTTATACCGTGTCTTCTGTCATAGTGGTTGACAATCTGGGACACATAACGATCTTCTGACAGAAAGTCTGGCATGTTAAACTTTGTTTTCCGCCTTCTGTGACTTGTTCTGTCACATCAGTGCCATTGACCAGTGACGTACAAAAGTAATGAGCACAAACAAACAAAATCCCAATGCAAACAAGGGGTAATGAAATGACCTACAGTTCTCCTTGAAGGACCAACCCAAAACAGCCATTGTTTGTTTACAGGCCTCTTATGGGTGTTGTTTAGAGCCACCCCATATCTTACCCCTCTTCCTCTTAATGGTCATGATTGGTCAGGTACGTGCCGCTGTGTTATGGGTCATGACAAATTCATGGCTCTGTGATGGCCTAGTGTGGCGGTAACATTGGAACAGACCAAAAGATTGTGTATAGTATGAACATTAGCCACATTGTCCTGGTAAACACGGTCCACCAACTGTACTATTGTTTTCAAAGCCCTTATTTTCTTATTTTATCAATCCTAAACATTTTTAATTGTCTAGTGTGCCCTCCATTCCCATCCTACTAAAACAATAACTTCTACACTGGACTTGTATTAGGGGACACTTGCTGACACAGCTAAAATAGCAACATTCAATACGCCTGCAGAAAGAGGAAGGTGAGCCTCGGCTTGCATCAAACATCAGAGACATTAAGACTGGATATAAAAGATAAACAGCAGAAGCTTTGAGATATGATGGGAAATAAGAGCCTTTAAAGGATTGAAGAAGCTGTGTGAAAGAGCACTCTCTTTTATGGAACACTTAGATAATATAAAGTGTCGTATACCGTAGTTATATAGAACTTTTGGGCACAGATGCCAGAAGTAGCTGCCACTGTCCTTCACCACCCAGCACATACAGACTGAAAAAACCCAAAGCAAATATGGGTCAAAGCAGAAGCCTCAGGAAGATGAAGCTGCTATATATATTTTTTTTGTGACAGCCGTACTTTGAAATTGCTGCAGCTGGCATGGAGAAAGTTAATGCAGCTGCTTTCTGGTGGGACTTTTGTTGAACAGCAGGCATATATAACTTCTATCTGTATGAGGAGGATGCCTTAAACCAACACCATCCCATCCACACACCAGCCAGAGGGAGATTTTATGCACCAACATCATCAAATACGCTTTGAGGATCGACAGCTTTATCAGGCCACACTCGAGATTTCTAGCTTTTCTTTCTACATCTTTGGTTAAAGCTGGAGGAGGCAGAGAAGTGACTGATTAACTGTTAAGTTTCATTCAAGTTCAAGAACTTTTATTTGCCACGTGCCCTAGTACAGACAAATATGAGAGCAGTGGCATTCACAGTCACATCATACAACAATATAGAAAAACACAAACACAAAAATGTGAGATTGGATATGCATGTGTACAACACCAGACCGACCTCATTTCAGTGCGTAAGAAATTCTTGGCCATGTACATGCATGTGGAAATGCATAGCAGCTCTTGGAGAAAACAGAATGCATTAAGTGTGTGAAACAATCCCAAGGCTGTAACCAGAACACAAATGAGGTTTGTACCTCAGTGAGCACAGTGACAATGCATTGCAAGTATTGATATATTGTCAAATAAAATTCAGTCGTTAATATTCATTTTAAATGGTCTATTTCCTAGGCTTTTTTTAATGTTCAATAATTACCTTGCTTTACCTATAAAAATTTAGGTTGATACCATGTACTTTTAATCAAAATTTAATTGAATGTCATACATGTATTTGATCACAGACGCAATATCACAATATGACAATATCCATAATCAAAGACCATATCTTGTCTTATTTATTAATAAAAAAAATGTCTTTTATACAGCCTTGTATGTAATTATTTATTAATAAATAATTGTAACACCCATTCATTTCTCATTGAAAAAGAAAGCAGAGTTCCCCGTTCACACTTTCTAAAAATACCCTACATGTTCATATGTGTCCCCTGCTTCTCCACTGGATTTCATGTGTGGACTCGCTGTTATTTATTTCAAACATTCCAATAACCTCCCGTGTGCTATTCTTCAATAGAGCCACTGTCTGACTTCCACATTTGCTTTCATGCAGGTTTATGTTCGTAGCCCCCACTGACACACTAATAGAAGACAAGACGTTGCCTCTTTTCTTTAAAGAAGCTGCGGGTTAGACTGAGACAGCAGGTTGGTGAAATAAAGATAAAGGCCATTATCTCCTCACTGCTTGCCATAATTGCCAGATGTCTGATGACCGCGCCGCCCCCCCCCACACATCCCGGCAGGTGTACTTGGCTTCTCCCTCCTGCTGCTCCGAGCCGAGCAGAGGACAGGCTGTGCTTAGCACTGTCTTGTTGCATGGGCTTTTAATAGCAGTGGTGTTTAATTATTTTTGAAGTGGGACATTCTGGACCTCAAAATAGACAATATATTAGTGCTGGGCAACATTCCAGTATTATTGATAACGTCTTGACTCATGTGAAGACATTAATAAATCAGTATACTGAATATTGTCATATGTGATGCATTTAAAGGCTGTTGCAGTTGTGATATTGGTGCATTTAGTCAAATATTACACACATGATATTTATTTAAACCGTGATTAAATACATGCAGCCAGAAGAAGTTGCCTGTTGTTTTTGTGTTGCAGCAGAATTTAAAAGGAATGTTAATGTTTTTCCACATATCCTTTATTAAACATTAGTTAGCTATAAAGTTACACCAATAAATTCAATATATGTAGGATGTTTTAAAAAACATTGCATATGATACATTTAAATTTACACATTAAAATGATCCTTTATTAAATATTAAACGTTATATAGCCCCCAATAATTACACCAGATACTATCTTAAATTAATGGTAACAAATGAATGGCGTGCAAGACAGATCATAAAGAGAAATTATATTAAATAAATAAAGTGTGGTGTATTTTAGTTTTTAGAATGTATGTCCATTGACCCACAGACCTCTAAAATAAAATTAGCTTCAAGAAATAGCCATTGCTCAGATTTAGATTCAAATATATCTCATAAGCCCTGCAACATAGATTTAAAAAAAATAAGCTGGTTTCTATTTATATAGAGGCCCTGTGATTTGTTTTAATGCCTCACTGTGGTGACGAAGCTGCATCAGACGTAACAGGAATCTAATTGCATGTGCTATGTGAAGAGTGTGTGTGTGTGTGTGTGTGTGTGTGTGTGTGTGTGTGTGTGTGTGTGTGTGGAGGATGTTCTCCTCTAAATGAAAAATGAGTCAGTGTCATAGAAAGAGCTTAATTTAAGTTTCTCAAAGCTAATTCTTCTTTTGTTCTTCAGAGGGATGCAATTGAAACGGTATCAAATGCTGTTGCTAGGAGACGCCGGTGGTCGTCGAAGTAAGTGACGAGCGCCGGTGTACTGACTTGAGCCCAGTGTCGCCGGAGAGAGAGATAAAGTATGTGGAACACGGGGTGTGAAAATATGCAGTGATACAGGAAAATAAAAAATAATGAGGAGAAAAGTCCGACTCAAATTCTTCTGGGGCTGTTAATGTGCCTTTGTGCTTCACCTAAACACAGCCTCACCTTTGGAATTTGAACCTCAGCAACCCAGGCAACCTCCCAAATAAATCCTTTACATACAGAATCAAATAACCATGAATTATTCAGCACCGCCAAACAAGTCAGACATAATCATTTAATGACTTTTTCTCGTATCTCTTTGCCCCGATATACTTGGGTGAAGATAGCGAGAAAACTTTGTCTTCAATGTAAATACATCGCTTATCAGAGTCAGGACGCCTTGATTGTTCAGTTGTTGGACTGATTGATATTTTGTGAGTTTGTAATGAACAACAAACAGAGATTAATGGAATTATGAGATTAGTCAGATCTCTCAACTGTAAACACTGCAGATAATTAGTTTGTGGAAAACTGGTGTCTGGTGTCTAAACATCGTCCGACTGGTGGAGGTTTCGGCTTTTCTCTGCCAGGACTCATCTCATTTGTCACACAGTGGCTGGGTGAGATTTGGGGAGAAAAACAAAAAGAAGTTCAGTTATCTTTGGTGCTCTATTTATCATAACCGAACAAAAACATGACAGGATTTGCTGGCACAGTGATTTAGCTGTGGGTCCAATACAGAAAAAAAAAGAAAATCAAAACAAAGAGTTGACGGACTCTTTAAGCCTCAAAGGACAAAGAGGAGAAAGCCACTGTTTCTTTTTGAAATAGTCTCCATTTACAACATGGATTTGTATTATTTGTAAAAGAGACATGGGGCAGATGTTAGTGAATGACGAAACTAAAATGAAAATATTGTGAATGCAGTACATTTCAGAGGGACGTTTCTCAGTTGCACCTGGTTTAACAAATTTATATATTTATTTATTTTAAGGTTTCCTGTCATTTTAATAACTTTGGACATGATTGGTTTATTATCAGCATTGATGGCTGCTTTATTTAACTGTTAATGGAAACTGCAGAGATTAAGATATGTCAGGAATTTTAATGATATAAGAGACAGAAATGGATGCTTTATCAAATCACCACATCTTAATACCCATAAACCTTAAGCACATGCACTTTATTACCAGGATTTCACAGGGTTTAACTGTACATTTCATACAAAATTACATCATTATCATTTTACAGGGTGCAACTATAATAATTAACAATATAGTATCATATTGTTGTGTTTTATTGTGAAATAAAGACACTGTTGGTGTGGTGATTACATGAAAAGGCTCTAAAGTAATTTTTGAAATGTGTTCTCTACAGTTAAATGCAGTTTATATAGGGAAATACCATAAAGTTATGGAAAGAAAATAAAGTATTTATGCAGGAAAATCACAGTTATCCTACAGTTACTGTAAATTACAATAGCATAACCACAGACAAAAAAAAAGGACACAGTTGCATTGTTCCTCCTTAAGCCAACCAAGAAAAATATTTTGAATGGCCAATAGAGGGCGAATAGAAATCTATGGGAAAATGAGTCTCAATCACTAGTTTCAGGTCCGATGTCAAATTTATAAACTCTGTTTCCATTTAGAGGAAAGTAGAATATGCATATGATTGAACGACAGCTCAAGTGACAGCTGACACTGTCCAATCAGACTTCAGATTTCAAATTCTCATAGATTATGTCAAAAAGTTGCAGTAAAAAGCAAAACCTGACAACATATTTTATGGTTTAATTGGCTTCCAACAACAGCAACAAGAAAAAAAAAAACAAATAAAAAAAAAAAAAAAAACACCACTACCAGTCTAACTTGGTTTCGTAACATTTATTTTACAGTAATATTTTAGACGGGGTGAAATAAACGGAAACCTGCAACATACAGCTGAGAGAGCATGTCTGTTATGAAACTGAAGAAATGAAATAAGAATTAAAGAAGGTTGATGTTGATCATGGTTTTACACGAGTGTTTTGAATGAACAGAAAACAGGCAGAGAAGAGGAAAAAAATATATATATATATACTTTTACAACAACAACAGCAGCAGCAGCAGCAGGCACCTGGAGAATAAGGCTGCTAATTAAGAGGAGTTGTCAGAGATTCTAGTGTTACTTCACTCTCAACTCTGTGCCAAACACTGCTCGATCCTGGAACCTTGACAAAAAGAGAGAGGCAGAGGGAGAGAAGGAGGGAGATGTGGTATCAGACACTGTTTTTAACTTTCAACTTACTGTGAGGTGAATAGTAAAGAATAAAATGGACTTGTCTTTGGTGTAGTAGGACTCAAAATGGACCCGTTACATGCACTTTATTGAATGTAATCTGAGGCAACAATGATGTGAATGATGTCAGCTCTGCAATAAGTAGCAGGCTACAATACAGATATAGTGAACGACGCAGCACGATTGTTTACAGATGCCGTATGTACACAACTTTACACAACTTTACACAATAAATCTACTCCTGACCCAGCAGTTCATTTTCCAACTGCCATTGAAATCTATAATTATTTCCTCCAATGTGGAGTCTATGTTGTATTGGTGATGTGAGTTACAGTTCAAGTTGATTTTTGGGATACTTTTCCATTTCCTGTAAGAAGTTGCAAGATATCAATTCATAGCAGAAAAGCAAAAGTTAGACTTTTCTTCTTTCATCAAATAATAAAAATTATTCTAAGACACGTTATAAATATAGTAACCATGTCTGAACGAGAGAGAGCAAGCGAGCCTCAGCTCTGCAGACTGAGTTTCATCATTATTTATTTAACTCTAATATGATAACTACAGAAGCAGTATAGTGTAGCAATTAGCAGCTACAGTCAAGGTCATTAAATTTCACTTAAGCGGGAGAATTACAAAAGTGCCTGGTAGTGTTGCATAATGAATAAGTGAACACAGGTTTTAATAATAAAAGCGACAGCACTGATTAACATGGTGGATGTTTTTTGATGGAATTATTTCTTCAGTTTATCAATAATGTATTTTTAGCCTGACTGAAATCTCTCTTGAAATGTTACTTTATGTCCTTGCATGTTTGCAGTGAAGTTCCTTTTCTTTCAGCTGAAAGTAGGTTGTGTTGAGGCTTCTTCCATAAAAGGAAAAAGTATGTAGCCTTCTGATTTGAATAGTGAAGGACTGAGGTAGCAGTTAGCCACCAGAGGGCGACTCCACTAGCTGTAGTCACTCACTCATTTTCTGCCACTTCATCCTCCACTGAGAGTCGCAGGGGTGCTGGTGCCTAATCCCAGCTGACATATGTGGGGTGAGAGGCGGGTCACACAGGTCACCATCCACTCTCACATTCATATGGGTCATTTAGAGTCATTTAGAGTTCAATGGACCTGATCCCCAAATTGACATGTTTGTGGACTGTGGAAGGAAACTGGAGAACATGGAGAAAAGCCACGCGCACACGGAGAGAACATGCAAACCATGCCAGCCAAAAGACACTCCATTAGTCTATTCTTTAACTGCTAAAAACAGTAGAAATTGTTTGATTCTTGAAGATGTTTCGCCTCTCATCCAAAAGGCTTCCCCAGTTCTGAGTCCCCGGTTTTTGAAACCCTTGGTGGCACCTTGGGTTCTTTAACATAATTGTGATTAAAAAACACTGGCATCCTCAAACGAGTGTCTTGTCCCGTAGAGCTGGCTCTTCTGTGTTGTATCATGCATCTGTGGAGTGGCCACTCCTCATTCCACTGCACTGCATACTCAACATTGCTCAGACTACTATAACCTGGACAACTGAAAACTTTCAGACATGTCCAAGGGAATTAAACCTACTTCAGCCTTGATTGGTAACTGTTAACATTTTCCTGACGACTCAGTCACATATTTTAGGTCTTTAACAGACAAAATGTGCATTTTGTGAATTATTTTACCATTTAGAGGAAACTAGACAGCTGGTCTCATCTAATTAGGTGACATCTTTGACTTTTCAGTTATGAAAAACTGTCATGTGCCGGTCAAACTGCAAATCTTATAGCTTTACAACAAGAGTTTGTTTTGCAACTGGAAGACTACATCGATTTTTATTAGCAGTCTATGGTATAATCAGAAGGTATCAGTCCTCTGGCAACATGACAGCAGTGTCTCTACTCTAGAAGTGTTGTGGTATCTAAAATAGAACATTATTTTTTCTTTGAGAGACAAAAATATGTGCAGACGTCTTCTCTATGAATGTAACGTCAGTGTCCACACAACATCCGGTGAAACTCAGTTTAGCAGTTTCCAAGACACTTCATTTCAAAAAATATTGGTTTTTGTGAAGGAAGCTATCCTCTGTGGAGCATGGAAATCTGAAATGTCAGATTGTCATGCTTTGGAGTAAAGTGATGGAGAGATGAATAGACCGAGCAGCTGACTCACCATTCTTGGGCTCGACTTCCAGCAGAAACGAGATAAAAAAAAAAATGTAATAAAATAAACATTAAAAGGGAGTAAACCCACATGAACAGGAGGAGAATGTGTAAAATCAGCACATATGGAACAAAGCTGAAAATTTTATTTCTGCCTGCAGGTGCTACATGAGTCGTGCGTTTAAAGATGTAGATGTGTGGGAAATAAAAGAGACAATCTAATAATGGAGGTTGTCTTCCACTTCTCCTGAGAACACCAATACACAAGTAAAAAATTCATAGCCACCAGGGGGCATCTCTGCTTTTGGCAAAAAGAAGGAAAAATAAGCTTTAACGTTTTATTTAGTGTTTATTTAACAAGTGAAATCCTGTTAAAATTATATTTTTCCATCAAAGCCCAATGTAGTTAATGCCTGGGATCTCTCATCTTGTTGGTGGTAAATTTCTGACAAAAGACAAAGTTTAATGAGGCCTCAGAAACTGACACAATGTGGAAGGCAAAAAGAAAAATTAATTTTTAATATCAGCCAGAGGCTTCGTATTTTAGGGTCGTCCCTCTACCTGTCTGTCCAGTTCTCCAGTGCTCAAGAACTGAAACTGATCTGATAAGCAGAGGCTTGCAACCACTGGATATTCCATTTTTTCTTTAGAGAATAAGTTTGAATGATTTATTCTGTGGTCACTTTTTGACAAAGCTATCTTTGATCAGCGAGAAGTTGGTAAGCAACACTCCACTCTAGTTATGCAACTCCCTGTGAAAATATTCAACACAGCTGACTTTCTTATTGCAGGTAGAAGATTGTCGATCTGGCATTTTTCAAACCTGCGAGACACTCCAGAAGAACACCGCAAATACATCTTAAATCTACTTATATAACTTCCCGTTCAAATAAACACCACTCAGGGATTTCGGTAAAGCACAAAGCATTCTCACTTTTTGGATGTGAAGGACGCTGTTGAAGCTACAGTACAGCTGGTGATAAGAAGGAGGACGTTGACAGGGTGTTCGGAGATGTATGTATAGATGCATTTCTAATTGACGCACTGAAAGCACCTGGGGTGTCTGGATGTGTCGGAAAGGTTTTCAGCAGCAGCAACAACAGAGTGGCGGATACCAAGGTTGGCAGAGGAGATAATAAAAAAGCCCACCAAAACATCAGGGGGGGTGGAGAGGTAATGATAGACGCTGAGAAACTGAGAGGCAAGTCAGTGGATGCATATCAGTGGAAAACACATTCAACAGTGAGGAATAACCAGACTGGGAGATATCCTTTGGCTGCAAAAGAGAACACGGTATCTGCAATGTGTTTATCACCTCTGGATGTTTGAAATACCACCAATATCACCCAAAATATAGTTTATCAGTAAGTGTCTGTTCACGCCATATTTGACAAAGTTTGCATACAAAACAAAAGTCACATTGCGATATTTTTTTACATTGACTGGGTAAGGCTTAAAAGTTAAGAATAAAGCACCCCAACTGTGATGACTGTGTCTCAGTATTTCTGAGAGAGATTGCAAGTACTGGTGAGAAACTGATGTGGACAGTGTTGATGCTATTTACGATTAATGTTGCATCTTCAGTTGTTATTTTTGATTCTAACTTAAGGATTTATTTGGATTAAAGACCAAAGATTTCTCTTTAAAGTTGCATAATTCACTGTCAAACACAGTGCTAAGGAGATCAACAGATATGATCCCCCTCAAAGACAGTTTTCAATTCAAAGCTATGAAATCAGGTAGGTTAGCCAAAACAGCATTAGCAATGTTGTATTACTCATGTATCATACAACTTTTGCAAGTTCAAGAACTTTCAAAGTTATTTTTTAATGCTTTTCCAGCACCATGCAGAAGTGGTAAATGAATATGAAGGTTATTATTATTATTAGGTCCAAGCCTGGTTTTTAGTACCTATTTATTCCTCCATCTAATAAACAAAGTATTCAGCCAATATTTAAAATAAAATATTTTTTCAGTATTTCAAGCTATCTCAAAATTCAAGCACTTTACAAAACCTTGAAAACACAACCTAAAATTCAAACATTTAAGGATTTCAAGCACCTGCACAAACCCTGAGTACTCAAGTCCCGGATTCGAGACTTGGATTCGCAGGACTCCTGACCTAAGTACCCATGACTTAGACTTAGACTTGAGCATTAATGCATTCTGACTTTAAATTCATAAATCCTGTAGCATAAAACATGTAGCAACAATTGTGCTTTTTGGAATTCATGTTGATTGTACTTGTTTATCAGATCCACATCAAGCGCTGGAGCCCATCTTGGAATTTGACTCAGATTCAAGGTTCATGACTCAACTCAGACATAAAGGTGTATAGTTACTTAAACACTGTGGTACAGCAGTTGCAGTGGTAATAGTCTAAGAGAAGTACAGGGAAGCTGCCAGTGTGATCCACTGACTACAAACAGCCACAGGATGAACCAATAAAACATTTCAAAATAAGGAACAGGGCCTTTCTCTGGACATGAAAAGGAAGCAATCCTATCAGCAACAGCATTTTATTTCCAGACACACCAAAGTACGCCACCATGAAAATGTGATGTCAGCAGTAAAAACACAGTGAAAGGGACTTAATCTTGTATCACGTCATAATACAAAAACAGCAACGCTGTCAGAAAACGAACCTGACAGCATTTTTGCAAAATGAATAAATAAATAAGAGGTTGTCGATGTAAGCTTTGAGAATTGGACGGCATCCTCAAAATCCCTTCCCTTCAATTGTGCAAACAATTTTAAATAAAACAAAGCAGAGCCTGGGGCAGTACAGCTGTGGATCTCAGCAGCGTGTGGTGCTGTAATAACAAAACGTATCAGCAAATGAAAATGTATTGATTGGGCCCAAATTTTTAAATGAATGTCTGTTACGTTTTCAGCTCACACGACCATCAAGTGCCCACGGCGAGATTTCCAAGTGGATTCTACTGCTCAAAGTAACCTGGATACTCAGTAACAATGTTACTGAGTTTCTTGGGATGAAATGAACATATTCCAATTTGAAAAGAGATGCTCCACCAAAAGATTGCAAAGCAAATCAATCTCTCCCTAACCAACTGTGCATGCATATGCCAATCACAGATGCTTCTGTTCTTGCGTCTTGCAGCTCCAACTTTCCTGGATGCAGTGGACAAGTAACACTAGGTAAAAGACAACGACTATACAATAAATAACAAATGTAATGTCTTGCACAGCAGAAAGGGAAGAGCTCTCTCGCTTTCTGTGAGTATGTGAGGAGAGAAGCAGTAGATTCATGGAGAGACACTTGGAGTGTTTTTTGTAATTACTCAGTTCGCGAATGGGGGGAGGGAGTTCTGCAGTGGAGCTTTAAGAGAAGAAAGGTGCTTCAGAGCAAGGGAGCACACAATACTGTTCTTCACACTGTTACACTAGACAACACAAAAGAGGAAAAAGAAGACAGCCATTCTGCTGCATCCCCTTTGAAACCTGTGTTCAATGAAGTCTGCAGAAATCATGAGTTAAAACAGGTTTTATGGCCTCTTCACCTAATGCATGACACTATGGGGCCTCGTTACCTCTGGGCTGTTGTAGTTTTAACAGCATTTTCAGTCCTAAAAGCCATTCAAAGCCCTGTAAACAGCTTTACGGGACACTTTCCAGGATAGTGCTGAGCAAATATTAGAGTGTGGGATGATTAAAATGTAAGAGATGGATAAAATGGTATAGTCAATCAAAAAAAAAAAAAAATCCAATTCAAAAGTAGGAACAGATGGGCAACAAAATAAACCAAACCCATAGTAATGTTTGTACTGCCTTTTAAAATATATTCTGAAGTGATGAGATAAAGAAGAATGGCTTTGGGAGGAAAGTCAAACAAGGAGAGCAGAAATGTTTACATTGGTAAAGAAATCGCTGCTCAGATACATTTATCCTTTCACCTCTGAGATCTGGGTCAGCACATATTCATTCCTGCCACCTCTCTGTCCTCTCCATATTTAGTCAAGACTTGTGCCTTTTATTTATTGCCTATTACTTGTAAATGAGACAGATGAAACGGCATGCATTAAATCAAACATTTTAGCCCCTGACAATTCCATGAGACCAGAACTGTTTTCCCTTCTCTCTGCCACCACCATAATTTCCCCGAGCTCCTGCTGCGCCTCGTGCTTTTGTTTGTTATCATTGCTGACATTTCACTCACACTGCATTCATTTGTCAAATGGAAGTCGAAACATCTTCCACAGTTCTATTGTCTTTGTCATTATAGATAACATTATTTGTCATTTTTATCTACTCGAGGCAGCTTATTTAATAAAATACATTGTCATATACTCTATATTTTGTGTAAACAAAACACTGTTGGCAGTTGACAGTACAATAAAGTAAAAGATTTCGGAAACCAAACCGAGAGATCGGAGGACAGAACCCGAGCCTTGGCCAGCAGAGCATTAACCATACAAAATGGCACCAAAACACATTAAACAACATGTACATTGCACAGATCCTCACTGTGGGTCAAGGAGTAACTTTAATAGATCTATCTATCTATCTATCTATCTATCTGTGAAGTCATCCATTGGTTTGTAAGCTGCCATATTAGAGCCTTGGGTTTTGTAGTTTGTCCAGCACCATTTTGGTTTTTGAATCCAGATAAGACCATATTTGGATGAAAGGGCAGATCAGGGGAAGTGAGGAGGGACAGAAGATTTGTGACATGGGAGCATAGATTTCAAAACAGGTGTGTTACATTCAGAAACTAGTCAAGAAAATGTGACAACGAAGGTTATATTTTTAAAGACTGGCATTTGTACAAACAGGTTTCAGGCTTCACATCCCAGATCCAGAGACTATGTCCATTTCTTTTAATTTTTTTTTCCCATTCCTGTTGTGTTCAGATTATAGGATTTTTCTGACTCGCCTACCTAATGAATAATACAAACATCATTTGTAAGTCATAAATACCACCCTTTAAGTTTTTAAGTTGGTCAGGTTGACAAAAAAAAAAAGTCTGGTGGATTCAATTATTCCTTAATAAGAACTAGCTTTATTAATTTTCATGAATATTTTATTGTCATCTTCCGTTAATAAAATACGGGAGAGATCCAAGTAATTTGAAACAGCTGGTGGAGAGAAAAATCTAATGTGTGCAACACTCGTGAGGCTCGCTGGCATCCTGTATGACTCTGTCTGCTGTGATAAACAATTATATCAGCACTGAGTGAGGCTGGTGGCTGACAGCTGAAACAACATCGAAGCTTGTACGTTTCCCAGTCCTGACAAACAGGAGCAGTTTGTTTTTATGAAGCAAGTTTATTCACATAGAATCCCAGCTTTTACCTCCAGTTTAAAAGCCTTTTCAGTAACACTGTTACTGTTAAAAAAAGCTACTAAACTCGGGGACATACACCTTCAAAACACAATGTTCTATAATCAAGTCTGCAGAGATTGCACCAGAAGAAGAAATTGTATTATTGAGCAAACTTCTGTACTCTTCCGTTGTACAGTGAAAAAGATTGTAGGCTATACACCGTGCTAAAAAGTGGTAGGTAGAGACTTTTGATTGATTGATTGATTGATTGATTGATTGATACTTTATTAATCCCAAGCTGGGAAATTGAAATATCACATCCATATACCACATAACATAAAATCAATTTGTCCACAATTATTACAAGTTGAACGTAATAATGGCACACGTCAGAATTATACATACAGCACATAAACATTTGACTGTGTATGTACCCTATTGGGTTTTATTGGGATGTTTTTATCTAAATCTATGAACTAGTAGTAGTTTTCTAGAGTCCTTCTAAAAATTAACAATCTGTCCCTTGTCCCATTACACAACTCCAACTCCATCCATTACTTTGAGTTATTTTGGTAACAGTCAAGACAAAACATAACCTCCTCGGTGGAGGGAATAACAGAGATTCCCTCTGTTATTCAGTGGTGTGCCACAAGGATCAACACTGGGGCCACTTCTTTCAAACATAAATAAAATATCTCATTTAAAACCTGAGGACATTCAGTTTTTAGATTTCTTTGTAGGTATAATTTACATTAACATGATCTATAATGTTAAACATGTTTGTATGGGAGCCTTTTTTATCAGATGCTGCTTTTGTGTCAAAAATGCTTTTTTTTTACTCTCTAGTAAATAAGTGTGAGAGAATACCAACTACTTTTATGTAACTCTAGCTTTTTGTTTGTTTTTTAGCCAGTTTTTGTGTGGGTGTAAAATCTGATCACTCTCACTCATGGATGTGCCGTTCTATTGTCCATTTTCCCAGAAGACACCAATCATGCATGATTAGCTGATGGAGTCTGAGATTGGTGTTAGAATTAATACATTTCTATATTTAATTTAAAAAAGTGCCTCTTGTAATGACACTGTACCCTATGCTTTGTATTATTGTGTTTTTCTCCTGCTGTATTAATCTTAAAAAAAAAAGGAAAAAAAAATGGTTTAGAGCTGTACCTCTTTCATAGAATTTGGTCACATTTCATGGCTCATAAATACTAGCAATATAATAAATTGAACGTCACTTTGATTTATAAGCACAAAACAAAACATTTTATGAGAACAGGTCAGTTTCTTTCCTCCAAAAAACAGAAGGTGGTCCTTAATTTGTGTCTCTTGGAAAACATTGTACTTTGTAAATGCAGATTAACCATCCTGGGAATTCAGGTTCACATGGGCATGTGTCATTTTTTTATCCACACTGTGCACATTTGCACTTGCACCCAAGTCATTCAGTGCCTTTATAAGTTTGCTGAGCCTGCAAGCCCTATCGAGTGGACCGGTGCTCCTGGTACAGAGATTACACGTAACCCCCAGGGCAGGACTTCAAAAAAAAAAAAATAAATAAATGATGCAAGCTGTTTCCGATTCTTGTTGCCTCATAATTTGCCAACCAAGATCACTAAAGAGAAGTGATCCAAAACATTATCACATTTCAATGTCAAGTCAAGTGAAATTCAATACCAATTCTCTGCACGGGTCAGTCAGTGATGAGCATGTGTGCTCAAGGGTCCACATTTACTGATCGCAGTCACATTAGTCTTCTGAACAGAGCTCTGCAGAATTCTCCTGGTATGTATTGATGTGCAAAAGGAGATAAAAAAGGAACATGTGCAGCTTGACTAGTTCCTTCTCTAGTTCAGTTCAATTTACTAAAACAATAAGAATACTGTATGAGTAGAGTTTCTTTGACACACACAACTGGGAGCGGTGCATTCATGGAAGATTGCAGAGACATTCTCTGATGCTTAGTGATGACTGGGTCGTGAATGAGTCAGCTGTGGCTCTGTGGAATTAAATTCATGTGGAGTGAAATTATAAAAAAGGAGAGATTATGAGGCAGTGTGTCCCTGACTGCAGGCTTGTCAGAAGATCCCACAAGTCCAGCCATGTTGCTTATGGTCATTTTGTGTTCACTTTTTCACTCTTTGTGAAACATGATATGTGATTTTGTGGTCTTGGGATAATTCTTTACGTTAATTAGCAACTGTAGTCTTTATAGTCTATGTGTCTTTGTGGTCCGTTTTGAGGTCCTCTGTAGTCTTTTGGTGGTGATTGTGTCTCGGCATAGTTGTTTTGTGTCTCTTGTTTTGGTCCCTTTACGTCTTTGAGGTTGATTTTTTTTTTTTATCTTTTGTTGTAGTTATTTCCGTGTCCCTTTGTCATTGTTTTATGCAGCTGTGTTGTCACCGTGCATCTCTTGTGGTTTGTTTTGTGTCCCACTGGACTTGTGTGCCATAGGCCCACATTGTAATTCAGCTATATGAGCAATAATAAAGTGCTGCGGACAGAATTTGTGAATTGGATAGTACGCTTTCATATATTTGAGCGCAGTCAGGCTGTGGTAAATATGTTCATCATTTTCAAATGACTATGAATGATTATACAAACACACACACATGCGTGCAAGCACGCACGCACACGCATATTTACAATGTGTCAAAAACCTGAATTAGCATCAGATCCTGCCAATGTAGAGAAACTGAATTATGATTAACAACATGTACCTGCATGTTTTCTGCTCAAAGAAGTAGCCAGTCAAGCACAGTTGATAAAAACATGTTCACATTGAACAACAAATGAGGTTCATACATCTGCCTTTTTGCTGGATATAATAAATCCATAAGTCTATCGTGTCTTTTAATCCTTTGTTTACATCGTACTTGAGTAATGAAAAGAATATTTTTATGGACAGAACACACACAAACACACCGTTAATCATCAACTCAAACCTTGTGCTTTAATCACTGCTTCTGCTGTTTTGGCTGCATGTCTGATAGCAGCTGTTTCATAGGGACAATATGCATGAGTGGTTTCCCATCAGCTACCTCTGTCCCTGCACTCTGTTGGAAAGGAACAGCAATCCCTGTCCTCCTAAAATTCTTCCAAGAAAATCAGACAAACTCAGGGCCATTTTCCTCAGCTCTGATTATACAGCTGTGAAAGCTGCACATTTTAGTGTCTTTCAGCCATTTTGATTTCATAACATTTTGTTGTCAATCCAATCTCACTGTTTTCATCCTGTTCTCGCTTCTTCATCCAGACGAGGTAGTTGTTAGCTTCAGATTGCAATACCTCAAAATGCTGCCCCCAAGTGGTGACAGAAAGAAATCCTAACATTCAAACTGTAAAAATGATTTGAACTGTTGCTAAATCAGTTTCAAGCATGAGGGAGAACAACCTTTAAAACATTGAAATTTAATAACAGCTACTCATTGAGTCTTTTATTAAATTCATTTAGTCGTACTGCAGATGTATTTCACTGTGGGCCTCTGAGAGAAAAGCTTGTAGATGGAAATGTAAATTACAAACATTGACTGGGATCCATTTTCTCCCTGAGCTCTGTAAGAATAAATGTGAGTTAAAGCTCTGAAATTGACTCTCTTGCTGTTTTTTTATTCCTCGACACAGAAGCCAGTGATCTTCAGCTGTTGGAGATTTAAACAGCTGTTTGATATGCACATTCCATTTTTTTTTTTTTTTTTTTTACTGTCCTTTCACACAGAGGCTGCAGCGCGACGAGGCCATCACGGCAAATGTTGAATTGCATTCATATGATATTATCCACCCTTATGGCTGAGCCGAAGGGAAACACCAGCCCTAGTTGAAATTATTGCCCAGCTTGTAATGTCACCAGGTAACTGAGTCATGTCTTAGATCCTGTACTCTGCTTTTATATGGTGTTGTGTGAAAATATTTAATGGTTTGGATCAATAGAGAGTGGTGGGTGGACCACAGGATGCTTTTTTCTGAAATGTGATAGTCCCTCGTCAGTGGTTTAACACCAGCGTGCATACAATATCAAAGAAAAGAGGGAACATTATATTACACAACAGATTTTTTTTTTCTTGATTTAGAGCTACAATCCTCCTTTTCCACTGTCTGTTCTCCACTTACTGGGAACATATTTTACTAAGCTGCCATTTTCTATTGAAGAGCCAAAACTAGTGATTCAGATCCACAGAGAAAAACCTGAAGCCAAAGGCTTCCATTAGAATTTATTTTTGCAACAGTGCTGCATTTTTCTAGTTACTTCTTGGTTAGTCTCACCTTGCAAACTGGACCACCATGTTGACCTTTTATATTGAATGAATGGAAGTGAGCTACATTTGATTTTGCCTTTGTATTTATTCAACACTGAAGCCACAAATGAGCAGCTATCTTTGAATTTGGCTGTTAAATCGATCTTAAGTGACTACACCAAAACTACTACAAGCACATCATCTGGTTATTTGTCTGATTGGTTGGTTTGATTAACATCCATTGGTCAAGCCTCATAAAAGATGGAGGTGACTACACTCTTTTTGAACTAAACGTGAACAGTTTACAAAGACACAAACTTCCGTTTCCTGATTCAAAAATAAAAATACCATCTAACTCCTAATAATATAGTGAAATAGACAACTGGAGAAAATGGTGTATGCCCCCCCAAAAATAAGACACTTTTTTTTTTTTTAAACCCACATCCATTACATTGCAACCCCTTTTTCACAACTGGTCTCTCTGACAGACTCTGCTGAAATGGACCAGTCTTTCTGTCCTGCTGCTGCTGACTGAGATGATTGGAGATTGGCCGCAGGTGTGCAGGACTCAGACGTCAATGTCCCGCTCAACACACAAACACAAATGATGGCAAAACAGGGACAAACACCAAAACATTTAAAATAGATAGGGGAAAATAGGAAAGAATGCCAAATCCCAATCGGTCCATAAAGCACTGCTGTCAACATAAACCCCCAAAAATTTTAGTTGTGGAATGATCACAAATTGTTTTTCATCTTACTCTGGTCTGTACTTGTGTACACATGGGTTTACGAGCTGTCTTGTCTCAGACAAACTGTTCAGGTTTTAATATTTTAATTAAATTACCACGCATTATTAATTGCTGAAAGATTTCACGCTGAAAAGCATGATATAAGTCTATAGAGACACATGACTGCCGATATGGGACCACAGCTCTTCCATAGGCTCTAATGAAGGAAGCTCCAGTGTCTCTGTAGATCACAACAGTTTCCCTTTATGAAACCTGTAACGTTTGATGAGTGGGTGTGCAGAGGAAAGTGTGAGTTCCACACTTGAAATAAGAGACTCACTTTTGACTCCACTAGTGAAACAGGACATAGTTTTAATGCAAGGGAAGAGGCTGCTCCTCTTTGGCTAATGTGCCTTGGTGGGTAGAGATAATAAAATGAAAACAACACAGAAGAAAAGTGTGAAAAGTGGTGGGAAAAAAAAGTATCACAGAATGTGTTATTGGAAATAAATAGGTCCTAAAGACATTTGAAACAGAATGAGCTTTCTCGCCTTGGCACCTTATCTCCCAGTAGAACTTAGCAATCAACTGGCCAAAATGTATCCAATATTATCATTTATTTTTGATATTTTATTGTCTTATAGATTGAGTTGTTAGATGTAGTTAAAAAAATGTGAACAGCTGGCAATCATCATGCAAATTCAGGAAGGGTTTCCCCTGATGGACTCGAGCAACATGAACAGAACATGTTAATGACACACAGGTGAAAACACTGCAGGTTAAATGAAGTGAAGGTGTTAAACAGGCTGAGGGTAAAACAGAGAGGGTGGAGGATCTGCGCTTCGCCACACAGTTTTATAAAATGCATACACTGAAATAACACGGATGGTTTATAATTGTTTGAAACTCAAGTGGCCCCAACAGTGTCATATAGTTTCCCCCCACACAAAGAGAAGCTATTTTTTCTCAGGAAACGTCAGTAAAATTGGAGTTTGTTCAAGTTTTGAGGGGGCGCATGTGAAATTGGATGAGCAAATGAAAATGGACAAACATTCACACACGCACACACACTTGGAGAGAGACAGCATGCAAACAGACCCAGCATGAAAACAGACACAACAATGACCTCGTTACCCTTTTTTGACATGGATTAAAAAAAATAATACTATGGCGAACAGTGGGACACAAAGGTCACAGATATAAACAAGTTAGTTTTACAGCACTGGGGAACAAGTAAAGCATCAGACACTTGAAATGCATGAAGTAATTTATGCTGGTGATTTTGATCCTGGTGCCTTTTTTCCAGCTAAATTAATTAAACTTTATTCACTCAACAAAAGCTTTATTGAAAGGGTTGAAAGTGACTAAGCAGCATTTTGCGAGGGGAACCTTCAAACGGGAATGATTTCTGATAATCTGATTTCTGAAAGATCTGTTATTCTAACGCAGAACTTACTGAAACACTCTGATGCTGCATTCACTGCAGATGTTCTGCAAATGTGAACCACCATCTGGACCTCCTAAATATCATAATTATCGCTCAGATTCATTTTAACATCATTAGATGCACCTATTAAAACGGGGAGGAGCACAAATGGATGTGTCAGGCTGAAGTTTAGGACTTTAATTTCTAATTCTTCTTCAGTTGCAATTTTGCAGCTGTTAAAGCTGCACATTTAGCTCACAATTCAGTGTCTTTCCGCTATTTTGCGGTACCTGCATTTCACTAAACTGCAGCCCGAAAAAGCCAAAAACCTAAATATTTCCCCAGAAACCTGAAACAAAATGAGACAAACACAGCATTTTAACTGTACACTCCTCATCAAATGGCTGCAAAGGTGACTCCAAATGAATGCTAACGTTGCTACTCTGTGATTATTGGGCAACAGTTTGCTTCAAAATGTAAATAACTTTATGGCAGGTTTGTGTTTCTGTCTCCAAGTGGCCATAAAAGGAATTAATGCAGCTTTAACACTGCTGCAGGGGTT
Organism: Brachirus orientalis; assembly: GCA_016785285.1. Classification (NCBI taxonomy): domain Eukaryota; kingdom Metazoa; phylum Chordata; class Actinopteri; order Pleuronectiformes; family Soleidae; genus Brachirus; species Brachirus orientalis. Next base: position 732,032 of record JAFBJR010000246.1, read on the forward strand.
CCCTCGTAAACCTCCTTCTTCTCAGGCTTTTCATGCTGATGTGGACAAATGGGCTCAATGCACAGCAGCCATTTCGACATGTTATCGCTGCAAAAGCACAGGTGTTGCTGTTGACATCAAACCGTGTGCTTCTCAGGCCTCAATCCCTCTTGGTTGACTGAGGGAAGCTACCAGAGTGCAAACCAGTGTTAATTATGTCACATTTAAGGCACACCTCTTGCATATTAACTATAATTTAGGCTACATAACAACATCAGCTGACAACAGCATTTTGTAGTTGAGTATTAATGTCCACTGATACTGGCTTTTATGTGTTTTGCTTTATAATTATTGACACATTATGATGGATACAGAGCATTTAATAATTAAAAAATTGGTTTAAACAATGAGAGATCTCTGAACACTAACTTATACAGCATTACAAATTTAGCTGTTAGCTTTTGATGCTTGTGTAACATCTAATCACTGTTTGCTTTTATGCTTTTAGTGTATGTGACTGCTTGTCTATGTCTGCTTTAGTTTATGTCTATTACAGATGATGTATATTCTATATAGAAGCTTAAATTAGGGACAAAGTAGGGGGCGTCACGATTCTCCAAATCCTTGATTTGAAGTTCACTTTTCGATTCAATTTGAACTTTTGTTTTTCCTCTATTTTAGCACAGATGAGTCCGTCATTTTTAGACTTGTCTAGTTTAGTCTAGGATCATTGGTTTTATGTCATGATAACTCATTTAATATTTAAATTCCCATTTCGATTGTCTACATGGTGCCATGAGTGCTATAATTGCCATCATTTGTTTGCAGTGTACCACACTAAGGCCTTATTGTCAGATTTAAATCATTTTTTTTAACAATATGAATGTGACAATAAAAGAAGAGAAGTCATAGAGAGTCTTGTAGCTCTGTGTTATTCTGAAGGTTAAGGCCACTGAATCTGCACTGACCTCCAATAACAGGATCTAGAGTGTGTTTCCAGTATGCTAATTAAATGCTTAAATTCAGGATTTTCCACCACTGAATAAGGTCACATGTCAAACATGCTTAAAGCTCTAGTTATCACTTTAGCACCGGTTGAATTTTGAAGATATTTGCTCCAAATGAGGACAAAAGAGTTGCCTGTGTTAACTGAATTTTTTTCGTAGTTCAACTACGTCCTTATGATACGCATGCATACACACAGCAGTTTTCTTGTCAACAACAGCCACAGTGTGTAAGCTATGTTATTCCACCTTTGCTTACAAAGGTCGACATTGTGACATCGTTTCGATTGATATTCGATTTACAATCGAGACTGTGACACCCCTAGGACTGTACTGATTCATGAGAAATACCAGAAAGTATGACGTGTCAGATCTTTGCATTTGAAGATATGCAAATATATCTGGACATTTCTGAATTTCTAAATTAAATACTCCTGAGATTAACCCCCCTTTTTTTTATCCTGCAGATAAAATTTGTTATTAAACTTACTTGTTTTACCTTCAGACAGAAAGAATAATGAACAATGGCACTTAAAAAAGCATTTTCTGAGGTATTTATACAACATTTTTCAAAATAAATTGTTTTTAATGCAACAAATTATTTTTTATTGAAATGTTCAAATTCAATATATTCATATTTGCAGATTTTATGTGTCGAGAGAGTGCTAGGCTAGAATGTATTTAATGGTTAGTTTGAATGCACAGTGGCCTTGCTACAACACGAACAACCCAACTGTTATGTTGAGCCATGGAAGCAAAACTATGAAATTCAACTCTACATCACAGCGGGAAAGAAACCTGAGTTTGTAGAGCTGTGTCTTTTTAAAGACAGCTATAACAAACTCAGGCTCTAATTAAGAGAAGTGTTGACCTGTTGAAGCTGTCGTCCTTGATCCTCAACATGATAAAAACAGAAAGTTGAAACGAGCTGAATTCTCTCACATGCTTGGCTCAGAGAAGCATCTCGGCATTGCTTCTGCGCTTTGGCCACTCTTTTGTGGTGCCAGTTAAAAGTGTGAATATGATCGATCTGTGTTACCAACGGTCTCGATTGAGGTATTGATCGACTCTCTTGACTTTCATCTGAGAGCAGTTTCACTGAGTGAGCACAAATAAAGCGCGTCTCGTTAGCGCCCTCACCCTTCTCACAGTAAACAAAACTCCTGGATAAATTTACAGCCGGTTTAAACTTTGGGATTTGGGGAAGGAGTAGGGCTCAGCCTTTCCTTTTCCCATATACGAACCATTTCATTTCAGGAGAAGTTATATTTTCCCAGGTTGTACTGAACTTGTAGTTCATTATAAACAAACTTGTTCATAGATGAGCATAAAGTGAAGGAGGACATGAGGCCATGAAGTTAACACAAAAGAGGAGGGGGAGGAGAACACTGCAGCAAAACAAAAAGAACATGATGGAAAACAAATGGAGGTGTGGAGACATAAGTGCTGGGAAAGCACCAGGAGACAATAGACGTTAAACCAATTAACTTGCTACAAGAGCTACGACTGTCTCTTGGGCTCTAACATTGGCTTCAACCTTTTGACCGCTCATCTATAACTTAGAGACCATTAAGTGCCTCACAAAAGTAAGCCTCTCATTATAATTGCTTTAAATATTTATGACTTTTAAGCAATCACCAGTAACTTTTTTCAGTGCAGGGGGACGGATGTGCAGACGCTTCTCTGTCTAGACTCTCTCACCTCCCAAAAAATATGAGCGATATTACTGATTACCAAAAGCATTAGAAAGAATAAATAACTAAATGAATGACACTGAATTTCAGGTGGCTGCTCTGGTTTCAAAGTAATGTTATTGTATTTGCTGGCTCACTAGCATGCTTTCAGTCCTACACAAACGTGCAGTGTGTATGTTTACACTGTAACAATTCTATTTTAGCAGTCAATATGTTTTATGCTGTGCATTCTTAGATGTGAAAATGTATATTTATTATTTACTACCTTTACATTGACTGTCATTGCTACTGTAACACTGTAAACTGTGATAGTCCATTAACAAAGGACTATCTTATCTTATCTTATCTTATCTTATCTTATCTTATATATGAAGACATAGGGCAATAAGCCTATTGCTATTTCATGTTTTACATGGTATGCTTGAATTTTAGGTACAGAAACTCCTGAGAACACTACTGCTGCACAACTGCAACACTGATAATGTAGAATTTGTGGCAAACTAGCAGAAGGATAACTTTATGGAGGAAATACAAAAGAATAAGGTGAGGGAATATTTCAGATGAAACATAAATATGAAACACACCATCAAAGGAAAGAAGAACGTCAGTGGCTTCCACCTTTTCTTAAAAGGCAACTCAGAACATTGGTGAATAGAAGTCCTCACATCTTTGAGAAAAGTGCTATTCAAACCTTGAATGTGAAAACACTAGGAAACTTATGAATTGAAATTGAGCTGACTCAGCTGACGTTGGGATCTTAGGTAATCCAATGAGATTTCACCACAATCTTGTTCATTTTTTGCAGGAGTTCAAGTGCAATTAATGGTTTTTTTGGTAATTAGTGAATAATGTTTGACCATGTTAGACTTTGTGTTCATCTACCACTTGGAGCGCAGATAAATTTGCCCACTACCTGGGTGCTAAGTGGATTTGGAGTGAGAAAAGCCATATATGATTTATGGCACATTGGTAAGAAACTGTGGACAAACCCACTTTGAGACCCATTTTGTCAGCCTGAGTATAACCCTTATGGAGCCCACATGGACATGCTGTGATGATTTTCTTAACTAAACTGAACCCCTAATAAGCGGAAGTTCAAGCATGTATGAAAAGGTCTAAGACAGTGAAAGACATGCAGCAAATCCGAGCAGGAGTCTAACTGACTAGTATTTAAAACACACTGAGGTCGTCGTCAGTCTCCTCCTCCCCTTTCATTCTCAGTCTCCAAAGCCGTGCCTGATTGAGCCCAGGAAAGTTGTTCTCATCTTTCAAATTCATCTCTCCCATCCCATCCTCTAACTCCTGAGTCAAAACCCTGGAGAAATCTACTCTACAGGCAATTAGGCTTACTTTAGATTAAAGATATGATGCAGCCTCTTCAGTTCCTCCTCCAGCAAGCAAACACATCACTTTTTATTCTAAGATATGATGTGAATCATCCAAGAGAAAGGTTTTACAGCATATATAGCAACACTTCCCCTGAATTATGTGATTAACTGTTTTTAGAGCTTAGTGAAGGCAGCAGGTATATGCTTGTGCATCTGCAGTGTCTCATTTCAGGAGGGACACATACAGTTCAATCATATCAACACATGCATGATTAAAAAAATCTAAATGTGCCCTGTAGATCACAGAAAACCCATCACAAGATGCTTTTAGTGCTTTCTTTTGATACATCTGACATTAAATCCTGTTCTTTAAATTCAGTGGTTATTGTTATTGTTATAAAATATATAACATATGTGGCTCGGTGCAGATTTATATTCAAATTGGTGTCTGGATTTGTTCATATGGGAGCACCAATGGTGATATTTTAAGATTCCCACAAAGGCCTAAATTAATTTCCCAATCCTACAAACAGTGAATAAAATGAGTCAAAGTCAGTGTCATATTTTATTGTCACATTCACATAGGAATTGAGTTATTCTCCATTGCAGAACTTTTTCTACTTTACAGTCATTGCCATGGTCTGTCCTGAATCTGGGTGTTTTTGGCCGTTTGCCAGTCAGCTCCTCACACTTCTGCTGCTTTTGTCACTTTTCTATACACTTGTGATGAGCTGTGAAAGAGCAGCGATGGACTCCCACAGAGAGATTGTTATCATGGGCACAACTTGTCATTTGTCACATCCAACAGAAACTTACTGAGGCAACAAATGAGGTCCACAGTTTAATGATAAATCAGACGGATTCCATGTGATGAAACTAAAGTGAAATCCCGAAGAAGTAGACCAACTACAAAGTTTTTGGCCTCTTCAACAAATGTCACACAACAACAAAGACAATTGCAGGGAGGGAGGTCAACATCATCATCATTCCTCAGCATCATCAATACTTAATCAACACACAAGTGGTATGTGGCAACAGTTCACAGCCACATTTAGCTGCTTCTGCCACTGCCACACTCTTGTCCAATTTTTGGTTTTCAAAAGACTTCACATGCAAATAAATGCCAACAAACATTTAGGTTTTTGTGTACTGGGATATACAGGTTTGGTCAAGTCAAGTATATATTATACTGTGTCTCATTGAGATTGTGGAAATGTTAATGTTTGAGACGTACATTTGAGTGTCATCTGCATAACAGTGATAGATAGATAGATAGATAGATAGATATACTTTATTAATCCCAAGCTGGGAAATTGCAGTAAAAGCTTACAGCACCTGGTATTCCCAGGCGGTCTCCCATCCAAGTACTAACCAGGCCCGACCCTGCTTAGCTTCCGAGATCAGACGAGATCGGGCATGTTCAGGGTGGTATGGCCGTAAGCCAGTGGTAAGCAAGGCTGAGCTTATTAATGATGGACATGAGAACAGAGGTAGACCTATGATTGACCCCTGAGGTACACCAAATGTAATGGGAGCTGAGGATGAATAGTAGTAACCAATACAGACTGACTATAGTTTACACTTACTGGAAATCAACAGCATTCTTGTATACTATAATGTGGTGGTTAGCTTACTCCAATGCTTTTTCTCCACAATGGTAATAATCAAAACAGTAATAATGAGCACTTCCCAATACCCAAATTATAAAGTGCTTCACAAGCAGCAATTAAAACAGGTCACTGAATTATTAGTTTGAAGAGACAATAGCAGTAATGTCAAAAGGAAAGTAAAATTCACTGACAAAAGAACCATTAAAAATCAAATAAAGCCAGGAATAACTCTCTGACAAGGTTTGATTTAAAAAGTCACTTAATACTACTTTGCAAGCCTGATTTATCCACTGAGCTTTTAACCCCTGCTAATAACCACATCCAATAGAATAAAATAAAGTACATACCCATAATATAAAAACACTGGACCTTGCCATCTCCCTCATCTAAAATCGATTGTAATGCGTAATTTCCCCTTAGATTAAGTTGGCAATTATAAATACTACCAGTCAAATTTACATCGTAATTAGTATTGAAAAAATAATAATAAAAAAAGGCACTTCATTCCCCCTTTTCCTCTTCTGGTGAATACTTTTTAACCTCATCACAGAGCAATTTAAACTAAGCGTCTGTCAGCAGCCACTTTTTCAATTACACTGTGTCTGTCCATATTGCTAAACTCATCATGGCTCCTAACACTGGAAGCAACCACACAGAGAGGACAGACGGCAGAGAAGACAAACAGACCTACTTTATTCTACCAGATCTACCAGGAGGTGACATTTGGTTTCACTATACAGTTGCTACGGCAACAAATAAACTATGCACAGACCAGAGAAATAAACAAAAAATAAGGTTTATATATATATATATATATATATGAAATCAACAACCTATGACTTACAAAGACAACTTTTTCTATAAGTGACATGTTAATATGAATATATACTATATGTAAAAGGTAATATGTAATTAAGATGTTAATGTCAATAAAATTACTACAAATTTAATATAAAGAATCCAGTAAAAAATGTTAAAAGGCTGCAACTGATGCAATAATTTCCAAGAACTTTCTTAAACAGTCATGGCTACTTTACTATTCAAAGACACACACTGTTTCAAGGATAAACCTTTCTGTTTTTAATTGCTCCCTGTGAAGCACTCTTATAATTTTTGTTATTATTTTGACATTTTGGTCCCTTAATCACCTTGAAAATGATGGTCACCTCTTCTGGGTTTGCCTTGCTGTATCACATATTTAATAATGTTAGTATTCTGAATTCATGAGGTGGAACACAGCCTATGTTGAGTAACTCTGGTATTTCTACATGTTGGCTACCAATTACCTGACTAAAACAGGTAAATACATAAGTAATTAAAAACTTTGATGAATCACAGGACAGTTCGGAGAAAGGGATGGTGCCATGTGTTTTCTGTTCTGCTCAACAGCTGCATGTTCATGTTTCTGCTGTGGAAAAATTGCTATTACAGCAGTGCAACAACTGCCGATGCAGCAAAGAAGCCTGAAGAGTCTGACAATGAGTAGACCATGACACAGAGCATGACAATGAGACACTGCCTTGGGTCATCAGCTGCAAGTAAATCACATACATTTCCATTGAAAACATCATTATTACGTTACACTGAAACAGCCTGGGAATGAGACCCAAGCTTCCACTACTTTTCTATTACATCTGTTTTCTACTACAAAGCACAAGAAACCTTGCTTTTGTTTAATGCTACGATAATTGAGTGAATAATCAAAACACAGTTTCACTACACCCACCTCCCCATGTGCAGTACAAATGTTTCTTTACCAAACCTAATATAAGAAATCATTTAAATTTCAATGAATACATAATGGGGCCCACGGTTGGTGTAGTGGTTAGCACTCTTGCCTTTGCAGCAAGAGGTCCCGGGTCCACAACCTGGTTGGAACAAGGGGCCTTCTGCAAGGAGTTTGCATGTTCTCCCCGTGGTGCGTGGGTTCTCACCGGGTACTCCGGCTTCCTCCCACAGTCCAAAAACATGCAGATTTGGGGACTAGGTTAATTGGAGACTCTAAATTGCCCGTAGGTATGAATGTGAGAGTGAATGGTTGTCTGTCTCTATGTGGCCCTGTGATGGACTGGCGACCTGTCCAGGGTGTACCCTGCCTCTCGCCCTATGTTAGCTGGAGATAGGCACCAGCCCCCCCGCGACCCCTAGTGGATAAAGCGGTAGAAAATGAGAGTGAGTGAGTGAATACATAATTATCAGCCAATAGCATGTAATAATGGTTAAGATACTACTTCAGCGTAAACAGTCACGAGTATCATCGATTCAGAGTCACTACACAATGTAATTAGTCTGCTAACCATTTGTGTAATGTTCAGATTTTCTTCACTTCATACAAAGTGTAACCTACAGTATACTCTAAGTGTGTCTCTCTTCTTAAACCAGTCTCCCACTCTCACCAGCAATAATTTCCAATTTCCTTTGCATTGTCTTGCTCCACTTGGCACAATCAATTTCAATTTCTTACTGTTTAGAGACAAGGGGGAGCCACACTTGGCTGTGAATCTTTGATCTCTCACCAGTTTACACCACAGTCCTTCACTAGAGTCGACCTCCTCCTCCTCCTCCCCCGCTCTCCACTTCATTTCTTGGAGTTACCTCGGCTGATGGGGCTCATCCTCGGTCAGATTTGATTACAAGAATGAGACGAATTGAACCAAGTCAAACCTCGTTTTTGCAAAACACACACGCACACACACACACACACACACACACTGGTCCTTTCACCATGTACCGTGCACTTCCAATTTCCAGCTCGTTGTTGTCCACACAATAAAAGGCTGCAGCATATGAAAGCAAATGAAGAATATAAAAAAATCCAATCGAAAAACATTAGCATTTTTATGACTCACACTATCTGTCTGTCATTTCCCATGAAATCGTTCTGAGTGTGGCACCGTAACTTAATGACACACAAGGACCATATAGTGTTTACGCTCAAATGCTCCCGCAGAAACACTGTCTCGTTGTTTTGTTTGTTTTTTCTTCAGAAAAGTTCCTATAATTTCTCAGCTCAGTTCATAATTCAATGACAAACTTTTCCAAAATGGCTCCAGCTGCTGCTTTCTCACTTTTGTGATGACTTTACAGTATTACCACAGAGCATTTGAAATAAATAATAATTAGAAAATGGCTCTTGGAGAGCCCCCCATTTTGTCTGTGAATGTTTTAAAACTCTATCTTCAGGCGTGGGAGACAAACACTTGCTCTCACTTAAATCATGGCTGCCAACTGGGAAACAATGACAGGCTAAGTTTAGCTATTTAACAAAAGGCTGCCCTAATAAAATCTATACCTGCTCAAGTCTATGATATCGTAAAAATAAATTAGTTGTTGACCTGACCTCACACCCACACACAAAAAAAATAATTTCAAGGTAATCCGCTTCCAGCCGAGGATCAACTATTCCCTGTGTGCTGTTGCTAATTTATTCTATGGACTTTGGTGCAGGGAGTGAGCGCCTCACAAACTTTAGTTTCCAGTCAGTAAAGTCTGTCTAATGGTGAGAAAAAGCAGTAAACAAACATCATTTTAAGATATTGTTGACTTTAAAAAAAAATGCATAGAATTAATTCATTATTAATTATTGTTTAGTAGCTAAAATCTGTTTTTTCCATGTGTCCCCTATTGCAGCCATGTTTTTTAGAGAGAGCAAGAGTTCCTGTCACAAGCTTTTTCTTGGTGCCCTGCTGTTCAACACTGTGTCATTACCTCACACAACCACACTTCAGAAAGCCCAAATGATTATTTTAAGACAACAGAGGAAAGGTGGAAGACTAAAACGCAGAAGAAATGCAGATATTTAACCTTTAACTACCCCCTGTCTGCTCTTATATGCAACATTTCCATTCAGAGCACAACACCTGCCAGAAACAGACCCTTTAAACATGTAATCTGAGTATTTGTGTCTGAGCTCTGAGGAGCAAAAGGCCAAATTGCCTGTTTCAGAGCATTTTTATATCAAAACAACTGTCTCATGAGTGACTAGGTGAGGTATTTAGAGGCTACAATAATAACCTCTCCAAATACAAATGTCTGTTCTGTGCAGGCTTCAATTTGGGTGTCTTCAGAGCCCAAAACAGCCTGTGCAGCTATGAGAAGTTCTGTTTTCTTTTTGCCTTAAGCACATGAAGACCAGGAAGTTTCTGCTATTAAAGTCACACCAAACTGACATTATTGTGGTTGGCCTCAAACACCTTTATAAATATATGATCCAAGGAGAAAATAGTTAGTCTGGATGGCATTGCTGTAGCCTCCAGCACTAAAAGGAATCTCCACAACACATCCTGACTTTTTTGATTGGGATAAATACCAATAGAAACAAACAAGGGCAGCATGTTTTCCCCCATATTATATAATTTCTTGACTCAAAAAAGTTCTTTGCATTCCTTACATCTGTTCATCTATTGCCATTCCCTAATATTAGGCTGCATCATCAAGTCTCTGCTGGTCAAGAGCAAAGTGCTGCAGTGCAAGTGCTGACTTTGATCGACTCCCTCTAAATCTCAGAACAGAATTTAAAATCCTCCTTCTCACCTGCAAAACCCTTCAATGTTCAGGGCAACATCATATATCTTAAAAGCACATCCCCACTTTAACACCTCACTTCCAGATGCAAGCTTACACGTAGTTATACGGTCTCAAAAAATTAGAAAGGGAGGAAGAGCCCTCAGCTAACAGACTCCTCTTCTGCAGAAGCATCTCCAATTTGGGTCCACAAGGCAGACACACTCTGTAAATTTAAGATTAGGCTTAAAATGTTTCCCTTTATTACAACGAGCTGGCTCAGGCTTGCCTCAAACCATCCCCTAATTATGTTGCTTTAGGCCTATAGACTGCCAGCGGACATTACATGATGCTCCTCGCTTCTCCCCCTCCTCCTTCTCCATCTGTATACATTCATTTCATATTAATGCATGCTACTAATGCTACACATTTTCCCACATATTTCCTCTTTACAGGTTTGTGAGTTCTGGTCTCTCTACTCTCTCCTGTCACTTTCTTTCTGCAGGTATTTCTGCCCCTGGAGCTGCAGGGACTGTTCAACACCCACTTGCGATAATCATTAATTTTTTTTTTTTTTTTGCCTTGTTATTATTTTTAGTCTTATTACAAGGATTATTATAATCTTTATGTGGAAACAGTGCTGTGCCATGTTCTATTTCCTCCTGCTCGCTTTCTATTTGTGCGGAGGTGAGAATATCTAAGTCCAGGATATTCTAATACATTATCAGTAACCACTAGATCTTGCCACCCAGAAAGTTTTTTGATGGTAGCTGCCAAAGTTTAGAGATGCCAAATTCCAATTTAAACAGCCACAGTTGTGCTATGACCTTACAGTTTCTGTTGAACATATTTCCTGTTAAAAAAAAAAAGAAAAAAATTGAACAAAACGCTTGCCATAGAATCTCAGAGATGGATATCTCAAAACTTTGATGATCAAAAGACCATCTGCTCTATTTGAGAAACAGAAATTTAACTATTCCAATAATATTTTTCGACTATACATACACATACATGCACACACACACACACACACACACACAAGATGCCTTCCTGAGTTTGTCTTTTGTTTATGACTCATGAATTCTAATAAAAGGTATCTAAAAAACCTTAAATCTTACATATGAAAACCAGTCTGATTTTCCAGAAAGCCTTTTGCTATTTTACTTTCCAGCAAACCCTGACAAATGTTGCATTTTTACTCTCTATAAAAAGGGAAAAATGATTGAATTCAACATTTGTGAAGTTAATTATTTCCCAATTATTTGAAGCAAAATCTATTTCTTGCAAGCAGAGGGGTTTGGCAGTGGTGAGTAACACAGTGAGCTTCTTCCACAAAGCAGCAGACTACAGTTCAGTCCAGGTCAAGACCAAATATCGCTGCATTCTGGGGCGTTGTCTCACTACGTTGTTAGTGAGACATCATTGGTTTGGTTTAGCAATATTACCACTGTGATACAACATGATTTACCACTGTTACCAGAACAATTTGGTGTTTTAACCCTGTGTTGTGATGTCTTTTATGATGAGGCATCTCTTTTTAGCCCCAACCAGGTGAGTGATTGTGCCTAAAACTTACCACAGTCATTACTAGGAAATCATTACCCTCTTTTCATTAAGATGTTAAGCTGTCATCAATATGCACATTTGTAATTTTGGTTTGATACCAAAACAGAGAGTTTGAGGACAATAACATGTACTTCATGTCAGTAATTTCATTAAAACATTTTTCAGCTTTCATTCTTACGACAGATGCTACAACTCCTGAGATGGGGTTGGTCTCAGAGGCATGACACAGAGAGCCAAACCCTGCTGGTCTGTGCTATTTTAACAAAGCTTGTATCACACATCTGCACTCTGGTACAGAATGCATCTGTACTCCAATTATCCCACTTATCTAAATAACAAAAAGCAACTGAACACACTTCTCATCTAAAGGTGCGGAACAATAAGAGACTGTGCGGTTTATTCTTGAGTGTCACCATTAATAACATGTAGCCTATGCAGCACTCCTAGAGGTTTTGATGCTTTTGTCCGCCAATCCACTAATGCCATCACTTCACTTAATTACCCTCAATTAAGACACTATAGAAGAATTGTAAAGAATTGCTAATGAACTGATTTGGATGACGTGGAAACATTCAAATCGAGATCCTGGATTGAGGGCAATTAACCCCAGGCATGATAGATAAGCTACTTCACTCCGTTATCCCCACTGTTTAGAGAAAATGGAGAGAAAATGTGAACATAAAGTGAAAATCCAACCGAAAATACATGAAGGCTCAATCGATATTTGCAAATTAATATCTGGTCCGTCGACCATGATTAGGTGCATGACCTTGTGGATTCAAAATGTTTATGGATTCATATGTCTGATGAGACGTCAACTGGAAAATGTGTTTATTTGCAAATAAAAATCAACCTTCTTCTTTTCACTGCATCCACAGTTTTGCTCTCCCATTGTACACAAGCGACGTGACACAAATGGAGTCACCTTGCAAGCGCTAAGTGAGAAGTAAGAGATGCACCTGCCCATGTATTTTAAGTGAAACTGTTCAATATCAAACACAGTGTGACGTGAATTAGAGCAATTAAAGATGCATTCAAAGATTTTTCTGTTTTTCAGCACTTGGACAAAGAAAAAATGACAGGGAAAAGGTTTGAGGAAAAAGACGCTGCAGCTAATAATTTAGTATAGTATAGTATACTACTACACTTTTGCCGTTTATGTGTATTTACGGGGTTTGTCATTATAGATGCCTACAAAAATGACCTTTCTAAATGTTGGAGACTAACGCATGTTTTCAGGATTTTTAAATCTTTTTTTTTAACCAGTCTACAGTGCAGCATTGTTCGGTTTGATTCTTGTGAGTCGAGCCGAGCCGAGTTGAGCTAGAACTGTGTGGTGGAAAGGTACCAAAAGAGTTCTTGTATTTGTTATTTAGCTGGTGCTTTGACAAGGTGGCTAAAAGGAGGTGATGGAATGTATTAGTCGCATTGTTTTTTAGCATGCTACTGCTAGTTTTTCCAGACCATAGCTTCAAAATTTTCTTTTAGCTCAGGTTCCATATCAACAACTTTTTTTTTTTTTTTTTTTTTTGCAGCTTTTTATTGTTATTTTGCTTTTTTCTCTTTCTTCACAACCAGGTTGTAGCTTTGTCATTTAGTGCCAGGCAGGTGGTATCAACATCTTTGGTTTATCTTTTTTTTTTCCTTTTTACTGAAATAGCTCCCTGCTGTGAGTGAAAACGGAATTTGTGGAGCAGAAAATGAAAATCCATTAGCTAAAAGTGACAAAATTATCTGTGGAGCTAAGAAGAAATGTGGAGTTTTAAGATTTTCTTTATGGGGGTTTGTTAGTGACTGACATTTGCCACATGTATGCATTATAACAGTGTAGAAAACAATGCTTTTTGCAGCTTTAATGAGGACAAACAATGGCGTTGGGTGGGGGAAATATTAAAGCTTAGTGAATGTTAAGTGTCAGCAAAGAGAAAAAGAAAATGGAAATGCAGCAGCAAACATCTCAGGGTGTGTCCATCTGCAGGTTGGATAATGCTGAGATGGTGGATTTTGCCATGCTAATGGCAGTGGCAGAAACAAAAGACTAATAGCTCAGCAAGAAACAATGCAGACAGGTCACCAAACGCTCCCTCAAAACGCTGATGCACACAGAAAAGTCTCACTCGTTATTGTGTGAAATGGTAAATGGGAGTATAGATGCAAATTAGCATTGAGGGGAGGACATAATCAAGACTGAGCAACATGTATTTTCTGAACAAATAAACAGTAGCTAGAGGAACAAAGGCCTTATTCCCCGGTTCTGATCTGTGACAGCATAAAGCCCACACATCACACTGTTGTGACAGTTTGACCTGTTTTCTGCAGTGAATGACTGGTAAATGGCTTGGCCCTCCTTTCTATTGATTAGTTCCCATTGTATTTCTTCCTGCTGGTTGCCTTTATTTTCTTCTGCCTCTGACTTTTGTTCTGGTAGTCCAATTGTGTTTTGCAATACTAACAATACAATGGGCCCATTGCACGGCAGCCATTTTGATAGGTCACAGCAGAAAAAGCACAGGTGTACATAATGGCATTCGTGTTGGCTGAGTTTAAGGACGCACGGTGGTTCACCGTAACACTGCCCTGACTTACAAGAACTGAACACAGCTTTCGTCAATGTGATCAGTTACACCTGTGGTTTTTTTGTGCTATAACAGATCAAAATGGGCCCCATGTAATTGTGTCATATTGGGTGTTACACAGCAACATGCAACATCAGTTTTCTTTATTTTGCTTGTGACTGTGCACTTGGTACTTTCTTATGTCCTGATTGACCAAAATAGGAAATATTATTATATTTGATCCTTTGTTGCTTACCTGGCAAATCTTGTTTTGCTGTTTAAATTCACAGTTTATACATTTTATATCAAATAAGTCAATAAGTCAATTTTTTATCACATAGCTCAGTAGATTTGAAAAGGGAGAGAGTTTAACAACAAACAATGATTTAATTTGTGCTTGGCAGTTTTGGTTTTTGAAAAACAAATTAAAGTTTTCCAATTGTTCTTTAAATTGACAGTCCAATCAATCAGCAGCCATTTTAAACCACTGCATGTTCTTTTTAATGTAAATGGCTTTTAAAGAGAGGATGGTTATCAGTGCAAGTTAATCAGGATTTTAACAGTAAGCACCCAGTGAGGACGAATCACATTAGGATAGGCCACAAAGAAAGGACATAGAGGAAAACACCATTCAAGCACAAAGCTGAATCAATGAATTTACCTAAGGTCTGGAACCTGATGCATTTTAAATCCCTTTTTTTCATTCAGTCATTCCTTATCTATTGTATGTGTGTTTTTTATAAAATACCCAATACTTAAAAAAAAATGAAATATGTAAAAATAAAATTTAATTGGAGATCTATTTTCTGCCTAAACCCTCTGAACTTAAATAAAGCAATAAACCTAACAAAAAGCAAAAGTTAGTAAAGCTATACTGCTAAAATGTCTAAGTGTTTTTCATTATATAAAATTATTTTTGTCAGTTCAGATGTCTGTAATCTGATACATTGTGTATCTTTTCTTGTGTTTTTTTATTTTTTTTTATTTTTTTTTTAATCTAAAATTGATCGTGGCCATATGCTAATAATTTTTACACAGTCCCTTACTTCATGTCCCAGCATAAATGGCTATACCTTGAAGAAAAACTTGCAGCATAAAGCAAAGTAATGTTTAAATAAATTTTTATGGTTCAGAAACAGATTGAATTATCGTATTATCGTAAATGTTTGTTTACACTGAGGTTACATTTTCAAAAAGCTTTTTTTTTTTCCTTTTTCTATGATGGTTGCATGTTTGAATGGTTCAGGGTCAAACCTGCAAATTCCCAGATGTCAAAAAGGTGTGACAAAAACAAATACATTTGTCAAGCAGATAGAAAAACTCATCTTAAATGTCCTTTCATGTATGAACTGTTTTGTTGTTTTGTTAGATTCCAACTGCCACAACTTGTGACATGAGAGCAACGCAAAAACTACATTTTCTATAAGCTCATTGGTACATGTGCTATTTCCAGGATATTGTTTGTTCCCTGGGTTTCCTTCACTTTGCATCCATTCAAAACCTGTGATTTTCTTCTGCTAATTGCAGTGCACTCAGACCAGCCTTTGAGGCGTTCGTGTTCATCACCACGACACAGGTGCATACGCGGCACGTGATCCACCCCTGGACATTTAGGTGCGTGTTTATAGTGACACACAAACACAAGTAATGAGCAGCATGTGTGCATACAGTAGAGTGTGAGTCATGTGTTTCAGAGTGATGTACAGTGGATAGGAATAACTCCAGCATGTGGTGGGTGTTTTGACTGTCACCCAGCATGTTTTCTGGCTCTGGCCATCAGCTGGGATTTAATAATGAGAACATACACATGTTTAAAAAAAAAAAAAGAGCTAATAACACATCACTCCATGTGAAAAATTAACATTAGCCATTATTGTGTTGTGAAATATATAAAACTTACATCGTCACTGGATGAGAATGGCTTCTTTTTCTTTTCTTTCACTTTCTTCGCAGAGCCTTGCTGCTTTGCTACCTCCCCACATTTCAGTGCACCAATTAATGCCAATTTATGCTCCTGCAGGAGCCACATTGTTAAATAATTCAAGTACAGTATGTGTGTGTTTCCAAAACCTCAAACTACTGCCACTTGATACATTTTAATTGACAGTCAAAGTTCAGAATAGCTTTGCTCAAAAAACTTTGCCTAATGGGTTCCTTTCTGTATTTCTGTAAAAGTCTTAATAGTGATGGGATGTGGATTGATAGAAGAGAGGAGCAGTGACAGAGGGGGAATCTACAATAACTGTTTTTTCTTGTGAAAGAAGTCATTAAAATAAAGTTACTTGGCCATCAGTGTGGCGAGTGGACATGGGGGAAATGGGTTGATTGGTTTGGACATGAAAAAGCCTGTTCTCCCACTTTATCTCTTTTTGCAAACCATGGGAAATGTTACATTTATACACTCCAAACAGAAAAATATGTTAGAATTTTGTCTAACATATTGTTTCATCCTGGTGTATTGTAACACTGTTAGTTAATTAAAGTACACAGTTATGTCACAAAGCAAAAAGAAAAAAAGAAATGTTTTGTGTTTTAATGCTGTTGTGGGGATATGAGGATCTAACACTGCAGCATAGGCAGGATCACTAGAAAAATAATGCAGTGGTAAGTTACATTTTGGAACCATGGCTTTTTTCCAGAGTGCCACATCAAGTATCCTCTTCCCCTTTTTAGGTTTCTTTGCAGCATCAGAAGTTGCTGATGCAGAACTAATGCAGTGGAACAGACAATTACAGCACCTACCTACACACTTTATGCACTGTCCTGTGATTGGTTGCTGTAAATCCGCCTCACATGCTACAGATCTCTCATATTACTTGATTTACAAAATGCTGACATGTTATTATGGAATTAATAATGAATCCTGCCTGTTGTATGTTTATAAACAGGAAGTGGTTACAATCATACTCATTTCCAAATGTCAGCCAAATAATAACAGTTAATACTATTGTGTCAAAACGTAATTTTGTTTCAGAAATGTGTTGCACATGATACCAGTTCAAAATATGATCCTGGTGACTGCTTTGGAATAAAGGTGACTTCAACACTGACTCCTTTAGAGGCACACACACACACGGTCCTAACCATGAAAAAAGCCCTTTTAAGGGGTGACAGAAAGTGAGGACCACCCAAAATGTCCTCACTCTGAGTTTTTGGTGCTCAAAAGGTTACCCCAAGAAGAACACATACACACATGTACACACACTGGTTTCCATGACTTCAGACTTCATCTCCTGGAGACTTACTCTAACCTTAACCATAATTAGAAGCGCCCTGACCCTAACCTTAACCTAACCCTAACATCAGCCTAAATTTAAAACATGTCTTCACCTTAAATGTAGTCTTCTGTATTATGGGGACTTGATTTTTGTCCCCATAATGTGTCCCCACAACATTATGACACACATAGATAGACCTGGAGAGATCACTTCCCCCAGTAGATGTCAGTAAAAACATTCCCATTCTCTGTTTATTTTCCCCCAACAATCGCTCCTGCATCTGGCAGCTTTGAAAAAACATAAATATTGAGCAATGTCAAAACCACACTAAGCCTTTAATACCAGCAGCCCTGTTTTCAAATGCATTGTTGTAATAAATCAGACAAGAATCCTCCTGTCAAACAAGACGTGAGTGGGTAAATCTCTATAAGCGCAAATCAGTCATAATAAACACAGTCTCTTCAGTGGGAGAAGAGAGAGAGGAGAGCGACTCACGTCTGAACAATGTATACAATGTGACGCAGAGCAGGTGTTAATCACCAGGCAGCTTTCAGGCCCCAGGTTCGTGTATAGAAAGGAAAGTCATACCATGAAATACAGTATATACATGTAAATCTGTTGACAATGTACTGCCATCTGCACTGTAATTATTGGCCAGCGTTGGCCCTTTCTCCCCTGAGTACAGGCTCTTATGTGTTGCCAGGTAGTTTCTACACAGACACAAGAAACTTCATTTGTACTCAGTGTTACACTGTGTTCATACAGGACAAAGGTCCCACTGTCTGTTTTGTCTTCATGAGTATCACGTACACATGAGAACAACTTTCATTGAATCCACAGAAGGTTTTAAAATATTAGCTTTTTATCCACATGCTATTTTCATCAAACAGATTCCAGAGTGGATAAAATCTCAAAATGTCACCCTCGCTGTTTTGAGTTTGTACACAGCTCATAAGCTTTTGTGGCAATGTTACAGCACGACATACAGGGCTGGCATATATGCTACAGCATTTAGATTTGTTTTTTGTTTATTTTGGGGGGGGGGTTCATGTGTATGAAGACATTTTTGAAACAAGAAATATGATTATAGAAAGCTTTTTAAAATGACAAAGAAAAAAGTTCAGGAAGGGAAAGTTGTTCCCTGCGGATAAGGCCTTCAAATGAAAGTGTCGGCTCTGAGCAGCAGCAGAAAATGATCACATTATGATACAGAGAGCGAAGATACGTTGCTTGGCTGTCAAGACAAAATGATCCAACCCAAATTCCGCTCCACTTTCAGTCATTAACCTTTTGCAGAAGCCTCTCCATTGCATTCTCCTCTTCTCTTCTGCTCGTGACATTTTTGAGAGGGCTATTGAGCCTTTCTTTAAGGTTTGGTAATATTCATCCTTTCACACCCATAGCTGCAGCTCACTGTGCTCAGCTAACCTGTTACGAGCTGCGTTATTCTATGGGTGGTGATGGTTGGAGCAACACACCAACACAGACAAAAAACAAAAACAGTATTGAAAATGAAAATTTTAAATAGTGAATATACTGACAGCACTCTTGCCTTTGCAGCAAGAGGTCCCGGGTTCACAACCCGGTTAGAACAAGGGGCCTTCTGCAAGGAGTTTGCATGTTCTCCCTGTGGTGCGTGGGTTCTCACCGGGTACTCCGGCTTCCTCCCACAGTCCAAAAACATGCAGATTTGGGGACTAGGTTAATTTGACACTCTAAATTGCCCGTAGGTATGAATGTGGGAGTGAATGGTTGTCTGTCTCTGTGTGGCCCTGTGATGGACTGGCGACCTGTCCGGGGTGTGCCCTGCCTCTCGCCCTGTGTTAGCTGGAGATAGGCACCAGCGCCCCCCGCGACCCCTAGTGGATAAAGCGGTAGAAAATGGGTGAATATACTGACTGCACCATTGTTATCAGTGAAGCCAGAACATGTTTCCCTAATCACTAATGGCACATGATTATTATTGTATGCCTTTAGGCAATACATTCATCACATATTCCTTTTTTTTGTTTGATGTTTTTTGAGTTTGTTTTAACAAACTGCTTAGTGATTTATTGGTCAGAAAGATGCTCAGGAACTGATTTTTCTCCCTCCCACTGACAGCTTCCACCCCATGTGACTGGAAATGGGATTTTAAGAGTATTGAATTTGCAGACTTCAATTTTTGTCCTACTATGTGGATGCAGTGAGCTTTGAAACACAGAAGAGGCTGGTAAAGTTCCCTTTAAAGACCAGTTTATATAATATATATTTGTAAGTTAATATAAAATATATATCAATTGCATCAAATCTCTGCATGGCCCCCATTTTACCCCCAACCTCTGGGCATGGCGCTCTCCAAGGTGCTGAAACGGGGCAGACTCTTCTGGCGTTCTTAAAATTCTGAAAATACAGTGATAAAACGTGAAATCGGCACATAATGATATAAATTAATAAAAATATTCAAAGTCCTCGTTATCCAAAAACCATTATTGGCTACTTAGACAGGGTTTCTTGACACTGTAGTGTGTGTGTGTGTGTGCTCACTGCTGAGGTTGAGGTGGTAATTTGTGTTTGACAAATAAAAACCACATTTAAGACTTTGGCTTATTCCTTTGCTTTTTTTTAAATAGTGTGTTGCTTCAGTAAATTGCTCAAATTGCTTGTGTCTAATTTAAAAAAAAAAAAAAAGCTAAACAGCGACTGTCAATAACGTCAAAGAAGAGCCAGCCCCCTTCTCAATACTCGCTCTCTCCCTCCCTCCTTTTCTCTAGCTATCTCTCTTTCTCACATAATATACACACGCACTCTCTCTCTCCTCTTCATCCTCCTCCTCCTCCTCCTCCTCCTCCTCCTCCTGCCCCCGTCCCCTCGCACAGCCGAGGCGCTCTTCGTCTCCACAGCCTCGTCTCCAGAAGCATGTCCCCAGACATGCAGCAGCCACAGTGCGATGAAGCGGACCAAACGACACCACCAGCATGACCGGATGAAAGCAGGTAAGCTCATACGTTTCCTGAAGTTTATTCCTTTCTTTAAGAAATCCTGTCAGATTTTTTCTTTCTTCTTTTTTCTCTCTCCCTTTTGAACCATTAGTGTAGATCTTTTCAAGCAGGTTAACCCAAAAGCTTTCGACTCAGACGGTAGAGCTCTTGTTGAGCAGACAGCAGCATTTATTAATATGTCTCGATCATTGATACAGAGAGAGAAGGTGCTGAACTTGAGACTTATAAAGAGATGGAGCTGTGTTTGTGAAACTGTTGCTCTTGTAAAGCCTGTGCGTAAAAGAGCCAAGACATGGAAAGTGAATCACCCCAGAGTATGTTCGTTTTGCTGTTTCTTTAAATGATCGTGTTCAAGTTTATTCTACACTGAGAAACTCCAGTTAATAAAAAAATAGAGTATCATGGGACATGGTGCAAAAGCGGATTAACCAATGGTTGGGGAGATTTGCATGATGAAAAACGAGAAAAAAAGACTTGATTCATGTTACACGCAGAGTCGATTGTGACATCCTATAGTGGAGATGAAAGCTTTATATATATATATATATATATATATATATATATGTATATCATCAGGTAATTTAGTTTTTAATCAGAATACATTCAACGTGTACAGTCGATTGCGCACTGTCTCGTCAAATATCATTAGAGTGAGCGCTGGTAACGCTCTCATTTCTTGATTTTATTCAGCCACTAAGCAGCAACAACAAATTGAGTAGTTTCCACCGAAGTAGTCACTACTGGTCATGTCTACACCCGTGCCACTTCAGTGCGCTTCGGATAAAAGCGTCCTCCACGTCGTTAAAATTCCCCGCCTTCTTGCAACGGCTACTTTCTCAAGAGTCTGACATCAAGCGAATCCCTGGGATCTGTTATTCCTTCGTCTGTGTCAACCGTCCCTGATGTCTGATTGTGCATTCGGTGACAGAGACGCTGCAAAACTGTTCGAGTTCCACATTTGCCCAGAAGCGCCTTCCGCTCCGGTCTCCTCCATTCGATCAACCGTGCTGTGGCTGCAACGTCCCCCCCGGGATCGATGGAAAGAAACGGAAAAATACGCAAATTATGTCAAAGTTATTCCAGAAATGTCACATAATCATTTATACATTAGGATTTACGTGTATATGTAGAACAGAAGGGCTGATTTCGCTGCCCAGACTGTGTGTCTATGTGCGTAAAAGCGCAACGCCAGACAGAAGAGACTTGAATAGGTTTGTGTCGGACTGTGTGACATTTTACGCACTGAGTGAATCCCCTGAAATCTTGCTCCTCAATGGCGCGCAGTGATAACGTCGCGCACAAAGATTCACACCGAGGTAAATTTGTCACAGACGGAGCCACCTTTGTCGTCTGTGTATGTCTGTTTTTTATGAATCAGGTTGAAAACATTGCAGTCGCCCACTGTGTGAATGGAAGTGGGAGCAAAAACGCAGACGTCTGCTCTATAATGCTGGAGAAATCAGTGCAGTAGGACGAGTCAGTTTGTTCCGCCCTAGTTTTGGAAAAGACTTAAATCTTGGGGTTGGGCAGCTGTGAGGGGTTTTCACACTGGAACAGATGAAAGTCAGAGTGTGTGGAGCATCATAACAGTGCACATGATGGTCCTGTGGTCGTTTGTGCTGTGATTGCTGTACCTTGACCTTGATTGGACCAGTGGCAGTGATTTCTTTAGTTTCAAGTGATTTGTAGGTAAACAACAACAACAGTAAAAAAATGACTGATGTCACCTTTGGTATCTGCTGTTGTTGTGGTTGTTGGTGGCTTTGTTTTTGCACATTCATGCAAAGCCCAAACTGAATTTGATTTGGTGTTCCCAGAAAAGACTAATATTTGCATTTTGCTCTGGAATTCGTGATAGAAAGTTGTTTTTTCTACAGCACTTAAATGTAACATAACCATAATTCACTTGAAACAAAGGGGGAAAACACACACACACACACACACACAATTGTGGTGCTTTTTCTGTAAATGTTCATTTTTGGTGGCCTCTTTATCACAGTTTGAGGAGACATTTTTTTTACCTGTAGATAAAGCTTTTGCACAGGCTGTTACTGTATGTTTCTGGAGCAAACACAATTTACACTGCCACAAAAAAAAGAACCTTCAGGTTCCATAAATCACACCACACAATCAGTGTGTGTGTGTGTGTGTGTGAGAGAGAGAGTTAAAAACTGCTTCTTATGACCTAACACTTACTAGTTTAATTTGGCAAGCAAATAAATTATCACACTGTAATACTATTAAATGGAAGACAATTACAGCATTATAGCCTGAAAAAAATGATTTTTTTTTCTTTTAATATTGCAATCCCACTCCACAACTGTCACCTTCTGATGCACCTCCAATTTTCAGTGTCAGTCTTTGAAATTTATGTAAGCTTTAAGTCCTCTGAGGAATATATGTGACATGACAATAGTGCTGGATTAAAGACATCTCCTGATGAAACTTCCAATGAAATTTCCACATGTCATCTCAATGTGCAGCGTCACTGCTTTTATCTCCCCCTCCCACCCCCCCATGTGCGACTTTGTTCTGAAGTTTCTCAGACTTGTTTCTGTCCATTTCCACTCATCATCCTGTTTGACATGCTGACGTTGATGGATGACGTTTGGATTCACTGGGACTGAACAGTCATTTGAGAGTTTTTTTCAATTTCTGCCAAACCTCCGAGGTTTATCGAGGTCACTCCTGTGACTCGGGGCTTTTTATTTCTTTTGGCAACCTTCTCTAAATATTGATAATACATTAGAAATGCACATATTATTTGGTGTGCATACTTTTCCCCAGAGATGTCAGTATGATAGCAGATGATGATGGTCCACATTAATGTGTATATTGTGTGTTTGTGGTCAATAATAGCATAAATCTTACCTGTTATTGGCATGTATGTTTATGCTGATTAGAGTCAAGTGATGTGTGAGGTGAGAACTTGTCACTGATAAATGGGTAGCGCATAACATTTTTTTTTCAGCTGTGTACAAAAGTGACTTTTGTTGCCCCCTGTGGTGAAAACACTACATGACTCGGTAGACATCTACAGTTTCTTGAATTTATGAGTCTGAGAATCAGTGTAAAAATAAATTAATAAGTATGCCTATACAGTTAATATTAATAGATTAATATCAATAAAGTATGTTCTAGTGTCTTTGCTCCTCTATGAGAATGAACTGAATTGGGGCTGCAGTTAATGTTTTTTTTTTTTTTTTTTTTCACAGTTGATTAATCTGTTAATTATTTTCTTGATTAATTGAGTACTTCTTTAGTCCAGAAAATGTTGATCGGTGTTTACCAAACCTGGAAATTATGATGTTCTTGAATGTCTTGTTTTATCCACAAACCAAAATGATTCTCTTTTAATGATGTCTTTGTTATACAGTATGGAGCAAAGAAACCAGAAAATATTCACATTTAAGAAGCTGAAAAATCTGAGTCAAGAGTCAAAGTGATTAATCACTTATCAAAATGGTGATCAATTCAAAATCAATTCGTAGAATAACTGTTGTCAGCACTGAAGTCAATATCTTTGTTTTGTGGACAAAACAAGACATGTGAGGATTTTTTTGAATTTAATTGACAAAATCATCACCAGATTGATCAACAGTGAAAATAAGAGAGGAAGAAACCCATGACAGTGCTTCACAGTATGAAATCTATGTTTTTGGCATCAGTTGAAACGTGTTTGAGGCAAAAGTTAAATATAGCAGTTGGGATGCCTCATTCTGTGTAGTGGCTGAACTCTGCACATTACTGAATCTGTATTGCTGGCACACACAGAAAGGAATGTCTAATTATTACGCTTTCAACCAGAGTGGGCTCCTATATTTGCACTGAGCTCCTCCTCTAATCGCTTTCTTTACACACTAATTTTATTTTATTTTATTTTGCAATTAAAATGTTATTTTCAGTCCATGCAGATGAGCCTGGGCGCCTGCCAAGTTTTGGAGAAAGGTTTAAGTAAGCAGAAATGGAAATAGCAGGTTATTGTGTGAAAATTTTGCCGAAGAGACGAACAAGGAGTCTGTAAATGGGTTCTTATACAAAGTTTGACTCATACATGTTTTAATATTTGCTTATAAACCCGAATGTCCAATTTAGTGACAGTGTACACACATTTTCCACAAAATTGTAAACCTTTTTTTGGGGCAAATGTCTTGCCGGCTGAGCTTTTACAATATGAAGTGCCACCAAACCACTGCATGAAGTGCAATTGATCTGAGAGAAGTAAAGCGGGGGGAATTCCTCCTTATGATCATTATCCAGCAGACAGAGAGAAAGAATGACCAAACAAACTGGTGTAATTGCATTTGTAACAAAAGGCTGGGGATCAATGGCCTAAGCACCACTTACAGAACTGCGACGACGTATTTCATGCAGCACAGCAAACAATAATCTATTCACTGAAAAGTTCTGCATTTTCATTTCTGCTAAAGTCTGTGTGGAATTACACATCATGTGATCAAGAAAACAGCATATTTTGAAGAAGTTGACCTGGAGACGACATGCAGTGGACGTTTCACTCCTGTGCAGGAGTTGGCGTTGGCATCCATGATGTTGCATTGTCACTGTTTGTTCTCTGTATTAAAAGAATTGATATGATTATATATGATTAGGTGTTGATACCATTATTCATGGAGTAGAGTTATGGGAAATCAGCTCAGCTTCTTCCTTTTCCTTTGCCCTATAACTCTGTCATTGTGAATTTTTGTTTTTGACCAACTGCTTTATTGACTGGTTCTCTGGACTTTTGAAATATACAAGCATTATTTGAAACCTGATTTCAGACTTTAGTCATTTGGAGGCGGCAGAAAACAAGCTGGAAACAAATCACCCACAGCTGAGCTAGAGTTGCTAATTTTAATCTGTCTTTAATCCTGCTTTTGGTGGTGATAACAAAGCTAATGAAAACACCAGGACTTAAATACATGAAATTATAGGCTGTTAAATCCCAAACATGTCATGTAATTAAGTTTACAGGAACTGCCACCCAACTTGTTTCAGACTCGTAGGGAATTTTCTGTTCATGACGTGAAAATGTTACATGATTGTGAGGCTGCTGTGATCTTAAATCAAATGTTTGGCCACCTAATCAGTTCATCGTCACGTCTATTTGAATGTTTGTGCCAAATTTGAAAGGATTCATGCAAGAAGTTCCTGACATCGACTATATGGACAAAAGTACTTTGGTCTAGGCCTTTTATCTCCAATGAAGGACAGTCATTTTAGACAATACTATGCTTCCAACAGTTTGAGCAAAGTCCTTTTCTATTCCAACATGACTGTGTCCCACTGCACAAAGCAAGGACTCTAAAGACATGGTTTGACTTTGAGTTTGGTGTGGAAGAACTTGACTGACTTGCACAGAACCCTGACCTATCAGCACCTTTGGAATAAACTGGAACATAGATTGTGAACCTAGACCTTCACGTCAAACATCAGTGCCTGACCTCATCAAAGCTCTACAGAATGAATGGGCACAAATTCCCATAGAAACACTTTAGTCATGAGGGAAATCTTCCAAGAAAAGTGGAAGCTCAAAAGCGTCCAACTCCATATTAAAGTTCTGTATATGTATTTGAATACGTCATTACAGTCCATATAGTGTACTGTATGTTTAGAAGAATGGGAGAGAGATAAAAAGACAACGTGAAAACTTGTCTGTAGTTACAACATTCACCAACATGGAGGTATAAGCAATGGAATATTGATCACAACATAAAATCTGGTAGCTATAATATAGTACAAACCAAGATCCACGAGGTGATGTATAATAATAAAAGTGCAATGATACAGACTTTACAAATACTTTCTATCCCAGCCCTGTTTCTCTAAATTTTATCCCGGCCGTGTTAAAATCTGATCAGCAGCTGAGTTGCATTGGCAGCAGCAGCAGCAGTTGCAGTCCTCTCTTCACAATCTCTTGAGATCCCTTTGAATGTGCTGTGCTTCCAAAAGCCTCAGGTGTTTCTCAGTGTTGCCGCTCATCCAGCAATAATGCCGGGCAGCTATACCCTGCTCTTAATTACTCTAAGCCTCCGTACACAAGATAATTCCAGCCAACTACTTCAAACTCTGGCTCCAGCGTTATCACCGGCTCCATAAAACATTCATTTTCCCTGTTTTCCTTATTGGACCTTGGCAGGGAAGAGTTACTGTAATTGCCAAAAGGCCTAATTCTCTTTTTCTATGATAGAAGATTGTTACACATAAAAAGGCTGAATCAAGCTTTCCCCCTCTGAACTGCAGAACCATAGAACACACATCCACACACGGTAAGAAAAGGACTAACATTTTGAAGAGTTTGGTGATGTGGATAAGAAAAAGAAGGAAAATCAATAGTGATTACTTTTGCTCTCTAAATTTTCCGTGGCAACTTTAGTAGCTCAAGCTGCTGTGACAACTTCTTGTAAATAGCGCCAACATTAGAGGGCAGGCGCCGTAATATCTCACTGTTCTGCTGCAGATGCTGCTTGTGTGGGTGTTTTTTGAAGTAGCCTGTGTGACTTTTT
The DNA here is from genome assembly GCA_016785285.1 of Brachirus orientalis. Classification (NCBI taxonomy): domain Eukaryota; kingdom Metazoa; phylum Chordata; class Actinopteri; order Pleuronectiformes; family Soleidae; genus Brachirus; species Brachirus orientalis. The sequence goes on from JAFBJR010000246.1 coordinate 758,976, forward strand.
CTCCTTGTGGGTCAGGAGCACTAACAAGCAATTATCCAACAGGAAGAGTGTCTGGTATTTCAGGGGACAAAATCCAAGCTTAGTAAGTCTGAGACTGTTGTCTCCTGCTTTGTTTTTCATTTTAAACAGGAGGATTTGTTTGTTCTAAGAAACAAATCTGCTTCTGCAGATGCAGAAAAGAGACTTGCAATCATTTAGACAGAAAAACAAGGCACAAAGACTAAAATAAATAAATAAAACAACAACAACAAAGCAGACAATGTTGAGCTGGAAAAACGCTGATGATCCCAATGAGAATTTTTTTATTTGCCACAGCTTGGAAATAGATGGAGCATCCCGATTTGAAAGTGAAGTCGAGAAGTTAAAACTCTCCACTAGGGGGTGACTGCTGTTTGCATTGAGGGCTCCATTTGAATGGAAGTTTATGGGAGAATTTTCCTACTTCTCACTTGATTGATTACGTCAGTAAACAGTTCATTGATGAGTTAATGGTCTTAATTGCTAGTTTAAGACCAGGGTGTCAGTTTCATAAATTATGATCTCATTTTGAAGAAAAATAGATGAGCACGGACTACGTCCATTTCCTGTATACAATCTTAGAGCTCCTCCTTGTAGCAGATGTAAGTTGGACTCCTCCTAAAGCACTTAAAACTTGTTTGTAAACAGGAAGCCAATTTTCTCCTATGTAGCTGTTGCCTAGTGTCTAATGACTATGAGAAACCATAATGGTGAAACGTAACAAGAAGGACTTCTGTTGTGAGACAGATGATGAGGTGAAATCGAAACAGAACAAGTGTTAATGGAGCTTTTACAGCTGAAGTTGTGGATGTTGAGAATCAGTCAGGCAGTGAATGCAAGTAACTTCATCTTCATTTGCAAATGTCTCTGGCTTTGGCAATCCAGACCAAAATGCAGGACTGGAGTTCTCAAACCAAAATGGAGCCAACAGCGTTTATAAATTCTTAGTTTTGACAACATTATGAATGGCAGCAGCAGAATTTATACATTTTTCAACAAGAGCAGTAGTGTGATCGTAGGGTTAGCGTTAGCTGACATGTATTTCAGTGGACAATAAAAGTCAAACTGTACTCCTGGAGGTATACTACTGTCCTAATTACAAACCTGCCTGAAGCTGATAAACAAGAATGATTGCCGATTGGAGACACCAAGTACTTAACATCAAATTAATCTCTTCTTGTCATTGTGTAGTTTAGCTGGAATAGCTCAATACAAAATTAGACCGCCGATGTGTGCAGGTTTTCCAAAACATTAGAAAGTTTGAACCTATGTCATATTATGTCAGTGCTGAAGATCCCATTATTCAGCATTAATGTCTGCCTTCCATTAGCTGAAGTCTGAAGATATGATAGTTGCTATGAAAAACAGAAAATGTGCTTTGTAATTTTGTCATTCAGATTTGACATCAGGGCTGCTCTTGATTATCAGTGAGTTAAACTTATCATATATTCCCAAAAATATCATTTTAAAATACTATTTTAAGTCCCATTCATCAGTCAGTCTCTTATACACCATCTTTTTTTTAACTTTTTGTCCTAGGTTACCTACTTTATTGTTCTATGTGTTGTGTTGTTTTGTTACTTTGCAGTCATTCCCCTTGTTCTTGTTGGCTTCATTCTAACACCTTTTGTATTGATTTTTGTTTGTTTGTTTGCTGATATGTTTTGTCACCACAGTCTCTCCTCTCTCCTTGTTACTCCTCTGTTTATTTTTTCTCTCTCTCTCCCCACTCTCTGTCCCCCATTTTTTCCTCTCACCCCAACCGGCCGAGGCAGATGACCACACATCTTTGAGTCTGGTTCTGTCAGAGATTTTCTGTTAAAAGGGCGTTTTTGGTCTGATAATCACCTTGTAATAAAATGTATGGTTATTATTAATATTAAAGAGCATCAATTTGTGCTGTATCTCTCTCTGTACTTACAAGCTCGGTAAATTTCCTGTGTTATAGAAAAATAGACACACAATCCCCTCCTATGAATTTTAGCAATTTATATGAGCCAAAGAGCAGCATTGGGATAACCAAGTGAAATCTATTAAAGCTAAGGTTTCTGAAACAAATGCTCATCTTATTTGATAAAATTCCTCTTCATTATGACCAAATACTGTGAAATAGTTGACTGGTGCTGCAGACCTGTCCTGATACACAGAGCCAATATCTTTTAACCTGAAACCACCTGCAAAAATGAAATCATCAGTTTAACCTCAGTGTATTTACTTTCTCCATGTGGCATTGACGAGGTATTCGCTTATTCTCCATTCCAATAAAAGGAAGGCTTTTTAAAACCAACAGAATTTTGACAGTATTTATCACAGTAACAGCTGAAAAGGTATTTTCAAAGGGTGAGAAGATTTACTTTTATACATGTTGACAATAAGAGTAAAAAAACAAGTCCAGACAGTCAACACATTGTCTGAAACCGTGTGAAAGGATTATCCTCTTCACATTCCAACAGAGAAAAAGACCCTATTTGAAATCAAAGCTGAATTACAGCTGCCTCAGCTGAGATGGAAGGGCCAGACACAAAGCTCAATACTATGTAGACACAACAGATAACTACTACTCCTGACCCTGGCTGTAGTTCAAATCAAAATGTAAACTCTCTTCTCCACATAGCAGGGGAGCAACTGTAGCAGATGCTGAGAGGAGTACACCACGTACAACAGGCATTAAAATGCACTCTAGCTGATTAGACAGCTACCGGATACAGTTTGGACACAGTGAAGTACAGGTGTAGACCTGAATGTGTCTCAGATGGAGGACAGATTGTGATCTGATCCTCTAGAGGTAGCCACACTGAACACAGTCCACGTATATTCTCACCAGGAACTTAATTAGATGCACATGACACCAAATAATGTGGCAGGAGTGGCATCCAGTGTGGTCTTCTGTTGCTGCAGCTCATCTGCTTTATAGTTTAACATGCTGTATATTTAGAGATGGTCATCTGCATAAACCAAAGTTATTTGCATTCCTGTTGTGAATTACTGTCTGGCCATCCTCCTCTAACCAGCTGTGAAAATGGGGTTAAGTGTCTTGCCCATGGTCACATAGCCATTATTATTATTATTGTTATTATTATTAATCTTAATCTAGTGATTGCTTCTTCTTCTGCTACTTCTTCCATTTCTTCTTCTCCTCCTGTCCGCATGTTGTTGAAAGGATGTTGCAACATGCCCTGGACATAGTGATTAGATCTCAGTCAGATCAGTATCAGTACCAGGTGTAAACAGTCATTTTCCCACTGGACCCTGACAGAGTCTGAATAAGAGACTGACTTTAAAGTCAGATGTAAATAGGCTGTAGTCGCTGCACTGCATCCCAGCCTGAGCCAATAAAAAGTCTTGTAACAATCATCGTCTCCCACTTTGTGTGGACCCTGTGTCAGTTTCTGCTGATGTGTTTCAGCCTCAGGTGTTCACTGGGTTCACCCTGTGTTGCCTTCAATGTTCCGAGGCATTTGTAAACTGCAGTTTTCTTTTTACATGACCAGTCAGTTTAATGTACAGACTGACTCTACACTGCCTTTTTAAAAGTAAACGAGAGAAGGAACCCAGATGATGATCGTAAATACCGCTATCTCTCATTTGATGGCGTTGGCGGGGGATGTGTGCCTTTTTTTACACCCCTCGATAAAAAAGACAACTGTCCTATTTTTGCTGCACCTTGGAGGCCGGTAGAGGAAACCACTAGAGGATGCAGACATGTTCTGTTATTCTACGTTGTGCAGGAAACAGGGGTTATGAGATCCATGCGCAGTGTAAACATGACCGGGTTATTTAAGAGACAAAACATAGCCTGAGATCACATGTTCACTCGATAAGTGCAGTGTAACTCAGTCGCCTGTGACCTGGAAGTCTCACTTCCTACCCTCAGGCCTCTCTATAATAAGCTTGTGGACATTGGACATTATCCAAAGCTTTGGTCCGTTTTGGTTTTGACATTATCAAAAGAGGATCCTTGAAGGTCTGTGTGACTTGTTCAGGTGAATGATTTGACATTTGGAAGAAATGCCAGAAAGAAGGAAATTGGACACTTTTGGGGTTATCCAAGCCTCTCTGTGTGTGAGTGTGTGTTGTTGGACCTCTTCTGAATTCTGCGAAGGATACATGGCCAAATTCTGTACATTTCCCAAATACTTTTTTTTTTTGAACCTCTGTGGCCTCCCATTGAGCCGGCTCACTGCGGCAGAGCGAGGAGCCTATTTGAAAAGCTGTTATTTGACTTGACAGGAACAGGACTGCCAACAGAGTCCAGAGACTCCACTGTGTCAGTGGAACACAAACAGACTGTGGGACAGATTCACGGTGTGAGGTGACCACTGCCCCTGCAGGGTTCACACTCTGTGATGGCCCTTTTTTGACAGTGTCGTAACAGAGAAGACATGTCATATGAAACAACTCACAGTGAAGAAAGGCTTTTCTTACTTCATATATGTCAAATAGCATTTTTGAGTATTTATATATATATATATATATATATATATATATATATATATATATACACTGTATAAAGAAAATCTCTGTCTTCTCTCTTACTTGTTTTTGGTGGCTTGCAGTGGTTTAATGGGGTTGGCTGCGGTGGTTCAATCCGCGGCTCCTGTGGTCTGTGTGCTGAAGTGCTCTCAGCTAAGACAATTAATCAAATTAATAGTTTCTCACAGCTGTGCCAGTATATGCACTCACCAGGCACTCTTAAGGTTCATATGCTTTTATACAAGTATCTAAATGGCCATTACATGGCAGTAACAATGCATTCTTACATTTAGACATGGGGAAAACAAACTGCAAACTCATCATCAGAATGAGGTACAACTTTGATTTTAGTTGTTGGACAAAGTACAATCCCACTTCGAACAGTTGGTTAATAAAAACAGAATGCAATGATTTTTATAAGATTTTCAAATCTTATAAACCCTTATTTTATTTTCCAATAAAACATAAACAACATATCAGATATTTAAATTGAGACATTTTACCATTTCATGAAAAATATTAGCTCATTTTGAATTTGATGACATCTCAAAAAAAGTTGGAACAGAGGCAACAAAAGGCTGGAAAAGTAAATGGCACCAATCAAAAACAACTGGAGGAACGTACAATTGCAAAGACTTTAAAGATCCCACCATCTACAGTGTATAAGGCACAAGGCCAAAGGTCAAATCCGAACTTGCATTGAAAACAGACTTAATTCTCTACTGGAAATCACTGCATGGGCTTCAGAAATCACTGTCTTTGAACACAGTTCACTGTTCAATCCACAAATGTAAATTAAAGCTGTATCATGTAAAGAAGAAGACGACATATGTGAACACGATCCAGAAACACTGACGTCTTCTCTGGACCAACGATCATTTAAAATGGAAAACTCTTCTGTGGTCAGATGAATCAAAATTTAAAATTCTTTTTGGAAACCATGGACGCCGTGTCCTGTGGACTAAAGAGGACAGGGACCACCCAGGTCATTATCAGTGGACAGTTCAAAAGTCTGCATCTCTGGTATGGTAACATATGGTATGGAGTTGCATTAGTGCCTATGGTGTGGGCAGCTTACCCATCTGGAAAGACACCATCAATGCTGAAAAGTACATAGAGGTTTTAGAGCAACATATGCTCCATCTAGACAACATCTCTTTCAGGGAAGACCTTGCATATTTCAGCAAGACAATGTTAAATCACACACTGCAGCGTCACAACAGCATGGCTTCACAGGAGAAGAGTCCAGGTACTGAACTGACCTGCCTGCAGTCCAGACCTTTGACCAACAGAAAACATCTGGAAACAAAGACCCAGGACTGTTGAGCAGCTATCAGACAAGAACGGGACAACATTCCTGTCCTAAAACTCCAGCAACTGGTCTCCTCACTTCCCAGATGTTTACAGACGGTTGTTAAAAGAAGAGAAGATGCTACACAATCATAAACATCACCCTGTTCCAACTTTCTTGAAGATGTGATGCTGCCATTTTCGAAATGAGCTCATATTTTTTATGAAATGATAAAATGTCTCAGTTTCAACAGCTGTTGTTTATGTTTTATTGGAAATAAAATATGGGTTCATGAGATGTGCATAACATTGCATTCTGTTTTTATTTACATTTTATACAGCGAATTGGAATTGGTGTTATATTTTATAGAATGCTGATCTATGGAATTTTCATGCACAACCATCAATAGTCTATTAAAGAGTGATCTATCACAATGATTTTGAAGCTGTTATTTTATGGTTTAAAGGTTGCATAATGTTGCTTTACTGAATAACTTCATGCTAGACTACAATGAAGTGGTTTTACTTTACTCTGTGGTTAAAAAGTGTCAAGTCTGTTTCACTTCAGATTATATGGGATGGTAATAGACTCTGACAGTAGTAACCTTAAGCAAAAATCTCACTGTATCATGGTTTTATGATTAAAGCTCTTGACATGTCCCTCGCTTTTGGCCATCATCATCAAAAACACAGCTGACTGACCACTCCTACCTACACAGACGGGGAAAGGTCGTGTTACTTCGCCACAGACAAGTGTGACTATGTGTTTTTTAAAAAGTAATTTAAAAAAGGCTCATACTTAAGACACAGTTTTTACAGAAACTGTTAGTGCTTGACTTTTTAATACAGCTTTAATCTTAAAACTAGTTATCAGCCCATGCTAATCTCAAACAAAACCTGGCATGATTAATGGTGCTGTGATGTCACGGTGTACTGAAGTTCACCTCTACATTGCTGCTGTCAGGAGAAAAGCTGATCCTCCAGAGATCAACCAAACAAGATTTTCTGCTCTAGAATTGCTGTTGGCTATTGGGGCAAAGGTGTGTGCACGTCTGTTTGCGTCAGCTGCTGAAAGCTTTTTCCAAAGTCTGCAGTTTCTGTCTAATCTCTGCCTCCTCAATGGATGAATGGACACTAGATTCTCCTGAGACTCATGCTTGCCACTTCTGAGTGACAAAATTGAAATCCCCGATTAATAAGATGGAAATTGGAATTGGAAATATGTCAAATTATTGTAAAAGAAGTCCACTGAAGTGTGAGGATGCTTCAATTTCAGTCTCTGTTAAAACACACTTTTAAATTTGACAGTCTGTAACTTGATGCAGAGGGTATTCCAATGTAGGTGTATCTCCACAGCTGTCTCGACTTCATTTGTCAATCAAGAGAAGAGTGCAAGAGACGAGGTCATCCCACTTCTCTCCAATTTTACACAGTTTTCCTGTCCAAGCAATACGGCCCAACACAGCTAAATTAAAGACGTTCCCCCAGTGGCAGATAATTGGAAGCATTAGCATTAGAAGACTGGACAGGAGTATCAGTTGGCTCAGTTTCTTGCTTATTTTGGAGACTGAGGAGACTAAATGGGCTTTTGCCAAAAACAGGAGATCCTTTGTTGGATGCTTTACCATTCTCCAATTTGATTAGTCACAGGTATTAAAATCCACAAATTTTAATTAACCAGAATTTTCCCCAGAAATTTAATTGAAACTAAAGCCTCCAGCACCTCTTGAGTTTACAGAGTTGCCAAACAATTTTGCCAAGTGCATAAATAAAAACAAGTCACTACTTAAAAAGCTTTACTAGTGATTTATGTTCTCTATACAGGGAAAAAAAACTCCAGGCTTTGCACAGTAAAAATGGATACAAACAGGGAACTCCATTGCTCACTCCTTTCTTTCCAAAGAACATTAGGGAACTATGGTGGCCTCTGCATATATATATGTATAAATACTCTTTTACAACCAATGTATTTTCAGTGGGAATACAATGGCGAGTTCAAACTTTGCTTGGGGAATTGGAACCGTGCCAGAGCCGTGCCAGTGTGTACTTATAATACTTATAATAACTTCATCTTTTTCCCACCATGAGCCGACACACTCCTCTGTTTTGTTTGAGTGCATTCTTTAAAGACCTATTTATTTATTGGCAGGTTCTCAGATACTAATGAGACTCTTACAGTAATTACTGCTTTATTACGGCGAAAGGTCATATAGTTTGCTGAAGGCACAGATGCTGACAACATTCATTGTTTGACAGAAATCTGCTACAGGTTCCTAATTAGACTGATTAAGAACTAATCCATTTTCAACTAGAAGCACTTGGAGAGCGCAGACCTCCGCCAAGCAATGATAAAGTGTCTTTCAAAAAATTCCTGGATCCAGACGAGGATCTGGATCAGCACCAAAATCTATGCATGTGTTCCTTGTCCCTTTACACACCTTTCCTGAAAATTTCATCAAAATATGTCCATAACTTTTTGAGTTATTTGACAACAAACAGACAAAAACATAATCTCCTTGGCAGAGTTAAATTACACCCAGGTAATAACCCATCGAATAAAAATAAAATAAATCGATATAGATTAATATATATATATTTTAAAAATGTCAATCAAGAACAAATCGACTCCATTGATTCTGTTTTTGGGTTTTTCATCAAAAGCTAGAAGTTAAATACATTTTGATTAAAAGGTAATGATTTTTATATAACACCCAAAGCTCCTCGTTATTTTTTCTTTGTATTTGACTGAAGTTCAGAAATCTCCTGATGAGGAAATACATTTGCTTCTGTGGCTGAATGAACACAAACTGTGTGTCAGTGCGATGTTATCTTTAAATTACACTCCTCCTGCATGCGTGCGCGTGTGTGTGTGAGAGAGAGCTGATGAGTGCGTGTTTGGCGTGATTATGGGCTTTTGTTCAGACGTGTTCAAATGCCGGCGCTGAGCCCAGGCTGAATCATCTCGCCTTCTTTCTCCACTCCCCTGCTGCAGAGGAGAGAACATATTCAGCCTCACAGATCAGAAGGACAATAACTATGAAAACTGCTCACCAAACAAACATAAAACCCACTCAGCCTCCGTATTCAGCCTTGTCACATGCATACATGCTAATTGCTGTGGGTCATTAGGTGTCCACTTCTTCCCTTTAGGTCCACTTTCATATGATTTCTGCACCTCAGATTCGAACACTTACTCCTCAGAGAAAGAAGCTCCATAATACAAGTTAAATGATGATAATGATTCGGGCAGCCCGGCACATTCATTATGGTGACCGTCTTGTCAGGTATCACATTCCTGGAATTAATCCAAAGGGAACTAAATCTCTCATTCCTTCTCCTGGAGTTAATTGCAAATCACGGTGTCACTTTTCACGGTGCGGAAACTGTCTCTGGAGTGCAGCTCGTCCAATTATCTGTTGGCGGCTGATTTATTTGGTCACTTGTACCCCCACCCCTTTCGTCCACATACCAGCATTCTTCATTCACACTCCCTCCACCACCACTTCATCATTCTCCTTATCCTACGTCCTCCCTCTGCTCATCTTTCCATCTCCTCTCCTCTCTCTCTCTCTCTTGCTCTCCTGCATTCGATGCTCTTTCTCCAGCAGTAATGGTCTGCTTCACCCTACTGTCACCCAATAATGAAGCTGGTGCCCTAGAAAAGACATGTTAATGTTGACTCTGGGATCAGACTGTGCTACACAGCACACAGCAGTGACAGATGAATGTGCTGGTTGGAGCCGACCAAGCTCAATAAACAGCACATACACAGCACAAATGTGACTTGGAGACGGAGCTGACGTGCTTTGCAGCCACTTTATGAATATGAGAGAATAAATTCATATGTAGTCATCAGGGAACGTTCAGATCAGCTGTTGTGAATTGCTTACCACAACGATGGACATTTCAAGCAAAAACTGTATTTGAATAAAACATACACAACTCTACAGACAAAAATTGATTTTTCAGCATTCAGCCGAGTTAACATAACTTTATACTTATATCCTGCATATTCCCTGCATTGCCTCTTTCATATACAGCTTCACTGCATTCTTTATGAGGGAGAGAAAAGGCTATTAGTTAGTGCTCCAGCCAAACCAAAACACCAAAGACTTTAAACTGTGTTTTAATTACATCAAGCATAACTTTAATAGAGGGGAAATTCTCCACTCAGAAAATAATAAACAAGCATCAAACTCCAGTGCAGGAGAGCTAATGAAAGTAATGCAAGATTCACAGCGTGTTGGGCTAAGAGATGCATTCAAAGACCCTGGTGTGTATCATCAATTTTGCAGGGTCCACAGCGTGTTAAGGGTCACTACCTGATCCATACCAGACACCTGACATATTCCACACACGTGCAAAGTGCGGCCACTTCCTGTCAAAACAATTTACGGCAGTTTTGAGGATTTTATTTTGTGTTTTATACTGTTTTCATAGTTATTCAAATAAAATAAATACACATTAGGGGTTAGGGTTTCTTTTTTCATTTTATGGCAGGTGGCAACCATTACTTTGACCATAGCAGTAACAGGAAGTAGCTGCACTTTAGCACATGCATACAGCAAATTAGGTTTATGGAATGGAACGGATTGTGACTTGGAGCTTAGAGAAAGTGGTATTCAAGAAACTTCTCAAAGTCCATCTGTTCTACAAACAAACATGCAGTGCCCTCAAGAAACGTTTGCTCCTGCCACTGCCACCTTGTGGTCATAGATGTGTTATGAGTTAGGCAGCCATTGGTGTAAAAAATTTTTTAAATCAATGCAATCCTTGATAAAAGCATTGAGTTTTCCATTTTGTATTATTTTAATATAATTTTAAAGGGTTGCAATAAGTGATACACATTGTTTATCAAACAAATAAAGGAGTAACACTAGATGCCACTATTAGGGGCCTGTCTGAGTATAGCAGTATGATGTGTTAATAAAACAAGAAAGTAGAACTGTGGCTTCCCTAAAGTACCATCTCATCCATCTGGTTGTCAGAAACATTGAAGAGATGACGGACCGCTCTTGGTCGACCACTCTGACAAGCCTTAACCTCGTTGGTCCGCTCTGACAGGCCGAGATGTGCTCATTCGTGACGAGGTGTGCGCTTCTCGCTGTCTGCCATTGTGCTTATGGTATAGCTACATTTACATCTGAGGATTGCTGTGGCGCTGACCCCGCCTGACGCACATAGGAGGCAAGAGGAGTTTCCCCTGTCCCCATGTTTCAGTCCTGTCAGTCTTTTTTGTCTGCGGTGGAGCCTGTTGTGCAGCCATGTGTGTCTTCCCTCCATCACAAAGATAGTCTCTGTCTGCTGTGCACAGTTGTGCTCCTGCAGCTTGATGTGTAATCCATTTAAGTAGCTGCAACTATATTAGATCTGAAATCTTTCTCCTGAGGTGAACACCATTTGAATGCAAAAAATAAACTAGTTTTTTTCCTCGGCAGGTCCACTGTTAAAATACATTTGTGCAAGCAATTCAAAACACACATGCCTTAGAGTTATGAGTTGGGCTACATTCATACTATGCTGTCATTTAAAGAAAAATGCATTTTCATATTAAAATAAAATGCATCCCGATGAGTTTTCATGCGAGCCATCACATTTAAGCATGTGCCCGCTGTAGCTCTAAAAATATTGCGGTAGAGTGACCAGCAGGTGGAAAACAGTAAGGATTTGCCTTATGGCTTTAGATGCACCTTTGACCAAATTAAAGCAGATGTTTGTGTCCTTTCACTGGCTGTGAACTCCCAGATTTCAGAAACTGAGTAGAGGCAAAGTAAAGAAGATGAAGAATGATGCAGGAAGTCCAGCAACAGCTGTCACTGACTTTAAGTCTAGAAATCAGAATCAGAATCAGAATCAGCTTTATTGGCCAGGTAAGTTTTCACATACGAGGAATTTGACTCCGGTTTTACAGCACTCTCTTGTACCAACACAAAGTAATAAAAATTAAAAGTGACAGTCAGTAGCACACAAAGGTAAGGAAACAATCGAAATATGTAAAAGTTAAATAACAAAAAACTAAGTAGCAGCTCAAGTGAACTTAACTTATATTGTGGCATTAAAGTGCAAATGGTGCATGAAGATAAATAGTTTTTTTTTTTTTTTTCCTTAGAACAGGTGGAATGACATTGTGATATGTACAGTATACACAACCGGTTGTAAAACCACAGGGATTGTTCCTGACACTGTGAAACCAGGCTTCCTGATACTGTCTGCCCCCATGCCAAGTGTCTGTACGGGAAATGAGGAATTTTGTTGCACTTTTTCTGGCATTTTTCCACGAAACGATCTGGTAATTTGCGTATATCTGAACACAGCATGGCCGTGCTGAGACAATAACCACACATTATGTTAGTACATTAGACAACAGCTTTGTTTTCCCCAAACAACTTTATTTATTGATGGCTATTGAGGAGTGAAGAGAATGTCAACAGAGATGTTTCAGAAACAAATCACAGGCCAAAATGTGTCCGAACCTTATACCAATTTTCAGCCAGTAACCGTTTTGTCAATTAATTAAAGCAGTTGTTACAAGCAAATGCTGTCCTTTATGCCCAGGAGTAAACGCTCCAAATGCTCAATGTCTCTCTCCAGCCTGGGATTCGACAGTGATGAATTCTTGCAAATTGCTGATACATTTATAATTCCTTTGGGGTTCCCGAATGCTCATGCTTGGATCATAAGTATGCTTGTTTGTTTTCCACAGTGAAAATGAGCAAAATGTCACAATAAGCAAAGGGAAAATGACCTTGTGTTGCAAATCCCAAACTGCATATTGCAAATCAAATGGTATGCAGCCCAGATTAGTTCACACCATCTGTGTTATGTTTTCAATTCATAATACAGTGTTCTGGAGGCGGCTCCGATACAGAAACCACTATCGCCGTTTGTCCTTGGAGCTTGTGCCTTTTGTATCTGCCAAAGATGGAAAAAAATGGGCACACTGTGCAGTTTGATAACTTATGGGTTTGGTGGATTTAAATACAGCAATGTCCAGCTGCAGCTCTGTGTCATTTTCTCTCTAAAGACGACGTCTGCTACAGAAATGAATCCCTGCATCTTTAATTCAGTGACAAACTGCAAAACAGCTGGTGAAATCATATGAAACATCTGGGTCATGTTTTACACATAACTCTCCCTTCTAAATTGTAGATTAGTGGATGCTCATGTAATGGATTTCAAGTATGGCAATTGGAAGTATTTGATAAGTCATGAAATTAACAAGACGGATAATCTTTGTTTGTATGTTGTAAATTAAAAAAAAAAAAAAGGTGAAATAACCAACGTTTGGCTTAAACTTATCACTGTGACATTAAAACTGATTGTACAGTGTAATTGTAGTGTAACGACACCATGTGTATTTACAGTATATTGTTCCCTACGAGTTGTGCTTTCACTGTTTTCTTGACCACAGGGACACGGTTTTGCAGAAAAACTGAAAATCAAGTTATGGATGTTGATTATGACACAACAAAACAGCAGCTGTGAGGACAAGAACCATACTAATGTTCCTACTAACAGTCAAAAAATATTTTTAGGAAATTACCAAGTAAATCCATACATGGCAGCAAATATATACTTTTGTATTTTAACTTAAAAAAAATTATTACGTAATATTGTTTCACTATCCTGTGTGGTAATGGTCCATTTAATCTTAAATCTATAACACGGCAAATATGGAACTAAAACTAACTAAAAGCACTCAGAGAGTGCAGACCTCTGTCAAAGCAATGATAAAGAGTCCTTCAAAAACATTCCTGGATCCAGATGGTGATCCGGATCAGCACCAACATCTGTTCCTTGTCCCATTACACACCTTTCCTGAAAAGTTCATCAAAATCTGTCCTTAACTTTTTGAGCTATTTTGCTAACAGACAAACCAACAATGGTGAAAACATAACTTCCTTGACTGAGGTAAAAATGAAATCGCAAATTAAACGGGATGGGAATTTCAGAAATAATAATAATATTAAGTAGATGCAAAAAAAAAAAAAAAAAAAAAGGAAGCGACAGTGAGGGATAAAGAAGTTGTCTGTTTAATAAAGAAGGCCCTGCAGATTTAGGCACTGTGTGCACATTCTGATGTCTTATTAAAATGTGAAAATTCTAAAATTGCATTTTACACTGAAAATAGATATGGAGCTAATGTCTAATGTCATATACAATGTTTTGGTGAATACATCTATCTATGCTCATGCTTAAATTAATCAAAACATTTTAAAAACTCAATTATTTACATTCAAGTTAACAGACCTTTTAACTCATGCCATAATCTGCTTTACTTGTCAACAAAGGAAAAAAAAACCAAAACAACAAGGCAATACCCACGATTCCTCGCTGTTTCCCCGACGTCATCAAACAAGGTCTTTTGTTACAGTTTTGTTTAAGAGATGCCTCGCAGCAGAAATTACATACTGTTTGGAGAAGGAGGACCTGAGTTTGCTCGGCTAGCAGAGTGGTTTTCATTCGTACAGCTCATGGCACAGATACGGCACCTTCCAGTTCCTCCAGCTCTCGCTCCAGCCTGGAAAGCTGCATCTGTCATGCAAAGCTCATCCCCAATGCTGTCGCTTTGAAGTGGTGGCTTGGCTCTGGTGGGGAAACATGGCTTCATCCATGCAAATTTTCTCCATGGAGAAACACCAGTGGATGGAAACAGGTTCTGTTTCTGCAGCAGCAGCAGCAGAACCTGCAGAAAATAAAAGAAAACATAAAACCCCGAGGCACGTGAACTGTTAAGAGACCAGGTGTAACACGACCAAGTCAATCAACTTCCAATTAAGCCGTGCATTTCAGTCATCAATACTTGTTTGTTCACGTGTAATCTTTTCATAGAGGAGCTGTGCTTAACCCATATTAAAAAAGTCTTCAACTGCAGGAGAAAGTAATTAAATGTGTCTGATTGATAGTTTTTCCCAGTGGGGAAAAAACTTATTCATTTTAATGTGTTTAAATCATTACCAGGGATGCTCAGCAGCTCCAAAGCTCCAGAGATTTATATAGAGGCCTTTCACTTGCCCTCATTCATAATTAAATAATCAATTTCTCTGGTAAAACCCGAGCAAATCTTATTGGTTTTAAAATTTATGTCATAATCTCAATCTGGCCCTACACTTATTTCCATAAATCATTGATAATTTTGACAAAAGCATTTGTATTTTAACTGGCACAGCTTTGAACTTTCTCTCCATTCATTTCGATCAAAATTCACTGGTAAGAGTTACTTTTTATTCAGATGCACGTAAAAAACTGTTGTTAATTGCAAAATAATAGAATTTTTAAAACGCGATATCCATCCATCCATTGTCTACCGCTTTATCCTCCACATGAGGATCATGGGGCCACCCTGGACGGGTCACCAGTCCATCACAGGGCAATATACAGAGATGAACACCCATTCACTCTCACGCTCACATCGACGGGCAATTTGTTCAGTTAACCGCTGCATGTTTTAGCACCCGGAAAAATCCCACACACACGGGGAGACAATGCAGACTCCATAATAATGGGATTAATCACTAAAATAGAAAGAAAGAAGAAAAAGTATAATTTGACATTGGTACCAAATATGAGTTGTTTTTTTTTACTGGACGTTGCAGAGAGATAGCTACAGACCGACAGTGAAGCATTACTCAACTCTGGGGAGATAAGAAGGCCTGGTTTTCCAAGTAACAACTGTCAGCTCGCTCCATACGGAGACTGTGAGACTGTGATTGAGTGCGTCTGGTGGCTGCTTACACCACAGCGTGCCATCCCTCTCTCGATGTGTCGATTGATTAAGTTGTCCCGACTGGGTTTTCATTGGCCCGTTGCCCGTCCTCGGGGCCAGAATACACCTGCCCGGGCCTGTCAGCTGTTAAAGTTATGACATCATGAGGCCTCTCATAAGGCACCGCCATTGTTTTGAAATGAAGGCACATCAATTTCACTGGCTTCACTGCCCAGCAGATGATTGGTGAGTGCTATTATCCGCTGAAATCGCTCTGGAAAATGGCTGCAGTGTGAAGGCAGGAATTGGTGATGTGGAGAGGAAGAGGATGGAAGATGCATGGGAATGGTTCACTGGCTGTGCATGTAACCATTAAGAGCAAGCACAAGGTCAGAATATGGAGCAAAGAAAAAAAAAGTCAGGTTCCAATGAAAATGCAAAGACAATCTGTCAGAACTTTAAATTAAATTTCAAGTAGTTACAGGATTATTTTTGTTATTAAATGAATTTAATGTCATGTAGTTTAATGTGCATGAGTTATATCATTAATGTTAAAATTAATACATTCTTTATTAAGTCTTTATTGTATGTACAATTATTCATATTATAATGTAATCTACAACTATTTACAACAAATATAAGTATGAAAAATAATGTTCACAGTCGTCATTTTCAAGTCCCTGGAAATATGGAAGCACTTCATATTATTAAAAAACTGAACATTTTAATTTTAATCTATGAAATGACAATGTATGTTAATTTCTTTTAAGTAGTTGTAAGTTATATTGGTTCATGTAAATTTGTGTTAAGAAGTTAAAAGAACTACATAGGTGACACAAATTGTCCTGACATTATAAATTAGTAAAAAAAAAAAATGGTATGGGCTGCGTTGAATCTTCTCTGCTTCCATGTCCCTTCTGGATCTCCATAATTTACAATGCATAATATAAAAAGTAAGAAATCAATTCATTCACAGTTTCTTCTCCATTATAGCAGACTTATGGAGGAGAAGGAGGAAGGCGGGAAATAACCTATTTAAAAATGAGCATGCAAGCGTCTCATTCCTCCTTAGCAGTAGTGGTGTGAACAGGTCCAACTGGCATCCAGCTGACAGCAGAAATTTTTTATTTACAAGCTTGACTTATTCATTATAAAGCCACTTAAATGTCAGAGCGCTCTGTTATAACCTGAATCTGAGGAAGAAGAAAGAAACCGCTGACTGAATTCGTTTCAATCTTGACCACAGTGGAGGTGAATGAAAAGTATCTATTTAGCAGTTCCCTTCATCGCCCACTCCCACCAACTTTGGAGCTTAGCATAACAAAAATAAGCAGATTGCTGACAAGGAATGCTTATTAATCACGTCCGTGCAGCGACGCCATCTCCATTTTATTCCCCTTTCAAGAGGTTACTCCCCTCTTAAGGCTCAAAGTGTTGCGAGAACAAAAAGGTGGGAGTCTGTTTGAAGGAAAACATTGCCACATGCTTTCATGAGACCGGGCTGCTGAAAAACACAATGCGTGGTCAAATGTTAAAGTTATCAGTGGAGTGCAGGAGTGCAGGAGGCTCTTCACGACTCTGCTTCTCCACACCTTTACCGAAGGATTTCAATTTACAGGCAAAGCTCTCTATGACAGCGCCCAGCCATTCTGCTGTGCTGAGATAAAACATAACACCAAAAAAAGGGAGTTAAATAATCAATTCCAGGGAAATGCCTGGGTGTTAATGTGGAGCAGGCTGCAGCATGGTGCTCCCAGAGGGTTGTGAGATGATTTGCAGGGGGATTTGTTTGATGAATCGGAGCCTGTGAAAAAGTTATACACCAATGCTTAAAAAAAAAAATCACAGTTTTGTCCTCATAATCATTGAAATTCATTCTTAGATTTGTACAGCAATCGGAGACTTTGTTCATAATTATGAAGTAAAAGTATCTGCAAACGGGACGAATCATCCTATTTTCGTCACTTTCACCGCACAGCTGAAAAATGTGGCCCTTTCTGTTTAAAATCAGAAAACATGAGACTGATTTGAAGGAAATTAGTACATATTGTGTAGTCTAATCTGTTTGTTTTCAGAATGGGCAAACTATGGGCAACTAGAAAGACATACAGTGATCGTGGTTATTTCTGTGTGTATGTTATCAGGTAAATGGACATTTATATCATATCAGTCAGTGAAATGAAGGAAATAAGAATGCGTGAGCAAGAGGTGGTATAGGCAGGCAGACAGATAGATAGTTAAATAAATAAAATGACAAAAATATGTTTTCAAAGACACAGAATACATGGAACAGTGGACAGATTTGTGAGCGGCTTGTGTCCCACAGGCCTTTCTGTGTGGGTTCTTTTTTTTCCAGCTTCCTCCCACAGAGACAAATATCTGTAATACTAAAGTCTGATAAAGAGTTTTAGCAGTTTGATTTGAAAAGCTCCCGTGATCACATCAATGTCTGATAATCCTCCAATAGAAGATTACGGCGATCAAGATTCGTGTGCAAATACCTTTCAGTTACAGTCCTAAAACCAAATAGAACATCCCACAGATGAATTTAGGAGCAATGACAACTTACAAAAAAGGGAAGGACAAATGAAATCCCATCATTGTACAGCCACTAACAATTTTCTGAAAGAGCAAATAACTTTCAATATCATGTCTGCCTAAACCACATCTCTGTGCTTCTTTTCTCTGTTTCCCACTGCTTTTACCAAGGAGGATATAATTTAAATAAGTCCCCCTCTTAAAACCATCCGTTGTGAATTTAATTACAGTTTCAGGAGAATAGAATGAATATCACATGCTAAATTCACGTCTGACAACTCGAACAGAGCTACTCACCTGTGATTCTCTGTTTCACCTCTTGGAGTGGAGCTTTCAAATTCAGTCCTAGACATGCATGATGAAATAAAAGTGCACAAAACGGTCCAGTCAAAAGTGCTGTGGAATTTCTAATCACTCTGTCAGAGATTCTTTGTAGCTGCTTATTGCAACAAGATTTTGTTTTTTCTTGATTTTTTTCTTCTGGCTGCTCAGCCAAATGCTTTTAGTGTCTCTGAAGACAAGTTGTGGCTTAATACCACATGTTTGTGTCCCAGTACTGATACGGAAGTCTTTTACCTCTTTCAAACAACATTGCTGTTAGAAAGACATTTTTGCTGTTGCAGTTATCACTGCATATGCATAAACCTAATTCTTCAACTCACCAAGTTGCCCGTGCTAATGTGGTTCTGTTATATTTTGGGTTTACACATGTATCTAATTAAACTCTATCTTTTCCAATATCTTATCCAGTGATTGTGGCTCTACTGAATAGTCACTCTGAAGTTTTAAGCCCAAATCTTGTTCAATCCCTTTGTCAAATTATAATCCAAATGCACAAATGTCTATTAAGTATTTAAGTGTCTAAGTATTTAGTTTGGTCTGTCAAGGGACAACACGGGTTTGCACCACTGACTGTATTTAAAGATTGATGCCATGACAGCTCCACAAAAGCAAGAACTACAACATGGTTATTCCTTCAGTTAAGATGCTGTAGTGTTGCTCTTCTTTGCAGGAGGATCAGAAGCATCAATTTCTCTGTGAATTTGAGATAAAAGTGATACTTTCAGATGAAAATAGTTGTGTTATCCTGTTAAACAACACTGTCTAGTAAGGTTTCAGAAGACAACATTTGTTACTGTTTTGTTGCAAATCTAATAATGAAATCCACAACTAATTTTCAATATTGATTAGTATCTGGCGGTCACATGGTGGTACAGTGTTTTGCATTGTTGCCTCACAACAGGAAGGTGACAGTTTGGATTCTGGTTGTGGAGTCTGCATGAGTTCTTTCAATGGGTACTTCAGAGTCCTCCCACAGTCCAAAGACATGCAAATTAAGGATTAGGATTATTTGACACTTTTGGAGTGTACTTAAGCCTAAATATAAAATTAGATTAACCATAAAATTAACTAAAAATGTGCATTTACCAGTAACATGTTCTTGTAACACTGTGTTTTTTAAGCAATTTGAAAAAAGTCCAACTTGTGAAACCAGAAGGAATTTACTTAAGACTGAATATGAAATTAGACTGAGTAATTAAGTAAGATGCTGGAAAATGTAAACTGAGGTAAATATGTGGCTCTGTAATGATGATGATGAATGTTGTATTCTTTTAAAATTGCCGTGTGACACTGCAGCATTCCATCGTAACCTCTGCTCCTCAATCGTGTCATGAACCTGCTGACAGGCAGAGTTCAAATGTGGCCCGCGGGCCCCAAATTGAGCACCCCTGCTCTAAACTGACAGTAGGTGTGAATGTGAGAACGAATTGTTGGTTGATTATTTATGTTTGCACTGTGATGGACTGGTGATCTGTCCAGCGTGTATCCCGCCTTTTGCCCTACGTCAGTTTGAATTTGCTCCAACTCCCTGCATATCATCCCTGCCAGGTCATCCATTTTATATACATTCAATTGTTACAACTTCTTCTAGTCCACAACTTTTCTCCATATACTTGGCACACAAACATCATCAAGTAAAGACTGTTTTGGTCACTGCCCAGAAGTCATATAGTAAACGTAAACATATTTCATGTTAGACCCACTAGTTTGGTTCTTTATTTTCACTGAGTGACAGCCTGGCACACTAAATGTGCATTTGTTCAACTCAAAATATAGTGTAAGTTATAGGAGCACATGAAAAAGGAAAATAAATTCAGGTTTATTTATTATGCTGTTGTTATTGTTAGCCGCAGCATCAGAATGATGGGCTTTGCTGCCTAAAACAGTAAATAACATCAGCAGCTTCAAGTGCAGTGAAGCTGAACCATTTTAATATCTTTATATTACGATGATATCTGATCACACTTTGTAATGAGAAGTAATAAATAAACATAACAGTGATTAAAAAAAAATAAAAAATGCATGCAATTACCAGAGCTGAAATAAATATAAATATTTATGTCCTCCAGTTACAAATATGTGAATGTGGTAAATGTTTGTCTTTAGTATTGACTCACTATGGCATTTAGTTTGAGTGGAACAGAGATGAAAAGTTTTTCCATTGTTGTACTTAAGTGTCGTTCAACACAAACCCCACTTCATTTTAGCAATAAAAGTGACAAAGTAAAGGACAGAGCAAAAGTCACAGCCATAAAACTGAGAATATTCAACGAAAGGTTAAACAACAAGAAGTGACTGAAGTGTGACTCATAAGGGGCCGACAACAGGAGCTGCACAGATATATTTATATCCTGAATCAGGAAAAACACAGAAGAGCAATAGGGGAAATCTTTAAGGGTTTATGTGCTTTTTCAAATGTACAGAAAATGACTAATGTTTTGAAAACTGTGAGATATACTGTATATGCAAGAGGGATAAGCAACAACAGTTCAGACAAATGTCATCTAAAACCAGTATTAATATTGAATAATATTATAAAACATATGATTCATCATCCCATTTTCCTTTAAATACACAATTTAATATGTTTCCTTAATTATAGGGTAAAGTGGGTGGAATACCCTCGATAAATAAAGGCATTGTTCCAAAGCAAGTAAAAAAAAAAAAACAGTAGAAATATCGTATTTCTTCTCCTCAGTATCAAAGTGATACAGTTATGTCCATGGTCATACTGCGATGAAACACGGGCAACAAAAGACTATGAAGTCCCCTGGTCAGGCTCCAACCGCCTCAGAGTTTCAGTATTGGAGTAAAGCTTCTAAAAGATTATAGATTCAAGGGGGTGATGACTTGTTAATGAATCAACATGACACTTGTCACTTTGAACAAAACAGCAATGGCAGAGCGTCGTAAAAGGCAAAGCCCCTTGAGTTCTTTAGCAGAATAACCTTGCTGACTCCCTAATTAGCACTGTCAGCTCGGAGTGAGATTATGCTGGGATGTGGCACAGTGGAACACGACTGCAGGAGGACTGCAAACATCTGAGTAAACTCTCTGGTCTAATAACATCAGGCTTCTGCCCCGAGGTTAAACAGACACTAATCACTCACTTTGTTTGGTTTGGGCTTTGCATGCATTGAGGCAGCGAGCACGGTGAGGGACATCTGCAACTCACTGCTGCTTCTGTCAAATATCTGGCCAGATACACACAGTTGCAGAAACATGAGAGCAATACATTTTCATACTGCACGGCGTCCAGAATATGCTGTGCAGTTAAAAGAATAGTTCTGCAGACTGGAAAATTTGTGTAGGGTAGTGATTCCCAAAGTGTGGGCCGTGAAGATACTGCCTGCAGGCCACGTGGAATCATAAAAATAGCAAATAAAATGAACAACCTGATTTGTTTTATTTTAGCTTCCAATAACTTGAAATTATTCAATTAGAAGTTAAATTTGCTCTTTTAAGTTAAAATAAAAATCATTTTGAATCAAAATTGTAAAGTAAGACAACTTAACATTTTATAGTATTTTCCGGTATATAGAGGCCAGATTTGAATTTAAAATGTTAATTTCTGCCAATTTTTATAAGAAATATAAGGATTTCATTAATTAATTTTCAGGTTTGAGTATACCTGGTGTCGTGTGAATTATAGACTTTAGTCAAGACTTATTTGTATGAGTGGATCAATCTGAGCAGACAATTAAATGGACATCACTGACCAGGAACATATAGATCATCCATCATGTACTGAGTGTACATGTTTTAGAGTTCCTGGGACTTCCGATACAGAGCCAGTGGGAAGCTTGATGCATTGTTCTGCATAATAAGCAGACAGGCAGCCTTTCAGACAGTTACATAATCAAGGCTTTTTACCCAGAGACATGCCTCTCCTGCTGGGATGTTGTCTCAGAGCAGATAATGAAGAGTCAGTGTAGACGTCCACTGAGATCTGCGACCACGTCCTAACGTGAAGAAGCAGCTTCTCCTTCCTTCCTTCCACTCATAATGCTGATGTTGCAGTCAAGCACAGCCCTCAGCTGTTACAGTCAGGGAGCAAAAAGTTCTAGGAAATTGTATTAAGGGATTTTCCCCTCAGAGTATTTAAAAATGGATCCACTGGCAGGCTGGTTTTATTGTTTATGCTGTCAATGGAGTCTCTGCAAACTGATTTTGACAGTCCATGTCGGCGTGGAAGCATTTTTGTTATAGGGCAGTTTAAGGCGGCACTCTTATGGGAGTGTCATTGAGATGCAGAAGTCATCACACATAAAACAACAATATCAAAGCAGGGTGCTGTGAAGTGGGTAAAAATGTGACACGAATGGTTTCAACTAAGAGAATATCAATTCTAACTTTGTAAAGCACCACTTCTGCTGCTCCCTAGGCTTTAGATTATCAATTAATCCTTTAGAAACCTGTTGATAAGTTATAGTCAATTAAGAGACTCGTCTGGGTTTTATTTCTTCTTTTTAATTTCACTTTAGCTGCAGTTGCATTAAGAAATCCCAGTCAGGTCTGCTCAAATTATTGGGGTAAATTCGTTTAGTTTGGGGATCCCTACCATGAATTATGATATTTAACGTTTATGCAGCATATAAACATATATTTTGAAGTTCCAGAAGTCCAATCAGTTTCTGATTTAGTGCCTCACCATTAGATGGCACTAAATCAGAAGAACGGGTACATTATCCCTCATCTGTGTCCTAACCTTCCATTTTAAAACACAAAATTCCCTCTCTGATTGGTTTGTTCGATTAGGCTGCTGTAAAAACGTGGCAGCATCAGATGACACCTTACATGTAAGTGGCTTATTCTAAGGTGATGGAAACCCTACAGTGTTTATTTTAAAGTGATTATACACCAATTGAAAAATAA
This sequence comes from Brachirus orientalis, assembly GCA_016785285.1. Lineage (NCBI taxonomy): Eukaryota > Metazoa > Chordata > Actinopteri > Pleuronectiformes > Soleidae > Brachirus > Brachirus orientalis. The sequence goes on from JAFBJR010000246.1 coordinate 782,218, forward strand.
TTTGGCAGAATAATTCAATTTTGGCCAGTAAATCCTCCCAAATGTTACACACTGGACTATTAAATTAAATAAAAAGACCAAGGAAACACTTTCATGCTGATAATTAGCTCGTTCAGCAAGATGCAAAGTTCATTCCTACAAACTCAGACACATTTATGGTCCAGGTAGCATCCAAGCAAATGATTGTGCTCCTCTGTGATGACAGTATTCTACACAGGTCAGATACTTTAAAAAAATAAAATAAATAAATAACAGTGACCCCTCTCCCTGCGGTGGAAGGTTATTCTTTAAAGATTAAGATGATGGAGTGTGGATAAAGACTTGGGTCAACCTGTGCCCAGGGAGAACAAACCCTGTTTCTTATAAACGTTTGGACATTTTTTACTGTCACACATGTTCACACTAAGTCCACTGCTTGGATAATAGACAAATAAACATATGTCATTTCATCCTCCAGCCATTTACTGTGCACCATATCTCATCTTTATGTTGAGCATTACAACACATTTCTTCAGGATTCTTAGGTTTGTTTGAAGGAAATGAGCGCCTTATGCAAGATTGCAATCCTCGGCTGCTTATTGAAGATTTTAAATTCATCATCATTAGGCATTTTTTTTTTTTTTTGCATAATTTTCATCATGTTATAATGTGACAGGATTACGAGGAGCCTTCAGATCCTCTTTCTACAAGATTAGAGTACACTTACTGTATGCAGTGTCTGATCGTGCTAACAGCTTTTCCTATTAGCATAATAAATGAATTAGGGCAACCAGCGAAATATCATTAGACAGATTTTCACTGCAGGGAAATCATTTGGCCAGTGTGTTGTCTGACACAGGGAGTCAACCACATGTTGCAACCAATGGCTTTTCCCCAAATCCTTCTCTCGCTAACACCTGCGTTTTTGCTCTTATTTGAACAAGATAACCTTCATTCCTCAGAGTCGGCTGTGTCCTTTCAAAAGCTGTGATTGTTCCACTGCTCTTATGATCTGTGATTAGTCATAACAGTGAAAGGCGTGCTGCAGACAGCCACGTTTACTGTATCCATGCAGCAAAATACTGTAAACAGAAGTTGTTATCATTGCACTGCATCTCTCCAAAGGGCTTAGTGTAGTAAACACTGGAGCCTGAAGGGTTTTTATCCCTCCATCGGCTGCTTCTGCCTTTCCCTCACCTTCCCAAGCTCAAGTCATTTTTCACAACTGCACTTCAAAAGCAGGTGCAACTTTGTTTTATTCTTGCTCTTCAGGTGCCAAAGTTGTTTTAAATTGCGTGCAAGGCACGGATAAAGAGATTTCTGAGCTGCTCTGGTTTCCACGAGGTGCTTGAGAGCAAAATTTGCATCTAAACATGGGGTGTAGCTGTTAGAGGCATGATGAGTGAACGTACTGCAGCTCTGTGAGATAATGGTCTCACAGGTCTGTGGCTTTCACTCATGTTACTAAGTATGAACTTAGGCCACATTCATTAACATTGGAGGCAGAGCCACCGTCATTTTCCTTGATTGTGCCAGAGGTGTACATTATGTATATAGGAGGTTACAGGTCTGCAGGGACTGTATAATTTATGAGGTGAGCACTGGAACTCAAATCCCAGGTGGGCACTGTTACACTCCCCTACCCTTTAAACAGCATTGGTAGCTGGTGATCATGTATGACCTTTGTGCAATCCCCAGGAAATACTGTACATTAGGAAAATTTCACCTTGTACGGTTTGCATTCAACATGTCAATCATTTGCAAAGCAGGAAATAAAGTGACCTTAAAGTGTCCATAGTAGGTATGAGCCAATGCAACATTCAGTATCTGTATCAGTCTGATATTTGTCAAATTTACTGGATCTAATAATTAAAATAAATAAATTGATTCTAAATCTGATCATAAGTCCTTAAGGTGATATACAGTGTGTAAAATATGAACTGCAGCTTGTAATATTTAACATGTTTACTGCAGTGTGGTTGCCAACGTTTCTTAAACACAGAACTTACACCTGATGTTACACTGTGTTTCACTGTCAAGGGCTTGAAAAGAAGACCAAGACTTATTCCCCAAAACTCTGTGTTTCTATTAAATATTTAACTGCAGCCAGGATTGTTGCAGAGATCTTTGCACCTTAGAGATAATACAATAAGTCACTGAACTTTAGAAAATTCAAGTTTTACTTTTGAACACAGTCAGCTCAGCCAAGACCTAGTTTTCATTCGTTATGGTAAATAAACTCACCAACACATACTAAGACCTGCTTGTTTTTGTGCAGTGAGAATACGTAACTTTCCTTGCCTTGCATTTCAAGCTCAGTCGACAAATGGTTTATCAGCTCTGGCTCCAATTGAGAACATTGGAAACATGTCACCTTGGTGTACGTGTTGATTTCTATCGTCCTCATTTTGCTTTTCTGGTGTACCGCATACCAGTCAAACGGCAATCATTCCGTGGAAAGATATAAAAGTGTATCCACTGTAAACATTGTCACTTGTTTCCTTGGTGCTGTGTTCTTGTGTTATGTTTTGAGTTTCATGCATATTTAATTTTTGGCATGTGCCTCTCAACAAACATGACCAAAAAAAGGCAAACTTCTGCACGCTTATAAGCATATACCCTCTAATTTTTGAGTAAAGGGGAAGTGAAAATTAATTGATTTCACAGATAATAAGTATATAAAAGTTAATAAGAATAAGTTAAAAAAGTTTTTGAAGCTTTTGGAATAAGTTTCTACAGTATATGTACTTTAGGCAAAAGTCTTGTTTTACAGTGTGCTGCCATTTTCCTACAGCAGCCAAATGGCAGAGTGTGCATAATATGTTTTGCAGTGGAAGCTTACAATGTAAACAAAGCAGAGCAATATCCATTTTTGGTATGCAAAGGCCACTGTAGTTCCCTAATGTACTTGGGAAAGAGAAGGGTGAGCAAGGATTATCCTTTGCTTGTTGCAATCTTCAGTTCCACCATTAGATGTCACTAGTTCTTACACATTGACCTTTACTATAATAATAAACACAAAGGAAACATGTCCAGTGTGATAAGACAAATAGAAATGAAGAAACATGTTGCACAGAAATATTTGAAATACCCAAGATGGTGGGTAAATTGCATTTCTTGCGACTCTAACAATATTGTAAAAGTAGGAACTTTTGCAGAATCATCTAGTATCCATGTTCTACCCACTGAGATGCATTTATGCAGTATTAACCACCTGTTCCTTTATTCCTTTATTCATTTGGATCTCTCCATTTTTTCACTTTTTGAACAGTGGCCATGGTGATCAACCATGAGGCCGGAGCTTAACATTCCCATCGCTTCCCTCTCCTGAGCCACATTAAACACACACACTCTCCGAATATGCCGTCTAAGTGTGAGAAAGCCCAACGGACAGCTTAGCACCGACTGTAAGTACCAACTCTCTCTCTCGCACACACACACGCACACACACACACACCATTGAGCGTTTATTCATGACACTCGCACCAAATCAAAACATCCTCAGCTCTGATTTCTCAATGAGTCACCTCCATATCCCTCTGTTTAAATACAAGGCATCGCACCTACATATGGACCCCACATTTACATTTCTTCAGAGGTATTTCAAAACAATCTAGTCTGATTTGATAGATTATTTGCCCCGTTGTAGGTAATTGCTTGTAATGAGTTCCAATTTGTCTCCAAAAAATGTTGACAGATAAGAATGTATGTCTACACAAATGATGCATTTACATACCGCCCACCTCCTCTAATGCAGAATTCACTTCGCTGAGCTTGGCAGGCAGCATCAATTATTATAAATGTATTCATCTTATATGTGAAATAGTGTGTTCATTATGCATACAGGTGACTTGCTGAATCTGTCTGGTGTTTTTCTTGGCAACAGCCACAGTTTTGTTCACTAAAATCCTAAAATGGATCAGCAGCGAAGGTTGTAGCCCTGGATCATAATGTGTATGATATTTTTCTAAACTGGTGGTGGATTTACAAGCACGTGTCCGACATTAACAGACACAAAATAAGCTCTTGACCATGAAGTAAGTGTGCTAAAGTCATAGTAAGACCTTGTGCAGTGTCAGTCGTTCAGGAGGCTTGAGTGCCAGTTTGGTGGAGGTAATTATAGAAATAATTCCAGGTAAGTGGTCATAGTGATGCATAATACAGTGGCACACAGGATAATATTTTACTGCATTTACAATGTTGTCCTAACAGGCAAATCTAGCAACTAGCTGGTAAACAAAGTGCAACATTTAGCAGCTAAAAGCATGATAATTCCTCCTTGGGGAGTTTGAGGAGAGCAAAGCTGAAGCCATAAATAGAACCTCAAATTAAGGCTCAGTGGTTTCTGGATGTGTAAATAACAAGTAACCATTTGTAAGTGTACTAAAATGTCAATGCTATGTTAATAGATTATTTCACTGCCGTCCAAATACCCAAGAAAATCTATTAATGCAGTTTTAGACTAAGTGACAGATTGCCTTTTAACAGAACTTTATACTATACACATTAGTGAGCAATTGCATCTTTGTTCTTGATACAATGAACAGCTTCAGTTCACACTATGATTCAAAATGATTTGGTTTATAATGAAAACTGAAGTTTTTCATTATAAACTAATAAAGTCTCCTGCATCAAAACCTATAGAAAAAAATCTGCATTTTTAAGTGCAGACATTTTGGTCTACTTCTTTTCGCCTGAATAAAAGATTTCAGATTAAGAAGGCAGCAGTGGATCAGAATGTCTTGTGTGCCATGGTCTAAAACCCTTGATATGGACTTTGATGTGGGAGTGAGCAGTTTACAAACTCCAGTTTGCAGCTGGGGAAGCCAGAAGAACAAAGATATACGCAAGTATTGTAAATGTAAGCAGATGTAATTTTCATTAGGTTAGCTTTTTGTGAAATGGTTTAAAACCTGTTATAGCTTCTGTTCCTGCTGGGGGCCATGTTTTCAGAGACAGCAAACTGGGTCCCAGGCAGTACAATCTGCAATAGTCAGTGTTGAGAATGTGCCAATCCCTCATATAACCATCCCCCTTTAACATCTTTAGAGCGCAAACTTCTTTACCTATTTTTTCATCCAAATTGGTGCTGAAATCTTCCTCCTTTGCTGGCATCCTTTATTGCATTTTGCTCCTGCAGCCACTTTATAACAGTGACATAGCAATAATATCACTTGGAACCACTAGGGACACAAAGTGTCGCCTTTTTAAAAATGTACATATTAGATAAGACAGTAGAATATTTCTGTAACAGTGGATCACACTCAAAAGTTTTAGAAAGCCATCAGCTCAGACATCACTCTGCTCTGCCTGACAATCTCTGCAGACAAAGAGGACGTCGTGTAGAGAATGTGGGAACACTTGATATCAACAACCTCACTTTTCACTCTGGGAATGTGTGCTAACACTATCAACAGACATAGCAGCAGCTCGTACACACACACACACACAGAGCCACGCCAGTGTTTGATGCAATTCCACTGACAACACTGTCAAGTGTTCTCCCTCCTCATCATGGCGATGCTGTCCAGAGCCATATCTCAAATGGAATTCCAGAACTGACATTGTGCAGACGTGTGTGTGTGTGTATATGTGTGTGTGTGTATTTCCCCATCTCACTTCATCCCGTATCTGTGTCTCATCTAACTAACAGTCTCTTCTCCCAGTGTTTTTAAGTGACTGTATATCTGTCAACTCATTTTCTCCTCTGAATATGTGTTTGTTCACACTCAAAGGACAGTCAGGTCAGTTTCGTGTCACGTTAGCCAAAATCCATGGCACAGATTCACAGCAGAGAACAGCGCCAAGCCTTTGAAGGTGATAGTAGCAGGGACAGCCACATAGAAAGAAGCATCCTGACCACCCAGCTCTACATCCACACTGGCTGGTTAAGATAACAGAGTCGACACACATGCAGGCATGCACTCTGCCACGCACCCACTCTTAACTTGGTACCTAATACATATGCAACGCTGCACCACACACCATCCATTAGCTGCACCAGGGGCCTGAGTTTGCTTCTTAAAGTGTCACATATGCATGAGGGAGTAGAGGTCTGTGTCTCATAATCCTCAGGGCATTTAATACAATTGTTTCCAGGGCTAAGCACCTCGATTCATGTATCAAAACTCTCTTTCTCTGGGCTAGTTGAATTTTTTAGGTGGACTAATTCAGAGGTACACTGGCCAGAGGCTTTGCTTTTATAGATTGGCTCCTTCTTGAAGTCGACAGCTAGTGATACATTGAGATGTGACACAGTGATGAATGAGGCTGTGAGAAAACACTGCTGTGTTTAAGACCCATTTCATACCTGATATTAACATCCATTTCCATCCAGCCAGACGTCATTCGCTCGACTAAAGTCGGTTCAAAACGCTGGTGCTCGGCTTTTAACTGGTACAAGAAACGAGAGCACATTACTCCAGTTTTACCGTCAATTCATTGGCTCCCGGTTTGTTTAAAGACTGATTTTAAAATCCTTTTGTTTTTAAATGTCTACATGGTCTTGCCACACAGTATCGGTTCCACCTGCTTCAGACGTACGCTCCCTATGGCTCATTCACTTTTAGTCGTCCCTAAGATGAAGAGGAAGCTCAGAGGTGACCGCACATTTTCTGTTGCTGCCCCAAAACTGTGGTATGAGTTGCCTTTACACATCAAGCAGGCCGACTTACTGTTTAACGTTTAACTCAGTTTGGGATGTTTACTTTTACATTGGTCCTCGTGTCTGTGTACAGCACTTTGCTCAACTGTGTTATTTTTAAAGTGCTTTATATTTAAGCATCCAATATGTCTTCAGATCCAATCACAAAAAAAAACATATTTGGAGGTGGTTTGAGGACACATTTGGCCCCAGCTGGTGACCTCTGACCCACTACAGTCTCACTGTGAACTGACACTAGTCAGCACCCATGTGTTAACTACCAGCACAAAATTAACACTGATCCAATTTTCATGTTACAGCAGCTTAAGTAGGGCTTTGTGTTTTTTTTTTCTACTGGTCCCAACTATAATGTCAGTATGTATTTGTAGAGTGTTTCTCAAGGGCCCACATGTGATCAGATCTGGCATCACCTGCCAATTCGAGCGTCAAATCCAGGTCTGAGCACGGGCTTAAACGACCCCAGTTGAGCACCGATGTGGTTTTGTTCTGCTGCAACCAGCTCAGCTTAAATTCAGGTTGAAGTGATTGATTATGACAGACCGAGGGATTCAATAGTGCAGACGTGCTGCTGTTTTTCTGAACAATTCTGTTTACACCACACAAATGGGGTATTTTCTGGACTTCACCATCAGATAAATTTGCCGCGCTGTTCCTGCAGAAGCGCTCCTGCTGTGTGTGTTGTCATTGTTACTATTGTTGTTAAGCATTTTAAAAATTCGGCCAAGCTTGTGGCGTCTTCAGACGGTTTTAGCCTCCAGTTAGATATTGACTGAATTGTTCAGCCTAGTGTGGCAGGAGATGGGGGCTGGTATTCAGAGGTGCCTTATTGATTGCACTTAAAGTGACAAGATTGAGGAGGCCCACTTTAACGCGTTTTCCCCATCACCGTCAACGGACAAAGTGTGCACCAGAGGAGCAGTGACGATTGATTTTTGTGATCATGAATGGCCTGGCACCTATGAATCAGTAGTCTGAGCAGTGGCTGCTTAAAAATAAGTCAACATTTTTTTTAGCACTCTAGCAATGTAAGAACTGACAGCCTATTTGATTTAAGAGGACAAGTAAATACTACGGTAATAAATAGGCCTTGTGCAGATTCTGACAAGTCGAAAGGTTCTCACAGCTCTGGCAGTAATATCTCAGTAAGTAAAGTATGGAGACTGGTTGCATATTTCGGGAGGCAAGCATTGTGGGCAGCGAGTTTGGGCGTCCGCAAGATTTTGTTGTGCATAATTTACTGGTGAGGCAAGAAGCTGATACAGCCTCTCCCTCTCTTATGATCATCCATCAGGTAAAATTGCTTTTTTTCTAACATTAGGCTGTCAACAAGAAATAACAAATGTAGCCATGCAGAGCAACACATGATTACAGGGTAATAATGCCCTGAGGTCAGGGGAACGTGACCTCATTCAGAGCGGCTTGGTGAAAGAAGAAAGTGAAAATACCAGTCACAATGGATGTCACCAGAGAATGGTTCATTTTCATCTGAGGTGTCAGCCGTCAGGCGCTGTGATGTCTGTTTTTAGTAATAACTGCTGGTTTCATATTCAGAAATTGAAAACATACAACCCAAACAAATATGGGTCATATGTCCCAGTTCTCATGTGCATGACTGTTTGCGGAATGGACTATTTGACAACATGTCTCCTTTTGCTTCTTTGCTGGCCGTTGTCATTACTCAGTTTTTATCCCTCTGTCTAATAACATCACATGACTTTCTCCTTGGCAGCTCTGGTCATAATTTCTACGACTGCTGTATGTCCAGCAAAAAAATGCCACTGTATATTGTAGAGACACTGCTGACGCAGAACACTTTTGATCAAAGAGGAGCATGTGTGAAAACATTTAGAGTCTGGTGAACCACTGCTTATAAATACCTCTTGCCAATATTTGAGGCTATTTAAAGCCCCCACATTTTGTGTGATTGATATTGTGTTAAATCCATCAGAATAATCTTCCAGGAAATTGCAGGGCGCCTTTCTTGAGGGCAAATCGAGATCTGGGTGCACTCAGAGACTGAGTAGGTGTGAGAATGAGAAAGGAAAATTAGGAAAGATGGTGGAAATACCTGGCTCAAAATGGATATTTTGAAATTGGAAATATTATATATATGCGCAGAGTGTGGCTCATGCAGCACAGTGTGGAAGAAGGGAAGACACTAAATTAATAAGTAAACAACAAGGTACAGTAATTGAATGGAGGGTGAGGGGAGGGGAAAAATATTAGGCATGCTTCAGTGATCCCAGTTTCTTCCATCCCACTATTCCCTTTCCTGTGTGTAGCCTGCAGGTCTCTGATTCTATGTGCTGCATAGTCAATTACCCATGGAAATAAGAGAGGGGAAGCCAGTTGCAAGTGATTAACACACTTAACAACAAGCACCAACTGGATTCCAGAAGGAAAAAAAAACTGCTGAAGCACCTGCAAAGAAAAACCATTTTCCAGTTCTTAGTTTGTAATGTCTTTGCACCATCTCTCTCTCTCTTTACCAAAGCTTTATCGTTATTACTTTGTTTCAGAGCATTTAATCAAAACAGGTGAGACAGTACAAGAGAAACAATAAACTGTGGAAATGGTTTATTGGATAATTTTCCCCCCGTTTTTTACTCGAGTGTCATAACAGGATGCATTGTGGTATATTGTTGTAGCAGCAACTGCCTTAAGCAGGGTCATAACTGAATTTTAAAGTGAAAATTGTACATTTTTGTGCAGGAAAGACACAAAGGGATGTTTTAATGACCAGCGATTAGGGAATGCTGTCACAGCACAAAGACAGAAACTCAATAGGACTGACAAAGTTATCATTTTAAACATCAAAATTTAAAGCAAAGCCATTAGTAAATTGCAAATTATTTCATTGCCAATTGTTCTATCTGAACATAATGCATACGTGTTGTAATGCATACATTGCTACATAGGTTCCCCAACACAATTCTAAAGGAAGAGTGAGGTGAGGGACTTCTTCAACTTTACCCAATAGCATTTTTCCCACACTGCACCTTTAATGGTGGATAATCAACTCAAAAGGACTTTTCTGGAAATTCTCTCTTGCTTTCTGTCTGTGTGTCCAATACTTGTAGTCAGACACTCAGCCTTATGTTTTTGCAGTGGTGTCTCAAGGCACTTTAAGGGCCCCAAGAGCCACCAGGGGGCGACACCATTGGTTTCAAAAAAGTACTTCTTGAGATGGTCTCAATTTCTAGTTCCTAAATAGCACATGATGTCAATTACTGTATACATATAATGTTCCTATTTAGAGGAAAATAAATGTTAAATGTTACAGACTGTACCTTTAAGTTCTCATTCTTGCAGTAGGATACAGTATAATGTTTTGAAGGATTTGAATTCATCACAGTCGTTAAATACTTTTTTTTTCTGATGTTGCCTCTGCTTCAAACTCCCTATTTAATACATTTCACTTAAATTAAATACACTAAAAAGTTATTTATAAAAATGTTTTATATAATTTGGGTTTCTTCTAAATTTGGAGACTGTCATGAGAAATGAAAAACGTCAGTGCATTTTATGTTCTTTGTGTCTGGATATAAGGCCTTTTTTGAGTGCTTTCGAGGGATTTTCCTGCTTGACAACTTCAGTGTGACAGCCGTCTTTGCTCAGCCTCGGGTAGTGGAGTTTATTGTTATTTGTTCAAAAGCACAAACAATGTAGGTGATAATGTGCATATATACATGTTTCTATTTAAAATTCCACCTTATGATTTGTCCCCCCCCTTCTCTCGGCTCATAATCAACACAAATGAGGCAGTGGTGAATTTATGTGCGCACACACACACGCACACACACACACACACACACACACACACACACACCATCTTTAATGTTATTATGAGTATGAATTTCTCTGACACAATAATATAATTTAATCACCTGCGGAATCCAGCGATTCAGATGACCAGCTCCTCCTGCTGGATCGGATTAGCGACGCTCGACTGAATGTTTGTCGAGGAAGTAAATGATGTGTAGGATTGTGTGTATAACCACCTGTGCGTAATGAGCATCTCAGCCTACGTAAATCATGTCCCAACTCAGGTTTAATTAGGTTGTAAATGTCAACATGTGACTTGCTGTGTAGAGCATGTGTAAAGCATGTGCGAGTCTTGGATGAAAACGGCTAATGTGCATCCTTTTTGTCATCTGTTGAAAATGTGAATGGCTCAAAAGGCAAGGGCCAAGAAAAGCTGCCTCGGGCATCTCTCAGTTCCAAAGCCAGCATTCCTCCCAACATGCATCAGAACAGAAGCAGGAGATAAATGTCCTGGCAACCACCAATTACTGTAAGGCCACATATCCTTCACATGAGGGCTATTGCTTAATCAACGCTCAGAGAATAATGAGCCAAAGTAAACAGTAATTACTGAAGCTAGCTCATTGATTATAGCTCTGTCCCTGACTAATCCTGTGGAGATTTGTAAGCAGGGGGACATCTCCCAAATATGCACTTGATAGCAACATGCGACAACATAAAATCCATTCATCATCTTTAATTTGCATCAAGTATTATTCACATGGCATTCCACTGCACACGTCGCCAAAGTCCTGTTCTATTCACGTGTGGTGATTGATGACGACGACTCCTCAATAAACATATTTACAATCCACCACCAATTGATCACTAATGTATTCACGGTTCCTGTATCAGCAGTGTGAATTATGCATGTCGTATGGATTTACCTCCTACACAAGGAAGTTGGGAAAGACATGACCATGCAAGACGCTGTTTGGTCAGGTGAATATACTGTTGTAAACAAGGGAGACTTTGATGTGAGATCGTGAGGTTAATTACAGTAGGTTATGTTCTTTTTCTTGTAGGCTGTGGCCTGTCAGGTGGATGAGTAAATGTTTGCGACAAAAGTCAGCTCTCTCTTATATACAGTATAAAATGGATTTAGCAATGCAATGGTATGCGTTCAAACACAAGGTTTTGTACACAAAAACAAGAAACAAACTTTCAAGATCACGTCTATTGGTTACATTCAAACTAATTACACTTGGCAAGTTTAACAGACAGTTTTATCTAAACAGGCATTTTAGTTTGATTAAATTGAGCCATTTCTCTTTGTCTACATTTGTTTAGAAAGGACATTTTTTGGACAATTCTTGATATTAAAAGTTAACATTCACTTAATAATTTCAAGTGTTACCAACTGAAGTATAACTTATAGTTTGAATGAACAAAATTCATTGAGTATGACCAGCTGAAACCATTTTTCAAATCTGTCAAATTTCTTATGTCATATGTCCAGCCCTGTATTTTCAACTAAATGAATTCTTTGCTATTTTAGTTTGATAGAACACAAGCCATTTGAGTGGTATCAACTGAAGCATTTCTTTTTTTAAAAAAAAAGGTGGTCAACCATTTTCTTCTTGTTTATTATTTACCTGACATATATCATTGAGAACTAATTGTGCTGAACTTGGTTTAGGGACAGACATTTTGTCTTCTTGCACATTCTTATCTTTAAATTCTCCAGTCAGTTATGGTGTATGTGCTTGCGTACGTCCATAAAAGAGTTCACATTGATATTGAGAGACAGAGTTTACAGTGTAGAGAATCTAACATGGCTTTGCCTAAGAGCTGCTAATTTAACCACACATAGGGGAGACACTACAGTCCAAGTCTCTTGATTGTCTTCGGGGTATAGTGTTGTGGCAAAGCAAGGGAAAGCAGGGAAAGACATTAGCACTGTGTCAATCTATACAGCACTGTTGTTATTCTGCAATGACAAAAAGGTATTGAATTATCTGTGTGTCCTGCTTATCTGCAGGGGGCTTAGGGGACGTTGTAAACAGTGGCCGCTCGTTCATGCATTAGCAGTGGGAACATGCACAACACGATAAGGATGCTTATTACCACATCATTACCATTCATCATGGCTATTATCATGAGAATAGATGCACTCATAAAAAGCTAGACGTTACCTCTCAGTGGATTCGCGTTATATATATACACACACACTGTACATAATGATCCATTACAAGCCATTTAGGTTTTTTTTCTACCCTTCTCTTTTTTACTAGGTTATGTAAAAAAAAATAAAAAAAATTCTCGGATGCCAGAATTTTCATACATGTTGCAGCCAGCCAGTGTGTGGGTAACATGAAGAATGCAATTTTCTGCATGACTTCCCACTCTTCAAGATGGCAGCTGTGTGCGACAGAAAGAGTTTGCCACCTGTGATGGCACTGCTATTGGCACCGTCCATGATTTTGACTGCTGGTGCAAAAAGGTTTAAAAAGCTATTGCTTTTGAAAAGGGATTTAATGTCGAAATGGCAGCCTCAGAGAATAAAGACAACTTGGACAAATATTAAAATGTTGGGAAAAAAAGCACATAATCTCAGTCTTCTGCTTGGGGTACTGGCTGTCCATGCAGCAATATCCCATTACCCCACAGCCTTTTTTCTATTAGACATTTCCATACTGGGATTTATACCCAGTGGATATATTCAGTTATGTCCTACATGTACCAAGGTGGAAGTTAAAGGCCATGGTGGTGAAGTAGCTTATAGGAAGCTGGCTTTTCATGCAAGAGGTCACCTCATGTGGTAGACCTGCTATTATATTTTGCATTTTAATAACCAATCCGTCTCTAAATTTGCTCATATGTTATTTGCCTTCAGGACTTTAAAAAAGGAAAGACGCTGCCAGATTAAAGACAGCATTTGATATTGATATACTGATCATTTAGATCAAAAGTGCATTTGGAATATCATATAATATAAGGGGATATCTGAGATTTATTAGCTTAACCTCTTTAAGATTAATTATGCAAATATATCTAACACCACATTAAAAGATTAATCACAGTAAAAAATAAAGAAAACATGAGAATGAGGAAGAAAGGCGACTTTAGCGACTTTGAACATGACATGATTGTTGGTCTATTATTTCAGAACCTGCTGATCTCCTGGGATTTTCACGCTCAACTATCTGCAGAGTTCACAGAGCAGCACTTTCTCTGAATGAAAATGCCAGAATGAGAATGGCCAGACGAGTTCAAAAGTCACAGAAATGCGACAGGAAATCAAACAAATACTCATTAAAACCAAGGTATAAAGAAAACCATCTCTGTATGTACTACTCCTGTTCTCTGTGGGGAAAGAGTTTGTTATCTGGAATGTTATGTATTTTTTAAAATAATTTCATATTCTGATGCTTAAAAGACCTCTTTGTGATGATATGACTTCTGCAAAATAAGCTATTCAAGGTAAACCAACAGCAACACATCCTTTTGTCTCTCACATTCATCAAGGGAATAAAAGGGATGAGGTCCTGGGTCACATCTGGCTCCCTAGAAAAAGTCCTCCAAAATTGGTTTCATAATCAACCAATGGAGTTAAAACTCAAGGATGAATCAAACACTTAAAATCGGTTACTGGCTTTTTTTGAATTTTTGCTCGACATTGGCAAACCTTCAGATCCCTGTGTTAGATCATTAGAACATGAATGTTCCCCACTTGGAGAGTTTCAGGCAGTCACACTATGTCTAAGATGTTCAATTTATGACAACCCTTACCACTGTGAGGGTATCGATTCAGTACATCAATAGCTTGCAATAATTTCTAAACAGAATAAATGAATGGTCAGCAGGGAGACAAAAGTAGAGACAACTGTTTCTGCCTCAAGAATCTAATTTTCCTTTCTCCTCATGCATTTCCAGTGACAGGATTATTCTTGGCACGGGAACACACAGCAAATGTAACAAGCTCTCTGTGCTCTATGTGTATGTGTGTGGTTCCAAGAGCATTTATGCATTACAATAAAACTATAATGAAGGGGCTTTCTTTATTTGATATGGTGCTTTTGGATTTTCTCTACCCTTCCCTCCTGTTCTTTCAACGTGAGTCCCACACAATCCCACAGCTGTCTGATCTTGGCACACAGAAAATGAAGAAAATAAAAAAAAAAAAAGTTTTAATCCAGACCCAGAAAGCCTCAGCAGGACAATGACCAAATTTGGGCTAGGAGAAAAGGGTGCACGTTTCAGTCCTGAATGTGAGGTGTCAGCATTTGATTAATGTCTGGCATCATTGTGCGTTTCGATTTGGGCTGCCTGATAAACTGAGAGAAATCGCTGATGGATGGTCCCCTTTCCTCTGAGATAAGGCTCATTTCTCTCCTTGTAGTATAGGCAATACGGAAAGTAAAGGTTTCTATTTTGACATAAAAGACCTTGTCTATATCACATTCTGGATCTTGTTGCAGTATAGATCAGCTGCAACAAGATGGCCTTGAAGCTGTGCATGCTTTCTGGAAATGTCTTGGACTTTGGCTGAGGGATAGCTATCCAGAAGCAGACATTATTTGATCAAGAAAAATGTCTTTTCTAAACAAATGTACAACCTGGAGAATACAGAGGCGAGCAACCCACATATAACACATACGGTCAAATCTAGAGTGTCTAATTAACCTTTGCATGTTTTTGGACTGTGGGAGGAAACAGGAGTGAAACCCCACATGCACACGACGACTCTATACAGCCTTGGTCACAAATTTAGATCAGAAGCATTGACCTTCTTTCCATCTGTGCAAATCAAGAAACGTATAAACTCGAAGGACCTCAATCATTTTTACTTATGAATTTATTACATATAGTTCACATGCAGAGAGACTGACCAAGAAGTTTGAATTTTTACCATTGGGGAAGAATAGATAACAACAAAAGTTGTGTCTGGATGAGTAGGGACACTCAAGGTGCAATCGTATCTTGAAACTGGGACAAGACAGCACAGTAAACATAAAACATTCTGAATCTAGAATGTCCATCTTTCATACAGTATTAAATTTTAAAACACAACATTAGAAAGAATGCACAAAAGTCTGAAATTTCCTAACATTATTTCTTGCAAATAAAGCTAATGGAAAGATGCCAGACACAGAAACACACGTGATCTCTCACTTAGGCAGCAGCCTAGTGTGCAGAGCCGCCTCAAAAAGGTGCCACATTAATGATTAATCTGTTTGTTTTTGCCACATGAAACATCAGTTCCTTTAACATTTAGGTGTCAGAAATAATTTTCCCTCAGGGAAGTGTCTGTAGGTTAAACTATGGTTTATTAATGAGCAAAAAGAAATTAAAAAAAAAATAAAATAAACAAACAGACATGGAGTAAGATATAAAATATTTATCATACAACGCAGATTTCGAAGAACAAAATCTTATGTAGAAAAAAAAAAAAAAGGTTTTTAATAAATAAACATATACTTACTTTAAAGAATTACTTCCTAAAGGCTGACATACATGTCAATTAAAACATGGTTGTTTATTGTATTCACACAACCTAATCAATAGTTTAGATGGATGATGATTGGGACAGCCTGAGCAAGTGGACTGGTGATTAAGTTCTCGTGCACTGGGTGCAAAACTATAAACCACTGAAGTAAACAGATGTGTTCTGGGTGACTTTGCAGTCACCCAGCACCTGGGAGACATTTCCATGTTTCATTAAGAGAACACTCCTACTACCAATAAAATCAAACAAATCTCTTCGTGGGCTTATGTGTATGCTCAAGCTCCTTATATTCCATTTACTTAAATTTATCTCTAGAGGTTTTCGCCTTCACTTCCATTTACCCCGAGGGCGTGCCAGTTAGGAAGATTAACCATGTCTTCCAGGTGAATGCAATTGATTTGAGGCGACTAGTGGAGTCAAGTAAATTAAATGTCAACATGTATGTGCCGTGTGATGAATATTAATAGAATTCTACATAAGACATGGGACTATAATTGGGGTACCAGTAAATTCTGTCTAGTTATTTGAGGTAAGACGGAACTTTATTGAAAGTCAAAATTGGGATTTACCATACTTGTCGACAATGTTTTCATAAACTGTAAGTCACCAGCATAAACTTTATATCAAATTCATAGGGCATTCATGTGTTCATGACTGCTAATTTGCCAGCCAGGGTGGCAAAACAAGCCTCGCATTAACAAAATAGAGCTAATATTAAAAGTACAAATGTTCTAGCTTAAATTCTACTTTAAATTAAAGTTATGCAAATTATACACTGTATGAGTGTATAACAATTTTAAAATAAAGACAAAAAGTTTGGTTTTCATAGCCTTAAAATGGGGATTGTATATACACTCTCCCTGGTGCTGCCAAGTTTCATGTTTTCATCCACACAATGTGGCTTACATTTTGGAAAATTGTGGTACCATTTTGATTCAAATAGATGAAATGACCTGCTGATGTCATGACGTCTCTTATTTAATGACAGCCGTCCATGGCGTTAAGGCAGATCCACCCCTCCCTCATCTGAACATGCTCTGTTGGTTTCAAAAAACCAAGATGATGCTGCACAAACTTCAAAATTAGAGGTTTTTCCACAGCAGTTTCTGAACTAAAGAGTGACATAAAAGCGGGTTGTAACTTGGTCAGAATGTTGATGTGTGATATGTACATCTATGTTTACCCCAGTGTCTTGAAATGATGAATTTGTGGCTTAAAAACAAATAGTCTATGGTGTAAAGTGAGGGGCTGGTAATTAAACAGCACTGCAGTTGTAAAAGAAAGTCGGTGTGTTTTGAGCTGCAGAGCTGTGGTTCACCGGCGTTCACCTTTTCTAATCTCTGTCACACACCTTCATCTTCTTTCTGTAATTATGGGATACATTCACCACGGTTGAATTACCAGCACTGTTAATCGCATTAAGTAATCCCACTACTGAATTGTTGCCGCAGAACATTGCTCAAGAACTTTTTGGCTGGCGAAATGCCCGACCCGGCTCTATTGCACTGGACTAATTTGCTCTTTTTTGCTACTAAAAGTTGGTTCACCTTGGTCTGATGTGAGAGCATTGCTGGCTAATGTCACATTCTGTTTGGTTTGTTTTTGAACACAGTAATGAATTGCAGCAATTTCACAGTCAAAGTTTCTCTTCAAAAGCCAACGGTCTTGTGTTTGTGGACCAGACATCTTGTGTTTTATAACCAGACACCATCAGTAATGGTGGCATTATAGAGGAGGACACAGATGAAGTCATGAACCCATCAGCATGACATGTCTTCATCATATGCAGGCACATTAAGACAGGGGATGGGACAAGATTCCCTAAGGACTTTTGACTCTGATAAAGGTGGAGTCAGTCAGTTGAATCTCATTAAACAATCTGAAGATCATGGTTGATACGAAGAGGTGCAGCTTCTGTAAAAGCAAATAACAAATTAGCCCACAGCTAACACACATACTATCAGTTTATCAAATATTAAAAGTGTAACGTTCCTAAACACATTTCATGTGTTATGTTAACTGATTGGATGAAAAAAAAACACACATAAAAAACACATTTGGAATCTCATTATTATAAAGGCTAGAGGCTAGAGAAGATCATTGAATCAACTTTTTTGCCATTTTTTAGCTTCCATACGAGGGTCACAAAGAGCTGGAGTCAATCCTAGCTGACACAGGGCGAAAGGAGGGGTACGCCCTGAATAGGACATGTTGACATAATTCTAGACATGTTGCCATCACCACATTTATCCCATTAGATTCCATTTACTACTCGGCCAGCAAACTGACAGCACTGGATCCACCTTGGCGGTGTCAAAGGCTCTGCAGTGGAATCACACTGGAGACCACTGCACACTGGCATGTATCTGGCAAAAATGAGGGTCAGATTCAAAAACACATTTGGCCCGGACCTTACCCGTATTGGCTTATGAAGCAGCTTAACTCGAACTGTAATGAAGCCAAACTAATAAATATCAAAAATCGAGCGACCAATGCTAAATTACTCTTAGCATTAGGATGTAGTAAAGACATCTTTCAGCATTAGTCCAGCAGTATCTCGGAATCCCCTAACAATAGATCTAATCTTTAAAATTTCTTGTACCATTTTACAGTGGTACAGTTGCAAGCTGAAAATGGGTGGTTGTCAAGTAAACAACCACCCACTATCAGCTTGCAACTGTTTCAAATTAGCCTGATTTTGTTATATGACTGTGTCTTTGTTGTTTTCTTTATGATTGTTTTTCCATCTGTTTTGTCCTGATTTTGCTGGATGTCTTTGTTCAGGCTCAACATTGATGATCCAGTCTAAATGAATGCACAAGGGACAGATATGCAGATGATGGTAACAATCATATAATTTGATAAAAAAAAAGTCCAAAAATATTAAATTATTGTTTCAATGACAATGCTACCAAATTCAGACACTTTCTCCAAGGCTGGGAAATTACAGGAATCCATTCACTGCATGGGTGTCGTCATTTTCTGTTCAGTTTGATCTGCAGCCCTTTAGCGCACGTCTTCACAGCCTCGCTTTTCAAAGCATGGCTTTGAAGCCGATGCCAAATTTGTTAGCAAAAAAAATTATGGATAAAAATATATACTTTTACGGCTGCATCGCTGATCTCTTGGCTATTATTAAAAACAGACTGCCGTTTCCTCAAGCACTGAAGAGGTACTTTGAACTAGATTTGGAAACCGTTCACATTTGAATCAATTTGATACCAGTGGGTTTGACATGGAAAACTTTGGATTTCATAATACAAAAAGATTTAAAACTACAGAAAAACATCAGCCTTTACCACTTATGGGTTAATGTTGGTAACTTCCAATTACCAACACCGTAGCCTGATGCCCATACACTTACCCGACAATTCAATGCACTAGCACACAAGAATAAATGTGTTGTCCGTTTGCATAGGCTCTTCATATGTTCAACTTGCTTTTTCACCAAGGTGATGCATCTTGGTCTCACACATTGATTCAATCAGTACTACGGTGCTCAATTGTGCTGTCAGTTCTGTATCCAAGCCTACTCAACACAGCAGGTACACTGGCTTTCCATTTTCCTTTTTTAAATAAGTAATGCCTTGTTTTTCATGAAATAAATAAAAAACACAGACTGTGTCCACTTTTCTTCTGGCTTCTCAAGTCAGCAACAGCTGTGTGCACTTGTATGTATAATTACATGAGGACTAAAATGTATACTAAAATATGTAAACTATAGAAAGCGAGGACATTTTGGCCAGTCCTCACAACTTTAAAGTGCTTTTTTACAGGGTTAGGACTTGACTTTAGAGTTATGGATTGAATTAGGTTTATTTTGGGTAAATTACGAGGTAATGTTTTATTTCTATGAGTGTCCCTACTAAGGCTACTCTTCAAGAATGTGTGTGAAAGAGAAAGTGTGTTGCTTGTTTTAAAAGAGTGTGAGTTTGTCCTCCCTTCACATTGAAATGATGGAAAAATTTAAATCCATTTCATCTACCATTAGCTCACAGTTTCATTTATCTCAGCCAATCTGAGTGTCGGCATAGATTATCATTCATCTGGTCAATAGTTTCATTGAGGACAATGGAAAGTTGTCAAACCTACATTTCAGACTCATTAATTTTCTCCAAGATTATGACTCAGATCTTTTCCATAAATCAATAGCAATTACTGACTGCATCAAAATTTATTTTTTGCATGTTTATTCATCATAGTCATTACCAGTGTCATCTTTTATGTATGCACAGTCTTCCTTCACAGTCGGTACATAAACTGTAATTGCATGTTAAAAAAAAAAAAAAGGAAAAACAGAGACAATACAGAAAAAAAAAATATAGTGAGTGCAATTCAAAAGCAGACAAGAAACATTCAAATAAAGCACATACATTCACATTATGAATGTTTAAAGAGACAGGGATTCACTTGTGTAATTTTGAATGTTTCTGCCAGTTATTCAATTTTGTGTGGTGCACATTACTTTACAAAAGTCAGTGTTGATGTGATTTCTTTTGATTTCCAGAATTGTGATTCTAAATCTGATTCATTAAAAGAACAGTTTTTTCAAGAGCAAGCCCAACTGTAAGTATAGGCTAATGAAGTGGCTGTGCTGTGGATGGGAGGGCAAGAAACAAGACTTATAACAAGACTTTGTTTGCGTCACATGCAGACAGTGGTTTGAGGGTCATTTTGCCAATGTGTGCAGATAAATTGACCAGCATTTACTGTATCAGAGCAAGCAGGAAGCTGCGGACAGACTTCAGAATTCATGCATTATCTGAGACACCACACCAATTATACCAGTAATTTATAAAAGGTTAAGGTGTAAGTGCCTGATACTGTCTGCCAACACTCATAGAAATAAAACATTACCTAGTAATTTACCCAAAAATAAACCTAATTTAATCCATAACCCTAAAGTCAAGTCCTAACCCTGTAAAAAGCACTTTAAAGTTGCAAGGACTGGCCAAAACGTCCTCACTTTCTATAGTCTACATATTTTAGTACACATTTTAGTCCTTTCAATGCAAATTGATCAGAATTTCATTCATTTTTCAAATAATGATTTCAGCCTGTGCATGCTGGGATACTGACACTCAGATCCCTTTACGTACTGTGGACGTCCTGCAGTTACATTAGTGAAATTTGAAGTGAGGATAACTCTGATCACATCCTCAGAAGGATGCTGGTAAAGAAGCTGAGGAGTTCTCTGAGTACGTGCAGTGACCCGTGACTGAAGTCTGGCCTCTGCGGCTCACTGCAGCTTCCAGAGTCTTTCACGCATAAAGCTGCCGCTTTTTATAACTGCAGGGGTCATTGATAATGGGCCTTTTATGACGGTTTCTGAGAGCAGTAAGCTGTCCAGTGCCCACAGACCATATGGTTGTTAATTTCCATTTACATATTGACACACAGTGGGATCTTATATGCATAATGGAGGGTCTACACGTACAAGGGTTTTCAGTTGAAATTCTGCAAGGAAGTTTGCTCCAGACCTTCTTTTCCCTAAGAGCATGTCTCCATATGCACAAAAAAAGATGACAATGTCCAACCTCCCGATGCAGCTGCTAATCTAGGACTATAAATCAAATTGGCAAAGGCGCTCCCCTCTCTGCCTCACCACAAAAAGGCAGTGTAGCTGAATGCAGCATACTGATGCCAGCCCTTGGAGTCTAGCTCTGGTCGTCCAGCTGGACGTACGCCTAGCAGTGCTTCTGTTCAGCACACACAGTGCTTAGCAGTGGTTTATCAAACCCACTGTGCCATGAAAGTATGACAGCGTGAGGCCTGGAGATTAAAACTACTCTGCTCCATGTCACTGAAAGATGGAACACTCAACACTGCACAAAAATAGATGTGACTGAAGTTGTGGTGCTTCATCATAGCCTGATGGACTTTTCATATCCACTGACATTACCCTTATTCTGATGGCTCATCAGAATTAGCAGTTTGGTCCCACATGTCACGATTGATCTTGCAAAAGTATATTATTATTATTATTATTATTATTCACCATTTGCATAAGTTCTTCCTCCAAATGTGAAACACAAGCTCTGTCTGCTTAGGTTGCTATACAGTGGCACAAAATGGCGGCTTTTGTAATCTAAGAAATCCAAAACAAAACTACCATTTTTTATTTATTTATTTATTTATTTAATTTAAGGGATTGTAAATTTGTGCAGGCATACTTGTTGGTTGTATATTTCATTTCAAGAGTGAGAAGCTCAGTCATCTGAGAAAGACTTGGAGTAGAGCCACTGCTCTGCTGCTCCTTTATGTGAAAAGAAGCCAGTTGATGTGGTTTGGGCATCTGATACGGATGCCACCAGACCTACAGGCAGACCCAGGAACAGGTGGAGACATATCGCCTCACTGGCCTGGGAGCACCTGGGGATCCCCCAATCAGAGTTAGTTCAGGTGGCCAGGGAAAGGGAACTCTGGAGCACTTTGCCGAAGCTGCTAGCCCAGCGACCTGACTCCAGATAAGTAGTTGAAGATGGATGGATGTGACATACTTTCAGTGGACACTACAAGCACATTATGAAAACAAACAAACATTCTGAAAAATGCAAGTATAGAAACATTGAACACTATTTCAGAGGAATAAAAAATACCATATACACAGCTTTGTAATTTTTCCAAACACTGAACTTGGATAACTTTGATTAAATCTTATCAGTTCAAAATTGAATAATTAGCCTATTGGATCAAGGTTTCCTGTTAAAAACATACGGCCCATCACTGTAATTAATATTACTGTAACATTTGTTGTATTTAATACAACAATGACTTAAGCTCTTAGCAAGACTAGCAAGAAAATTATTCTTCAAGTAATTGTTGGCCACATAGCAACAGAAAAACTCACAATTAGGTGCTTTAAAATGTGCCGTCAGGACATTAAACAAAAGCACTCCCTCTGCAGCACAGTATTTGTTTCCTGCAGCACAAAGACACGGCAGCAGAACAGAAATCAGCCCTTTTTGCTCCTGTATATGGCAGCTGTCTCCCAGTGTGCTCTTATGGGAGTAAACAGATCAATAGTCGCACCTGAGAGTTGAATGCACACCTCCTCTGAGCAACAATGATCAAGCAGATTCTACAAAGCCCTCTTTCCAGCTGCAGCCTAACGACACTAATGGACAAAAATGCTCTCAGAGACCCTTTATTACTCTGATTAATGCCAACAACCTGATGTTCTAATCTGATTAAGAGATGGACACAGCTGAGCTGGAGAGGGAGAGAATAGACAAGAGGGAACAGGCTAATAGAGATGTTTTTGTTGTTGTTCATGTTATCTAAAATGGCTGACTGGCAGTGTGCACGTTGATGTATTCTAAAAAGTCATCCATGAAAGGTTTGTGAAGTGGTCTTGAAATTAGAGCCATTTTCAAGTGCACTATACAGCCAACTGTTGAATGATAAAAGTAGCCTAGTCAACACACTCATACACAATAGCCAGATCCCTAGAGGCTTCAAGCCCTTAAAATGTGCGAGAGTACCCTAGATCTTCATGGAGCAAGAATCCTTTTGCAAAATATTAACCAAAAAGTGGGGAAAATTTGCATTTTTTTAAACAATGACTGGTCAAATATGTCAGTCCTTTCATTTCTACCCTGTGCATCATGTTTAGCCTCTCTCTTATCCAAATATGTATCATTGAAGGCTATAAAAATATTTATTATTCATGTTGTACTTTTTAATTGTAATGATCTGGCAGCTGATGGCATTATTCATCTATACAATCTGTGATCTGTGGCATTCCACAGAGTTCTATTTGGCCTAATGCCATTTAACCAGTACTCACTCACTTTCTCATTTTTTGATTGATTTCTCATTGTTATGCAGATGATATTCAGTTATACACTGCCTGGCCAAAAAAGAAATCGCCAAGAGAGCACACACACTAATATTTCATTGGACCGCCTTTACCTTTGCTTACAGCACACATTCACTGTGGCATTGTTTCGATAAGCTTCTGCAATGTCACATGATTTCTGTCCAGTGTTGCATTAATTTTTTTTACCAAGGTGGGAGAGTTGGACCACTGCTCAAAGCCTTCTCCAGCACATCCCAAAGATTCTCACTGGGGTTAAGTTCTGGACCCTGTGGTGGACACTCCATGTGTAAAAATGATGTCTCATGCTCCCTGAACCACTCACAGTTTGAGCCCCATGAATGCTGGAATTGTCATCTTAGATTTTATGTCTGTGTCATCAGGGAAGAAAAAAATCCACTGATGGAATAACCTGGTCATTCAGTATATTCAGGTAGTCAGCTGACCTCATTCTGTGGACACATAATGTTGCTGAACCTGGACCTGACCAACTGCAGCAACCCTAGATCATTGCACTGCCCCCACAGGCTTGTACAGTAGACACTAGGCATGATGGGTGCCTCACTTCATCTGCCTCTCTTCTTACCCTGATGCTCCCATCACTCTGGAACAGGGTGAATCCGGACTCATCAGACAACCTTCTTCCATTGCTCCAGAGTGCAATCTTTATGCTCCCTAACAAACGGAAGCCTTTTTTTGTCCTATTGCCCTCACTGATTAGTAGTTTTCTTAAGGCTACACAGCTGTTCAGTCCCAATCCTTTGAGTTCCCTTGACATTGTACGTGTGGAAATGCTCTTACTTTTACTATTAAACACAGCCCTGAGTTCTACTGTTATTTTTGTACGATTTGGTTTCACCAAACATTTAAGCGATCGCCGATCACGATATTCAGGGATTTTTTTTGACCACATTTCTTCCTCGAAGATGATGGTTCCCCACTACCCTTTCAGTTTGTAATAATGTGTTGGACAGTTCTTAATCCAATTTTAGTAGTTTCTGCAATTTCCTTAGATGTTTCCTATGCTTGATGCATACCAATGATTTTACCCTTCCCAAACAGACTAACATCATTTCCACAACCACAGGATGTGTCTCTTAACATGGTTGTTTAAGAAATGAGAAGCTGCTCATTGCATCAGTTGGGGTTAAATAACTTGTTGCCAGCTGAAAGATTAACACCCATGCAGTAATTATCCAATAGAAGGCTCTTACCTATTTGTTTAGTTAAATCCAGGTGGTGACTTTTTTTTGGCCAGGAAGTGTATATGTTGCTTATACCCCAAGATCTGCTGATATTTTTAAAAAGCATCATAAGACATATTTGTTGCTTTAATTACATTGTTTTTAAATTCTGTTAATGTCTGTCTTACTGCAGCATTTTGCAATGTCTAATCTTTTTAAGAAGCTGAATAAAAATAGTTTAACTCATATATTCAATATGCTGTACATTATAAAACTGTGGGTAAAAACCCTCTAAGGTTTTAAGGTTCAAGGAGAAGCTCACAGACTTAACATGCAGCAGAGGTAGGTGTAACTGAACACAGGTGAAACACATCAGAGCTCAGGAAACAACCACAGGTGCTGGAAATTAGCAGGAGTGACCAGTGTCAAAATAAGACCGTACATTTGAAACAAATCCAACAGTTTAGAAGTTTGAATTAGATTATGATGATATTTAGATTAAACATTTAAAAAAATAAATAAAACAAAACAATGATATCAACTTGTTGGGACTGTAGGATCCAGCAATTTAAGTCTTTCACTTTTATTCCTCATGATACCTTTGGAGTAATACACCATATCTTTCTTCGTTTCTCTTCAGTTTTATCCTTGCCTTTTGCTAGGCTTTTGTGCCTTTTCCCTCTCCAAAGGATTAATTAGTCAATAGATGCTATGTTTAGTCATCTACTGTAACTGTTAAAAATCAAGCAACAATCAGGTCAGTTAGCTCTGAATTCAGTGGAGATTTGCATAAAAGAACAGCTAATTATTCAAATCCTGGTTTGTAGGACATCACGCTGATGTGAATGCCCTGAATAGTGCCGTTTATGATTATGACTTGCTTCATGTCAAAAATTATGTATTGACAGTGTGTTTTCCTGCTCTGTTAAAATAGCAAAGACAAAATAAGGCACATCAGCTGTGAAATGTATGCTATGATCCTGGCTGAAGCAAAAATCTATATTTTCCTCTGGGATCAAACATTGCATTGATGGACACCAACCCCTGACTTGCTGTGAAAGAGGAGTGCCACTTTGGATGTGCATGTGTGTGTGTGTGCGTGTACTGGTATTCATCACTTTGTGGGGACATGAAACTGTTTACACAGTCACGGTATGGGGACCTCTTACCGTGTGGGGACCAAAAACCAGGTCCCCATAAGGTAAACTCTTTTAAATCAATAAAGAAGCTATTCTGAATTGCTGTGAAAGAGGAGTGCCACTTTGGATGTGCATGGGTGTGTGTGTGTGTGTGTGTGCATGCATATACTCTATTTTATTCAGCACTGCTCCACAGGGGAACCAGGGGAAATTACACAGAAACACAGGGGGGAATAAACAAACAAATCAAAAGCATTAAACCAATCAAACACAACATAGGAGATTTTTTTTGAAGGCTCGTTAACCCTCCATTATCCACCTTAAATTAAATGTCTTCTTTAGCAGACTCCCCTCATTCTGTAGAGGGTATGAACAGAGTAATCATAGGTTTGAGAAGAAAATAAACAAACTGGCTGCCAATAGCAGTGGCTTAAGTCAGATAATCTGGGTATTAGCTCTGATCTCATTTGATCTTCTTCTTATTGCAACCTCTTCTCACTTATAGTAGTTGGGGAAAATGTGTTTCCGTCACCTTCCCTAAAATTAAGCAATGTCACGCGAGAGGGAGTGCTGCTGTACTGCTGTGATGCAGACATAGGCACGAGGCTGCAGAACTAACTGTTGCATACGAGTTATTTCATTGTCACTCCACAAATGTGTATCATGTAGTTTTTGGTTAAAAAAAAAAGGAGGATTTAAACAGCAGCTCCCACTCACTCACGTTCTACCACTTTATCCTCCACTGAGGGTCACGAGGGGCGCTGGTGCCGAACTCCAGCTGACAGAGTGAGAGGCAGGGTACACCCTGGACAGGTTGCCAGTCCATCACATTCTTTTTTTTTTTTTTAGTTATTAATCTGAACTAGTTAGTTATTCAGCAATTGCCATATTCCCATGTGTTAGCAGTGTAAAAGTAACAAGGATAACAATTAGACTCCTTTTTGCCAGTCTTCACTTTTGACTGGTCAGTTTACCCTGTGGTAGCAGAATTATCCATCATGGTTAATAACATGAATATGACTAAGAAACAGGCCAGTCCCACGGCTATCTGTCACTTTTTGGCCTTCACTGTTGAAATGTATGTGGCTCAAATGTGGACAAAGGTACAATATACATCTGTCCAAATAATAAATCAAACTGACATTCTCTCTGTGGCTGTTTATAAGAGAAGCAGAGGGTGATTTTGGATTTCATTTACTAATGGATTTGGCCAGCAGTCGTATGAGTAATGGGCTGTAAAGCTTTTCATCTTAATTCCATCAAAGGTCACCGAATTATTTAAAAAAACTCTTTCTTTTTTCCCTACAGTTATTCATAGCTGAACATCGTCTCTGACATTAAGCCTGCCCTTCTTCCGTGCTTAAATTAGCCACTTAGGAGCATATCCCTCTTTAAATTATTGCAAAGTATGATTCAGCTCTTAGAAAGTGTCACTTTTATCTGCAACAAGTAAATATTGTATTATGTTGGATGGCAGCTGTCTGCAGATATTTTAAGAAAGAACTTACTTTTTTTTTTTGTATTGTGAGCGAAATAAACCAAACATCCTTTAATGTGGTCTAAGAGTTGTTTTCTGGGAATCTGTAGCTTGTATCTGCTAATAACAAGACCTGACGAGTGAGTGTCTGCAGCTGTGAGATGAGGGTGGGGGTCATAGTTAATATATTGTGCAGACTGCAGAAAGCTCCTGGCTTAGCACACAACACTGTTCAAGCCATATATCAGTGTAGACCATTTTCTACTGCTTTTGAGAGAGATGGTTGAGTTAGATTTACTCAACTGCAAATATCTGGCATAAGGTGTTTTTAGAGCTTGTTGAACGTCCTTGTGTTCACTCTGTGACCATATCAATCCATCACTATCTCCTGTTAAACTTGGGTTGATCTGGCTCTGTGCATTGTGGGCCTCAGTCTGTGATCCTTCCGAGTGCCAAACAGATACAATATTCCAGGCTGACATTTCAGATGAATGGATAGAAAATGGCTATAGAAACTGTGAAGGTTACCGTCTAAAAATAGGCAAAAGTCATGTGTGCTTTAGCAATTGGTGTATAGAAAGTAAGAAATACATATTAAAAGAAGATAATGTGATGTCAATAATCTCCATTTGTTACACAAGTTAAAGTGGCCTACAGAAAACAAGACTCATTTTAAAGTATTACACTTTTGGTCATAACAACAAAAGACACAAACCAATAAAATAAATAATAAATAAATAAAAAAATCATTGCTGTGAAAATATAACCAAACTATTTTCATCAAATGAACCACAATGCAAACTTCACATTTCCCAGAATTTCATCATGTCTTTCAGCGTGTCAATTTTTTTCCCCCCTCTAAAACCGAAGAAAGAAAATTGAATGAAACAGCCGACAGCACTGACACAGTTATGTACTGCAATGTTCTGTCTAAAGGCTGCACTCTTTTATCGCACAGTGGTTGCTTATATGGAGATTATACATTTCATTGAGAACGTATGGGTGAACATTCCGTGTATTAAATGGGGATTAAAGTGTGTGTTAACATGATGGGAAATTGCACTTGTGTAAACATGATCTAAAACCAAGATTCATCAGTGTGGTGCACATTTATTTTCCTCTTTCCTATAATGAACCGTGTCATCTTATGCTCCACTTTCACCTTCTTGGACTGACTGACACCATGATTGCAGCATAACGATGAGCCAAGTCAGATTTAAATCTGTTCTTCAGGGACAAGAATGTTCTTACCCTTTCACTTGGGTCAATTATCCTTTTACCATGTAACTGGCAGTCATTTGAATCAAATTACAACAAAGGCATCAAAATGTGCCTTTTTTTTAACAGCTGAAAATTATAGACCATGACAAAGTTTTTAAGCAAAAATGTGGGATGAACTCATTGGAATTAATTCTGAGTTTATCATCATCATCGCTGTCACACTTGCGTAGGCACTCAAACAACCAGAACCTTT
The DNA here is from genome assembly GCA_016785285.1 of Brachirus orientalis. Classification (NCBI taxonomy): domain Eukaryota; kingdom Metazoa; phylum Chordata; class Actinopteri; order Pleuronectiformes; family Soleidae; genus Brachirus; species Brachirus orientalis. Next base: position 811,207 of record JAFBJR010000246.1, read on the forward strand.
TGGATTGCTGATGTCTGATTTACCCCATTAGATTTGTGAAGTGGTTTAAAAAAAAAAAAAAAAAAAGCTTAATCTCATTTGTTAAAAATAAAGAATCTCGCAGTTAAAGTGTCACCTTTTTTGGAGCATCTCTCATTATTAGAGGCCTCTGATCTCCTTTTGCCTGGTACCATCCCTCCTGCTGTACAAAGCTCTTGCCTTAATTTCTTAATTAAACAGTTTTCAGTTCCAGCCTCAAAGGATTGTTGGCTGCTTCTGTCAGGAAACGTTCCCCTGATATTTCTCTTCAATAGTTCATAAGAGCAAATGGTAATAAATGAAGTCTGTTATATCTAAATGAGTACAACAAAAGTGGGGATCAGTAATGGCCGATGAGAGATTATACATTAGTGTTTGCTAATCTGTTTATACCGTTTCAACATACAAGCTATCTAAATTTCCTCAAAAGTAAATGTGTGCTTAATAATATAACATTTGAGCATGCTTTATTTAAGACATCTTAGATAAAAGGCTGGGAAAAGGATATTTATGTTGTGACCCAAAATATATCTCCTTTTTGACAAATGTGTGGATTTCAGTTTGTCGGAATGACACACAATGAAAACAGCAAAAACTCACTTTTAAGAAGCTGGACAAACGGAAATGTCCAGCTGGACCAAGCTGTTTTTAGTTATAGCTTTCCCTGCAGTGCTCTCCTCTCCAATGGCACAATTTCTAATGACTTAACTGAATATTCTTTCCCCATCATTACTCTTTCTCCGTGACTCTTCCTCTCTGTTTCCCTCCCTTTCTCTCAACACTCTCTGGCACGCTTCAGTGTCTCATGTTATGTAAAACACAAATGATGTTTGAGGCCATGCAAGGTCGTATCTCTCGTATTTAAAGGCGCAAAATTGGAATCTTTTGGCCAAAGATTTCTACAATTTTATTACAGATTATTCATCTGATGTATATTCTGATGTCAGGGATTTATTTTGGAGGATAGATGGGGTGGCACCCTAATGTCCCCCTACTGATGAGCCACCGCTGGTGGGAATTAAACTAACATAGCTACAGAATGTGTGCAGTGATTGTGATTGATGTGCACCATTAACCAGCTGCTGGTATGAAAACTCACTGGTCTATGCATCATGACTCCTATAATCCATCCACAGCATCAGTCTATCTGTTTACTTCTGCCTTGTTATAGCGTAATGTTACCTGTTGGCTGATTACCACAGTGTTTATTCTCCACTTGTTGGCAAATAATCCCTTCAATATCCACAACACCTTCATTAACTTGCACATTTTCAATCAAGATATGGGGGATTACACTGAGGGAACAAAACAATACAAACACACTTAGGAGCATAGCAAACAAAGCTGGCATTCTTGCAATGTGTTTATCACTGTGTAAACATATCATACACAATTAGGTTTTTATGACCACACACGGCTTTTTCATCCATTCTAACCAACCTACATGAAGCAGACCCATGGTCTATTTGCTTGCATGAAAAATAAAACCCGAGGTAGTTTTTGACTTACGGCTGGTAAAATCTATCAGCTAAATCTAGCAGCAACAAATCCAACATCAATGCATTTTTCCACCCACAATTGACAAAGTTCTCCATAAGCTGCTTCTCTGCCTGTGGCACAGATGATGTCACCTCGGCTGCAGACTGAGTAATGTGCAGACGCTGCATTCAAACGACACTGCTCATCAGGGAGAGTGACAAGTACTCGGTCAGGAACTTGACCAACAGCGGGTGGTGAGGCTAACAACTTTGCTGATTTGTGACACTCGAATGTCACACATAATCACGTTTAAAACTTTTCTTCCTGGAGTTAAACTTTTGCAGACCACTGGGTTTTTAGTTGGGGTTGCATGAAAACAAGCATATACAAGTGTAGCTTTATGCATTGCTGGTTTTTCGATTGGTGGTGTGTACAAACAGTATATCACGCCTAATGAGCCACAGTCTTGCCAGCATGGGTGTGGAGAATAAATTTTGTGGGAGTGCAAAGGTAATGAAATACTCAGTGACTGTTGCATTAACTTGGCCTAAAAAAATATGCACCTTATTGCTTGAATTTTTATTGAACCGCTGTGTGTATGTGCACGCCTCCATAACTGAGGTGTTAATAGACTAAGATACTGACATGAACTTCTCAAAACTAATTTTCAGTCAAATTTAAAAAATCTTTTTGCACTATTCATTCTAAAATAAGGCTTTACATAGGTTTTAGTTACATTAATATATTTTGAGCATAGCAATCAACCCTTTATTTAGAACTTATTTATTTTGTTATATTAAATGTCTCTAAATGTCAGATTCAAACACACCGGGTAGAAAATCATTTAATTCTATATTTGATTGTTCTATTTTCTATGTAAATGTGATTTATACACATTAGAAATTATTGAAATCCAAATCATTGAGCTTAACTCGGGACAGATTTGTGTTTTTGTTAAATGTATGTATTGAATACTTTGCACATCAGTGTGCATATTATTGTCTCTTGACCCAGTTTCAGTAGGTCAAAGATCAGCCTTTTTTCCAATGCACTTAGGCAACGGGTGACATGACATCAAAATGTTTCAAGGAACAAAATGCGAAATGGCAGCACTGCTTCCCTTCAGGGTTGTTGTTCTGCGAACATGCACTAATGTCAAATAGCCATCATTAGTTTTCACTCCGCTAATGAACGTGCACTTGGAAGGCTCATATGGACTTCAGGCACAATGTTTCCATGAGATGTTTGGTTTGGTGCACTGTTGCTGCTGCAGCAAATGTGAAAATCCAATTAGCCTCTTCTTAATGGTTGAGCACAAAAGTAAAAAAAAAAGTGTATAGTGTAAAGCTGTCAGTCAGAGCACAAGGGAATGAGAAAATGAAAGCAAGGGGGGGGGAAGATGGACTAATTATATTTTTAACATCTTGCCTTGCCTAATTAAGTTGTTTTTGTTAAGTTTGTGACTTTTTTTTTTTTGAATTGTTTTCATCCATTATATTTAGGACATTGTTTTACCAGATCTACTGTGAAAATAGTGCGTTATTGCTGAAAACAGCCAATTCACTCAACCAAAGCCCAGGAGAAAAGCAGATGGCTTAATGAGACCATAGACGGGTGATCTAGCCATCACGAAAAATCCAGATTGATCTGTCAAAAAGCTGATGGTAGGGGATGGCAGGTTGAGTGTCTGATTCTTTATACCCACACCAACTTTCATTCATATTTTCTTAAAAACTATTATAATATTTCTTAAGGGATTTCTTTTGATAACTGCTTTGTGATGTCATCAGTGGGTAGATTCTTACCAAAATATAAGGAGAACATAGGTAGGTGATTACCTGCCCATCACGAAACATTCAGACTGATCAATCAAACAGTGTAGACAGCTGGGAAGTTGCTAACAGAGGGCCGGACATACAGGGTTTGGGTTGTGGTGGAGATAGTGGTCTTGCCAAAGTTGAAATAAATCAAAAATGATGCAGGAGCATTCCACTTATCTTTCACAATGGTTCATTCATTCCCCAGCACCAGAATATAAATGACTCTTACAGCACACCAGGAGCTTGTGTGATTGTGTTTTGTCAGGAAGAAAATAACAAACAAATCATGATCACTGTTTATCTCTTTAAACTTCACAACAATAATTTAACTAAGCACTCCCCCATATAGATGGTAACTCCAGGCAGGACAGTCTCTAAAGGCAATGCAAATAAGTGGACGGCATAGAGGGACGCTGGAGTATTTAATATACAGTGCAACATGTATAATTCATGATAATCGCTATGAAAAATAGTGGAGATTCAGACGGGAAACGCTTACTTCATTTTTCTCTTCGGGACAAAAAACCAAATATTGGCCTTCATGAATGTTTTACAACAGCCATTTCCAGATTTTAGAATGTCACAGCCTATTGTAAAGTCAGAATCATTTCTACAGAATATAAAAACTGTAAATCAACTCTGATCAACACACAGGAACACAGGATCAGTTAATTGTAAATATTTATATACACATAAAATGGCAGAAAATAAACATTTAAACGTTAAATCAAGAATGCAAACGAATCAGTAAGTTGTCCATGATAATCCATCCTCATGACTGCAAAGCAAATTTTTAAAACTATTCAGACATTTTGTGGTCATTTTGACTTTCCAAGGCCCACCTACAAGGTGATGGGCCTTGGTGACAAGCTGTCAATGTATCAGTGTAGCACACTTTTAATCTCTCCATCAGTGAATAAATAAGAAACAGTGACAAGGTAATCAAAGCAGAAATGCCATAAGTGGAACCTGTTGGAATTTCCCATCTGTGTGACAACACAGCCTTGACAGGCTGTCAGGTTTGAAGGCTTTGAATTTTGGTCATGGCACATCTGTTGTTTGAATCATGGTTGTCTTCCATGGATTAGCCTCTGTCAGCTTTATTTTCAGCGACACCACTCGTGGCTTCAGATTGCAGATTACTGCCAGAAATGCTGACGGCCACCCGTGATGGGTTGCGCCGCATTGCATCCCTGTCTTATCTGACACAGCTGAAGTTGTGTGAGACAGATCCCTCTGCAAGTGAACAACCGCACAACGCCTTCATACATCAGTGGTTCTTGGACCACGAGTCCCACAACGCCGCAGTGAAACAGACAGTTTGTTACAGTTACCCGACTTTGAGTTCAGCTGATGCATTTTAAGAACATGGAAAACTAGTTGGGAGAAGAGAATTTTTTTTTTTTTTTTTTAACTGACTCATTTGATTGAGACTTTTATCAGCTTACAAATGAAGGACAACACTTAAACTGAATTTGTTCAGTAAGAGAAGAGGAAGAGGTCAAAAAGTAAAAGCATTTTGGGTGAAGAGGTTTTTGAAGAGTTGTTGTCGATGATCTTTCTTCGAGAACAACTCTTCAAAAAGTTTTTAATGGAAGCATTTCAGATCCATAATCAGAAACAATCTGCAGTGAAATTGCCTACAATGACAATGCCAGAAAAAGTTCACTGAAAGATTGAAATGGCCAAGCAGCAGCGTGCACGTTGAAGAGTCAAACCTTTGCTCTGTGAGCTCTAGGTAAGGGTAAGGAGTAGTGTAGTTACAGGCCATAATATCAAATAATATCAATAATATAAAATAATGACAGGAGCAAATATGTGCATTCTACATCCCTGACCCTTTTTATTGTAACACCTAGTATTCTTTTTAATTTGTAAACATAGAGATATGTTTGATAAATGAATCCTAGCTTAATTGTATGCATGTTTCCTAATACTGGTACACATTATTTAAAAACCAATTCAAAAAAAATCTGAACATTTATTTGGCATCCCCCAGAATAAGCAAATTCCCAACTGTATTTCTAAACCCACTCTATGGGAATGACTGTTTCAAAGAGTTAAGTAAGGCCTGATTTTACTTGACATAGAGCAAAGTGAGACAGTCCTCAGGCATGATGTTTCTCAAAACCTTTGAGATAAAAAGAAGATGAAATAATATGAGAATGTGATTTTTGCCAGGATCAGATAAGTTTTGATGGTGCAAAGCAAATTGGCACATTGCATCACTCATGAGTTTGGCTACAGGAATATTTGTTTAATCATAAAAGTACCATGAGTAAACTCAGCCTCTGGATATTTTGCAGGGCTGTTTATTTTTACTAGTTGTGTCATAATCCCTTTGTGGATTGGCTTTTGTGACATTGATTCATGCAAAAAAAGTTGTAATATTTAAGTGAGTGAAGCAAATTACACAAAATTGCCATCTTTGCATTGACTTTGTATGTAATGCCATCATGCTTTGTGTAGATATGTCTGAGAGACAAGCAGATCAGCATGTGGGAATAGCAGTGTATCGTCTGCATAGAAATAAGTCTAACCTAATCCGCATTGAATGTTGCTGTAGATTTGTGTGTTGTAATGTTAATCTTGTTTTGACTTAGTGTAACATGAGAATTAGTGCAGGTACTGTAAATAGAACAACCAGTCCAAGGGCAAAATAGCTCTGGTTTTTATCACTAGACTCTGAATCACAGGATAAAGACAGTATGGGGGAAGGGTAGTGAAATACAGAAACAATGAAGTGGAACAAATCAAACAGACACACACTTTATCTCGTCCCCTTCCCTTTTTATTTATGCTATCTTTTTCTATCTTAATGAGCACCGCATCTTTCTGTCGTGGTATGGTGCTGGAATGATTACATCACAGTCAGGACACATACAAGGAATGAGGACAGGACATTTGCAGGGTGGCAGAGATGCTGGCAAAGCACGAGTGCTTAAACAGGGCACTGATTCACCAGAGTATGAGCAAAAGAGCAGCATCATGCTGGAGGAAAATGGCAGAGGCATCAATCCTCACTTGTAACGTGTTGGGAGGACTTTGAATTGAACTTTTTCATGCAAAAACACGAGAAGACAAGGCTGTCTTGAAGGACCATATTCCAAAACTATACAACTAAAACACTGATACTGTATATTTGAATGTCAATTATATACAATGGCATTTCTATGAGTGAAATCTATATTCAGGTTTTCAGACTGAAAAGGTAAAGCCAACTTCCATTAGTGGAAAGTTTATTGTTGTTCTTGAGACAGGACTGAAATATAATGACTCTACTACGATTTAATGTTTTTGCATAAATATCAAATGACTATTACTTGGCTGATCATGAGCTGCTGAATCCAATCTATGTGCTCAACAGCTCTGTAAGACGCAGTTACACCTTTTCGACATGACATTTAAAGGCTTATAGTTTTCTCACTATACACACTCCAGTCAAACGTTTAGTTATAATTGCTCATTGACCCAAGTTAACAGGTCTGGTTGCAGAGTCAGTGTACACAGATTCAGTGGCGCGATCGGAACTACTCATGGCACAAAGCCTGAGCACTCAACATGCAACATAATTACATTAAGCAAAGGCAACATTGACCACAGTAATAGGTGACCTTTTTGTCTTGCAGCAGTCACTGCTTCATATTTAATTTTCACCCAACTCTTAAGGCCTTTGCACACCATACACACTTTTTTTTTTTCTTGTGATTTTATTTGCTCATTAATAATAATCTTCAAGCTATGTTGTGAGTTTTCACACTAGCAACAGAATTTTCACTTCCAACTGGTACACATCTAACCAGTCAGACTGGGTGTTACTGGCAATGCAATATCAAAAATATCAAATCAAGCAAATGCATACAGGTGGGATTGTTTAGAAGCAGGACTTTCTACAATCTTCATAATGCATGACAGAGATCCTATAAAAGTCCATCCGGCCTTCTTCAGCGTTGGCTGTACCCTTGTATTCAATTTTTCTATTTGTTCTTCTTTAGTAAAATCACGAGTCCCGCCTTTTTCTTCCTGTAGCACATTTTTCTAGTCCTTGTAACTTTTATTCTTGCACTTGGTGTAAGCAGAGAGTGCGTTGAAATGAAATCGCTGAATTATTCACACTTTGGTGGCATTTACTTACAGTCCATTGCTGATGATGTAAGAAGGCCTGGTTGAGCCGTCTGAATCTTAGCAGATCAAAATTGAACCATGTGTATTTCTAACACATATGCATTGTTTTGCCATGAATTTCCATACAGGGTGATGTGACACTATACACTTGCTCAGTGGTGGCGGCTAAGAGCAGGCTTTAATTGAACAAAACCTCAGAGAGGAAATCCCAGAGCTGCACTAGCAGAGCTGTGCTACATCTGTGTGATGCAATTACTGAGCTTCTACACAAATGCACAGGCTTGGAGGAAAGTGCATCCTATGTCTGTGCTTTATGTGAATTCAGTAATGAGCCAACAGCCGCCAGGAGAGACTGGTAGACCAGCTCATTGCCATGCATAGTATGAAGAAGCAGGGACAGCAGGGGAGTCCCAGAGGCAGTATAGAAAAAGAAACATGCTATTGTGTCATTTCAATGGGAGGTACATTACTTGGAAGATGCTCTTACCTGATTATGGTAGGTACACATTATGGTAGAGCACCTTATTATCAGATGTAATACGTAACGTTATAGTGTTTCTGATCAAGTAAAGGCATTTTCTTAGGAGTTATCTGAATCAGACCATCAAACATAGTAGGTCTGTCGGAGATGAGCCTTGGGGAACAGCGCCGTATCATGCAGGAACAATCAGCAATGTTCTATTTTTGCCCACATGAAACACAGATTAGACAATCAAAAGTGAGCGTATTTTTATTGGAGGGAAAAATGGAAATGTCAATACACTCACTCAGTCACAAAGGATTTCTCTGTGCTCTGTGCTGGATCACACACACACACACACACATTTACATCATTCCAACCATGGCTTTCACTCTCACAGCATTCAGTACATATAGATTACTCGATGTTGAGCTAGTGATGCCCTGCAGTTGTTTACGAGAGAAATTACGAACCTGCCAGACCTTAACAGCCTATAACTCTGCTTTTACCTTGTTATATAGGTGACTGGCCATGATTACAAGCGAAAAATATGTCCTATTCTAGCTAACAGACGAACTATATTCCTGCCACTACTTTATTATGTGTACCAAATATGTCTGCTGTGGTCTTCTGCTAACAAGGTAGAAAGAGCTGTTAGTTTTGCATCAGCAATGGAGAAAACCCCATCTGAGAGCTTAGTTTGGGCTGTGTAGTGTTGTGGTATCTTTGGCTTAATATATACATGTAATTTGATTGGACAGCACCTGGTATATTTGCATTTTTAAGTGGAGCGTTTCTCAAATTCTGCCATACACATGAGCAAAACAAAGCAACACCACCACACACATTTAAAGAGGACATTTACTGGAAAATCAAATGTCTGATGTTTTTGGTGTGTCCCTGTGTCCTTCCTGTATCTAAATATCAATAAAGTGTCACAATAAACACTTCAGCCACTTCTGACAAAGAAGGGCTTCTCTGTTTACCTGAGCTCGAGCAAGCGGTTTTGAAAAGTCCAGTTTAGTTACGTAACTAGCACATTTGCCGTGCAACGAACCCTCCCCCAACAGCTACTCCTGGTCATGGACGTGAACATTCAACCTGAAGAAGAAGAAGAAGAAGCACCTTGGAGCAGTCAGTCATCTGGTAGCTGGCCAATCACAAGAGACTCCGTGTTCTGGGGGGCGGGAATTAGCTCAGAAACAGAGTGCCTGTTCAGAGGCTGGCAGAGAGCAGCAATAATCTGGCTTAATCTGAAGAGACTATGAGGTTTTTCACCATAAATATTATTTAATTTATTTAAGTAGACATCAGTAATTTCGACTTTTGGTTCAAAAAGACCTTCTGTGTGACCTTTAAATCAGCTGCTATGGATGGTTTACTACCACCTTTGTCTATCGGATACTGTACAAATACCACAACCTTGATTTTCTGCCAATTTTTTTTTTTTTTACCTGTATTACAAACTATTGCTGTTAGATTTGTTTTGTTGCAATTACAACCTAGCTATAACCATTGCAAAAACACAATGCTCCAACTTCTTGGCAGACATTTGCAGTCCTCACTCACGTTCTTGTTGCACGGCAGACATCTTTTAACAGCATGTTGAGTTCAGTTATTAGATTAGTTTATTAACATCATATTTAAGGTTACAAATCTGACAGAAACAACCATGCTATATTCAAACTTACTTAAATCACCTTTCGTCTCCATTTTTATGCTCAGATTGAACTTCACCAAGTCACCTTGAATAAGTCTAGAGTTTCTGCCATGCATGAGTTGGCTGATTGGATATTTTCTATTAATAGGCAGTTAAACCGGTGATAAACAGAAGATGAAGGTATCTTTTAGATGGAAGCTGATGTTAGATTTTTGTGCTGATATCAGGAACACAGTGGACGTAACTTGTGCTTCAATTGCACATGAAAACTCCACTGAGATTCACACTGATGAAATTGTTCTTATTGAAGCAGCAGATCAAACCACTTCTTCCTTGAGAAGCATGGGAATGGTTACAAAAGAGAGAACTCGGCTAATTAAAGGCAAACCAACAGAGGATACATGATGCTGGTGTTTAGTAATATAAAGTAAGAGGAAAAAATGGCAGGCGTCTGAGCAAGTAGCGTGAGACCGTTTGTCCAAGACCAAGCTGTTTTAGGGTGTTTGTGTGACGGAGATAAAATTGACTCATCTGCTTTGCCCTCCCAGGTTGCTTGAGGACTTGAATCATTCAGTGCTGGCAGAGCTCCAGTGTTTTAACAACCCAGAAGGCAGGGTGATATAATCCAGACAATGTGGCCTCTCTACTGTCAGCTATGGTTAGAACCACATCTGTAAGATCTTTCCATTAACTGGTGCCTGATTAAAATAAGCTAACGTGGCCCAGAACATGTAAAAATGCTTTCTGTAATTTTGTCATCAAGTCTGTGACAGATTATAGGTTTGAATGTTCAGTAAATGGAAAGTCATTGGCTGGCAGAGTAGCACAGGTCAAATATGTGACTATCATTTGTCACATACAGTATGTGTTGAGGCTTCCATTAAAGGAGGTGCAGCATGTGTCGGCTGATCTCTGTACATTCACTGTAGAGGTTAGGGAAAGCAACAAATATTAGCTGGACAAAAGGCACCTTTTTATATTTAAAAAAAGGCTCCTGCAATGCTGAAGATAATTTGTGGTAAATCAGCGTGAATATAATTTCGATGAAGAGGCGTCTGAAGGTCACAGTGAGAGATTTGTGGGCCAATTGCCATCACAGCTCAAGACAATTCATCTGCAGAAATAAGCAGGGAGTGGAGCAGTCACTTAATTTTGATTTGGTTGAGGGAATTATGGTCTGAAATGGAAGATGGAAAAGAATGTGGCCAATACCAGTGTTCATTCCCACACCTTCTTGCTCTGTTCTTAATCAAAACATGCATATTGTGGGGTTGGGTAACTCTGTGTATCTTAATACACTATCAGTGATCCAATACCAATCATGCTGTAGTGCGGTTCAGTATGATCTAATTCAACACAGTGTGATTTGGTGTGTGACTGGAAGATAAAATATACGGAATTCAATGAATCAGTAATTAAAAACAAATTTGGAAAGTACAAAATAAGCAGCTTGTATAAGATTATGTACATTTTTTTGTCAAGAGGTTTTACATAACGAATGGGGGAAAAAAAATCTAAATACTAATCTCACAGTAGTATAGTTTAACTATTATTATAGAAATAATTTCAAAAATGATTTCAAGAGGCCCATTGACATCAACAGGCCATCCTGAATAGTGAACAGTTACACACTGGTCAGTCAGTCCACGCCACACTTGCTAATGGGGGACGGAGGCAGGAGACGCTGGGGCAGCACGGCCCATTTTAGACATTTCATGTGACTTTTCAAGCTTCCCATCTCTCCTTTTTAAAACTTGCAGTATTGCCAAATATATTTCTAATCAATATTTCAAATAATTGGTTACATTTCTGTGTATTGACAAGAATCTGGCATTGCATATTCTAAAATAGGGATGACAATATAATACAGTATAGTGAGATACAAGCAAGGTGATTCATTGCAATTTCTCCCCCAAAAATAGTCCAATTTAAGATTAACTGTTAAAATAACAGTAACACTCACATGTCTAAACAATAGTTTTTTTTAAAGGTATTGGAAGGAGGGAAAGAGGGAACTGGTTGGATGTTTAAGTACAACACAAAACCACTGCCAGAAAACAACTGTCAAAAATATTTCCATATTCACACAGAGCTTCAATATGTTATCACACCATGAAATCATTTAGCTTATCAACTATATTTTTATATTCCTAGTTCTAATCGATGAATCATAGTGCCTCGAAACAAATCCATTAGTCCGCTCAAAAAGACACACAAACACACATCCTGTTAAACAAGTTAGGCTTATTCCCCTCACATGACACACATCAATGCATGGTCACCTGTAGGTTCTCCGGGGAAACTCAGTTGTTGACTGTGTGCAGATTATCACGGCTTGTTTTTCCACCCACTTGGATGCCATTTCCTGCTCGTTAACGCTCCATTAATGTCCCTCGCTTCATGCCCACTTAACACAAGAACTGCCAGAGAGGTGTGGGTTCGAGAGGCTTTGTCACACCTGCAAAGGCTTGGTTATAATTACACCCTGTCATGCAGAATTCTGCTGGATTTGACAGTTGTTCCTTGAATCATAGCCTTATGTTGGATGTGTATTTATGCCCCTGTGACCCCTGAGAGCTTTGTCAGGGAGCGATAACTCCCGGTACAGTCTTGTGAGACAAATTGGTCCCATGGGTAAAGGGGCAGGATTAGGTGGTATACCAAGACTTTAATGAGAGAGTGAGTGACCTGTGAAGTTACTTTGTGGAGTAAGGACTGGACTAGCACTTACAATGTGACTGATACAGATGGATTCTTGTGTACACCCAGTGAAGGCTTTGGGAAAATATTTGGATTGGGACAGGATCTTTCAAGTTCCTAAAAGTGAAAGGCACTAGCATTGTGGAGTCCTCACAAGGACTTGGAGCTTTTAACTGAACCTGTGAAGTGTGTATTGGTTTGGTTTTCTTATGGATGTACATAAAACCAATTATTGAAATGATGACATTCCATGCAAAGTCACTGCACAGATGCAAATGGATGAGAATTACCCATTACACCTGCTGGGCAATCTAAATTATGCAACATAAATTGAATTAATGACCTCAATACAGTGACCTCAAATTAAAAATTTGCATGGTGCGACGTGGCAAAACTCCAGGGCAGTCTCTTTGAAACTATTAAAATGCCTTTTATGCAGTGGCCTGGTCATTTTAAACCCTTTACAACAAACATGTGTAACAGCATATTTTGGCCACAAGCCTCCATCAGGGCGAATGATTTAATGTGACCCTTCCATTACATTAAAGGAATTCTAATTGTTTACAGAGTGCATTGGAGTTTGACTTTCCTATCCGAAAAGTGCCTTTCTATTTCGTCTAATTCAAAAAAGCACACACACTTTTTTTTTGAGGTGGTGTCCTCCTCCCTGGATGAGTCAAATCTCACTCTTAAGCTACCCCTGTTCTGCGAAAATATCTGCTCCCTGCTGGTAGACTGGAGTATTTTGAATGAGACCTACCTGTAGGCACCGGTGTGCAGCCTAAAAATCTGCAAATTCTGGTCTCTGCTGGTCCCTATGGGATTGCTTATTTCCCGATTGACAGGCTAATAAAAGATAGTCTTATCTTACGGAACGCACAGGAATACCCAGGTAGAGCTGTAATTTGTGGATGCTTGGCCTATTTTTGTTTTGCCCACTGGCATTAAGAGCCTAAAAACTCTTCAGACTTCCGTCAAGCTCTATCGCTCACTGTCCATTGAGACAGTATAAAGAGATTTAAAATGAATTCAAATTTCTGACTATACAGCATCTTCAGACTTGGATCAACAGTCATTTTTCATCAGCACACTGAGATATTTCCTTAGTCCGATGGTTATCAGAACCTTTTTTTTTCATTTCCTGTCAAACACTTCTAATATTTGAGTGCATTCTTTGTCTGTGTGGTACTGTCTATCAGAGCTTTGTCAGTATCCCTGTCTGAATCAGCCTTGTGTAAACAATAGTTTGCATAACATGGGCTAAAATGAACCATGTATGGTATGTATTCTTAAGCAGCAACTTAAGCTCCAGGATCATATTTCATTGAGACTGCTGTATTTACATTATCTGTCATTTCTCAGAAAACCATCATCTGGGGAAATCAAATAAAATGGTTAAGATTTTTCTTTTTTTAAAATTTGCTTACATCCATGCACCCACTGGGGACCAGGTGTACCTCAGCAATCATGGGTTTCGTATTCCAGTCATGCTTCTGTGCAAACAGCAAGTTAACGAAGGCCTAACCCTGCACACTCTCATGGAGAGGGCCAGCAATGAAAATGTATGTAATGATCAAAAGCAGGGGGCAGGTGTCCTGAGCTTTACCGTAGATCTGTGCTCAGAGATGGGGAATGGGATTTAGGACACATGAGAGGTAGCCACATGCAGCTGTGCAGGTACAACTGCACAGCTGCTGCATCAGAAAACAATGTTTCTTATATTTATTCCTGAAGCTACATCAGTGGAAAGCACCACCTGTTGACTGTCCACGACAAAACCAGTGACCTGTGCAAGAACCACTTTAGAAAAAAAAAACAGTTATTATAAATTAAGCAAAAAATGCGATGCAATGCATTTCCTTCTTTATTACCGTTTTTTTTTTTCTTGCATTTGCCCAGGAGACCCTGAGAGTCTGACCAGCCAAGTGTCTGCTACAGAAGACAAATTGAGGACAGAAGTTGTGGAGAAAGGGCGAGGGTTCGCCCACACTGCTTCCCAGAGGGCATAAGCAATTTTCAGCTCTAGTGAGCCAACTCCTGGAATACCTTAGTCTGAACTCTCAACAATACTCAAGCTCATTTATTCACATCCTCCCTTAGCAACTGACTTGTCCCCCCCCCTTAATACACTAAACAGAAAAGGGTAAATTCAAAATTGTTGATTCCAGTGATGTAAGTTCACCTCACTGAATTTACACCAAAGGTTTAATAATGGTGAAGATAAACTAGGAACTGTTTACTTGCATAGTTAGTGTATTAAACAATTTTAAAATGAATCGTGGTGCAATAAAAAACACAATATTTACCTCTCTTGGGATAATGATGGTGTCACTCATGTTCTGATGAGGCTCTGTCACATTCATCGCAGTCACACTGAGACTTGCAGCTAAGCTCTGTGATTGATCGCTACTGCACACTAAAAGTGCCACTGCTGCTCTCCCCAGGCGACGGCAGCTACACTCATGCTCAGCAGCCTGGAATGTCAGGCTTTTCTTTATCAGTCACCACTGATGTTTTTGAACTTTGTCTTTTTCCCTTTTCAGTGCAACCTTCGTACTGTTGCTCGCTGTTTCTTAGAGAGATGAAATAAAGTTGTTTGTAGGGCAGGAATACTAAAAGTAAAACTGCACATCACAAGCTGTGTGTAACATTTAGGAGGATGTACTGGCAAAAATTAAATGTTCTGGTCATTTCTATGTTTGTATACATGTATAATGTTTGGTTTCACCTGAGAATAAGCTTTTCATATTCAGGTAAGAGCCTTAAGCAGCTATGTTTCTATGGCAGGCCAATCAGATGTGCATTCCGTGCTTTGATGCAGAATCTTAGTTATAAGGAGTGCACAATTAATCATAAAATAATAAAAATTGCAATTCAGTCAAGTGCACTATAAATATCAAAAGACAGTGTGTTAATTGGATAAAGTTAAAGAGTTGCTCAAAAATCTTGCTCTTTAGATGAAAAATGTTGTCAACAAACATAAAAAAATCAGTTCTCTATGGTTTTGTTTATTATGTTCAAGAAAATGAGAGTTAAGATACAAAAATGATCAGTTGCACCAGCTATGAATCACACACTAATAAATAATTACAGTGTGAGTTGTTTTTGCACATTTCATGCAGCTTTACTTGACACAAATGAATCTGATCCATTAACTATAACAAAGGAGTAGGTAATACTTGCAGACTAGATAGAGTTTTGAAAATATTTGCACCCTTTATGGTATGCAAAGGCCACCGTAGTCCCTCCGAACTCTGCACTGTCACCATTAGAAGTCACTAATTGTTGTTCCCTCTGACCTAAAAGATATTCATGCATCTTTTTTGGCGACTCTAGCTTCTGTGTTATGGCACAGATTGCAGGTGTTGGGAGGAGGCTTTTCAGGAGCTGGAGGTGGAAGAAAGAAGCCGACTGCCTCCGCAGTGCAATGACCATCAATTCTGATCCTCTTTGCTTCACTAATCCACTTGTCTCAAGTGAGACACAAGTGTTTCCCATTGGTATTGTTGGTGTTTTTTTGACTATAAAATGGTGGACTTGAACATTTTATGGGGATTAGGACCAGCTTAGCTCCATGCCTAATGCAATGATTAGGGATTTCTGGTGCAGCAGATAAGTGAATGTACACCAGTTACTCAGCAACTGTTTAAGACCTTAAGCCAAAATGGCCAAGTTGGACACCACAGCTCTTGAATTAAACCCTCCATTAGCTATACTGTGATGCATCACTTTCATATTGTGAAGCTACAATCAAGTGAGTGACTTATTATTATGATGTCATCTCAGTCAGGGGAATTTATTACGGCTATAGTGTTTTCGATAAACTGTTGTCAGCTGATTTCACACAATGCTGACTAAACATTACTCTTTTTGTGTTCCCCAATATTTCAGTGCTTTATTTTCATGTTTGTGGAGACTCCAGAGTTTTACATCAGGACTTATGGAGGAAAGGCAAACATTTGTGAGCTGAAACAAATGTTAAGAGAACTTTAGGTTAAGGAATTAACCCCGGTTCTCTGAAACATCAGTGAGGAAATGAGATACCACAACAAAATGTTGAATGTGAACAGTTGCAATGTGGACCTAGAGTCATCCTTTTGAGACAGACGTTACACACTGGAGCTTTAAAACTGAAGCAAACAGAGGGAAAAGAAGCACTTTAACCTTGGCAGTGAAGAATACACCATAAGTGTGTGCTTTTAGCCAAATGAGTTAAACAAGAGCATTTGAAGTGTGTCTAGACTTTTCAAACTAAGCAAACTGAACAATAAAATCATTAGTTCCAAATTGAAATGTTCAAGAGGAAGTTGGAAATAAACTTTTTGGAAAAAAAAAATGTTAATGAGTCCTTTTTATGTTGTTGCTAAACTCTGGTGGCAGAAGGGAGATTGATCTTAAAACACCCATCAACCACCAATGCAGTCAGAAGAAATGAGAAGACCGTTTGGGGCCCCAAAGTAATCTTTTGGCATTATGTGGTCAAAACATGTCCATTAAAGTGAATGGGAAAGCAAGAACCTTTTTAAAAAGTAGTGTTTTGAGCAGTTTAAATTAAGAAATTAAGAAAACTTTGGAGATGCAAATGGTTTGGAATAAAAGGCAGTTTGTGGCTGTTCGTTCCTGTTATTTACTTACAGGCTTATAGACTACATTAATCAATTCAATGAACTGGATGTCTAATGGATGAGCAGAGTAAATTATGGGCAAATAAAAGAAAACATTGATGGCAAATATGTGCATCTAATTACCAGTGAAATGGGCAAATAGTCTTATTTGTCATTTATTTTTAAGTGCTTTTTTAGACAGACTAAAAGCTGATGTAACACAAGGTCGCTGCAAATACTGATTAAGAGAGGTGTATATTTATATTTTTTTAATCCACCGCTGGATCATTCTTAATCTGTCCTCACATCACATTTTACATTATCTGACATGTTGAATGTATTCCGGTGAATGCGACTTAAATATGAAAGTCTAAAAATGTTGATAGTTCTTTCTGATTAGAGAAAAGGAGTGAAGCATTCCACAATAAGTTGGACTTTACATGCCATTAAAAGTTCTTGATGCTGACAGTGTTCTCATTACAGCTCCTCTCTTTTGTTCTCTTCGTAGGTGCCATCTGAGTAGGAGGTGGCAGCGAAAAGACCAAATGCCATGGATGTATTCAATTTCACTTACTGGAATGCCTCCGAAGGCAACGACACAGGCGTTGTGGAAGAGAGCGAGAGTGCCTACAAGACCGTGGAGGTGGTGTTCATCGTGTTGGTGGCCGGCTCCCTCAGTTTGGTCACAGTTATTGGAAACATCCTGGTCATGCTTTCCATCAAAGTTAATAGGAACTTGCAGACTGTCAACAACTATTTTTTATTCAGCCTTGCATGTGCTGACCTAATTATCGGACTGTGCTCTATGAACTTGTACACAGTCTACATAGTGATAGGCTACTGGCCACTAGGGCCAGTGGTGTGTGATCTGTGGTTAGCCTTGGACTATGTTGTCAGCAATGCATCAGTCATGAATCTCCTCATCATAAGCTTTGACAGATACTTCTGTGTCACCAAGCCCCTCAGCTACCCTGTCAAAAGGACCACCAAGATGGCAGGAATGATGATTGCTGCTGCTTGGGTCCTGTCTTTCATCCTCTGGGCGCCTGCCATTCTCTTTTGGCAGTTTATTGTCGGAGGGCGGACAGTTCCCGAAAAGGAGTGCTACATCCAGTTCTTTTCCAACGCTGCTGTCACATTTGGCACCGCCATTGCCGCTTTTTACCTGCCTGTCATCATCATGATTCAGCTCTACTGGCAGATCTCCAGAGCAAGCAAGAGTCGCGTGAAGAAGGATAATCGCAAACCATCGGGATCCAACCCAGAGCCACTGTCACATGGTCAAAGGGGGAATAACACACCAAAACCCAATAATAACAACGTACCAGGGGATGATGCAGGGCATTCCCAGACCCAGAATGCTAATGCAGGGGCCAATGAGCATGATGGAAAACTGCAAAATGGTAAAGGACCCTCCTCAAACACTGAGGGAGAAACCGAGGGTGATGACGTGGTGAGGGAGAATTGTGCTCCAGGAGAAGAGAAGGAGAGCTCCAATGACTCGACATCCGGCAGTGCAGCTGTGTCCAATCAAAAGGATGAGGAGGTGGTGCGGTCCACAGCCAACTCCAGCTTGGAGACAAGCCAACTGCCCCCACGTCAGCGAGCCAAGGCGGGTGCTTCTAAGCTGACCTGCATCAAGATCAAGACTAAATCGCCCAAGGGTGACTGCTACACGGCATCCAACGCCACCGTGGAGATCGTACCGGCCACAGAGCGGCAGAATCAAGTGGCAAGAAAGATTGTGAAGATGACGAAGCAGCCTCCCAATAAGAAGAAGAAAGCGGCGCCGTCACGGGAGAAAAAAGTGACACGCACCATCATGGCTATCCTGGTAGCGTTTGTAGCCACCTGGACTCCTTATAATGTGATGGTGCTTATTAACACCTTCTGCTCCAGCTGTATCCCCAACACAGTGTGGACTATTGGTTACTGGCTGTGCTACATCAACAGCACCATCAACCCGGCCTGCTACGCTCTGTGCAATGTCACATTTAAAAAGACATTCAAACACCTTCTCCTCTGCCAATACAAAAATATAAGGTCAGGGAGATAAATATGGGCAATTTATGGAAGTAAGAGTCACACGTGTGTGTGTGTGTGTGTGTGCGTGTGTGTGTGTGCGCACATGCGCGATCCATGTATATATGAGGTTTGTGTGCATGATAAAAACTGCAAGAGTATATTTGATATTCTCTTTTGATTTTATCATCAGTTCTCTCTCTCTCAATACCCAGTTGTAGCACTAAGTGATGCCAGTTGCATTCAAATTCAGTTTCAGAGTTTGAAACTATAAAATGAGGGTGTGTATAGCAGAGAGCACTCCAGAAATGGAGTGACACTGAGCTGATGAATAAAAGAAGGAATAAAAAGATAAAGAGTGAAGGGAGACCTATGCCGTACAAGAATCAAGAAAACTTCAACATGGGAAAATAGGGCTTACTGAATTTACAGACCTCAGAAGTTTGAAGTTCAGTGACGATACCTGTACATATCTGTACATATACAGTGTATACTCTTAGTTGTGTGCACATGTGGGTGTGTGTTGGCTCTGTGTGTGTGCGTGTGTGTCTTCACCCATGTGTGTCCCTCTGGCTGCCTGCCTTCTCTCTGTTTGTCTGTGTCTGTGATCGCCATCATGACACTTTCAATCAGCAGCCTGTAGAATAAAATGGAAGCAACTTAAGTGTAGTTTGCCCCAACTATGGTCACATGAGGACAAGAGGCAAAGACGGTGCCAATAACACAGAGACGATAAGTTAACAGCAGTGCTGTGTGTCAGCTTTGCACATTGGTGGGACCAACTGGCAGCTTGAAGTGTATTTCAATTTAGAGAAAGTAGCGAAAGAAATCTATATTTACCCGCCTACATCTTTTTTTCAGACAGATGGTTATATTGCTTTTGTTTGACCATGTTTTTAAAGAACTCCAAATTCCTGCCTCTACCCCAAGACAATTTAGGTAAATGCAATTTTGTGTCTACTCACAGCATTAAAAAAAAAAATGTTTTTCTATAAACAGGTCCCTGGTTACATAACTTCACCAAGCACTACTGTGTAAAAGGGCTGTCAGAGCTGTTCGGTCGAAAATTGTATTACTTTTCTGACCATGATTTTAAATGTTCATACAAGATCTTTAGATCATAGTTTTGCCATAAACACATACTGTATATATCCATAGAGTGGCATTATGCTGCAAATACCATCAATTTTTTCTCTCAAATTTGAATTAAAGGTCCATTTAGGAAGGTTTATTGGCAGAAAATGAATGAAACTACCATTAGTATGTTTGAACAAGTGTATAATCACTTTAAAATAAACAGTTTGTTCTTTGTAGCCTTAGAATAATATGTACTTTAGGCAAGGCTCTTACTTTACAGAGGCTGCCAACTTGGTGCCATGTTTCAACAACAGCCCAAACAGACGTGTGTTCCACATTCTTGAAGCAAAAGCTGAAAATTCAAACTAAGAATGGCACCAAACACATAAACCAGATGCATAAACCAAGAAAAGAGGTTACAACAGAGATTGAAAGAGTGGAATATTGACAACATGTGGATTTCCTCTCTGGTATATGCAAATGGAAGGTTTGGTTTTGCTATCTTAGTAGCTGTCACTAATTCTTACGCACTCTTGCTAAAACCTATTGACAAGTTTGATCCCACACCTAACTATATGTAATACAAAGTTGGGGCCCAGAGTTGCTTAGCTTACCAACTGCAAAGTGAGGGAAAGAGCTGAATTGTACAGATTAAAATTTTAATAAACGCAAACTAACTGCAAACCATTTGAGAAAATGACAAAAAGCTGTGTGAGAACAGTTATGACTAAATAAAAAAAAAACAGAAGAACATGACATGAGATTGCTCATTGATGCTCCGGCTGTTGCAGCAACACATCACTCCGACAGTGTATAACAACTGCTGACAGGATGTCTGTCTGTTTTATTGTGGCTATTAAGTTTTTATGTTTGCTGTCAAGTTGTTCACCCCTGCGAGGATGCCTCCTACTCCCCGAGTGAAATAGATGGTCAGAGCTCAGAGCTGAGAAGTCTTTGTTGAATTTATTTTATTTAATGTAAATCCTGTGTGTGTGAGGTTTTGTGAGAGATGTCATTTGATCCTGCAGGTGTGTGTGTGTGCGTGTGTGTGCGTGTGTGAGCTGATGTTTGCTTGTGCACTCCAAGAGTGGAGTTTACTTCTGATCACAGGTTACTACGACCACCTTGTGATTTAAATAAGGGCTATTTCTGCATCTTCACACGTTCTACAAACCATCTATCTCATCTTTTTAAATAATTTCAATAATGAATGTGACTTAATTAATTTATACAATAACCACATTCTTAATTTAAAACTAATGAATAATGGTTGTCCTCATTTTGATTAAAAAGAAATGAGGAAAATATTAATTTACTGTAGAGACATTCTTCTGTGTGTTCATGCGTGTCATCCATCATTTCACACTCTAAGACCATTCTCACAGTTTTGCAGGAGAGGTGCCATCAGGAGGTTGCCACAATGGCTAGTGGGGGGGCTTTGCAAACAGTGATGCCCGCATTGACCTATTACTCTAGTGAAGCAGACTTCTTTAAAGAGAGAGGTGGGACAGATCCTATAATGAAAACTCACCATGAGGCCGATCAGATTATGGGAACACCTACATTTGAGATTAAACATGGCCCATTACACACTCAGCTTGTGCTTTCATGCTCTGTACCTCCTGCCCTACTAAGTGTGCCACTTGGTCCCAGTCCTTTTTACAGTCTCTAGCTCATTTCAGGTCATGAAATATAATGTATATTTATGTTAATTACCTTGTTCTATAATTAATTCTGCTCCCAACTGAGTTTCCAGTACTGATCCAGATTATTCCGCTTCTCTGCTCTGTCATGTTACTGCATCAGTGATGGAAGAAGTATTCAAGCTTTTTGCTCAAATTTTAGTAACATTATCACAACACAAAAATGTTCCTACAAGTGAAAAATTATTTTTTTTTTGTTTGTCAAATGGGGTTTCCCACATGTTCATCCTTTTATTAACATGAGGGACAATTCAGTCTTATACTGCTGCACATGGAGTTGAGTTTATAGACAGAAAAGGCCAATTTAAATTATAAAAGACAATTATACCAGTGCTTCCCCATACATGACTGATAAGAGCATTCAGAGAATTATTCAATGGACAGATGCATTTGTCCATTAGGTTTTAATCAATAGAGCTTGAAAGGTGCTGACACCAAACAACTTACTAGCACCACTGCACCATGGTTTCTTAAGTAAAATCTGCAGACAGTCATCATAGGCAGCCTGCAGCTTCTGCACTCTGTCTGGCTTTCTTTTCGAATTCATTCACAGAGGACTGAGCCTGACAGAGCTCCTACTCTTGTTACAAAACTACATTTCATAATTCTGACTGTTAGAACGTCCTGAATGTTGTGCAAAGTAACGCTGTGTAACTTTAGCTGGACATGCTGTAGCAGCAGCAGCAGCAGTAGCAGCAAACACCAAACACACCACAATCAAAGCATATTTTTAATCATGTCCAGGTCTTTTTAACTGACCTCAAGACAGTGTTACTCTTAAACCTGCTGTCAGTTTGAGTCTCTGCCTGTCATTCAGTTAAGTTAAGTCACTCAGTTATTTGGTCGGACAACTTACATAAAACAGGTGCAGAATGGGAAGGAAATAGGCTCAGTGACCCAGCAACGTGATTGTGAAACTGTTCAGTTGAGTTTAAAAAAAAAGGTTACTTGAAAGTAGTATTTCACATTGATTATCTACCACTTTATCCTCCACATGAGGGTCACCGGAGACAGTCGCAGCTGACACAGGGTGAAAGGTCGCCAGTCCATCACAGGGCAAACACACAGAGATGAAGAACCCTTCATATTCACACCTACACCTCACCTCTGCATGATTTTGGACTGTGGGAGGAAATCAGAGTATCTTTAGAAAATGTTACAGAAAGGCAGCATTGTCAAAATTAAGTTAATTGTACCTCAAACATTACAAAGATTTTAGAGCCAGAGAAAACTTTATATATTGCGTTTTTATTAAATAAATAAATTAATTAATTATGTGTTGAAGTTCTTTCATCAGATTTGAGTGACACTTTCTTGCCAAACCATCAACAGAGTTTTAATGAACTGTTGCTTTATGAAGAAATCTGTTATTTTTTCGTAACTTAATACAAGACATGAAGATGTTTCATCATGAGGAAATGATTAGAGCAATATTTTCCCTAGTGACTGATATAAAACTGTGTAAAACTTAAGGTATAATTTCAGTGCTTGGTGCACTTCATTTCTTCCGATCACTGGTGCACGATCATGGACGGGTCCATATTTTATCTATCTAAGCATAAACTCAGGCATCCATCCAAATTCAGCGTCCAACCATCCGTCACAGTGATAAGTGGAGCCATTTCTGTCGGACTTCTGTCACATATCTCACTTGTGGGTAAAGAGCCTTCCAGAATATCTGATTAATCTTTTACTAAGCTGTCGTTTGAGTGATACCAGCAGGACAGTAAGTGGCTCGCAGCTCGAGCGGTGGTCCAGGAGTCCCAGTCCAAGTTGATGCTGCCTGGGTGTTAGATGGAAAGTGATGGCACTTTATCACCTTCTGGAATAGGAAAAGAGTAGGGTGCATCCAGAAGTCCTCCCTGTAGTTATCGCCATGTGGTTCATTTATAGCAATGGGAGCAAAGTTCCTGTTAAAGTTTCTCCCTCCTCCTCTTGTTGCTAGGAACAAAACGGTGGTTGTGTATCAGGTGTTTCTTTATGTTGCAAACAGGGGAAAGAGGGTGATATGACAGACTGTGGTCCTATAATAGAACAAGAGAGATGTTCAGTGATTGACTGTCATGCACAGGAGGGAGAAAGGTGTACACGTTGTTCTTTCAGGGACAGCGATAAACTTGCCTTTGTGGTCATGGTTGCTGGGAGATTTGTGAAAGAGAGGATGACAAAATCCAAAGCTCGAGGATTCTGCTTGTGTTTGGACCATGTTTGGAGAAGTCAGAGCCAGTCTCAGCAGGTCAGCCAAGGGTTTTTGCTGCAGGAATCCAAGCGTCCCAGACCAAGCAGTGCGATACGTCGCTGTTCAGCATCGCTCTGGCACTTTTATTGCATCTCATTCTCATATTGTGCAAACACTTTCCACACTGTTTTCTCACCTTGTTTTTTAACACAGTCATAACCTTCACATTTTACCACTCGATTCAAATCCATATATGCCTGCATTAGAGGCAAACATCCTGGTGTTCATCTGTCTACCATGGCCACAATAAATGTTGTCTCCATTGTAATCCACACATCATAATGTGCCGTCAGAGCTAGCTGGGCTCCCCTTCATACGGCTTAATGTCAAAGGGCTACGCTCCAGCTATGGAGCACTTATATGACATTTTCGAGAGATTACTACAAATTTGAAGGTTTCTCTAGCTGCTGTGTGGCGTAGTGAAAATGCAAAGTCTTTATATACTTTATACAAACAATATATCGCCAGATTGTACAGAGCAATTTGCAGTGCCTTACCCAGAGCGATGTAAACAAATTGCTCGTTTACCCTCAAATCCCCCCTTTTCCTATCTTGAGTGAGTGTGTGCTGAACTATTAGTATAATTGTTTTCTATTGTTGAAGATATTGTGTGTCTCAGCTCTGAGCTCCCACATTTGTATTCAAAAGTCACTGAACCAGTAGTAAGCTTACTAACTTTTGGATATGACCTTGTTGGATAAGGATCTATAGACTGACTTCTCCCATTACTGTAATCTCCATCTTAACAGCCACTGTCTGACTGCAAATGCAAGGAAAGGTTTGGACTGAATAATCATCATCTCATTGTCTTTTGAAAAAGTTTTTAATCTGTACAGTCACAGTGGAGACGTACTATCTCAATACATTTGTCTTTTGTTTTCATCAAATAGTGTATCTACATGTGACAAGTCAGTGTAGGATGTGGTGCAGCTACAACTTTTGGGTCCCACTTGATATCTAAATCCATTTACAAATTTAACAACTCAAACTTTTACTTGTTTGTTGACTCGTGCTTTCATACCGGCACGGCTCCTGCATGGCTGTGGCTCATGGACCAAATTTTGAGTGGGCCTTTGTGTTTACACAATAAATGGTTTGGCAGCTACAAAAGCTGGTTCCCAGAGGGAACCAAAGTTTGGTTTTACTGAAAAGGGCTGCGTCACTAAATGTTTGCTCGCAGCGTGACCCGACATGTTGCCTCTGTTTCATAATGACATAGGGTGGAATCCTATTTGGTTCTGCTTAAGTAGTGTTAAAGCAGGCTAGTTCTCTGACAGTGGTTTCAGACAGACCAGGTTCTGGCTCTGGCTCCGTTCTGGCGTCTCAGAACCTTGGTGATTTCTGGTGAACCAGCCCATGTTCACACCAGTTGAAGAGGAACCAAAGACTTCCCGCTTGTCTTCACAACCCAGAATGACACGCCCACTGATGATGTCACGGTTCTTGAGAAAGAACACTATCTTTTCTATTTTTTGGTTCCAGCCGAGAACCATCTTTTAAGGTTCTGAAACAATTTTGTTCGGTTTGATCTCATTGGCCAGTTCAAATTCCACACCGGCTATGTGAGCACCAAGGGTTTGAATGGAACTAGGGCCTGAAAGGGAACCATGCTGGTGCTATGGATCGATTGCTAGTCTAGGCTTCAAGGAAAGATTACATATGGTATTTCTTTCCAAAAAAAAAAAAAAAAAAAAAAAAGATAATCTGCAGCTTTTATCATACTCTTCTTCAAAGATGAAATGTATAATTCAGGTTATTTGTCCCTCAAACAAAGATTCATTTAATCTTTAATCAAAAAAGTACCAAAATATTCAATAAATACGGAGGGTTTTACAGTTTTGTGGAAAAATGATCAATGATAACTCAGGAAACCAGACGGAGGCAGATGTCATTTCATCTGTCTTGCTTTCATCCGAGTTGTTACACTTGCTGTGGTAGGAAATTTAATCTGGATTTGATCTGGGAAAGGCAGATCGCATACAATGTTAGTCGGCGTTAGTTGAAGGCCCTGCTGCTTTTCTTTCTTCTCCTCATGTCACTTGGTGCTGGGGCTAAATGTAATTACGACATCTTCCTTATGATAACTGAAATAACACTGATCGTTATAGTAATTCCTGGGGCATCCCTATCAGTGCTGGACCCTTGGAATCATCCTTACTCTCCACCTTACAGCGCCCCCATGTGTATTTTATGTGTTCAAGTAGGAAATGTGACTCATTATCTGTTGAATTGAGATATTTGCCATCTGTGTGTGTGTCTGTGTGGTATGGTATGGTCTTTTTTTGTTTTGTTTTATTTTTCCAAATGGCATCCTCAGCATGAAGACATCAGCTTGGACAAACTATCAGGGAAGATGCACGCAGCGTGATTTGTCTCTTTCTCACTCATCACTTCACTCCCTCTTCTTTAAACAGTATCAATAGCAACAAGCTTCCAAAGACTCGCTGAGAAACAGCACTGCGTGACACTGGGTTTTCATATAAATACATTATATTGTACATTTTCTATCACATTTTATAAATCTTTCTTTTCTCATTGTACAAAGGACAAATGTAGTATTGAAAAATCTGAATATTATTTGTGTACAGCCAGAGTTTTGGTTTTAAAGATTTAAAATAAAAAGTTATTTATGAAGATATGAATATAAGGGATTATGAAAGATCATATGAAAATGTAAAGTAGAAAGTATGAATATGTGCACTTCTGGAGAGATGATTCACAAAGAAATGGATTTCTGCCTTGCAAAAAGAGCAACTCCAAATGTTTCAGCTTCGGAGCAGAGGTTCAGACTTCCACAGTGACTTTTGCAGCTGGAAATATAAAAGGGAGCAAAAAACCTGGGAAAGAGAGGAGGAAGAAACCTAAAAGTAGCTCCTATGTGACTGAGAGGCACACAGGAAAGAACTTGAATATGATTTCACCTGTAATTTACGAAACTGGCCGCCTGCTACTATCTTTCTGCTATTGTATGTAAATTTTTACATCCTGGGGAAAAAGATTTATTTTAGTTTTTTGTGGAGGAACCAACATGTTGAGGTCTGAAATTCCACGATAAATATGCGAATTGGGAAAAAAGTTTGCATATAAACAAAGAAGGAGGGGGGGGGTGGGGGGGTTAAAGAAAAATCTGTAGCTTGCTGCAAGTGTTGAAATGTAAATACAAATGCTCATTTTTCATTTGCTTATGTATGTAGATGTTCATTGTGTTTTCACTCACTGTGGCTTGTAGCTTCTTTCAGTAGGAAAAAAAAAGGAGTCAATTGTTTGCATTGTATATATCTTTATGATAATACATTATATGTAATTTGGATGCCGTACATTTGAAATGTACATACATGTGTTTACTAGCTACTACTTGAATGTCCTCCCCTCCCCTCCCTCACAGAAACCCTTGTTTATTCTCTTCCCTTCTCTCCTTCTATGATACTTCCTGTACAGTAACAATAGTGTTGATTTTCCTTTTTAATGCAATCTTGAATATTTGTTCTGGACAATGAATCTGAGTGTAACGTTCACCGGCCACAGACGACGCTGTAACATGAGCTGCATTAAGTGGTTACATTGTGCCATATTCTCTCAGAATGATGTTCAAATAAAAAATATATGAAATGTGTTTGCAATGTTAAGAGTTTCCATGTGTTGCATTATATGTGTGAGCTCCATTGGTGTCATTAATTACATTTCGACTTCTTACTTCTAATCTACCACATATATTAGTTAAACATCTACTTTTTACTCTAACTACAGTTTTATAATGCATTGCATCACATGTTCACATTTTCTAACGTGTTTTTGTTTGTTTGTTTGTTTTAATAAACCTATAATAATTCTCCTCTGAAGCTAACACATAATCCAGTGCCTGATGTTGATTAATGCCAGGAACTGGGCTGCGAGTTGAGTGACGGAGAGTGGGGAATAGTAGAGGGGGCGTGGTCCGGTAGTCAATTCGAGCTGCGGAAAATTCCCACAGCTTTTGCTCAGTGAGGCGAGAAAAAAGGTAACATAGCGACACCTCTTTGCACTAGGAGTCTGGTCGCAAAGCTGCATTTATAACTTAAACACAACTGCATGTGAAGGTCCAGATTTCAACACTTACAATTAACAGTAAATTATCTGTTTTTCCTAATGATCCTAATGCCAATAATAATAATACCATGTCAAATAATTAGAATGTAAAATGGAGAAGGGTTTTCAGGAGCAGGATGTGCAACATTCTTGACTATTCTTGTGATAAAAACAAAAAAACAAGCGGCACCATGGGAAATACACTTTACCCCAAGTTTGCTCCTGAATGGGTGTGTGAACAGTTCAGCATGTGAATGGGTATGATGGATGTATGAATGTGCAGTGAATGGGTGTGAATGACAAAATGGTAAAACTGTTGCTCCTTTTATTATTATTAGTTTTTAATTCCTGGTGTTTCAGGTAGTTTTAGGGTTTTTATTTTTGTTTTTTGCTGCTTATCAGTTAAGGAGTCGCTGCTCTCTCACTGGTACAGTGTGATGTCTGAACACAACCTAATGTGTTAAAGGGCAAAGCCATCATTTTTCGCCTGCAGGCATGTGATCTGGAATAAGGCTTAAGGGGCAAAACATAATCTAGCACAAAGAGCAACAAATAGAAAGGACAGAGATATTTATATTCAAAAATGTTGCTCCTGTGTAGTTTCAAAACATTCCCAGGGATTTTTAGAAACATGATAGACATCTTGTCTAGATTTTTTTTAATCATTTTTATTTATGGAAATTTAACGGGTGACAAACAGGGAACGTTAAGTCCAACTGAGGACTACAACTGTGAGGACTTCAATTTTTACAGCCAGGAGGTGAAGAGCAAAAAAAAAAATAAAAAATAAAAAAATCAGCGTGTATAAATTGAGGTACAAACGAGCAGCAGGAGGAAAACAAACTACAGACAGCAACACCTTTTCCACGCATGTAGAGAAGCTACTTTTCATGCAGCCTCCAGATTCATCTAACTTGTGTTTTGTTGGTTCTTATTAAAATTCAACAATATGTATATATTATACGAGACAGTGACAGGAAGGAAAGAGTTACAGTTAACTTGAGCCACTTGAAAGAAAGCAAACGCACAACTTTATTTTGAACTCTAATTAAGTGAAGATGTTTAAAGCTTCACTTTTCACAAACTGCCTCATTAAGTCGCCGCACGGACCAACGGCTTTTCCAAATTAGAGTTAGTATATGCGGCTGTAAAATGAATCCTTATCCAATTTGTTCTTCAGAAAATACTCCTATAGCAATAACAACATTAGGTGTAAACACTAGTACAGAAATATTATTTGTCCCTACCACTGAGTATTATATCTCCTATGGCAAACATACAAATCAGTTGACATAAAGAAGGAAAAGGTAAAACATGTTGTTGCTAAAAGTCATATCTCTCCACTGGTTTGTGTCAAAGCTCTAGAGGCTCCTACTGTCAGACTACAGGACACATGAAGAGGAACCTTGTTAAAATAGGGCAGTGGGCCTTTTCCCACCCTCTTCGTTCTCCCCCTCCTCCACAGGGAGAACAGCCTCATCAGTCCATTTGGGTGCGCTCTCGCTTCTTGCCTTCCTTCTTTTGCTTCTTTGCATCTGCAGGAAGAAATAAACACAGAACCAATGGCGTTTACTTTTGACACTTCCTCTGCAAAGTAAGGCAGTTTTATTTATAGAGCACTTTTCACAAACAAAGGCAGATTCAACATGCTGCACAGACGCATTGAAAAACAAGAGCACTCAGACAGCGCAGACCTTCGCCAAGGCTTAAACACTTTGTCGCCTGCGTTTTACATACAGGCACTTGCAAATTCTGCATTTTGATCCGCTGGATCAGACAGCTTTCTGGTTCTGTTTAGAACTTCACCTTCTGTAAAGCAACTTTTTTTTTAACCACCTTACATAATCATGCCAAAATTGATCCTGATCTGTTAAGATGTCACTGAGATACAGATATCTGAACTTGTTAAACTGCGGCCAAATCCATAATCTGAAACTAAATTTTGGATAATTTTGTTTGTTTTGACGAAGAACTGGGAAAGAGGGTTGGACAAATTGGATGTTTAAGAAGAATTAAAGTGTTTAAAGGGGTAAAAAGTGTAAAAGGACAAAGAGATATAGGTTTAAAATAACTAAGTAAATAAAGTATTAGTACAAACATTTCAGGGATAAAATGTTACAAGTATAAAAATGTAAAAGAAATTGAAGTTTAAGGAAGTTTGATGTTCGATGAGATGTAAAATGTTACATGCTTTCACATCAGAGTCTCCGAAAGTCTCCAGTAAACCCAAGAAAAGTTGCTAGATCTGTCACTAGTTGCTTTCTTGAAAGTCTGAATACTAAATATAGGTTGGCAACACTGATCACCATGGAATCAAAATCATTTGTTTATTAAACGCCCTGAGATAATGTATGTTATGGTTTGGCACTATGCAAATTAAATGTCTAAAATGAGAAAAGAGTGGAAAAAGGCACATTTGGAAATGCTAAAATTGTTCAAGACTGACTTTGCTCTAACTTCCTATCTGAACAGGAAGCGGGATGATCTGTTGCATAAGTTGACATCTTCTGTTTCTGATCATCATCTTTTTTTAAAGCCTGGTATATCTGGAAGGAAAAATGTAGTGCCTTCCTCCACAGTCTCCACAGTCACAGACATTGACCGCTGATGATTCAACTGCTGCTATATTTGTTTGTGTGCGTGAATACAAGATTTTCATATGGGTCTGTGTATCTGTATATACTGGAATGTACTAAACAAACTTTAAAAAGGTAAGTGACTTAATTACACCCACTGCCACTAACAGAAATGAAACCAAAATAATCCTGGACAAAGGTGCCACCATCTTTTGGTTTGTGTTTGTTCAGCATCCAATAACTGAAAAGTTAGCCACCTAAAAACAAAGCTTGCAGTAATTAATTATTATAAAAAATGATGTATATATATATATTTTTTTTCTTTTATTTCTGGCTCATGCTCCATCTACTAATGGAGGCAGGATTTTATGAGAGACACTGCAAGTAGCTACCAGGGGATGCTCAATATGGTTTGGGTTTTTCCATTCAATCACTCTTCTTCTACTGCTTTACCCTCCACATGAGGGTCGCGGAGGCGCTGGTGTCTATAATCCCAGCTGACACAGGGCAAAAAGTGGGCAAAAAAGGGGCAAAGGGCAAAAAGTGGGCAACTTCGAGTGTCCAATTGGCCTAACTCCTAAATCTGCATGTTTTTAGAGGAAACTGGAGAACCTGGAGAAAACCCACACACAACTCCATGCAGAAAGGCCCTTGTTCTGACCGGGTCACAAACCCGGGTCTTCCTGCTGCAAAGGCAAGAGTGCTAACCACTACACCAACCGTGTGGCCCTTGGCTTTTTCTCTGTGTATGAAATTACTTTGTTTTTGTTAAATTAGTGCCGAGTGCCATTTTGGACTGTATGTTTTTGTAAAAGGACATTGTAAACATGCAACAAAAAGAAAGTTTACATAAACTTATTGTATAATATTGTTAGCCCCATGCTAATGTATGTGTCTTGTTTCTAGCTTGTTCAATGTAAGAAAAGGTATAGATTATATTTTCAACCAGAATGTTATCTGTCTTACCATCACACAGTTCGTCCACATTAGATTATTATGAGCAAAATTATTTAAGTTTATTATTTACCAATCATCTTATTCAAACATATATGAACAATATCATACAGTATTACAAAGCCCGGTTAAAAAGCCATTCCAAATCATGAATTTATATTTGTGAATAAAAGTATACACCAAACTTTGGCATGTTTACATGTATTTAATTATGTAGTTTATTATTTTGTTTTGTTTTTTTGTCTGTACATGTGTCATTACAAATACAAATCAAATACAACACAATATTTCTTGTTTTGCTATAAATTGACCAGCTGGTGGTGCGAGAAAAATTATTTTCTCACACCACCATTCATTTTCTTTTATAACAAATACAGTTGACATGTAATTTTTGTTTTATAAAAAATCATCTTGCTATCACCCTCTCTGTATCTTGCCACTGGTGAGGTCGGGGAACCACTGCTGTGAATGATATTTTCTACCAAATTCTGTTAAGCAATGACACATTAAAGAAAGACATTAGCCCTCCTAATCCACACCCTTTTGTTTAATACCATATTCTTGATCCAAAGGCAGCTCCCACTGCACTTACTAAATGTAGATCCTCCCACATTGTTTTGCCAAACTGGCCTGATAGAAATGGCAGTAAAGAAGAAATCACCATATACATCTATATTTGTGGTGTTTCACAGAGATATAATGAGCAGATATTATTAACATTTCTGAAAAATCAAATAACAATGTTTTAATGGATAAATTCAAGTCTACCTTAAAGCTCAAATCCTTAATTAATGAACAGATTTTCTCAAAGAGACACGTCGACAACTTAAATCCTCAAATGCAGACAAGCACTTGTCAACAGCGTCAAGGTCTGCTTAAGATTTCAAGTGGATTTTTTTTTTCTTATTTTGATTGTGCTCTGAGTAAATCTTAGAAATCTGTCATCTCCAAACTTGGAAACTTCCACCAACGTTAAGATGTCGACGTGCAAAGCCATGCAAATACCGAAATTGCTCTTTATTTGAGTTTCTCTACTTTTTCTTAAATCATTTGTGATTTTTTTCTTTTCATATTTCAGACTCTCTTCCTCTGTTGTGATTCATCAGCATATCCTGCTCCTTGGGGGAAGAGAGAGGAAGAAGGAGTCACTCCTCGGCCCCTTCTATCTCCTTCATATACGAGATAGAGGCTCTCGTTCCAGCATGGAGTATGTTTTCCTGCTTCACTCCCCCCTCTCTGCCACTGACACACACTTATCATCGCCACACTGTTGCTCCATTCTCCTGCTCGAATCCACCCCAAGATGAAACACAGTGATCAGTGATCGTGTTCATGCTCGAAACTGGGACAAGAGCAAAATCTACGGCTCCGAGTAGTGGAACATAATGGAGTTCATTTTCTGTTTAATTTAGAATCTAATTATTTTCTCATAGTCCACTGAAATTAAAACATGAATCACACAGAGTATACTCATGACAATAAAATTATGCTCTATGACCAATTAAATGCTGCAGGTTAAAAAAAAAAAAAAAAAAAAAAACTGAAGTCAACATATTTGACTGTACAAATTATATGCTGTAGACGTGTTAGATTTTTAAGGTTCCAAACAGGGGCATTTCAAGAGATTTAACCTGCAGCTCATGGCATTAGACCTAATTTAGTGGTTTAAAAAGTGGAACAAATGATTATTTTAAAATCAATTTATATTTTCATGTCAAGTCGGATGAAGGTGACGAGGAAGTTCAACTGCTACACAGCACAAGCAAAGCAAGACAGCAGGACTATACTGTAGCTGGAAATAACACGAAAAGTATCAGGGGTAGGTTCTACTGCTAAAACTAAACCTGGACATTCTGTGCAACGTGAGAATTCCTGCATGTTTTCTGGACAAGTAACGCTTAGTTTACAGACACGTATACAAAACATAACTTAGTTGTTTGAACTTGGTAATTTTCCAAGTCCAGTCATAGAAGTTCTGCACCGGAGCTTTAAATTTCTTCTCCTTGTTAGAATAAAGAGTGCTTAATATTTTGATTATGTCATGTGGCAATGCTCCTTCACATTTTAGATTTTAGCTATACAGTGAACATAGTTTAATCTCGGTGTGTGTATCTTTGGCACCAACTTCAACCTTCCCTTTTCTCAACTTCAAACTTTCTGCAAATTTACTTTTCTGCTGCAAAATCTAGGGAAATAGCAGTGGACATGGTAATTCAATAAAAGTACACCGCCTGTTTGTTCAGCAAGAATGATGGCGACAAATTTGATCCAAACAAACACAGAGATGCCAAAGTCAGTGCCTGAAATCTACTCTGGCACTCTCTCATGTGTTGCTTGGAAAAGAGAAGGCAGAGACCTTGAGGTTTTTACAGGAATTCATAATGTTTCACGTCTGTCACTCTTTTGTTCTCTCTTTCACTCCACCGGGTCTTTGTTTCACCAGGGATAGAAACGTAAAAGACACACAACTCTGAATCTCTGGATTGCTCCCAAGGTGCCTCTTTGCATTGTCTTTCCTCAGAATCTGCAAATGACAGATGCTCTCTCCATCACGGTAACCTGCTGCAGTCGGGGGAACCTATCTACTAAACCCGAGGTGGCTGCTCAGAATTGCAGATTTGACCTGAAGCATCTCTGCTCCCAGACTGCATGGAGTGAGACGGTCTCCTCTCTCTCTCTCTCTCTCCCTCCATCACTCCACAGCCAAACATTTATATAAAAGCCTTGTGATCCTGCTGCTGTGAGCTGTGTCTTTGCCATCCCATGAAACATACACAGTTCTCCATCCGCTACACTCCTCATTGTGCACAACACCTGATCTTTCCCCTCTCACCAGTAACCACCTCTGCTTCCTGGGGCTTATCTTCCAACTGGCAGATGTGTGGAAATCACACCTCGCTTAGATAGCGAGCCTTTCTTCCCAACTGCCTGCCTTCATCTCCGCCACTGTCATCCTCACTCTGCTTTTTCTTTCTTTTTTTTTTTGCCCTCAGCTCTCCCACATCTTCGACTGTCACTCTGTATCCAAGCAATCTGGCCTTCATTAGAGCTGATGCTCTCTCTCAGGTATGCAGCGCTGCACATATACCAACACATTTCCACTCGCATTCACGTCCAGAATGCGATTTAACATGTTCATGACCTACTGGGACATTCATTACACACATCTTTATACTTACCTGCCACTTTATTAGGTACACTTGTTCAATGGAAATATCTAATCGGCCAATGAGATCAAGATGATTTGTTGACGGTCAAACCAAGCATCAGGATGGGGAAGAATGCTGATTAAAGAAACATTGAAAGTGGCATAGTTGTTGAGGCAAGAAAAAGATTGCAGAAACTGCTGATTTTTCATGCACACCCAGCTAGTTTGCAGAGAACGGTGCAGAAAAAGAGAACTTATCCATAACAACATGGCCAACATAGAGCGTGCTCTACCACCAAGGTGTTCACAAGATCATGTCTGAACTCACATGTTGAGCCTTGAGGCAGATGGAATACTTCAGCGGAAGATCACACCAGGAGCCGCTGCTGCCACTTCATAAAGTGGAATGAATGTAATATGCATGACCACACTTGAGATTTCACAGGCACAGTCATGCAGCTCAAGTAAATTGACATTTGCTCAGAAATCAAGGTGGAAGAATAGATACAGGAGTCCTCCACACTTAAATGTGCAGTGTGTAAGAATTAGTGACATCTAATGGTGAAAGTGCAGAATGCAAAAAACAGAAGACTCCTCTGCTCAACCCTTCCTATGCCAAGCATGCTGGCGAACTACAGCGGCCTTCACATATCAGAAAAACTATAAATCCTTTAGCATATTTCGCCAATCTCCCACTATCTCTGCTGTTTCCTCCTCTTTCTTCATTGGTTTATATATCTGAATTTGTGAGTGGAGTCAGTAGTTCTCATTTGTGAAATAAGCTTACAGCTCGCAACACGGAAACACACATCTGTTTAGACTGCTCCCCTCGAGTGTTTATCCACATATACAAACATACTTATAGGGTTGAATATTCAAAAATTTGCCAAATGAATGTACATACTGCTCTTAAATTCTACAAAATATGAAATGATTGAACATTCGCTCAAACGACTGAGGCTGCAGCCTTTGAGACAAATGACACTCGCCCACATTTCTGCACATTTTTACAACCATAAATCCATACATGTCTCCTAGATGGTGAGAACAGTCGAGCTCCTTTGACAAACTTCCTGTCAACTCATTACTGATGTGCTGCAGAGTGGATAAATTAAACAGATTTCTCCTTTTTCAAAAGCCAAAGTTTGGCACAAAACCCTGAGACAAGCCATGTGCGGCAGACGGGCATGTTACAATTGTCAGCACTGCATCTGCACACCTGCAGTAAAACAAGACCCCTTGTCTGACATGTTTACAGTGTCTTATCATTATAATTTGGGGCTTTTTCTGCTTGTGGTTGATTGATGAAGAGATTGTAAGGTTATGCAAACTCTGTCCACACGTCATCTGCTAAGCATGATAAGGCCACAGTTTATGATCACTGGCAGCATTTCCACACTCATTATAATCCTGTTTGGACAATGAGACATCCACAGTGGGTCTATCACATCCTTGTTTGCAAAATTAACAGGGCGGTTGGAGCAGATTCTCCTCACCAGTTTAACACCAAATGTCTCCATGCAGACACTAATGTATTCCACATGCGTCTGCATGCTTGTTCGATATTCTCCCATTAGTTGAAACTGTGTGTCGATGCAGGTTTTCTGATTGCTGCCCGTCTGTACCTCCCTCGACATACATGTCTTCGACATGACAAATGAAAGGTAAACGTGTGTAATTACAGCTGAAAAATGTGTTAACCTTTTCAACCTTGCCTTAAGACTGTCACTCACTGCTTCACCTTAGCACTTAAGTCTGTTCATTTCCACCCTGGTGAAAAGTGAGGTGAATGTGAACCACAATCGGTTTTGCCTGCTATTAAATCATTTGCAAGGTTTTGTTGGATTTCGATTTAGAGATGCAGTCAAGCTGAGATGTAGCAGGAGACAGGATATACTGGACTACAAGGCATCAAGGCGTATGATTAAAAAATTCAAATTCTAAAATAATTTGTTTTTTTTGTTTGTTTTTTTTTTGTTTTTACCTGTTTTAAAATAAGACACATAAGCTTGTCAACAGGATGATAAGAGTTCAGCTTCAGAAACGCAGGCGCCAAGGTGGAAAACATCCCTTCAGATATAATTAAATCAGGGAAACCTACTAATCTAACTTTCTAGGCAACTGCTTCAATAATTTGACAGTATGAAAAAGTGCTGGAATAATTCCCCTTCCTATATCATCATTCATTTTGCTTTTGCACAGGTCTTACTTTTGATCAAAATCAATCTAAACTCATATGTATGTTAATATGCAGTATATAAAGCATTTCGAGCCTGGATTGCAATTTAAATTTGGATTGTAAAATACTTTAGGTTTGTCTTGGCTGAATTAGATTTCATTAAATTTTACTGAGCATACACAAGGCTCACTTCAGGACACTGTGATTGATTTCTTTTAATAAATGTTATTGTGCCAATGTGTTTGCTAGAGGAAGCTCTTGTCCTCAGGATACACAAAGTAGACTCCGTGGTAATATGAAGTACTTATTTTGCAGCAGTGCCCAGTACCATCTCTCATATCCCTGCCGATAAGACCGCTGACAGATCTGTGGTTAGTATAGCTACATCAGCATTTATCCAATGTTTCCGCTTGCTTCCGCTTTATTTATGTAATTGTCACAATACAACAAAACTCAAAAGTATCTTAAATTAAATGTTGATTACCTAAACAATTATTGATTTCAAATTATACACTGAACAGAGCAAATATTTACAGGGTTCAATGAGGCTGTGGATGTAATTGTTATTTCAATATAATATGATATAATATATTATAAAATGATTTGGTGGCACCAACTGAAAATGTTCCCACACTTGCAATCGTTTCCTTGATGCCCATAGCAAGAAGTAGCCAAAAAAGTTAGAGGCACGCTGGAAGAGCAGCACCGTTTCAACCATTTTAAATACATCTGAGTCAAAGCTCCACCTATCAAACCAAACCAGTCAGCTGATTCAGACTGAATGAGGCAGAGAAGTGGTTCGAACATCAGTCACGTAGTTTTTCCCGATTTGAATTAAGCTCCGGCACAGTGCTTCAGAGACATGCCCTGTCGAGTTTCAATATTGGACTATTTGATTGACACTGCATTGCATCTTTTGCGATGCATCCATTGTTTTACTTAGGAGTTTATGGTTTCTTTCACCAGCATTGGTTCCAAATACATTTTATAAATCGTGATCCCACTTAGAGTCAAACAGACAATAAAACAGAGTGTACTTGACGGTCCTCTCACTCTCAGTAAGCTCCACCCCTCACTTCTTCCCCAGTTCTACCAAATTCAGTTCTACCAAAGACAGTTCAAAAACTAAGTGAGTGATGCCATTTTGATTGCCAATAAAGCCTATGTGCTTGTGAATGAATACATGAGCTAAATACAGAATATGCAACATGTGATTAAGGAAATAATATCTTGAAATGTATAATTATTAAAAGCATTTTTACTTAACTTGCTAAAAACTGTTTAGCAGTCGTATGAAAAATACATTGCCCAAATCTGTTTAGAAATAAGTCAAGGTTTGTGTTTGTGTTTTAAAAGTACATTAACACATCCTTTTGTTGGAGTACAGAGGACTTAATGCCATCTTTCTTTAAAAGACACATTGATTCACCAACGGGCCTCGAGGGTTTCCCTGCTCTTGCTCACAATCTCAACATGTCAAGCAACAGCAGCACTTTATCTGGTGATGATTTATCCCACTCAGCTTACCTTGCATCTTGGTCTTGGGAATTTTTCCACAGGGCTTTGTGGCTGTGACGGTGGCGGCACAGGTGGCGTCCATGAGTGCCCGTTTCAGGACCCCTGTCCTGTTCTTCTTGCCTGTCGCCAGATCACACTCCCCCCATGCCTGGAAGTCGTACTTGCATTCGCCTGCAGCACACAAAGAGATCAGACACTTAATTAGAAGCGTTTGTTTCGCGAAGAAGCTCAGAGGAGGCATGGTGTAGGAGCAATCAAGCAGAAAACTGGCAAAATGACACACTGCAGTTTCTATGCTTGTTTTTTAAAAGCAGGATAGTGCAATCAGTCAATGGAATGTGTCCTTTGAGCCTGAGGAATTGTGAGCCTCGCACTCTGAATGGCTGTTTGATGAGTGGTTATAATTTACTTGACTATTATCTCCGTCTTATTAAAGTATCCAAGATCAACAGAGTCAGTTCTGCTGAGGCCTGGTCACAAGGCGTTCTTATTAACAACAATATAAAAGCGCTGATAGCTGTTTGCCAACAGGAGCAGATGGCGCTTCATTTATTGATCTTATATCTCCTATAGGGTGAAATGCGCTAACAGATGAATGTAATCAAAAACAGCCTGGCTGCAGTTGAGCCTGGAAATGGTAGATCAGATACTATTAGAAGCAGGGTAGTGAAAATACTTTCAGGAGAAACCCAAATAAATTCCATATATGTGCTTTCATTTGATATTGAATTTAATCCATCTTAAACTCAACCCAAGAGGATGCAAGATTGCTCTGCAGAACATCCCAGCACTGTGTGTGTGTGTTTGAGTGCACTGTATGCTTATGTCTCCCATATCTCCCTCCATTATTTTGTTGCCACTCTATCCACGCTCCCTTGAGGCCGTGACACTCATTCACCAGCTTCCTCCCGCATGAAAGCGTCAGGCGCTCTGTCACTGCCGCTGAGATCCCAGGGTGCCCGTCAGAGGAGAGGAGAGGTGGAAGAAAGGGTGAGAAGAGGTGGGACGAGGAGCACTGAAAGGGAGTGACAGGGCCATTGTTGCTGGAATCCTGTGGGGACTTCATGAGCATCCACCTTTAAAACACAGTGCCTCCATACCTATAATTTATCTCTGCGAAAGAGAGAGTGCTTCCTTGCTGGCAGGCAGCCTGTGTCCTCTTTGAGCTGCTGCATACAAGTGGGGGGGGGAAAAAAAGTGAACACACCTGTTTATCAGTGACCGTACATCCATCTACATCCCCATAGGTATGTGTGATATTACTTAAAAAGGTACATTATGTAAGAAATGTACTGCTTTAAAGCTGCAGTATGTAACCTTTGGTGATTGTTGATAAAGTTCTCAGTCTCTCAGGTCATAATCATCTTCAGTAGCATTTAGCTGGAGGCGAATGGCCTTGAGTTAAATTTGAAGACATGTCACCTCTCATCCATGAGGCTTCTTCAGTTCTGATTAACTGGTGGAAAAATCCAGGTGTTTAGTCTCTGAAGGCTGGAGTTGTTAAGTTAGAAAGTGCAGACTGTTCATCCCCCTGACCCAATTTCAGGTTGTTGATTTCACCTGAGTCAAGCAGTAGACCATGAGAGAGTGAGAGTGTTTTACATGTGGAACTTTATTCAGGTGTATGTTTCCCTATCTACCATTTTTGTGGTTGCTCCTATGTGTGTCTTCTCTGACTTTACGTACATGACTTTTTTGTTTTCCATCACTTATGTTTTGTGCTGGAGCTTCCATATTCTTGTCATATGTGAAGTAATTGTTATTATTTCACTTGTTAATGCCTTTACATATACTGTTGTGTATGCCTGAATGTTTTTTGGAGACTGCCTCCAAAAGAGTTTGTGTTCGTGATATTCTGCTTGTAAAATAATATTTATGTGCTGTTTTCTTCAACTGAAATCAAGTCAAGCAATGCTATCAGACCTGACAGAGAGTGTTTGTGTATACAGTGGCAGAGCAGGAGCAGACCAGGTTGGTGTTGACTGATATAAGTCAAGTCAATGTCACAATCAGAATTTGCCTCAAGGGGCTTTACAGTCTGTACAGACGACGACCCTCATATCGACCCTTGTACAGGGGGGAAATGAAAACAATCACTTCCCATCCAACCCTGGTTTTTTTAGTCTGCTGCCCTCAGGGAAGTGGTACATGAACATCAGCACTATTAAACAGCCTCTTCCCCCAGGACTTTACAAACATAACTACAGTCTAAATACAGTGTTTTACAAGCTTTCTATATAGGGAGCCACTTTTTAAAGATGGCAAACTATTGTGACCCAAATCACATACTATTTAAAAATATACACAATAATTTTATCTAAAAGGTTAAGAAAATTCAGCAAATTTATTGCACTAGTTTTCTGAAGAATCTACCACTCAATTCATTCACTTGATAAAAGGTTTCTATTTATTTCTATTTCCCCAAAACAACATCCCACAGCCAGTCTTTGAGAAGTCCTTCTTCTAACGTCTTAACCAATTTGCCCCTATAAAGTAATTCTGATTCTGATTAACTTAAAACCTATAGATATAGATTTGACTTGAAATTTGGTTCTACGTTAAGGCTATGACAGTGAACAATGACACAGGATGTTGCTGTAATTTTGATGAATATGGTTGAATCTACACCAAATTTGCCATCTACAGGGAGTATCCTGTCCTGAAAACATACAGTATGTGCCAAAAGTTACTCTGTCACACTGCCACCTACTGGTTACAAGGACAACGCTAGGATGTTCTGAGCTGGATCTTCTGGAAGTCTGGGTCACAATATTAGCAAAGGCCCTTTCAACTTAACTTTAAAAGTATCTAACTTTGCTCAAAGAGCTGAAAATATCTGAAAGTTAGATTGTGATTCATAATGGAGGAAAACGGGTAAGATTGATTGTTGTGTATGTATTACATGCCTCCATCAATCACTTGATTTAATGTAAACATTATTTTGTGAATCATCCATCCATCATTCAGCTTTTTCCTCCAGTTCCCATCAATCTGTTTGAGAGTAAAACTTTACCTTATGTAACCCCTTATTTTGCCCTTTAAAACACAAATCCATGTCTTTGTCTGTATTTATACTCTGCTATTGTAGCCTTTTGTATTGCAACAGCATTCCTTTGGTTTATTGTATTAGAATAAATAGTTTTATTAGAATTATATTTCTATATGTTGACTGTACTGTACGGGGTATTTCCTTATGATACTCATGCAAGTTTTGCTGATTGGGTTTAGAGATATTGCATTACAAAACCTTTGGACAAAGTAAGGATATTGTAGCTTTGAAGCAACAGTGCTAACCACCGCTTCACCATGTTTCCCTTGGGTTCAACCCATGATTTTATATTTACAGCTTCCCATAACATACATAAAACAACACACTACTGTTGCCTGCAATGCAAACTGCTGATTTACTTACTATTCACAGCAAAGGGGTTTTGTTATTGTTGTTATTTTATTGAGCAGCATCATATTACTGTCTGAATCCAGGTTCAGCTGCCATGGTTAACTTTTTGAGCTTTTCACAGCAGTTCTGAAGCATGTTGTGGGGTAGAAGGACCAACTGTTCTCTCTTCCACTTTCTGTCATTCTACAATTACTCTGATCGTCTTAAAACTTAGCACACCTGTGATGTGACCCCAAACATATGCTTCACAACTCACCAAACACTGTAAACTACGCACAACTGTACACAACTGTTTCATCAGCAGCCTCCCAGAAAGAGGTTTGAGCTAAATCGAACCTATTGGCTTCTTTGTCTCACTGCCAAGTTTTGCATTTTAAAGATAATAGGCATAAGCCTGTTAGAGTTTTTAATTTCATTGAATCAAAACTATTTGCAAAAATCTTCCTCTTTTCCAACACGGTGAAGCCAATCAGCTCTTTTTACTTTCCCTCTTTTCTTTTCCAGCTTTCATTGACTTAAAGGCCAGAACTATGTAACTCATTGCAAAACTCTATGAAACTTCTGCTGCTATAATCTGTACAGCCAGTTAGTCGGGGAATTATTTCCTGCAGTGTGTTCATCACTGGTGACAGGCTCATTGCAGAGCTGCAGGCTTCATGCCTGACAAAAGTCCCTCAGGGTTGTCACTGCGAGACATTTCAGCCATGATGGCTGCACAGACTGGAGCACCAAAAAGCAAATGACAAAGCAGGATGACTATTGCCCTTGTTTTCGACTGCAGTGTATCACATCCTCAGCAGACACTTCTGTTGGACCTCTAATTAGCAAGTTTTCTCATTCCCATTGTGAAAATAGGACCATTGTTTGTATGAGTGACAGGCGACCATACATCATGTGGAGTGACAAAATAGAGGCAGTGCAATTCTGTGGGAAAAGAATAGTGTTTCTTCGTCTTTCAGTGGGAGTAAATGATCTAAACAGACTTTAAACTGTAGCAAATTCTCCTACTGTATGTTTTTACCCAGCACAGTCTATGTCTGAATAGTCCTTCCTGACCTCCAAACTTCTTCTTCCAGTTGCAGGGGATCTTGCAGCGCTGGGTCTTGATGGTCTGTTTGCAGTCGGTGCCGGTGCGCGTCCCTTCCCTGGTGCCAAGTCCGCAGTCCCCCTCGTTGGCCACGCACACACTCCACTGCCACTCCCCACAGTCTGACTTACGCTCCTTCTTTCCTGTACAACCAAACACAATTTAACACCTGGCCACGACAGATCTGTAACAGATCAGCTGAAATGATACTTAGTCACATTGAATGGAGCAATGTCAAGTGCTGCTGAGCCGCACCGTGGGACTGTTACTGCATCAGAATTTGAGAAATGTTCACGTTTGCCAAACAGAGAGTGATCAAATCATGTTATGCAAATATTCCAACACAGGTGCCAGCTGGTGAAATTACATTTATGCGTTTAGCTCAAATGCTACACGGCTTAAATGAAGCTTTTAGACAAGGTTGTTCTCCTTGTTGCAAAGTGGAGTTGCACTACTTTTGCTACATATAGTAAATCTGATATTTATGCAGAAGTAGACAGAGCCGTCTCTCTCTGCATTATGTAAATATTTGTGCACATTTATAAACAACATATGGATATAGACACAATTGAGTGGTATAAATGGAAATTGAGGGGGAGCAGTGTAGCCCATCATTTAAACCAGAGCATTCAAGAACACATTTTAACAATGGCAGAATTTTTAAGCCGTGTTACCACAACCCAGTACATTTTGTTTCCTGTTCAGTGTGTTACACATTTATTTGCATTCCATGTTGTGAACAGTGGTCTGGCAATGAAACTGGTCTGACAGTGGTTAAAATCAATCAGGCAGCTGCAGCTGGTCCAGAATACTGCTGCAAGGGTCCTGACTAATACCAAAAACTGGACCACATCACACCGGTCCTCAGATCACTACGCTGGCTTCCCTTGAGTCAAAGGATAGAATTGAAAATCTTACTCTTGGTCTACAAAGCTCTGAATGGTCTTGGACCAAAATACATCCTCGACCTATTAGTTCCCTACAAAGCATCCAGAGCTTAAGATCATCAGGGACAGGTTTACTGTGTTTTCCCAGGAGCAGAACCAAACAAAGTGAAGCAGCATTCAGTTCTTCTGCTCCTCACCTGTGGAACAAACTTCCTGAATACTTGGGGTCAGAGGTCAGCCTG
Organism: Brachirus orientalis; assembly: GCA_016785285.1. Taxonomy (NCBI): domain Eukaryota; kingdom Metazoa; phylum Chordata; class Actinopteri; order Pleuronectiformes; family Soleidae; genus Brachirus; species Brachirus orientalis. The sequence goes on from JAFBJR010000246.1 coordinate 855,170, forward strand.
TCAGTTCATTTAAATCAGGTCTGAAAACATTGTTTACTTAAATAATCAGCTTAAATAATCATCTTAGTTATCAATTCATTGTTGTATTTTAAATGCACTTTCACTGGCAAATATCACTTTCATCACATATGACTTATGATGTCTGTTTTTGATTTTAAAGATTTTAATGTAATTTTGCTTGCTTTTATTCTGTGATTTACTTAATGTATTTATATGCCTTTGTAAAGCACTTTGAGTTAAATAGTGCTATACAAATAAACTTGCATAATAATGATTGAGAGAGGATTCAAGGCCATTTTTGTTTCTTTTTAACAACAAAAGTCAATGCTTTGTTGCATTTCCTGTGTCATGAATGTGTGTTTTTTTTTATTTAATTTACAGGCATCCTGTACAAAACACAAAACACACACAGCTACTGCCTTTTGACCAAAATGTGATCACTGTTTTCCATTTCCAAACCATACACTTCTTGGTGGAAATGCAGCTAAAGAGGAGAGTCTTTCAAGTATGTGAGAAAATGAAATCAAACATGGGTGTTTTTTGCTTCCTTCGTAAGAACTACATCATCACATCCTCCTCCACCATTCTTAAGTTTTGAATTTCTCCTCAGTTGTTGCATGTCAATGTAAAGAACACTTAAGGACAAATAAAAGCAGATTAAACTGGTCTTAAGAAGTCCTTGTCCTGTCTGTAATATTATTTTGTGTGTTGAGTTCCACGTTTTAAGCTCTGGCTATAAAAATGTTATTAGTTTTTATTTAATATAAAAAAAGTGCTACATGCAGTGCAAAGTATTTACCCTTGGACTTGTTTAATTTTATTTTTTAGGCAGTTATAATGGCTTTTGGTGCTTGCACTAATTTACAATGCAAATTAACTTTTTTCTTTGAATTTAAATGAGGCTAAATATTATTTTCTTTACCCAAGAGGGATTTATCTGACTTACTTTTTCTGCTTTTTTGCAACATATTACTATTTGTTTCTGGTATATTCTCAACAGGGACACATTACTTTTTTATCCCACGGGTATTTTGCTTATTTTCATATATTTTGCAAAGTTGTGGCCAGTTAAATGACTTGTCATGAGGGACATTGTTAACATTGTATCCTGTGAGGGGAGAGATAGCACTGTACGTCACTCTACTAAGGAACATTTCATTTGCTCTCTCTAGAGGTAAAAGGGTAAAAAGTGTTTTTTTTTTCCTTCATTAACCAACTGAAGTGCTGGTTTCACCTTGTTTCTCTACTTTGCCTCCTTCAGCGGCCATCACCGCTAGCACCAGGAGCACCGTCACAGCCACCGTTGTCCACTGCTTCTGTCCATTCATTCTGAAAGAGACATGAGGTGACTATTATAGGAGAAAACTGCTTTGTATTTGAATTTTTAGTTGATGATTTCTGACATTTCAGTACATGACTTTTTGAGAAATTGTGCCACAACTTGACACAAGTTGGCTGTTGGGGAGGGAGGGAGCAAAAACAATAGCTGTCCCACGTCTCATGGGAGTAAAGGAATAGCCTGGGGAATGTCCATGTCTCATCCTGTCTTATTACCACTGTGCTGGATTCCAATATCAACATTTGATTGTCTGCGCTGCAGCTACACTGTCAGTCATGGCCCTGTTTGCTGTCAGGCTCTGGGAAGTCTTGTCACAGGTGGATACAGTCACCATGAAAGTTTGATTTTATTTGACAAAACAAGACGACTATGCAAACCACTATACCCACTGTGGTGGGTAGCATATTTCTGTGTGAACCTGACCAAGCCTAAGAGAATATTGACCTGTCCAACCCGTGTCCTGTTGTTTAGTTGACAGAGTAAACTGAAACATACCCGGACTGTCACACAGGTGGTCGTTATTAGCCAAAGTTATCATTACGTAATAAAACGAGAAAAGAGGAAAATGTTTTTTTATTGCAGAAGTATTTCCTGAACCAGGAAGACTAGTGAATATGAATGAATTCATTACAGATTGAAGAAAATAATGTGTTAAATGACTTTTAAAGAGTGATTGCCTCTTGGACAGTGTAGAGGAGAAATCTGGGGGCATCTGCTTCTGAGCAGCAACGACCAAAACTCTTTCCAGTCCATGCACTGGTGGTGATGGTAGTTGATGACCTGATGAGACTGATGAAGCAGCATGATAATTGGCTAATGAGTTAGATGTGTTTGTTGCACCCTCAAAAAAGACGCATCGCCATTCTTCTTTTCTGGCAACTTTACTTTCCCTTTTGAGTTGAAGTTTACATGAAGCATAGTACGTACACACACACATAACAGGCTTTTTCTCAAATACCTCTCTTTCCTCACTGCTCACACGTTGTGCTCTCCTTCCCCTTTGTTTTCTTTCACTTGCGCTCTCTGATGACCTCATCGGTCACTTGAACTCTAACCTAGTCTAATGCACAGAAATGTATAGAAATAAAAATCCAATGAAATACAAATGTTCTCCTGACTAAAACCTTATCCTTTTTTTCCCCACATGAATAAAATATAAATTCTCTTAAGTACTTCTAGGTTGCAACATGTTCTACTGGGGCGAAACAAGTCCAGCTGAGGAACAGCTGTTTAAGGCACAGAGACCCTGATAAATGACAGCCAGAGAATAGCTGAAACATTACAGATGAGTAGGAAACTATGACCGAGACATGGAACAGAGTAATCATCCCGACTGAATTTGGACTAGTGCTTTATATAAAGTGTCAGCAATGAAAATGTTCCTGGTTTTCCATATTTGTTTGTTACATGTTTACTTCCTGTGCTGAGATTGTTATGCTGTCCCTTCCTTTTTGAGTATACAGTATATACGCTCCCCTTTTCACATCATCCCTTGCCATCCCTTGTTTGTTTATTCATTCTGACAGCATACCAGAAGGATTTTTAGTATTTTTTACCTAGTTTTGTTGTGTATGATCCTTCTGCCCGTTTCCCGACTCTGTTTTTGGCTGCCGTTTTTCACCTTTGCCTCTGTTATGGACTGATGGACTGATATTCTGTGTACTGACCTTGGAGTTTTGTCCAGTAAAGACAAGACATGCAACCCGTCTGACTCTGCTTTTGGGCTTGTGAGTTTTGTGAGTTTGTAATTCCCTTCAATATTTGATCCTACTTTACTTTCAAATCCTCTTGTTTGGGTGTCATTTTAGACTGACACACAAACACACAGAAAAACAACTGACTGACGTCAAATCTGTTTCCTCTGTTTTCACAGACTCAACTTATTGAAAGGTTGAGTCAGGTGGGGAAATAATTGGCATTTGCCATTTTTAATTAATCACAAACTGCCTTTTATGCCCATTCATTCAATTTGAAAAGGAAATAACAACTTTTCATTTCACCCACACAAGATACAAGACAAAAGTTTGGATAGTGAAGCATCTGAACTTTAAGTCAGGTATTCAAACATTATATTTAATTACTAGATGTTATTCTAATGTGATCTTTTTAGAAACTTATAATGAGCAGAAGCCACATTTCAATCTGCCAAAAAAGTCACCTGAATCTTTACACAATTGCTTTTATACTTTTCAAACTGCGGCACAGACAAACCCTGTTCAGGCTCCCATCTCCACTTTTCATGTTGACCCTGTAAAATATTCCAAACTCTTCATTTCCATAACCTCCAAAAAGAGGGAGGAGGGGAAAAAGAAGATTCACTGAATCCCAACTGTAAGACGTTCATACAATGAGTTCTAAGAGTTTCAGAGAGAAAACCCAATGAAAGCACCACGATAAGGATCATTTTCCAAGAAATAATAAAGCATCGTGGCCTTTCAAAAGATAAGAAAGTCTTTTCCTCAGTAATAAGTCAGAGTGATGGGCTCTAGGTGCAGCACAGGCATAAAGAGGAAAAAAGGGGGATGGGGTTGATGACTTTGAATCAGTGCTCCACACTGTAGGTTAAAGAAAGAAAGAAAAAGGATTAAACTGACTTAACCATTTCCTTTGTAGACAGAAAATCCTAACCCTTCATGACAGGTCAGGTCTCTAAATGACATGTAAGTCTCTTTCTCCCATTTCCAAAGCAGACAGCACTTCTGATCAATGATTGAGCAGCTCAGACCATTTGACTGCATCAGTCAGGCAACATTCAGTATGTGCTGCAAATGTTTCCAGTATGTAAAATCTACATGGGATTATTTTCCTTTTGTAGAAATTGAAGATTTAATGTAGTTAAATTCATTGTTTTCATTAAACGCTCCATAGGTGGCCCATTGTCATTGCTGTGATCAGCCATTCTCGGGGGCCTCCGCTCAGGGCCCCAGGGAATTGTCTGCTTCACTTATCTTGTTGAAAATATATATGTGCAATAATATTTAATTATACTGACATTTTTTATCTTCAGGCAACCTTACCACATATCATGAAAAGTACAAATTTAACTAAAAACAACAGGGATTTTTATATCAGCTCAGAATCATTCAATACACAAGTAATTGCACATCATTAAAAGGCAGAGTGATTTTTAGTTTGTTTTACCCTGCTCATTAATTTTCTAAAAGACCCACTGCTGGTATCAACACAGTCAGGATGAATCCACTGCTTTAATAATTAAACATCAGGCTTACAAGCTGACAAAATGACAGGTTTGGTAGCATGGGTACTGGTAAAAGTGGGAAACGACAGCACGATGATGAGTAGGAAGATGAACCAAGAAAGGGAACCAGAGTTGAGCTGATGTGTGTGTGTATATAGAGCAATGTTTTTGATGAATGAGGTGCAGATGGGGAAAGCTCAAGTGACTGGAGGGCAGATGGGAACAGGTTTGTGGATGGGTGGTGAATGAGGAGATGGTGGAGGTTCTGAGGGCAGCTGGTGGGGAAGTGGAGGGAAGCAGGTCAGTGCTGGTGAGGAGAGACACCGAGACAGAGGGAAAACAACAGGAATCTGGGGTATAGGTTACTGCAAAATACATTTTATTTAGATGCCCTTACAGATGAGTGAGATCTGTAAGTAAGTGAAACGTGTCACATTTAAGCACTGTTCATGATTAAAGCTGTAGAGCATAACTTTGAAATATAAACAAACCTCTGTATACATTCAGACCATTGAGGTCCAAATGAGGTCATCCAATGCTGACTAAGCTCCACTCGACTTGGCTGTGTTTTTCAGTACAGCACTGTTCTGATCTTGCATCACAGGACTTTTTTTTTGTCCTATGTCAAGACTAGTAGTAGTTTAGTCGTCTCTACTGCTTCTACAAAGAAGCGACAAAGAAACGTTTAAATAGTGAATATTATGGCTCGATAAACCCACAGTGTGAAAGGATAAACACATCTTGCCCCGGCCCATCCCTGTACACTCAGTTGGTCCCTCGTTCAGGTCTGATAGTTTTGCTTAGTAGAGCCTGTTTTTCGGATGAAGAACAACAGACAAATAATGTTACATAGTTTCTGTTCAGAATCAACAATAAAACACATCAACTCTACTCGTTTTTGCTTTTCCATTAGAGATAGTACCCGATACTTTTTTTGTTCCCGTTCTGTCGGATTCCAGTCGAGCTGAGCCGATACTAAAATGTGACGTGAACAGACTGCCGGCCACTGATTGGTCAGAGAGCGTCGTCACTGGAAGAGTCACGAGCGCGACAAAGTCCGACACGAGTATCAAAGCGAACAATGTTGAACTGTAGATGAGTTAAAAAGACTTGAAAATCCTGAAAACATGCGTTAATCTGCAACATTTAACAAGGACATTTGTAAAATGTCCATATTTAACAGAGGAGTCTGGTGTATTTAGCGACAGCACTGCTGAAAGACGGAGATGGTGAGCCCAATCACAAGCCGTTCGGCCGTATTTCACTTCAGTGACTGTGTCAGACGGAGTCTGTGCTCCGGTCATGCAGGAAGTACTGAACCATGATACCAAACTGAGTACAGTCAAGCCATGGAACTGCGTAGTAGAAGAGTGCCACTGCTCGATCTTCTGTCATCAAAGCTCCAGCCCCCAAACACTGGAAGTCTTTGTTTGAAGTGGAACTGTGAGTTTTGGCTACACCATCTCAGCCAAATGTTAGTTAGTCACAGAAAAATGGCAATTGCCTCTGCTTCAATGCTGTCCAACTCTCCAGCTTGTTGTGATGACCCTGGTCATGCACTGCAAAAGCATGTGTGTGCGCGTATGCAGGTAAGCAAGTTGGTAATTCAGACTGGAAAATAAGCCAATAATTCCAAACAACTGGTGTCTTTTCCTTTGTTTTTCAAGACTTTATATTTTGATGGACGAGACTAACCTCCTATTCAAAACAGTATCAGAAGAAGTAAATGTTTGCACTTTATCTGGAGCATGATAAATATGAGCCAGCGAGAATAAGTACTTTCAAACCCTCTATTTGCCTCACTGAGCCAGAAACAGCTGTGGGTTCCTGGTGAAGAAGATTGGAAGGGGGAAACAATACTGGCTACAAATCAATGGACCTGTGGTGACCCCTTGTGTGCTTTGGCAAAAAGGAAGCTTCACTACAGTGGAGCACATATCCCAAATGCAAATATTTTTCCCTCTCTTCTGTTTTTCATTGGGACTAACCTGCAGAAAACATGAAGGCCCATGTCACATCCCCTTGCTTGCATCTAACAGATAAGCACAAGGTAAGGAAGTTGATGGTGCAGCTAAGATAAACCAGTTTAATGAATCAATAATAAGGTCCAAAAAGAGGGTTATTAAAGGTTTGGACTTTCAGCATTATTGCTCAATGAGAAATGGATTTCGGTTTCTCTAAATTAAACCATTAATCTCTCAAAACCCTGTTCTTAATTTGAAAATCTGTTGGAAAACACATACTGCATGTGCATGGCATTATGCAGCAGACCCACTGTGGTATGCTAATATCAAACACAAATATTATCATAGCACACATGTAGAGTACACTTTTAATATCACTTAGATGCACATGAATTATACATGTTTTTTTTTTTTTTTTTAAATGTTGCCCCGGACGACAAATCAAAGGGGGAGTCTTCAAAGATGAGTATTTTTTTAACACTCTACACACACCATCATGTAATATTTAGATCAAAGTGGGGGCTGAACTCCCACTTTGTTTCTTTAAGACATAGATAGACAGATAAACATAACTGGAACATTTTTGTTACAGCAGCACAAAGTCAGACACTTAATAAATGTTTTAGCCCACGGTCAAGCCATACATTGAGTGCTAACTAATTAAAAAAAAATGTGGAGTGGGTCGGTGTACTCATATTGTAAAGTGAAGACACTGGCATGTCTTTTACCTCCGGCAACTGTTAGCAAAATGACTCAAAAAGTTATGCACAGATTTTGATGAAACTTTGGCACAAGGAATAGATGATTCGATTTTGGTGCTGATCCAAAACACCGTCTGGATGCAGGAATGTTTTTATCAATATATGCCGAAGCACTCACTGCAAAGCCTGATCACATGACACACATGCACTCACTCACTCATTTTCTACCGCTTTATCCACTAAGGGTCGCGGGGGGCGCTGGTGCCTATCTCCAGCTAACATAGGGCGAGAGGCGGGGTCACACCCTGGACAGGTCGCCAGTCCATCACAGGGCCACATAGAGACAGACAACCACTCACTCTCACATTCACACCTACGGGCAATTTAGAGTGTCCAATTAACCTAGTCCCCAAGTCTGCATGTTTTTGGACTGTGGGAGGAAGCCGGAGTACCCGGTGAGAACCCACGCACCACGGGGAGAACATGCAAACTCCTTGCAGAAGGCCCCTTGTTCCAACCGGGTTGTGAACCCGGGACCTCTTGCTGCAAAGGCAAGAGTGCTGACATACATGCAGCACTACATTTCTGTACGTGCATGTCCTGCCAACTTGTGGCAATTTAATGGTACTGCAGTTCATTACTTCCGCAAAAGGAGGTTGTGTTTTTGCCAGCGTCTGTCTGTTAGCAAAATAACTCAAAATGTTATGGACAGATTATAATGAATCTTTCAGGAAAGGTGTTTGATGCGACAAGGAATAGATGAATAGATTTTGATGTTGTGTCCCATGCTGGTCCCACATTTGGCCCTCAGACTTTATGGTGGGATTGCATCATGAAAGAAAAACACTTTTCTGGGCTTTGAGGACATTTTACAAATACAGTATTTCATAAATGATAAAAAAGAATAATAAGTGATAACGATCATATGATAAGGAGACGTATTTGATGTTCGTTTTGGGACACAATAATGCTAGTGGCCACCGGGGGGGACAATAGCAGTAATGCAAAGTGGTGGCATCTGTGGATGCGTTAAAAAAAATAAGTGTGCGTGTTTGATAAAACTTCTAAGAGCCCAAGTTGTTTTTGTCAAATTTATCCAGTTATTGTTCAGTTTATAAAATTCTTACAGTAGCTGTGCAGTAATATTTTGCTGCTACAATGATAGATATTGTTTTCCATCCACTCGATATATTTGTCTGACAGGTACGCAGTACGAAAAACTCTTAAATTGCTCTTTATATTTCGAGGTTCTCCAAAGGAGCTTTGTAGCCTTGGCCACTCATCCTTAAGTGTCAACATGTGAGCACATACTGACTCTCTGAATCCCAAGAGGCCTATTTTGTTTGTCACAAATGAAGCTGTTTGTATATTTTTAAATCTGGCTCAATCCTGAAATCTCAAATATGATTCAAATTCATACAGCCTGTAAAAAGGGACACTGTCTGATAGCAGGTCAGATGGGAATAAGCCACCAGGTCTGATAAGTATGAGGAGGTACTGGAGCCAAACACGATCCGTGACGTAAGACTGAACAACAGGCCAGTGAGGAAAGGATAAACACAAACTGCTCATGTAGGAGAAAGTTGTGGATGTCTGAGACACAACATGCAATTAATATCTTGTCCAATAAGCTTTTCTCTTCCCAAACCTCCCCTTATGCTTCGCTGTCTCTCTGCAGCCTCTTTCTGGAAGCTTCTGTTGTAAACATTCATCTCAGGCCATTCTTAAACCTAATACAATAATAAACCATAAGAGTCGTTGTTAGTGCCATTTGTAACTGTGTATTTTGTTTTGTTAAGTATAGGTGACTCCACAGTTTCTTTGCACCATGCTTAATTAGGATTGTTAATTACTGCACTCAGCCCTGGCCTCTGATTGGCTGTACAGTTAACAGGCTTGTCTGTGCTTGTTAAAGTTTAATTGAAGCCGTGGAGCCTTGAGAGCACACTAGTTTTTGACCGTGCTTCGAACCACTTTTTATTTTATTTTTATTGAGCTTATTGTGCGCCTTTGTATGATAGAAGAAGGTTTGAGTAAAAGAGTTAAAATGAAGAACGTGGTTTACGGAGTTTTTATTGAAGCACAAGTCAACTACATGCTTGGACTCTAAGGCTTAAGTGGGTATCTGTAAAGAAAGGATGTAGCCACATTAACAGTCATGTCTGTCTATGAGACAGGGCCCAGCAACACAAAGCTGTGCCATATACTGTAAGTGGATCTCTGCTTAGATGTGTATTTCCTAAATTTCTACAACAATAAACCGAGGAAGGTACTGTAGAGGAGTTTGGAGTCTTGATTGAAGTCAGAGGTCAAATCCTGACTTCTAGTGGTGTGAATCTGGCTTAAGTTTCCAACTTTGTTATTTTGTCCAGCACCATGTTCACAACTTTTATTAGTGAACATTTAGATAATTTAGCACCTGAATACTGGTCACAATTACAGATGAATGAGACTTGACTCTTTTAAAAGTCCAATGGTGTTGAGATCCTGATATCTTGATGTTGATCTTGATGAACAAAAGTATAGTTTTTGGTTTTGTACTGATAGATTTCTCTTTTAAAAAACATGTTTTAACCCAAATGTTGCTTTTATAAAAGGGTTTCAGAATCTCCTCCTTGTAAAACTCCCCCTTGGTAGATAAAGTGGAATTACATCTCAAACAGAGATATTATTACTTTTGTTCCTTTGACTGAAACTGAAAAACAAAAAGAAAACCCTATATTACTGAGGCAAAGTAAGAAAAAAAATACAGCTTTGTGTCCTTGAGAAAAGTCAGGCAGAAAAATTCACCTTTAGCTCGCTTTCTGCGCCTCACCGAGACATAAAGCATATTGAAAGGATTTATTTAGGAGCTTCTCGGTCTGTGTGTTCCTCGAGCTGAGCTTCTGAGAGATTCCAGCGCAGATGAAATGAGAAGTGTATCGACTAGAGGACAGAGAAAGGCTTTTAGAAAGAGACAGGTGGGCAGGTAAGCGTGTAAAGTCAGGCCAATAACTAAAGGATATGGACACAAATAAATGAGGGATTACAGAATGTAGAGCAAAAAAAAAAGTAAGGCTATGTCAAGGGTTAGAACAAGAATATGGATAAGGATGAGGTGAATCTCCTGACAGGAGGTTGTGAAAATGCAGCTGAGTGCAGTATTGCTTGCAGGTTAGATAACGACTGCCATTGAAGACAAGTGATTCATTCTTCTCGGGGCCGTGGGACATGCCTTAATTGAGGCACGGCACCATTTCTCATGTGTTTAGGTGGAGGATGATTAGAGGAAAATGCCACACATTTTCTGACTTGTGTTTTGTAAAAGGTCAGACAGTGGGGGAGAGAGTTGATAGGAGAGGGTCCCTGCTATCTCTCAGAACAGCCCTGGAGGAGCCTTCAGGGAGCCACCAACCAGGGCACCATGTGCGGTCCTCCGTGTGATGTGCAGCTAAATCTATATACAACCCCAATGTTGTTTAAAAACAGATTAATTCTGCTCCACATATGCCTGCTGTCCACACTGCCCTATTGTTTTAGACCCCCACACTGTACTGCATAACCTTTAAATATAAACAATTATCCATAGTAGCCAATTCGCACTATTAAAAAATAGTTTTGACCAGTGTAAGCTGGTGTTCACTCCTGGGTCAAATGACTCTCCAATTTTTTATTGGCTTTGGCTGGAATGTAATGGGTGGAACTTCTTCATCTGCTTCACCGATGCAAATTACTGCACCATTTCTGGTGCAAAGCTATAACATGCATTCATTTTCTGGCCGTTGGCATCACCATAAGCCAAAAGTGTTCATCGCAAAACCTTACTTTTGTGTTGTTTCTGATTAACACTCACTCACTCATCTTCTACCACTTTGTCCTCCACATGAGAGTCACATGATGCCTGACTCCAGCTGACACAAGGCAAAAGGCGGGGTACACCCTGGACAGGTCGTCCTGCCATCACAGGGCCAAACACCCAGAGACAAACAACCATTCACTCTCACATTCACACCGATGGGCAATTTAGAGTCTAGTTGGCCTAATCCCCAAACCTGCATGTTTTTGGACTGTGGGAGGAAGCTGGATCATTCTCTCCAAAACTAAGTGAATAACTGCAGAGGAGAGAATCTGTTTCCTGTTCACACTTGCACATGGATAGTGCGTCTAAATGGTTGTGTGATACATATTTGGGTGTTTTAGCATGGACATGGAGCTAAAAAGCTTGTCTGGACACAGATTTTTTTTATTATATTTATGAAAATGCCATTTTAAAATAAAAACCCAAAAACAACTATGGATGTTGGATGTGCGTGAGTTGTGTTCCAGGCCGAGTCTTGATAACAGCACCGAGTTTGACGAGAAGCGCAGGGTGACGTTCTGGTGAAAACACAATAATAAGTGACGAACAAAAGCATCAGAGCTGAAACTGCTGAAATTGAAGACTCAAATGTATGCTTGAATGCTGCCATTACACTGATCGCATTATATGTACACATTCAAGAACTCACCCCGAGCCCCTTTTTTCCTCTTTATTAGCACACATGAGAACATTATGAGACCCCGTGCTGTAACTGCCACAATGGACTCCAGTAGTTATCAATCACCCTCCTCTTTAGGATTATAACACAGCAATACCACAAATGAAAGGATGAGCAGAGCACTCTTTGCAAATGTAAACCCTACTGCCCTCATCTCTTTATCTCAGACTCTGTTCAGTGGATTCATTATAATAGCTTAGCCATGTTTTCACGTGGAACAAAGGCTGCACAAAGAGCTGGAAGGGCCACATAAGTGGATTAATTTTGAACACAGGCCTCATTTCAGTGGGGTCTGTTTTTTTTAAAAAATAACAAAAACAAACTTTAAAAATAATAATAATTACAGGCAAATATTTCAAACGTTCACAAACACACAAAAAAATAGCATTTACAACTGCTTTGAATGTTTTCCCTAATGTGTGAAATATTGATCTGTTAAACTGGTGTTTCTTGTTTTCTGACCATACACATGCAGGCAGTTTTATCATCCTAATGAAGATTAACCCAAAACGTTGTCTACAGCACTACAGACATCACGTGACTCAGTTTGTTTACGCCGCCATATTGGCAGGAAAAGCTTCTTTTGAAAATCGAGTGGTGAGAGTGCCAGAGCCGTCAGAGTTCACCGCACAACCTGACAGAACCTGACAGAATGAATATATCTGACCATTAAAATCCCCCTGCAGTATGGAAACAGCCGTAACATACATTAATCCAGACCTGCAGTATTCTGACATCGTCAACTTTCGCTCAGGTTACTCCAGAGAATGCTTACGTGTTACAATAAAAGCATGTCGGATGAGCATGATATTAAAACTGTGTTGGATTCTCTACCTGATTGATATGAAGGGATCACTGCACATGATGTCGGCTGTGGATTCCCATCACTCCATCTGCTATGCTCACTTTGAGCTCGTTTTATGGCAGTTATCTTACTCTGCTGTCTCTCTGGTAAAATGTTCTCCACATTGCTTGTCCCAGACTATTTTGTTATCCCAAGGCACAACAGCTATCAAGCAACTTTTAATGAATACAGCTGGCGAAGACTGTCCTGACATAATCTCTACTATATATGCTCCCTGGTATATACTGTATGTATATATTTGAAGAGCGTGGCCTCCTGCCAAAATAGCATTGTTTTGGTTTTCAATTTTACATGAGAGGACTGCGTGTTGTCATCTGCCAGAGCTCTATGGGAAGTTTAATATTTCAAAAGTCTGTCTCATATTTAAATGTAGATCTTACTTTATTACATTGCAGCTTGTGCCATAAAATACACCCATCACTGCTGCTTGAACGCTGGTTTTAAACTCCACGTTCCATTTGTACTCAATGTCAGATATGTAAGAAATAGCAGGCTGAACACAGATATGTGAAGCATGTACAGTGTACAGTGCTTTTGCCTCAGCAGATTCTGATCTTGTTTAGATCAGGCTTCCTTCACACAGTTACCTGCTTTCCACCTGACCATTAATCTTCATTCCTCTGAAGCTACAGCTGAATCACCAGTGTGCAGCGTGGCTGCGGGGCACGTCTTATCACCGCCACATTGTCTGCTTTTCTTCTGTCCGTGTCATTGCTAGAAAAAGCTTGGCTTGTTCTCTTTAGGTCCAGGCTGTCTGACTGTTGGACCTGTGCAGCCTGATCCTCCTGACAGCTGCTGACAGCCCAGAAATGGAGCTCCATCCCTCAAGCCCCATGCTTTAAGCATTAGCAGTCATCACCTCCCTCTCTCAGACTTCTGCCCACCCCCCACCTCCTCTCCAACAGCCTTAATTTAGACGTGTATGTCCAATTAAATATGCTACATTTATCTTTATATGAGTGTGTGTGCGCGTCTGTGAGTGTTCCTCGCTGAAAGCACCTTGAGCCACTTGTTCATTAAAGACCACGGAATGAGAAAGCCTTTTACACACACAGCGTGGGCAGTTTTGTTCGCCTTTTGATGAAACTGTCCTCTTTTCCTTCTCTTCCCTGTTGCTGCCCCCCACTCTGACTTTCTCTCTCTCTCCCCCCTCTTCATATTCGGTGTGTTTAGCTTGGAGAGAATTTGTATTTCTGTCCACTTGTGCATGCCACGTATATCTCAGTGCATTTAATTTGGCTTGTAAACAAGACTGTGGGATTTCATATTTAGAGCAGGAGAGGCAGTGACAGCTTATTAAAAAAAAAAAAACTTCACAGTCTTCTTGAAAAGCGAGAATGCCCTTAATGTGCTGTAAACTAAGATAAGTAATGCAGTGGCAGATATGCCTGCCAGTCACGGCACAACCCATGAATAATACAGACAATAATAGAGAAAAATACAGGAAAACAATTTAATTTATTAAGTTCAACATCTTCTACAAGTATTTCTGTGCAGTGTCACACTGAGAAGGTGCAAAATGTCAGTGAGTTCAAACTGTACATTACCAATTAGAAGGATGTGCATGGAATTATTGGTTCTCTGTATAAGTGATAATTTAACAATAATTGTCCATAAAGGCTGGAGATAGAGATGCTGTTAAATGTGCATATGGATCACGGTGGCCACACATATCCTCTGTTCATTTCTTCCTCAGAAATAAGTGCAAGGCATCCACAAGATGCAATTCTCAAATTAAATGTAGGGGGCAGCACCTATGATGAAGGGGAGATATTTTTTTATTACCTCAGCCAGTAAGGTTATGTTTTCACCAGTGTTGGTTTGTCTGTTAGCAAAATACAGTAAGTCAAAGTTATAGACAGATTTTTATGAAATCCTGATTTTGTTCTGGTGCTGATCTGGATCAACATCTGGATCCAGGAATTTTTCTGAAGGACTCTATCATTGCTTGGTGGAGGTCTGCGCTCTATGAGTGCTTCTAGTTTTGTAAATGGTTTTGTGAAATCAGAAGCTAACCTGCTGATTTTTCCTTTATGGTATGAATTCACCATTCCCTTGTGGAATATTCCAGCAACATGCAAATTGCACACATCCTGCAGAGTGAGGATGTAAAGCCCTACACTCATGCTGCTTCTGGTTGTCAGTGCAAACACCTGGTTGATCAGCAAGTACATCTGTGGTCTGTAGTTTTTTTAAAAAGTAGTAGTGCAAACTTTTTAAGTCGGCTAAGAACAAATCAAGGCCAGTCTCATCCATTCACAAAAACCTCTTCTTCACAACAGTTGAGATTCTTACAATAAAACCCAACAGCTTTTTGCTAAAAATAAAGACATAAAATATCCATAATAACTTTTTAAAACCACAGAATAATCCACTTTTCGTTTCTTTATAGTTTTCTATCTCGGTCACACCTCTCTAAAGCCTGTCAGAGTGTTAGATTGTCTCCTTCTTTCAAACTCTCCAATTTCAAGTTTTCTATGAAGGACCAATTCACAAACTTTTAACAACCACCTTTCAAGTCAATGGTAATAGCAGGATGACCATAGCTCAACACAGCCAGTGCTCTGCTGCAGCACTGGAGGCATTAATGAGTCCAAAATAATAAGAGTTCTCCACACACTTCCATCCATATGGTGTTTCCACTAAAAAGGTATAGAGCTGAGTTTACACAGAGCTCACTCTTTTGATTTAAGTCACCATCAGCACTGAATTAAAGGCCTATGTTAAACCATTTCACAGCCGTGTCTTTTGATTCTGTTATGCTCCATTTAATGTAACGATAGGCAGTTAAATACCTTCAGTTTTACAGACACAAAATAACTTTATTGTAGGAGTGGAGTAAAATAAGATGGTCTATATAGTTTCTAATCACTGCCACATATTACTTTGCACTTTTATTTTTATGCAAGTAAGAAACTATAAATAAAAAATAGGTAACGATTAATAGCTAAGAACTAAGAACCCAGCCTTTCACAAAGAATGAATGCTTTAGGAACGATGTGATAATCTTAAAGTTGTTCATATTCCCAATTCCCCTATGCAGAGTCATGCTTAATTTTACCATTACCCTTTACCTTACCACATTGAAAATAGTGACATATTGTACCTTAAGTTCGAGCAGTTTCTCTGTCTGCACAATAGTAAACTTTAACATTTGCAGTTAAACTCAAACAGGCTTGATTGTTTGATTTGTTTGAAATTTCACTGAATAAAAGGAAGAAGGAGCTCACACCTCAGTGTAAAGAATAAAAAAAAAAAAAAAATAGAGTGGAGAAATGCCATGGGAAAGAATTTGTATGACCTGAGACAAAGAACAGAAATGAATCTATATGTTGCTCTTCATGTTCTCAGGGTGGTGATAAGCCCTGTCCTATACTGTACAGCCATGTGTAACTGTAATCTCTCCACTGGCAACAGCAGCAGTTGGACTCTGTCTCAGCCTTGCAATGTGACGCCGCATTTGGCTGAAGCGGATGGGAAACCTCTGTGGGGAAAGGTTGGCGTGTGTGTAGGTGGCATATGTAGGTTATCTGCCGATGGAATCATGTTTAAATCCAGACAGTGAGGAATATCTCCTCTCACTGATGTGTGAGACAGAGAGGAGTCACGTGCAACTGGAAATAAGACAATATTATCTAAAGAAATTTGGCCTGCTGTGACAAATCTGAGGATATTTTTTTATATTTTGGAATAACACACATGACAAACTTTGATGTTTCGAAATCCCATTTCACCCCTTGACCCTACTAATTAGCCCTACCCTTGGTGCATTCACATGTAGGAGTGATGTGTTCCAGTTTTTGTTGAGGTAGGGGGTGAAGGGTGAAGTGCACGGACTAACAAGTCCTTCGGGGACAAAGCACATAAATTATTTGCAGTTTAAGAAAGTCCAAAAAAATTAATGTTACCATCATGTTGTGTAGCTGTTTGCAATCTCTTGTAGCCAAACCCAAAACCAGTAAACATCACTATTTGCAGATTTGGAATATGTTTTCTGCCATCAAAATTTAGTCCTAAAAAGCAATGTGAGTTGAAAATATACAGCCTGAGGTGCATCAGACCATCTGAAGTAATAACCACATGATTAATCCAAGCTGTATTCCAAATACTGAAATTTGTGGGAGATGTAACAAATCGTGCTACCATGATAAATATGAAAAAAAGCTTCATTTAAACATACCTAAATACAGCCAATGCAAGCTGGAAATCAAACCTCAAACCTTTGTTTCAAACTAGATGTTTGTGTGAATGTTTGATCTTTTTCAAATGTGCCAAAGATCTTTGGATGCAGCCAGAAATGTTGTGACTCTTTTCACCCAAGATGCATTTAAGCACAGTAACAGCTCTGTTCAGGCAGACAGGATATACAGTGTTACGTGTGTCGTTTGTGGTAACGTCAAAGACACAGAATAAATTTACTTTTAAAAATCATGCAGGATTTGTGTTTTCCTAATCTCGAGAGCGTCGCCTGCCAGTGCTGCGTGCATGAGGACTGAGACAGAAGATGTGGGGCTCATATGGCTGTCGACGAATTCATTCATGTTCCTCTCTGTGGTGACAACGTCAGCCTGGAAAGGCGACAGTGAACCACACACGCATGAGATGAGAGGTTCCCACCGTCTGACTTGGAAGACGGGACAATAACTGGAAAAGTGTGGGCTGAACCTGTGTATTCACTTTAGACTAACAAATTGTGGTAGACAGTTTGGACAGCTCTGGCCTCCATTTTGAGGAGATTTGATGCTGTGTTTATAGTATTAGTGTCACACTGTTATATATACACTGTATATACTGTATTTATGGTTTAAACCAGTGAGCCCACTTACTGTGAGTCATTTCATTGTGCCTTCTTAAAATAAACATTAAAAAAGGTATTGGTCTTTAAAGTGTCTCCCATTGAACAACAAGGATACAGTGTGGTTCTTTTGTTTTTGCTTAAGCGCAGCAGTAGCTGATGCTTCCACTGTAGCCTTTGCAGTAGTAAAACAAAAGCTTGACTACACATTAGAAAAGCCTCACACAGGCAAACAGTAGTGCATTTCCCTCCAGGCTGATGCTCACCTCGGATCACACGGCAGCTGCAGCAGAGAGAGGAAGATACAGGTCAACAAGACACACATCACACACACGCACACACACCACCATCCCCCAAAAGTGGCACCTCAAAATAAGCTGTTAGACTTTAAAATAACAAAATGGTCGGACTCCTTTCAGTCACATAAGTTGCTTTGATATCCCTCTAATTTCAGGGATGAATGCAACTGAGCGTGTTTAGGCCTTTTAATCACTAACTTGTGCGATTTAGTATAGAGGCAATCATCAGTGGTCATTTTCAACCATTTTCTCCCAAGAACACCAACCAGCGACAAGCTGGAGGCAGGTGTGAATGCGCTGCTCGTCACTGAGCGATTCCCCATCCACAGTTTCAAATGTTTGCTTGATTAATGTTCACTCTGTTCCCACGTGGATGACCCGCAGAGAGGTGCGGTGTTCGGGAACAATGTTTCTGTTCTCCTCACTGTATTTTTGATTTTTCATTTCTTCAGATATCCCCAGGCAGAAAAAAGAAGACGACAGATTTGAGATGCACTTGGACTTGGGAGTAAAGTTAGATTTTTCTTTTGTCCCAACATTATTCACAAAATTGCCATTAATTCTAACTTAGCTTAAAAACAGCTGAGTATGAGAAAATGCTACCAGAGTTCACTAGCATTTTCTGAAGCAGATGTAGGAGGATTGCATAAGATGCTGCACTGTGTTGATGACTCTATCCATAATGGTGCAATTGGAAAAAGGGCTTGAAAGTTTGGAATTACTTTGCTAAACTAAACAAAAATCAAGCAGCTTGTTTTGTGAAAAAAAAAGCTAATGGATGCAGTTGAAAACCCATGAAACAAAAATGCAGTCCAAAGGCCAAGTTATGCCCAAAAGATGGAGCCTTTCGTGCGTACATTACGTTCATTTCATCCGTCATTGTGCACGTCACAGAAGAGCGTACGATGACGGACGGCACAGAGCAATACCACCAAAAATCATGAGGGTAGGATAGAGTCAATAGTCCAGTCAGTCAGACACACGGAAACACCAACCATTAATATTATTATATATGGGACGACTTATATTCAGTGGTCTACAATCCACTTGCATTTTCTGTCAATTTTGGATGAAGCACAAAAAAAAAAAAACCTCTTCAGTGGTCGCCATGTTTGTTGATGCCTGCAACTTGACACTCAGTTCTGCCCTCTAGAGGACGTATTGTGTAACATCCCTCTCTCTCTCTCTCTCTCTCAAGGGGTCACCACTGCAGATGATTTG
Source organism: Brachirus orientalis (assembly GCA_016785285.1). NCBI lineage: Eukaryota > Metazoa > Chordata > Actinopteri > Pleuronectiformes > Soleidae > Brachirus > Brachirus orientalis. The sequence goes on from JAFBJR010000246.1 coordinate 874,070, forward strand.
CATATTTAGGAAAGGAAAGGAAAGGAAAGGAAAGGAAAGGAAAGGAAAGGAAAGGTGGAGGGTTTAATCAGAGCCGCTGTGACTGAGCATGCTGCCACACAATGGACCTAACATGACCGAATGTGTCTAACATTCTTGAATGTTTGACTGTATTTGATTTGGCAGAGATTTTCCCTGGCATAACCCTCCATTTATCCAGGCTTGGGGCCAGCCAATTAACATCAGGGATTGGGCACCTTGCTCAGGGGTACCCCAGCCCTTGACCTGGTGTGGACCCGAGCCAGCAACCCTTCAGTCACAAGCCAGGCTCTTTCTGCTTGGCTGCGCCTTTTGCACAACGGCTTCAATGTGAGGCAGCACATGTACCTTCGGCAATCTGCATCCGTACTACCGCAGCTGAAAATGTATATCATGTGTCCATTCATGTACATGTAGGCATAGATTTTCTCCTCTGCTGTGGTGTTCGTTCTAAAATGCTACTAATGAGAAACAAGACATTTCTCATTAGACTGTAGACAAGTTGAAACAATCACTTTACTCCAGTGCAGACAAATTCACTTTACCTTGTTTTGTTTCAATATATGAATGTCCATTAGAGTATCACTTCAATTATGTCTGGCAAAAAAACTGGAATAACCTCCGTCAACAAATCAGTCACTTTGGCTCAAAGTCAGTATCCTTTTCCAAAACACAATTTGATAAAAAGGCTTCTCTAATCAGAGTTTTTTGTCTTGTTTTATACCAAGTTGTAAAGACTGTTTAGCAATTATAAACCTTTGTCTCCGTTACTCTGCATATTTTCTGTGGTTCACTATGTAAAAGTGCTATATCCCTGAAGATCAGTATTATAATTATTATGACTACATTTTGTGTTAAAAGTGAATTTCGGGTTGGATCCCTTGTTTTTGTGGAGCAAAACATCAACTGAAAATCAAGGCTTTTACCATTTTCTGCATATTTACACCATTATCTTTATCCGTATCTCTTCCACACCTCCCTTTGGATCACTTAATGGTCGCTTTGTTTCTTTTACAGCAGTAGGTGGGTGTTGGAAATAAGACATTGGTGCTAAATGATGATGAGAATTACTCTTCCTGAAGGGAAAAAAAAAGGAGGCTAATTTCTGATGATTCAACCACCAGAAAAAAAAATAATCACACTTAGTCAGTGAAGTCTTCATTTTGGCTAATGTGTGGCAGAGAGTGTGGAACCTGCAGGAGACATTGTTTTCAATGGTGTTATTTGTTTCTTTTGATTTAACTGTCAGCAGAGGGCTCCCATGATCTATCCGTAATGACTCTGACCTCTCGGCTCCATTCTGCTTCACTGTATTTACTGACACCCACCAGCCGCGTCCTTTCATGGCAATATTGAACGGGGGCTTTCCTCTGCTCTGCTCACACTGTTCAAACAATAGCACAGATTGCATTTTTATTTACCTCACAATTCTGTCCTACACTGTGTGTGTGTTTTGTCTTCCAGATGCTCAATGTCTAATTGATTTTACAAATGTTTCTCCTCTTCACATTGAACTGAATGTACAGGTGTTTAAATTCTTTTTTTTTTTTTTTTCCCTGTACTGAAGTCAACATATTGACATTTACCTATTCAATAGGGGGCACTAGGGTGCCGCCCAACATGGAGAAGAATTACTGACTTTCTAAAAACATCTTTAAGATATATAGATATATATATATATATATATATATATATAAACACAGCAAAAGTACAGATTATACACAGTGAGGCATACTGAGTGAATGACCTCATCAACTACACAGTGCCCTCTGGTGGGTGAAATAAGTGATTGCGAGTGGTAAGCTCAGAAAAGGTAAATATGTGATTATATCAAATGGTTTCTTGTTTGGGTGTAAGATATCAGCCATTTTAGAGGTTCATTTTAAAGTATCATCCATATTGATGGCTAGTTTTAAGGGAATGCAGCTGCACAGACATGAATTCTCTTCTACTCTAATGTGAACCTGTGCCTCTTCTCCATCCTTAAAACTCTCCTTTGGTGGGATTTGAATTACCTGCACTCATCCCTGACTGAAGTGTTCAAATATGTTAGAGGTTGATCGCACAGAACGGGCTTTTCAGGGCACACGGCTGCCTGGGCTTCCCCCTGTGGCGACAAAAACAGGGAAAAGAACAAAGACTTGTCCAGATCGTTAAAGATGGCCGAACCACAGCAACCAGTCAAAGAGGATTCAGTGAAGCAAGCATGAAATATCCACCAAAAATGTGTGGGACATACCTGCAAATGGTACATGAAGCCTTTACTTTGCTTGCATTTTATCTCTGTCAAATCAAAAACAATTTGATGAATTAGTCAGTGTATTTTTTTTTTGTGAAGTTAAACAAAGGATTTAAAACTAATTTTAATTCGGTTATCACATTTACTGCTTCCGGCTGTTTTATTTAACAGAATTATCACCATACTTCAGCAGTGGCCCAGAAGGTCACTTTAATCGCTTTAATCAGAGTTGTTTCCAGCCCACGATTACTTTACAGCTTCACACGCTGTGAAACAAACCCACCAAACATGCCACCAAAACTACAAAGTTAGCGCCTCAATATTTACCACACCGGAGAGTCCAGCAGACAAACATTTCTGGCAGCAGTTGGTAAAGAACGAAAAAGGGCAAGACAGACTTTTGGAATTTCTGGTTGTTACTGAGTGGGCAAAAAGTCAACTCCTACAACTTTACCAGTGGAGCAAATATATTTTATTGTTTTGCTGTTTGCTGGATGCTTACTTGGGAACTGTTCAGCACAACTTTACAAAAGTAATATTGATACTTTGTTCACAGCTTGTTGCACTGCCTCCTTGTGGCCATGAATTGATTAGCACAACTTTGCACTTCGTGTGCCATCTACCTTTTAGCAATATTACGTAATTTTTCCATGTATTTGTATTCTGTTTTAAAGTTATCAAAGTAATGCATTACTCATAAATGCCAGATATTCTATTATTCAATTAGAAATGAGTGAGAGGAAAATAGCGAAAGGAGCAGCAGCAAAACATGACCACGTATTTACAGCTAGTGATCCGTTTTATTAGTGTCATGAATTTGTACCTTTTTGTGCCACCTACTGGTTATCTTATGCCTCTTATGAGCAATATATTTTTTCTATGCATTTTCATTCCGTTTTCAAGTTTGACTTATGAAAAGGAATGCATTTCTTGGAAATGCCAGAGATTCTAGAATTCAGTTAGAAATGAGGGTAAAAGCACTTCTCGGTTATTTTCTACACAGTTCTTACAAATCTAATAAGGAGTTATATAAAAAAATTATAATTAAGACAAAAGGGGCAACAACTAATTATCATAACCGTGCCATGGGATTTTATGTAGCCTCTGCAGACTGTGAGGAGAAAAGCATAGAAACCCTTCCACAGCAGCATTTCATTCACAACAAGAGAAGAGAGAAACAAAGCTATTTTTAACTTGTTTACTCCCGTTTGTAATGATGGTGTCGCTCAGTTGCTTCTCTGGCAGGTTCCTCGTGACCCTCAATGAATCAAACGCAGCTTCCAATGCTCTCTATATTCCAGGACCTGGTGACAGTCTTATTTCCAGCCATCGAGGGAGCAGGAGAGGAAAGTTATTTTCTGAGCGGTGGACAGAGGAAGATTGGACATCCCCCGATCTGTCGAGAACGCGACATTTGGCCGAAGCAAATCATTCACTTGTATTGCATTGTCTTTGGGGCCATTTGGCACGAGGAGATGGAATTGGAAGGCTAACATAGTGCATAGCTTCCATCTAGCAATGTCTTTGGTTAAGGCAGAGAGATAGAGTCTAATCTCTAACCTGTAGAGTCTGGAAACACTGGAACAGTTCCTCATGGAGGCCCGGCCTTGCTCTCCAGTATAAACTGCTGATCAGAGACTAACAACCATTAAAGCAGCAGTGATGAATTGACCGTGTTTCTTCACTTTAAAGCTTGGTCTAGATTTACTCTAGTTCGTCAGGTGTGATGGTGCATGCACCAGGAATTGGAAGTTGTCTATTTGCTTGGTTATGCACCACTGAATTTTTATAACTCCATTCATGCTAAATGCACAATGGACACGTCCCAGGAAAGACTGGCTAAGCAGATTTGGCTTTTACACACAGCTCTATAACATCAAAGAGACAATCACACAGTTCAGGATGTTTGGGGGGGGGCTTTTATGGAGTTGTTAAATCATACACATGTAAGCTATACCAACCACTGTTTGATATACAGACTTCCCAAATCCATAGGTGGTTTTCCATCAGCCTGTTTTTACGGTGCATATTTGATTAGGACATAAAAACAACTGAATGGAGACACAAAAATGGAAAAAGTCCTGAAATATCACAATAAAGTCTTTATGCTCAAGTGCTGTATTGATGAACGGTTGATGCAAATGACTATAATTGAAATGGTTTCTGTGACTGAAATTTCCCTGTTCTGGAAAAATAGCGAAAGGAGCAGCAAACAAAAAGTGACCACATATTTACAGATAATGACGCTCTTTTACTAGTGTCATAAAGTTGTACCTTGTTTTCCCTTTTTGTGCCACCTACTGGTTATCTTAGTGGCAAAAAATATTTCCTTTACAGTAGTGGATGGAAACACATGAATGTGCTTTTAAATACATTTTAGTTTATGACGTCCCTTTTTTGACTTGAATTTCTTCCAACCATGAAAACACTGTACCATCTGTACTTGACTTACTGCTTATCCACAGACTAGTTACAGAAACATTTTGATGCACATCCTGCGCTGACCACAAAAGCCCTGTGCCTACTCAAAAAAAGGCACCACTTCAAGACGTCACCTCAGTGCCGAACTTAACATGTAAACAGGTTTTATTTGTGAAAAATAAAAATGCATATAATTGGCATTCAGGTCCCAGTGTGTGTGTTTGTGTGTGAGAGAGAGTTTTAAGTGTAGAGCAGTCACTGAAGAGGGCACATGTGGCACCGCAGAGATGCAGCGCCTGCGGTCTCCTGACGTCAGCTGGTGGAGGCTGATGGGAATTCAATACACAGCATTCACACTGCCTAATTTATTCCATAATAGAATTGGCTCGCAGCTTGTTTGTCTCCGGTTCAGTCGATGGCGAAGGTCACCGAGGTTCTCAGCTGAAGAAGCTTCTGCATGGAGGTAATTGTCGACGAAAAAGGAGCATCAATTTCAGACACCTTGAAAGGTCCAGTTTGTAAGAATTTGTGACATCTAATGGTGAGACTGCCGATTGCAACAAATGGAGGACTTCTCCCTCTCCTGAGTGTGTCCGGCAGCTACGGTGGCCTCCACATTCCAGAAAGGACGTAATTCTATGTCTTTCCACTCTCTTTTCCATTTTCTCCTTCTTGTCCATTGGATTATGTGTCAGATTTATGTGGGTGGAGCTTCAAACTGTGAAACGCTATCCCTATATGGATGGTTCCATACTACTTTTTTGTGTCCAATAAACATCCTGATACTGCAGTCTTTTTACAAAATTACATTTATCTGTTTTACCTTTTTCCTCTTACATCATATAGGTCCACACAACTCACATGATCACTGCATCCCTCACTCACATTCTTGTTCATTTGGCACAGATCTGCTAATTTTTATTTTACCAGTATTGGCCTGATACTGATAATATCATATCACCTCATCGATAGTTTAATTGCATTAACGGGCTTATTCTAAAGCAACATACTTTCAGGAAGTATATTCAATTTCTACCTAGAATGTAACATATTGGACCTTTTTAAATGCTAGTTCACTGTGTCATCATGTCATTATCAAATGATAAAATAATCAAACAAGCCACATACACTGAAGTAAGTTGGGGCATCTGTTTGACCAGTAAGGGAAAGAAAATGTTCTTGATTTTCACTCATTTTAAAATAAAGTCCCATTTCCCCCAAAATCATTCGGTTCACCCCCACAGATCCATCCCATTTACCATCACCTTGTATTTTTGCTATAAGCCATTTCCATCCATCTGGGAAATAACCCCACCGGATGTTTTGTGAGCCTGCTGCCATCATTGTCTACATCCATCTGCACAAAACACCATCCACTGCAGCTTTATTTACCAAACCATAAATGTTGGTGATTCTATATGTGACATAATTTACAAATAAATAGAAAGAGTCCTTTTTTTTGGCTGCACGGACAGATCCAATCATTCCTGTTGAAAATGAAAGTGCAGCTCGGTGCTCGCTGTGCTGATGCCAGTGGCTCTGACATGAATCTGGCTGCGTTCAGCTGCTGGGTGGGTGCAGGGTTACAGGGGTGGGAAAAGGAAAGGGGGAGCAGTGGCACCAGCCCGAGGTCACAGCCCAGAGAAGGAACCATGACCTTTCAACTTGCCACTGTGCATTAGAAGAGTCAGAGGAGACGACAGTGCAGAGTGTGGTGTGGCCATCGCCGCCTCTGATGACCTAGTTTACTGTAAAGTGTGTCACATAAGCCACTGCAGTGAAGGTAGTTTCATCCAGGTTATAAAAGAGCAACTGATGAATATTTATCTGATAAATCAAGCTCTGAGCTGTTTTTCTCTGCAGGATGAGCACAGTCAGAAGAGATAAAGGTCCAGGTACAACATATGGTGCGTGTTTTTTGGCCAGACATTGAATATATTTTATACACTTATACTGTATGAATGTATAATTGCTAAACAAAAAAAAAAAAAATATATATATATATATATTTAAACAGAAGCTTTCCAGGAAAAAGTGAGGAAGAAATGAGTATTTACATCCTTTCTGGTATGTGAAGGCCTCTGTAGGGAGGTCAACTGAGTTTCAACATTAGATGTCATTAATTCTTACACACTGGACATTTGAAGTATCACTGTGTAGCATCACCGACATAATATCTATGTCTCAATAAAAGGGAAAACCTGAATACATTTGAATTAATTCTGTTCTCCTTATGTTTCAGACATTTTCATGTCGTGCCTTTCTCTCTTTCCACAACCATGGTAAGATAAATACAATATATAATAAAATTTTACCCCTAAAGTACTTTCTTCTTAACCTTTTGTATCTTTTTAAATCTAAACAAAACTAAAAAGCACTTTCTCAGAGGAAAATTTGTTCTTAAATGTCATGCTCTTCAAGTTTGCTAAAGGTCAACATGGTAACGTTTAGTGGGGCTTAGTCTCCCAAATTGAACACACTACCTATAAAGAATGTTTTATAAGTGTATAAGGCAAGAGCCTTGCTTCACAGAAACTGCCATCTTGCACTGCTATATTTCCACAGCAGCCTGAGCAGACGCACATTTTGAAGTAAAGATTTAAACAAAGCAGCAAAAAAATGGCTCCATTCAAATCGACCTGATGATAAACCAACGAAAAAAACTAAAGGAAACTGCAAAGATGGAGGAAGAGGGCAGAGTTTTCTGGAAAAGCCCTCTGATTTGCTGCAATCTGCAGCCTTGCCACTAGATGTCACTAATACTGACACACTGGACCCACCCAGTGCTGGTGAGTAGATTAATGATGTGGGATCAAACTTGTCCTTCTAGCCTGGTCCACCAACATCCTCCTTTACACTAAATTAAGATGCAGTGCAGACGAAATAGTCCATTTTAATTAAAGCAGCCTCTTTATTCCCACTCGTAATATTTAAGGTCAAACAGGTGCATAACTGAACTTTTCAAGGTATTCATTTGTTGGAAGTTCAGAGGCAGATTTGCAAGAACAGGGGCTTGTTAGGGTGCTGCCCCCAGAGACGAGGTTTAGCTCTTTGCTACCCTTTTAGTGAGAACACAATGGCAGCAAAGGACATGTCGCACATTTGCATCTATTTGTTTTATGCCCCCTTTTTTTGTGCATATTTTAAGTGAGAATTCAGGGAGGTTCTGTAAAAGATAAGCTCAGCCGAAGGGTAAGAGATGACATATGGATGCAAATAAAAAAGGAATATGCAATTAACACAGATGGGAACTGATATTTCATTTATACCTTGAGGTTGTAGTCCCTGTCCAGCTTTGTTTGCATTCATGTCATAGTGACCCCAAATCTGCATTGGCTTCACATTTGGGACATGCCAGAGTCCACAGAGGTTCTGTTCTCTTGTTACATCCAACTGCCTTTTTGAATCAGCATCACCAGAGGCAACAGACAATGATAACTTAAAACCACAGAGGTTCTTTATTTCAGTCTTTATTCATCAGAAATCTGAAGTTTGATGGAACATTTTGAGGCAGCAGTCGTTTCTCAGAAAAACATCTGTGCTCTGTAACTTGTCATTAAAAAGGGTTATGTCATCGTCTTCACCTTTTTTCACAAGTAGTGCTGTGCATCATTACCTTTGAGGATGATTTAATCTCTTTCTACATACACATGCTATGATATGATTTAGAAAAGATACTTTTTTTATTATGGAACAATAAAGTTCTCTGTTTAATATAGACATTTGCATATAAGTATATGTCTAATGTCTATTGCATTACATTGAAATAGATATTCCAGAAAAGGCTAAAATAGAATCCTATTTTATTTTTTTATTTTATATTGTGACAAGTGAATCAGTCCTGAGTTACTTACCTACTGGTCACTGTCTTTACTTAAGCATTAAAAATACCTTTACAGCTCAGCGAGCAAGCTTTGGAGGTAATATAATAAAATATAATAAGAGAACATTTTCCCTTTTCTCATTTTGTTAATAAAGCCTGAAGCCAAACCATTTATACTTAAGACATAAGGTAACGTTTTTTACCAAAGTTCGAAGAAGTGGTGAGGAAGAAACAAAGCAGCAGCTCGGTTTATACTGCAACAGCAAATATAGAGCTTCACAGCAAATGTCGGTCAGTGCAGGTCACTGCCAGTTGATTACATGACTATCATAAATGTATCTGTTGAAGCTTTGTACTGATTAAGATTCCATCAGATATAAAGGACATTTTAAGAGAAAAAAAAAATGACACAGATCGTATCAAAGCGTCGTTTGGTTTCAGGGGCTGAGGTACACTTGAGGACAAAATTATTAGCCCCCTATAAAAATGTCATTGTTTTTAAAAGTCTCTCCCAGGTGCTGTTAAACAGACCAAAGAATTTGTAACACAGCTTTTTCAAAACATCCTAGTTTTATATATTTTTATTATTAAAAAAATATAATTTTTTTAATAATTATATTAAATTATTAAATTATATGCCTTTGCGCACAGAAATGAAATGAAACCAAAAACAATGTCTCTGTGGACAAAGAGCTCTAGATTGGTCTCATCTGACCAAAGGACATGCTTCCAGTATGAATAATCTGGGTTATAATTTGTTTGCTCTGTTTAACAGAACTTGGGAAATACCTTTTTAAAAACAACATTTTCATAGGGGGCTAATCACTGTGTCCTCAACTGTATGAGTGTGTCAGCAGAGTAAAACTGAGTTTATGGAGTGTCAGTGTCTTTCTGTGATAAACTGTTGCGAGGTGAAAGTGGACAGGGTGTGAAGACATCTGAAGAGAGGAGAGACACCTCTTGAACTAGACAATATATCAGGATGTAGAGGGCGTGACACCAAACTCGTCAGACAACCGAACAATGTGTGTTCTGTTTCCCACGGTGTCACCTTGTATACCCCACTAACATCTCCAAAGTCCAGCAGAGACAGAGGGCAGATCCGCAGCAGATCTGGCCTGGAGTTTCTGATCAGACAGAATGTGAACCCCGGGTGAGGAAAAAAGGGGGTGAGTTTTATAATGAGGCATCCCTCCCCCCCACCACCCACCTCCTCTTCTGCTGGTTGTTTATTTGGACAGACCAGCTGTCTCACAGCACACACTGTGGACAGAATACTAATGGATATGACTAATGATTCGCTCTCTCACTCTCTCGACTTGCTCCCCTTTTTCTTCCCACTCAATTCTCCTTCCCCTCTTTGCCTTCATGCAAAGGAAACTTACCTTTTTCAAGCCAGGGATTCAAAATTCATAATTAATTTACTGTGATGATGTGACACTGGGGACACTAACAAGTGCCTCATGAAAAAGCCCCCACCCCTTTTTGGATCAAGGCTTCTAATGACTAATTGTTGGGCGGACATTAATCCATAATGCCTTTTATAGAGTGGGTCTAATCCGATTCTCTCCACCATCCCTCATAGGTGTTTCATTTTCCCAAATCATGTTCTCCGGAATCTAGTGCCCTAAGGGAGGAACAGGACATAAAGCCCAGAGCTGCGGAAACTCTCCACCAGACAAGATGAAAAAATAAATGCATAAACATCTTAACCATCTCAACGAGGCGATTTAAACTGTTAAACATTATCCTGACATTAAGTTGAAGATATAGAGCTTAGTAACCACTGTTTGGCTTAAAAAATAAGCTGCAGAGAGGGGAGGAAAAAAAAAAGGCAGAGATTTTCTTCCCTTAAGGTGTAATTTCACTCAATAGGGCGAACAGAGTGGTGTTAAAGAAACCTGAAACTCTATGATTACAGCACTTAAAAGGTCCACGGTGTAAGAATTAATGACATTTTACAGTGAGAGCGCAGAGTGCACTCTTTCCCAATCATGACAGGGAACTCAGGAGGCCGTCACATGCCACACAAAATGTCTCAACACTCTTTCATATCTACTCTTTTGCTCCTTTGCTGTTGTTTTATGCATTTGGTGTCTGGAGGGTTTGCATAGTAAGTTTTCGCTCTACAATATTACACGTATGTTCTGGCTGTACTAGAAACATGTCAGTCTAAGATGACAGCCTCTGTAAGGCAAGGCCCTTGCTTAAAAGTACATTTAAAAAGGTTTATTCCAAGGCTGTAAAATCCAACTATATTCATTTTAACACAATTACACACTTTTACAACATATTTATGGGCAGTATAGTCAATCACTGCTAATAAAATATTTTAAATAAGGTCCAGTGTGACATTTAAAAACAGGACTGGATTTTTGAGTCTCATCCTCTGGTCAGTAAGTACTGACTTTTTCCACGCTCTCTGCCTATGAGCATGGGCACGACACTTCATACAGTATGTAACAGGTGAACAGGTGAACCAATGCAATCACTCATTCACGCTCAGAGGCTCCGCCCATATTGATACACACTTTCATACATTTATTTTTCCATTTCTCTTTGACACCTTTTATTTCTGTGGGGGTTTTTTTTGGGGGGGGGGGGGTTGTTACCAATGTCATGGTGCAACTACAGCTGCTGTAAAGAACAGCCAATAGAGGGCGCCCTCTGACATGTCCTGTGATTGGTTAAAGTCTTCCACCACAGGTCAGACTTCTTCAAGTGTGAGAAAGAGCCTAGAAGAGGTACACAAGTCGAGTTCTCTCAGATCCCTTGATTCACATTATTTGAAATTATACTTAATTGCAACACTGTCATTCGCCATAGGATTAGCAGTGAGATTAGACAGGCAACACTAAGTGATGACTGTGGTTTCAAAGTGATTCTTCTTCTTCATCTTCATATTTATTTTTCTTCCATTTCTGGTGTTTTATCCAGAGTGTTGCATTGCTGCCTCCTTGTTCCCCTTTCCTTTGCACACTTTAGTTTTTAAAGTGATTCCCATCATGACTTCAATATTGACACTTAGCAACACAACACACTCTTGCATCCCTGCTGCCATGTGAATGCTTCTTTTACCTACACATCTATATTCATGCCTTGAAAAATCAAATTCTCACTGTAGAAACAGTTTTAATATTATTGCTAATAAATCCACAGCTCCAAACCACCCGTGGCTACAAAGCATATAAACAAAAAATAAAGTGAGGTTGAATTGATTGAGCCAATAGATTGCGGCCCTAATGTGGAGCTTTGGCAGCCATGTTATTTAATCATGCCCCCAGGGTTTTTCCTGTGAGCCATTTAACAAGGTTCTGCACTGGTGCGAAAGTTTTCCCGTGTTGATAACAGTGGCGTACTTTTATTTCTGCTGCGTAAGTTTGAAAGCAGAAGTAAGAGGTATTCATAAAAGAATGACCAGATGTTTACACTAAATGAGTTAATGCTAAAATCCCAGCTTTTTCCTTAATGGGTTATTGCTTGTTTGCACAGATCTCCTCTTGGTCTGTTTCTGTGAGAAACACAAAATCACCCTCAGTTCATTAGAGGAACACAAACACAACCTTGTCCCCGGTGCTTTACACTTCGAAGCCTGGACACACACACACACACACACAAATGAGAGTAGGAGCACCCACAGGACCCAAATTCCCTCTATGACCTTTGCTAAAGATACACAAGCGGAGCCTCTCTGTGCAAAGCTTGTACTTGATCACTGCAGACTCTGCTGAAGGTGCAAATGGCAGTTGAACAAATATGCACAAACACCAGGTTCAGCTCGTTATTGACATATTCTGCATATTTAAAGCCGCATTTGCTCAGCAGAGCCTTTTTTTTAAGCTCATTCCCAGCAACCACTTCATATAAACCATTCAGTCATATGAGCTGTACGCGCAGAGTTTATATGTTGATTAACCCATTTGCTAGCACCATATTAACTTTGAGATATAATGTGTTTACAGCTGCCCACAAACGGTCAAAAATCAATTTATAGACATCATCATCTGACCATTGAAGATTTCAGCCAATGATTTCTGCTCCTTTCCATATGACAGGAAAATCCACTGACAGACCTTATTTAATCTGTCGGTGATATTGGTGTACATCAGCTGTTCCATTATCATTTTCATTAACCGAGATTAAGCGCACGTTAATTTCAGAATTCTGCCAGCAACTGTGCAGGTTTAGTCTTAGGAAATAAATTAAAAAATGCAGAATTGATTTTCAGTGTGATTTAGAGATCGTGTGTCTACAGGCCAAGTTTTTTTATATTTTAGAATTAATGCCAAAAACAGATATAAAATAATTATTCCAACAGTTAGTAAATGTGCATGCAATAATATTATTGCACTGTTATTCAAACTATTTACATGGTCACTTTAACATTTTTAGCACTTGGGTTCCTAATTCCTTGTTTGCCTTGCTGCACTGCACATTTTTCATCTTTGTTAACTAGAATACAGCTTATGCTGCTCTTCTTTGGCTGTTTTCTTTCTTTTCCTATGTGTGTGTGCGCTCGTCATGGCTTTCTTAAGTATGTGTTTGTTCAGTACCATCAACCTGCCATGTAAATTAGTCAGTGTCTAAAAATCGGACACGTTCAGGCTGACCTTTATAGTCCACAGTGTGAAAAATGACCTATGGCTAAATAAAGACAGTAAGGAGAGCACCTTCTTTTGTAGATTTTACATGGGGATATAACTTGCATTATCTATATGTGAGTAATGGGAACGCTCTTGATTCATATTTGACATTTTTTTATTTTTATTCTTTATCTGCCATAGTTTTCTGGATGGTGACATCTTTGTATTTTGCTTTGCTCTATTAATGACCTTGTTATTGACAGTTGGTCAATAAGGACAAGCATCAAAATAATCTTCATTTACTATATATCGTATGTGCAGTATATACACGATATATATAGTTTATCAATCAGTGTGTGCCAGTTATATATAAAGTTTTACAAAATATTAACTTGTGACAGGAAGTGAATTCCACCAAATACAGTGGGAGGATTTGGGTAAACAGTCAAATTCGATCAAACACATCCAATTAGAGTCCAGTCTTGCTTTACTGCATGTTTACTTTCTCGGTACAACTTCAGCTGCTGCCCTCAGTCTGTTGCCCTTTTGTCACCTACATACCAGCAGCAGGCCTGGGGACAGTTTGTGCATGTGCGTGGGTGGCCATGTGACTTAGTGGGACACTAATGAGCTGACTGATTACAGAGGGGAAGCCTCAGGTTATCATTAGCTCTCCGAGGATCAAACATCAAATCAAGTCAAGAGCAAGAACGGGGGGGAGACACAGGCCACTATTAGATATTTCCATGGAAAATCCATTCAAAGTTCAGGAACAAGGAGGAAATTAGCACCTTTTTTTGATTCATGGTGCAACGCTGGATTATACACAAGCACAAACCCCTGACATATCCCTCACAAAGGGCATTGGAGGGCCTGTGCTCACACAATAATGGGGACCAACAACACACAAGAGGAACATTCTCTGATCACCAGCTTCGTGGTTTCACAGACAGCTTTGATTGTCTCGCCCATGCCTGTAATGAGATCGCTCCCTGCATTTCCACACATGACTATTAAACCCAACACCCTCAGGAGCTGCTCTCACTGCGCCCACTGCACAGCGACTCAGCTGAATAAAACAGAAACAAAATCTTTATTACCAGAAGGTCCATTTTAGCCCAGTTTAGTACGTTAACTACATTGCAGTTGTCACGTTATTTATCTAGCAGACGTTAGCCACTAGGGGGCGACTCAGCTGGTTGCAAAATTTGCTTGTAATTCTCACTTTGATTTATGTCCATAAACATTTTGCTGGTAGAGTTAATGGCCTCAATAAGTAGTTTCATGATGTTGATTTCACAAATGATGCATTAATGTAGGTGAAAATACATGATAAACATGTGACTTAAATAAAATTTTATTTGTATAGCACCACACCACAGACACACAGACCTTACAAAGCACACAATGATCAAGCTCATCTGACTCAACTCCACCGTGATTGACAGCTGGTATCATCCAATAGGTGCCGTTTTAATTTCACAAAAAAAGCTAATCTCAAGAGTTTTGCAACCCTAAGTTATACACAGTCCATTTAATCAGAGAGGCTAACACCACTGAATCAGAGACAACAGGCCTTACTTAAGTGTCACTAAATGAATAATCCTTTACTTTTAAGTAAATTTCCGAGCCTGTCCCTTCCTAATTCTACTGCAGTTGGAAAGTTAAAACATCTGTACAGCTTCTTAAGTGAAGAATGTGAGAGCTTAAACTATAAACTTTGATGGATGTTTGCAATCGATCCGACAACATACTTGTCATGAAACCTTGACTTGTGGAACCAGACAGTGAGAAAGTAATGAAGGCTTTTGACAAAATACAAAAGGTACGTTGCATTACCCAAAGTGTAGGCAATGTTTTTGGTACTTGGACCATGTTGGCAACTAATATTGAGACACTTGTATCTGTGGATCCCTGCTTTATAACCTGAATGACGGCCCTTGTATCTCACTGTGCTTTCACCCTTCCACCATGCTCTCAGTGAAGAGCAATGGTAGCCAAAACTGTAAAATGAAGACACAAGTTTCAATACACCTGTTCACTACAGTTGTATGACATTTTCTGGGTTTTCCAGCACAATTATGCTGCCGATTCTGCATTCTGACGTGTGGAAGTGGATGCGATGAAGGATGTTGCCTTGACAGTCCTCTCTCCAGGCATCCCTCCCCTCCTCTTCTTTTCTATTCCCTTCTTTTATCCTGTCCTCCCTTTCTGTGGAGGCCCTCTGGACCCCGTCGAGGCTCATTCTGTTCATCCCACATGTGAGGGGTCAGTGCGTACCCCACAAGAATAAAACCAGCCACTCAGTGTGAGGATCTTTGTGTATGTTCTCATCCCCCTTCCCTCTTTCTCCCTCTCTTGCTTGTGCCCTATGGATGAGAATTGGCTCCATTCACCACGCTTCCCTCCCCCCCGGAGCGAACTTCTCAAGGCCCTAACAGCATAATTCTATGCCTTATTGCTCCAGCTCCTCCATGGAGAACAGTCTCGGCACAGCATTTGTGAAGACACAAGGAAATGAACTGGCTTTGCACTCTGTTGTCTTGACATATAGGCACCAGGATCACGTGGTGAAGGAAAGTGTTTAACAAGAGAAAAGGGCAGAATGTGTAAAATGTCTCTTAAAAAAGGGCCTCCAAATGGCCATTATGGAGGCGAAATGCCAAGGTCATTCTACAGTATTTAGAAATGAAGCAGTGTTACGAGTTGGGCCCTTGCTGGCTGTCATCCAGCCTAATCCACACTGTGTCCCGACTTCCTACAAACCCCAAAGCTGTTTTTTTTTTTTTCCATCTCAAGCTCATCTCCACCTCATGTTTAATCTCCCCCAGCTCTTTCATTAAAAGGACCACACAATGTGTTGATTCTAAAGAAATGAAGCGGACACCTCATTTCGAGCAAGAATGAGCCGGAGAAAGCTTTTGTCTGCCGCAGGAATGCCCATAACACAGAGAGGAACACTGTTTGGTCTGACTCGGGTTGCTATACCAGGACTGAGGAGATCCATGGCAACGGAAGGCAGAAGGTTCTGCTGGACCACATAGTGCCGATACAATACGACCACTCGGGGGGTTTGTCATTCCAGTCAGGCCTGACCCAATTTACTGCGTCCTGGGAAAAAGTGGCTGATTTTAAGCAGCACACATGAACGAATGAGTACGTTTTTCTCAATATAGCAATGTTTACGTGCATCTTGGGTCACCCAGGAACATTCCCCTGCTGCACACAGCCAGTGAGTCAATTTACGTCAAGACAAATGCAAAATTGAGTTTAGATACACTCAAAATATCCTAGTTGTTCAACAGTTTGCCGGGTTAAATTCTTCTTGTCCCCACCCACCAATGTGCTGCAGCTGTATGCACACAAACGCTCCCTCAGTCAGGTCCCATAGCATTGCCTGAGTCTGTTTCCATTTGAAGGACACAGAATAAAGAATAACAACATCATCAACAGCAAAAGTTACCAAAATGTATGCACTGCAGCTTTAACTGAGCTTGCACATGTATCTTTTTGTCCGACAGCATTAATAAACAAAGCATATGGATGTTTGAAGTCTAATCACTGAGAAAATAGACCCCCGTTAATGATTGAACACCACAGTCCACAGCCTGTGGCTGCCGGATTATCGGGACTTTTCGATTGTTTACCCAACATGTCAACAACCCACTTTTCCATCCGCGGTTCTAATTCTCCTACATTTCAAGCTTAATAGTCTTTTATGATTATGATATGTTTATTATCTCCTATCAACAGCCTCGGGGGGTGAAATCTGCTTAAAACTGGAAGTGCAACACAGAAGACGATTAGCACCATGTCAGCAGAAGTTTCATAGTTTACCAGAAGGCACACACACAAAAAAAGGTAAACAGTACAAACAAAAAACAATATCTTAATCACAACTTTCTTTTTTCCCCCCAACTTTACCCAAAGTGTGTGCTTTTAAAAGCAGCATGAACAAACCAGCACACATAACATTGGCCTTAGTTCAAGTCCAAACTTTTCTCTGTTGCCTGGCTGCTCAAGTAACCAGCTCCATAATCACATCCCTCTCTACTCCATGCATCGGTAAGTCTGCGCCAAGACATAAGAGAAATCCACTTACTTTATTTTTCGAGGTCTGGTAGTTGTATATCAGAGCTTGAAGAAGTAGTTTCTCTAGACTCTTTTCATGTGCACCTCTGCCCTGCTGCCCTGCCTCTTCAATACTTCTTCTCTTTGTGAGCTGAACATACGATAGCTGCTGTGTGTAGTGTTTTTTCCTCTCTTTTTTTTTTAGTGTTGCATGGGGTGAGGGGAGGGTGATGGGTTGGGTGTTGAATGCTGGGCTTCCTGACTCGTGATCAAGAGCTCATTACCCCCCCCCCCCCCGACACACACAATTCCCCCCCCCCCCCCCAACACACACACACCCAAGGTCACTCCAGGGACGCCCCTGCCTGGTGCTCAGTGAGACACCAGAGAGGAGATGTGAGACAGAAGATGAGAGGGGTGAAAGAGAGAGAGGCAGAGAGCAGTTAAGAGGCTGCGAGATCCGCCGGG
Organism: Brachirus orientalis; assembly: GCA_016785285.1. Taxonomy (NCBI): domain Eukaryota; kingdom Metazoa; phylum Chordata; class Actinopteri; order Pleuronectiformes; family Soleidae; genus Brachirus; species Brachirus orientalis. The sequence continues at coordinate 891,693 of JAFBJR010000246.1, forward strand.
GACGAGGTAGAGAGGAGACAGACACAGAAAAATCACAAAGAGACAGTGAGACAGTGGGAAAACTGATCTAAATAACAAACTGAGAAGATGACATTCAGGAAAAGTCAGTAAACGCAGCAACAACAGCAAAATCTGAAAGCATGAGCAGAGTAGATCGGGAAAGCAGGGAACAGAGGCCAAATGAAACTATACAGAGTTATATAAATTATCATGTTGATCCATGGAAAAGTGAGTGCAACCACAGCATTCAATACAATATTGACACACACACACACACACACACACACACACACACACACACACACACACACACACACTGGACTCAGAAAACACGTGTACTCTGTCAAACTCTACCAAATTATTGGTTTCTGTAAATGAGGTTTGTGCATTTTATCAAGGTTTGTAATTGAAAAGGAACATGTTGTTGAGCAGGTGACATACATAAAAACTGTTTATCTGATGAATATGTGTGGCTCCACAGGAATGGATTGGATTTTCCACAAATAACACATTATAGCTGGTAAGTTAAATACATCAGTTTCTAGTCTCAGTGTTGCTTTTGCGCTTCAGTATACTTCAAGCCTGGTTTTAGCCCAAGTTGACTGAAGGTCCATTAAAGGGTATAAAATGCAAAACAAGCACATGCAACACTATTTTTTATACTTTTTATCAATTAAGTATGGACAAAAATGTTTACATTACAAACATACGGGCCACTGACAGGTGATGTGACACAGCAAGAATTAGAAAGTAAAACAAGACAAAAACGTTTATGTATCAAGATTTTATTCACATTACCAGATCAAATGAGTCTGTTCACATTCAGAAACACTTGCATCTTTGGATGTTTTGAAACAGAGTTAAGTGTTAATGAATCGGTTATGGTGGGAGAATGTACAAATGCGCAGGTCTCATTAATATGGTAAACAAACTCATTTTAGTGCAGCATGTTTACAGTATATACAGGGTTCTGACAGGTACTTGAACGCAACAGGATGGTCCAGCTACCACAACAGAGGCCCTGCTAAGAACACACAGATGGAGTGTGATGTCACTCTCTACTGTCAGAGGATATTTACTGTATAAATGTAATATTTGTGAAGTTGTATGTTGCGTGTTGCACCTTTAAGGGTAACTGCCAGATATCCACTACTCATTGATATGATCTTTGAGCTACATATCATGTAGTTTTAAAGTTGAGGACAAAATTATTAGCCCCCTATAAAAATGTCATTGTTTTAAAAAGGTATTTTCCAAGTTCTGTTAAACAGAGCAAACACAGATTAACACAGATTATTCATACTGGAAGCATGTCCTCTGGTCAGATGGTCTCCCTTCTTTAGAGACAGAAGACAGAGGCGTATAACCCAAAGAACAGCGTCCCCACAGTGAAACACGGTGGTGTGAGTATTATGCTGTGGGGATGCTTCAGTGAGTCTGGAACTGGGGGACAATCATGTTGACCCTGGTAGTTTTTGGTTTTTGTGGAATCATTTCATTTCTGTGTGCAAAGTCAAAAAAGGGGAAGCATCCAAAATAAAACTAGGATGTTTGAAAAAGCTGTGTTAAAAAGTGTATAAGCATCTGTATCCACAGGTTCAACTATTCATCTAATAATACAACAATTTTCTATTCTACAAACAGAATGTGTTCAGTTTAATACAAAAGGTGTTTTTTTTAATTTCATATTTTATTCCTTTCTGTCTTGCTAATTGTAGCCTGTGGATATTAGCTGTGATTTATTCATTGTTGCAAAGAGTGTGAACTGTGAGCTTGACAACGGTCATTTCTCTGTGAGGGCAAATAGATCAGTAAACATCTCAAACATTTGCCAACTGTTTTTTAAACCACAGTATCATCACTGGGTATCAGTTGTGGGCATGTTGTTGTTGTTTAAAAAGCAGATTTTTATAAAGCAGGACTGAGTAAAGGGCAACAAAACTATAATTACTTTGGCTGATGTGCAGTCATAATTATTCTTTTTGTCAATGTATAATTACATTTTTCAAGTCAGTTGCCCAACACTGATTTTCTGTTCGACTAATGGATTAGTTGGCTTGAAACAAGAAACCAGTGTGGCCCTATTTAGAAGATCGCAAATCTGAGTCATGGCTCATTTATCACGAGAAAGAAAAGTCAACAAGATGTTGGATTTTTACAAACTTTCTACTGTTAGAAGTAAAAGCTTATTAATCTTGTAAAATGCAAATTAATCTGTTGTATTTGTCTAGGTTTGTGTGTCAGATTAGATCAATTTCATGCTCATTAGTGGCCGGATATTCCTTTTACATGGAGTGTTGTATGCAGTTGTGGAAAAATCTCATGGTATTTGCAGAAGCAGAACGCTGGACATGACCTTATAGAGAAGGACGGCACTGTGCTGCAGCTGGACAAAGCCTGGATTGACAGATTATAGCACATATAATCAATAACATGCTCCATTACTTCTGTCCACTGGTGATGTCCAGCTGCTTCTGTTAACTCTGCGCAGTCCACACACAGAAATGGGGAATTCGATTTCTGTTTTCTGTCTGTTTTGTTATTGACAGAGTGTCTCGGATGGATTTGTGATTCTGTGGCTGAAAAAGTAACCTCACAGTTCTAGAAAATAAAGGGGCTCTTCAGTTCAGAATGATTAAACAATGTATTTTAGTGTCAGGGTCTGTTGTTGAGTGCTGTTCACTTGTCATTGTCACTGACAATGCCATCATTATGCACTCTGTCACTGTGTCAGTGGTTATTATTTAGAAGTGGCATCATAATCAGAAACCATTGTATTGAATTCCAAACCAAAAAAAAAAAAAAGTCATAAAGAAAAAAAAAACAAAAAAAACCTTCACACCAGAACTGATTGAGATTAAAAAGATTGTATGGTATGGAGGTGCTTACACCTTTTTTTACACCTTTTTTTAGAGGCTCACCTAATAGACCCAAAGTCTGAGTGTACGATGTCTAAATAATAACTTTGCTGCACCATTTTGCCATAAGGGCCAGGTCATACTTTCCAGGGTTTTGTGTGTGCAGAGATCTGCTTAGTTTGCGTGACCTAAATTTCAGCATCTGCTCATTTCCATACTGGTCCACATGGATCCTATGTGGATGTATGTGGATGAATCTGTGCACATATTCTACAGCCCATGCCTCCTGTAGCACAACACTTTCTAGTCCAGTTCTTAGAGGAATTCCGTGTTTATTTAGCTCAGTGGATATGGGAGCTGCTGGTCCATTGCAGCTACAATCACAGAAACCACAAATTAACTTTCTAATGGAGGCAACAGAGGAGTTTAAAAAGGGTCCATTGTGTAACATTTAGAGGGTTTATGAGCAGAAATGTAACGTACTAACAATATGTTTGTTTGTATAAGTATATAATGAGATCGAAATAAAAAAATATTGGTTTTCATAGCCTTAGAATAAACTTGGGCAAGGGTCTTGCTTTGCAGAGGCAGCCATCTTACACTGCCATGTTACTATGGCAGCCAAAAAACTAAATGGGAATGACTGCTTCACATAAATTCAATGTATAAACTAATGCAGAAGAGGAGAAAATGGCAGAGAGAGTGGAGAGAGAGTGGTATGCAAAGGCCACCGTAGTCCCTAACATGTCAGTTCTTCACACTGGACCTTCAAGTCTCCTCCAGCCAAATCAAATCATAAGTGTTTGTAAAGATACTGGAATTGATAGTAGTTTGAGGCAACTCAAGTTTCTAGCCTCCAGATAACAGAGACCTGAGAGGAATTAATGTAAAACTCACAAATCTTGCATCTCAAACCCCTTTTGTCCAGTGAATGTTGTTTTGAAAGTCATTAAAAAAGTTCAAAAGTTAAAAGAAATGCCAAAATTGGTGAGAAATACACCAGCAGTGAAATTATTGATTTGTTATGACGGAGCCTCCAAAGCTGTTTGGTACATCTGCCTCAAAAAAAAATATGGTTTAACCTGAAGACTCAGTTAAAGTAAAGATTACAAATAAAAGCATTGATTTATTTTTTGCCTTTTTGGGACAAGCTAAAGAAAGATGAAAGACGTTAAAAAGATCACAAAAAGTAATCAAGAACTTTGACAAACTTGCACTTGGGTTCTTTTTCCTTTGGCGTTTGCCAAAAGTGTTGAAATGTTGTGACAAAGATGCGTCGCTCCTCATGTTTCAGCATCAGCCCAAGTGATGGCCAGTAATTAGTATGACTCATACCCCCTGCTGTTAGCAATATCCCATTCCACTGCTGCCGCCTCATATTCCACTCATTAATAATACATTTCGTCCATTTGCAGCCGCACCATCCGTCCCTCCCCTAAGTGAGCAATATGCTTTAGTGCCATCCACAAGCAGCTTCTCCAATGATATCATTTCCCTCATTTGATTAAATGCGATATGTCAAAAAAAGAAGAAATAATGAAAAAGGATCTTCAATGACTTGCACTGAGACTTGATTTTCTCTTGTGCCAAAAAAAGCACATTGGGAGCCGCACAAATCCAGAGACATAAAGGAGTAAGAGTGAAATATGATCTTTAATTCAAGCCCAACGGCTCCCACGGTTTTTTCACTCAGTATAAAGTGACTCCTGTCATTGTGAGCCTCAACAATCTGAGATGGAGTCACTGTTTAGGCCCACAAACCCTGTCAGTGGAGGACATGTCCAGTGGCAGCGACTGTGCCTTATGTGATGAAACCGAATGAAATCAGTCTGTCAAAGATCGTTACAGCCTTTTTTTTTTCCCCTGTCCTCCATCCCATCATTCTGTTACACAAACACAGCAGACAAGAGACAGGTAATGGGACCAAAGTCATTTTTCCTCACCTTCTGTTTTTATATAAGAGCAAGTGTTCAATTTGTGCGACATGTCTGGAAAGAAAATAGACGTTGAATTTATGGCTGTGGAGAAAATGAGAGGAAAATGGCTGGTGTCACAAAACACACACTCAAAATCAGTCAACAACCGTTTGCAGGCGAAGTAATTATATTCACATATGCAACTCTCCAGGAAACCGCTGTAATAACATAGTGCACTTTCTTCACTAGTATAAATTCCTGTCATCTTGTGAAAAAAAAAACGCCACCGAGACGAAATACAGGAACAGCATGTCTTGACAGTGAGAATCACAGGATGTTCCCTGCAGACACAGAACAACACACACACACACACACACACACACACACAGAACATCTGCAGGGCCATGACCACCACTGTAGCGAAATACTGTAGCCATGCAGCTGTCTACAGTGTGACCAAATGAAAGTTTGTGTATATAAACCTTAGTCACGGGTTTATCCGAGACCTTTGCAATCTACAAACCACACAACATCCACTATCCCGTGACCCAAGATGCAAAAATTCCTTATCAGGAAAAAAGAGAGCAAGAAATCCATTGAGTAAAAGCAGCGGTAACGTGAAAACAGTGATGCAGGTTATGAATAAACAGAATATAGCATTTGTCGGATTACAGTGACGAAAACTGCAAACTTTGAAAAACGGTTTCAATTTACATTAGGCAAATGCATTAATATTTTATTTATTTATTTAAATATCCTTTATTTAACCAGATGTGTCAATTGAGGACCCATTCTCATTTACAATGATGACCTGGCCAAGAGGCAGCATAGAAACAGGGTGTACGAACAACATCAACTACAAAAACAATATGAAACCATTCATTAGCAGCCACATGTATGAAGTGAAAAAAGGTTAAATGCAGGGGCAAACTGCTGCCCTCACTAAATTTTAAAAACTACACAGCATGGTGAGGCTGAACTCTACTCGGTTTGGTATCAGGGACGTCATTTTCCATTACTTTAGTGCAGTACCTCCTCCACATGGGTGGGGTTGTCGTAGCACGGCTGCAGTGACATGGTTTCATACGTGACACAAACACAAGCTAGTAACAAGCAAAGCAGTTATTCAGTAACGGAATCATTAGAATCAATTAATCAAAACTGATTAAATAGTTCAGTACTTCCTGCATGACCGGAGCACAAAAAAGCATTTCATTTGTGTTTCACAAATGAAATGCTTTTAATTTGAAAGTGAAGTGTTTGGTCCGTGTTTGCAGGGGTTAGAAACGTGACAACTTCTGAATCTGAGGCTGTTTCTCATTTTAGCTCTGGTTCTGTCATCACAACGTGAACTGAGCAAGTTTCAGGTTAAAGGGTCACCTGTGAGGATGTCGTAGGCCGGACCGGATTATTAAAACGGGCCAGATTATAGTCCTACCCATTTATTCCCTATTCCCTACTCTGCAGTTTTATCCGTTCAGGTGCTTTGTGTGGAGGATATCATGAGGTCTTGAAGTTGTAGAACTGGTCAGATTAGACCCAATACTGAAAAACTGTAGTGTAATGCACTTTGAGTGGTCGGGATTATTTTAAAAATCTCCTGAAAAAAAAGTTTATTGGTAAATGTTGCTTAGTGCTTCTCTATTCACACACATTAATTCACTTCTAAGAAGAAATCCATTCCCAAAGTTAGTTGCTTGAATTTCATGTTTACCTCTTAACGCTGTGTGCAGTGGCTTAAATCCAGAATAGTTTTTGTTTTGTTTCTTTTGCAGAGATGAGCTTCCCGCTGAGGCTGTAAACCATATTTGACATGAGCAGCCAAAGTAACAGTAATTCTCTGTGGGTACACGTAATCATGTGATCCATTATCAAAGCAAAAAACACTGATTGGTGCGGCTTTAAGAATTTAAAAGTCTCTCCAGAGTCTGACCGTTTTTCCAATGGAGCCGATCGATACCTACTACAGCGCACACTTTGTATAATTCTAACCAGATACACACACACACACACACACACACACACACACACACACACACACACCTCACTAGACTGCAGAGTGGATTCCCATCACGCATCAAATCCTCATGAAAGCAGAATCTTTATCTCAAGATGAAGTTTATGGCTCTCATCTATTCAGTGTGAGGTAATGAAGAGTGTCCCATTATACCCCTTTCATTCCACAAGAAGCTTAGTTTCATTAATAAAGCATAGCTTCTTGGTTGAAAATTAAAATTTATATGCCTGCGCCTCAGCTAATAAAAGTAAAGAGATTTCCAAAGAGCGTCCTCGGTGTTCCCCATGGAATATGACAGGGCCTCTTTTTTTCCTATGTTGTCAAAATGGCCACTTGAGTTGAGAAGACCTCCCCCCCCCACACATTTCCATTGTGGAAGAATCAACGGTTTACCTTCAATGCCTCCTGCACTGCAGAAGCATTTAGTATTCAGGCTTTAATGCAGTATTTAATCTCCATTTAAAATCCATTCGATTGTAATTAGTCATCATACACTTTTAGCATCAGCACTGCATTAGTGAAAACCTATTGATTAACAAGATAAAAGCACTGAAAATGAATGAATGATGATTTATTAGCCTGATACTTTCATTTCTGTATGATAATGGGGCTCGCTTCTGATGAAAAACAGCAAAAAGCAGGGGATCCGTGAATTCTGACTCTCTGGCGTCAGAATTCTGAAGCTTTATCCATTCAATCAAATCGAAAATCTGACGCAAGTTTTTGTTCTCAAACCCAAGCTTTTTCCTCAGCAGAGAGGATCCTTCAAACTCAGATCCTACAAAAGACAAGGCAAGACTTCCTCCTACAAGTGTTGACGATTCCACAAGGATTCTAAGACATTGACAAATGTCTTCATCACAATGAGCCTGAATCCTTAACTTTTACAGCTTGCATTATATTTTTAAATTGTGATCATGTTCTTTGAATATGAAAAGCACACCAATGACTTCATGGACTATGTATTGATTTTGTTTGCAAATATAAATTATACACAGGAAAATGTACCGAAACGTTGTTTTTCTGAGTGAGTTTATTAAAAATTATGTAGAATGTCAAAAAAAAAAAAAAAAAAAAAAAAAAACGCACACAACTAAAATTTATGAACACAAAAAATGTAAAAACAGAAAAATACAATAAACCATAATCCTTGCATACATCCCACTTGGCCTCGGTCAAAGTGGAATCAGAACCTGTGACCTTCCTGCTGTGAGACAACAATTATAAACACTATACCTCCATGTGGTATTTTTGGGGGGGGGGGGGCAAAGATGAAACTCAGCCATTTGAACATTGTTTCTTCACTGAAGAAACAATTTTGTTGTGGTCTCTTCCTTGATAAATAGATTAAAAATAAACCATGTTCTCCTCCTTTCATACTCATAATAAGCCTCTGTCCTGCTTCCCCATCCTGGTGTTTAAGACCATGAAACTTTTATTTTTATATTTTTTTAATTTATGACTGACAATCTGAAGGAGCAAAAAGAAAAAGAAAAATGCTCTTGACAATTCATCTCCTGGCCAACAGTCGAGCCCCATCGCTCGGTGTCTATCTGCCTCCGTGCGATTCCTCCCCAAAAAAAACTCATTAATCTCTAATGGCTTGATTCTGTGTTCCCGGTACAGCCTGTGAATGTTCTCATTAATGGATTTTTCAATCTTATGCTACGGAGCAGAAGCAAGATTATGAAATGTCTTTTTCTTTAGAAGAAAAAAAAAAAAAAAGGAGAGGATGGAAATAGAAAATGTACGTGATCCTTGTAGTTATTTGAAGTTGAAAGCTGTGTAGAGAGTAGGAGATGTGGAAGAGGGGATGATGACAGCAAATGAAAACGTATAAAAGCTTCAAGCAAGCCATAGTTCAAATGAAAATTAAGTGGTGAAAGACACTGAAAGACGGGGTGAACTAAGTTTATAAAAAGGGCTAATATTATACTTTGCTGCAGTAAAAAAAAAAAAAAAAAAAAGCATTTGAGGAGAGAATAAAATCCACAACTGAGGGGAAAAACAAACTTTGGTCAGAATCCGACCAATGATGTTTGAACCAGAATCTCATGCAAAATGGATTTTTGAAACATTCTATGTTGTTGTGCTGTTTTGTTCTCACTTGTTATTGGTATTATGGATTCCCATGTTCCCCTGTGGGCCCGTTTTGGTGGAATAAACCCAACCCTCTATATTTCATACCTTTTTCTAAAAAAAAAAATAAATAAAAAAAAAAAAACCACACACAAAAATAATGCACTCCTTACTCAAGACAAGTCAACAATTTAAGCTTCCAGGTTTCAAAATAGCCAAAAGCTGGGAAAAAATAAATATATAAATAAGTAAAAAGAGTGAGGGCACCTGAATGCATCGCTCAGGTCTGGTGTTGCTGCAGGTTTGAGGCCAATTAGTGAGGGAATTGCTGTGAAAAAGGAAAATAAATGAGGTGAAGGGAAACTGGAATCGTCAAAACAAAGTGACGCACTTGTGTACGTGAGCGCAGAGCGTCACCTCTAACAATCGGATTAGTGCCAAGCTGAGCAGCAGGGGAAAAAAAAAAAAAACCAGGGGAGGATAAAAATGTTCCTGGGATCAGTGCGATCGCTGATGGACCCTGAAGCCCAGAGGGAGCACTTGTCTTCCTCTCTGATTCGTTGTGTCTTCTCATCTGTAGCTGGCGAGCTGAGGGCTGTTTGCTCGGCACTGCACACAACTTTTGTCTGCTGTGCGAGAGGAGGAGACATCACCCTGTGACCAAACTGAGCCAAACTGAGCCAGAGTCGCTTCCCATGCATCTCTCCTGACTCGGCTCGGCACTGGGAACCCAATTTGTTCTATACGCGTGAGTGAAGTGGTGACAAAACCCTAACCATTGAAGAAACAGCCCCTTCACAACATGAAGAAGCTGCACTTTTGCACAAATGAAGTTCTGGTAGCAACATCAGAACAACTTAAGTTAGACCTAAGCCTGTTGCCTTTTTAAATTTCTTTTCAGCTCTGTTTTCTAATTATTCTAATTATCAGAATTATTATTCTGATTTAAAATAACTTTTCATAAAATGTATCAATTTAGTTTTGAATATCAGTTTAGTTTTTCTGAATCAATAACACAAAAAAAAAAAGATTGACAAGACATTTTCTAAACTTTACTTTTCCATTATGTTTTGATTAAAAATAGAATTGAGCCTCATTGTTATTGCACATTACCACATACACAAGTAAGTATATTTATTTTTATAGCACTTTTCACAGATATAAATCGCAAAGTGCTTTAACAATAAAAGTATAGAGTGGCATGAGAGAGAACATTTTACATCACTTTAAAAAGTCAAATAAAGGCTTGTCTAAACAATAATCTTCAGCTGTTTTCTGAAAGAGAATCAGTCAGACGTAGAGACACAGGCCGAGCGTTCCACAAGCGAGGAGCGACAAGCTAGAATGGAAAGGTCAACTCTGATTTTGTATCGAGTTTTTGGCACCGATCGGAGGTTCTGACCCGAATACCTGAGTGATCCACAAGAAGAATATGGGGATAAAAGATATAGTGTCTCTGAAAGTCAAAACTAAAAAATTTTAAAAAAAATCAATATGGACTTTGACCTGTAGCCGGTGTAGAGTAGATAAAATTGGGGTTTTGTGGTTCCATTTGCGAGTTCCCATTAAAAGCCTGGCAGCAGTGTTCTGGACAATCTGTAGATGATTTAAAGAATCTTGGTTAAGACATGCAAAGAGAAAGTTGCAATAATCTCATCGAGATGAGACAAAAAGCATGCATAAATCATCAATTTTCTTAAAATTTACAAAATGTTCCTCAAGGGAAAGAAGCAGTTTTTGTCCAAAAGATATCACCGTTTATTTCAGAGTTTAGCTGGAGGAATTATTGAAATTAAAACTTCACTAAAAAAGGACTGGGATTCATGACCTGGTCAGAACAAGGGTCTTTCTCCATGAAGTCTACATGTTCTCCCTGTGTGTGTGTGCCTGGGTTTTCTCCAGGTTCATGTTTCCTCCCAGAGTCCAAAATCATGCAGATTTGGGGATTAGGCAAATTGGACACTCGTAGTAGGTGTGAGAGTGAATAGTTTGTCTCTGTGTGTTTGGACTGGTGACCTGTCCAGGGTGCACCCAGCCTATTGCCCTAGGTAAGCTGTAATTGGCACCAGCACCCCTGTGACCCTCATGTAGAGGATAAAGCTATAGATAATGAAAGAATGAATCTACAGTAAAACGTAAAAAAAAATAAATAAATAAATGAAACAACTTTGCTTTTCTAAATCACAGAGGACATCACATTACCTGGTGTCTCTGTGACTCTGGTATAGTGACCGATCCTTGCTCTCCGAAGGCTTTGAAAAAGATTGACCTACCTGAGCTACTTAAGTGAATTAAGTGAATAGAAGTCAAACTCCTCATAATAAAACACCCCTGTCTCACTCCACCTGATCACTGGTTGTCGGTATCTGGAAGAGCCTTTCGGACTCTAAAAATCGATGAGAAAATAAATTACCTCTGGCAATTTCACCACAGGGTAGAGGAGAGAGGTTGGGCCAAAGCTGCACAGTTCGCCTTCCTTCTAAAAAATTAATTAATAAATAAGACTTTTTTTGTTTTTTTTTAAAAAATGTAGCTTTTTTGTGGGTTCAACAGGATTATATACACACAGGGAAAATGTTAGTGTGTCATTGTGTGACGTCATCACATTTGTTTACACGTTAGTTGTGTAAGGGCGTCAGCAACCAAATTTGTGTTAGTGCTAGCATTGATAACCGGGCTGAAAGAAAAAAAAAAAATGACTTTTTTTTATTTTGATTAATAAAACACTGTTTGACATCAACATGTGTGTGAAATGAGGTTACCATAATGTCGCATGTAGCCAGTTGTGCTGCACATATATAAAAACACATTATTTTAGTGGCGTTTATAGTTGCGGTTTTATCGGCACCTGTTGACTTGGGATGCTTTTGAGTGCCTGTGCTCAAGTTAGCTTGCTAAGTAGACTTGTAAAAATGCTTATACTGTACATACACACGTTTAATTTGTTGTAGTGACCTTTGACCTATTGATGTGGCATCCATTTGACAGCACTAACAATATGGTTTTTTTTTGTTTTGGGGAATTTTAGTAAACTAATGCCAGTGTTAGCATTGCTAACTGGACTTTTAACATGGTTGAACATACACAGTCTGCCATCTGAAGGCTTTACAGTGCCTTTGAGTGGGTTTTTGTGTTTTAATGAAGATGTTTTGGGGAAAAATAGCCAAATGTGAGCATGTGTTAGCACTGCTAACTGTGCTTTAAACATGCTCTCTCTCTCTCTCTCACACACACACACACACACACACACACACACACACACACACACACACCACTTAATTACATTTTATTTTATTGTTTGCCTATTAGAGCAAGTGGTGACATTTTGTGTATCTCTTGATTAGCCAACAACACTTTATGCTGTGTTTGCACCAAACCTGACATGAATTTTGTTTGGCAAGTTTACATACAAAGTCATGCAAATTTCACATTGGCTGGGCTAAGCTGCACAATTGGCCCAAAAGTACAGTAAGCAATTCAATTTCCTGGTGGTGTTGTGCTTCTGTCTTCTCTTACGGCCAAAATACACCAACTCCTAGAATTTTCATGACACTAAAATTTGCGTTTGCCATAAACGCAGCATTACAGTTATGTTTTATCGCCTCCTACTCGCTTTTGACCATGTCACTGTGTGTTTTTTGTGTGGACAGAATTATTTTTTAAAACCAGAGTGGAAAATGTTAGTTTTGGACTTGGCCTCAGTAATGAGACAGCACCGCTGTGATGACAACGGTAAATATAAGGGCTTTGTCTTAAGACAAACCAATGACTGTCTCTTTTTTATCTCATTCCTGTGTGTGGTGTGAAAATGTCACCAGATTACATTCACATTTTGCATGTTTGTTTAAGTCACACACCAAGCAAATTGGATCCACAATGCAAACACAGGAAGCAAACCAGCATTCAAAAATGTATTTACAAATATTTTATTTAATCTTTTCTTTACCAGGAAGTGGAATTGAGATTAAAACCTTTTGTAACAGAGCCCTTTTTAGAATCTCTGAACTGAAAGTTATAAATACAGAACAATGGAGCAGCAGGACAAGTAAAGGTATATATAAAAGTATGATGTTTACCCCACAAAACCCAACTCCAAACTGGACAAGAACCGAGAGAAGAAGCTGGTATTTATCACAGGTGGTTGATGAGTGGCAGGTGTGTCAGCCACTCATCAATTTGCTGGCCGCAAATCCCACTTTCCTGCTTCTGCAGGAAAGTGGGATTTGAAAGTGGGAGTCATGCTCAGCCTGGAGAAAAATGTGTGTACTACGGACCCCAACAAAAACATTGTACATAAGACCATTAAACAAACATTATTAACTGTTCATGCAAGTATTGGATCTTGGGTAGCTGTAAGACATGGGTCCTTTCAGTCCTGGTCTTGGTGACCCACTGCCCTGCATGTTTAAATGTTTCCTTGCTCCAGCACACCTGATTCAAATAAATGGCTTGTTATCAGGCTTCTGCAGAGCTTGAAAAAGAGCTGACCATATGGAACAGGTGTGTTGGAGCAGGGACACAGCTTAAACATGCAGGAGAGTGGGTCACCAGGACCACGGTCGAGAAACACTGATTTAAGCTTGACAGATTTGTTGATTCAAATAATTTCTACATAAATGTAAAAAGCTAACACCGACACTAAGTCCTTTGAAAACTTTTAAATGAAATGTTTGCTGGCCGCAAATCCTTATTTAGGTTCAGTGCAGGACAATCCTTTTGTTTGGGATCATAACAGACACTCATCCGTTCAACTGATGTTTACATTTGCCAAACTCAGTTGGTTAACTGAGTTTAAACGTGCTACAGAAATAAACTCTACCTGATTTAGTTTGCCCCTGTCTTTTAAAAACCAGTTTTGTCACTGTTGTCTTTTTAAATCTCCTATAAAGAGATACATCAGTCTGTTTTGCACTGAATCTGAAATAATGAATGCTACACCTTTGTTTCTACTATACTTTTCATATCATTTCAGTGAAGATGTTATTTGATTGATGTAGACGGTTAAATAGCCGGATAACCAAGACATTAAGTCGGAATTGATTTCACCCACACCATCAGAGTCAAGTCTCTTGTGGTCAGCTCTTTGTGATCTGCCAGAATCCTGCGACTGATAGACGAAGGGTGTTATAGGTCATCGCCGTCTGACCTCACCCGTTCAGTTTGGTGCTTTTCTTAACCTCATTGAGTGGAAATCAGAGCGGGACCCCATCTGAGCAGTCACATTCTCTTATTTACTGTATGACAGCTGGTGCTTTGCATTATCTGCGGGGATTAAACTGACATATGTGGTTGTCCACATGGCGCCATTCAGAAAATGCCGCCCAGTAATTACAAAATGGATCCTTTTTTCCTACTCCATGTGATCAATGCTCATGCCTCTGATGCAAACGTCAAAGCTTTATTTCAGGAAGTTTTAGGTGAACTTAAAAGTGTAAAATATGTTGTTGCTTTGTCGTTAAATGTGCAAACCCATTCACCCAGTCACAATGACGGAGGCTGCATTGCAATGTGTCACATTCGGTGCTTGCTAATGAGAACACAGTGCTGGTATCCTCTTGTTAAAGGATAAAATCACTGCTACAAGCATTAGCAATTCAACGCAGTGGCTAATCTTTATACTTTATCTCTGCTGCTGCTGTGGTTTCACTGAAAATGGATGGTGGACAAAATGAGCCGTTGTGAATTAAGACACAATTTAAACATGGTTTATAGAAAAAAGTGCTGAGGAGAGTGGGACTGTCCTTTCAATCTAAGGGTTGCCCAAAGTGGGGCTCACAAGCCAAAGTTGGCCCTCCCAAGGTGTTTCATTTGGCCCACCAGACTTATATTTGTTTTTATAAAAATTAACAAAAAATATATATTATACAGAAGTGCTTCTTCAAATTAAAAAAATAAAAATATATTTATTTTCTTCATTTCCTATGCAGGAAGTTTGCTTGAGGTCACTGACATTGCAATTGGTCATGTTGTCGAAGGTGAAAAATAAGCAGTGACTTATCATGTGACTATTCAAAACTGTACTTAAAAAGCTCAAATCTAATATAATGTAATGTAATGGGGAATAAATGCATAGTTTTGTGACAGACACATACCACGCAAAGCTAAAAGAATTTTAAATGAAGGAACCTGGGATCCAGGTACTCACTTGCATCTAAATTTAATATGACACAATACAATGTGTGTTTATTTTTTTGTCACACAGAGCAATATCAACTTTCACTTTTGGCCCTCCAAGTGGAAAAGTTGATCTCCCCTTATCTGAAGAGAGCAAGTTAGGGTTAGGGTTATGCTATAAATGTAACATTTAATAGTTTCAAAATCTCATGTGATAATTCTCCATTTGGATTTCATTCTACCACAGTAAGTATTTACCTGTAACTTGACTTAAAAAGTTAAATATGAGGAAAGATATTTTACCCAAAATCAGCCCCAATTTTAAAGGTAAAAACCAACTTGTTTTGACTCACCTGTTGTAACGAGGACACACGTGTGAAAGAGCACAAAAGCGGCAGGTGCCTCAGACTAATCAAGTGATTAGATCACACTGTTGACCACCTGTGTGAAACAATGGAAACACAAGGAGAGGGACAAGTAAGGAAAGGAAATGTAAGAAAATAATAAAATAAAAAATAGACTGGAAGAACGAATGAAGCAAAAATATACTAAGGGAAAAAAGGGGGTGTAATACTGGCGATTAATATAAGTCATGAAAAAGATTGATAAGAAACATACAACACAAAGCATAAAATAATACCCATACAAAAGAAACTGAGCAGAACAAGAAATAGTGATGACAAAAGCATTCTACTTTATCTCATTTGTTAATTTAAGCAGCAAGTCCATGTTTCTCCCCGCATCACAGTCTTCTCTCAGTCATCAATATCTGAATTCCATTTAATCAGGATTGATCACTTTTCCAAGTCTTAAAAGGGAATAAATTGATTTATTTTTAACAAACCAAATACTGCAGGTGGACAGTCTGGAGCAAAACCCTCAACTTTAATTACAGGACTGACAGCTTGCTGTAAATCTCTGCTGTTCTTACAATAATGTGCTTTGTGCAGTGTGACGTCTCGCAGATTGCTGATAGTCTGAGCTGAACTGTGGTCAGATGGACTTTTTTAAATTTACTTGGCCGCCTCCTGGATTGACAGTGAGCGCCTGCAAAGGGCAAAACCATCGCCCTGCTAAGCTGATGTGTGTTTACATGCTTGGTCGACTCGGAGAGAGAAGCCCACAACGGGAGAAATGAAGCCAAGGAGGGAGAGTGCCAGTCACAGGAAGTTTGAGAACGTCTCCTCAAGACGGGAGAGTCTCACCAAATTAAGGCAACAGCAACGTTGTGCTAGTAAAGAAAAATGACTGCAAACAACAGGTTTAAGTATCCAAACCACTTGTTTGTAATCAGATTGAACCTGCTCTGCTGCTGTATCCACACATATGCTCCCTCAGTCAGGTCTGATAGTATTGCTGCCAGTCCATAACAGCAAAAGTCAAGCTTTACAGTCAATTACACGAGCACTTGAAAATGTATTTTCTAGAACAAAATGCGCCCCCTTGTGGAAAACTCCAGTAACACAGGTGGTTTTTGAATAGTGCACAGCAAATATGCAAATAATGTTCACAACTCTTCTTCATTTTTAGAAACGACACTTCACACACTATATTTGCAACAATCTCCCCTGAATGTGAGCCTCAAAACCCTAAAAGACTCTTTATCTCTCTGATTATGGTCTGTTTTCTGAACATCCCAAAATACACTATTTGAAAGTAATAAACAGCTTTGATCGATTTTAAGTACTCCATGTTAGAACACTGGTTGTGGTCACAAGTGCAAACACTCCAGAAGACATGACCTTCATGGAGGGCGCAGTACACTCAGAGAGGGAACACCAACAAAAACAATTATCTCGGCTCGTTTCCTCGCCTGTTCACCCTCCATACATCATTGTTTTTATCAAACTCGAAAAGGCCTGGATGGGTACAGCGACCGAGAACACTGCTGTCCGTGGATCGATGGCTGATTACAGCTCCTGCTTTTGGTTTAAGCACCTCATCGAGAGCCAAGTGCAGTCCTACAGCGGCACATAGAGTCAATACAATATTATATGCTGCATTATAGCTTTAATATTAATGCAGCAGAGCCTTAAAGCTGAGTTACTGTCCCTCATTCATAAAAGCTTATTATAATTCACTCCCACTGGTCAAAGAAAATCTCTTTTAAACTGGTTTTAACATGATCAGCATTCATTACCAAATTATTCTGCAAATATCCTCAGCTCAGATCGGTATGCATTACATTGCCGGCTGTTAGCATAGCCTTTAGCATTAGTGTTTGTAGTGATTCTTACTTTTTGCCACTTGGGACAGTTATTTCATCCATCAGATCATTTTAAAGAGCGTTTGAGTTGAAAGACGTAAAGCTGGACACTGGTAAAAATTTAGGATGAACAACGAAAACCAAGATTGTTCATCGCTAATCTGGCACTGTAGCGGGACGACGTCTTAGTCTTGCGTCTTGACCATTCATGGTCTTCATGGACGTGCGATTCACTTGTCGCACAGTTTGCATGCATCAGACTTGATGTTCTACCAAAGTTGAAGACCATGATTGGAAGCATGTCACACAGTGTGGCTTGCAATGAACTTATACGACGGCTAAAATCTCACAGCTTGTAGGAGGCTAAATAGTAACCACTGAAATATTATCAATGAGGTTGGTGGTGGTGTTTTCCCTTGAGCATGTCCACAAAATCAAAGTGGTGATGTCATGCAACAGTCAAAACAATGCCATTTTGGCAGGAAGCCACACTGATCCATTGACATATTTATCAGGCAACACATCTTTTGTCAGCTGTTGCCATAAAAAGTGAAGATGGTGGATGACTGTTGTGCCACAGGAAATGGTAGAACATTTTACAGGATCACCAAAGATCCAGAAAGATGGTAGAGCTGAACGCTGACATCTGGAAACTGGCACTGTCCATTTTTCCAGAAGCTTTTCCTGCCAACATGGTGTTGTCAGTTTAACAAAGAGAGTGTTCACAGAAATTCTGGCTTCTTTGCTGATGTTTTTGAGGAAGCAAACTCAAAACACTCGGCTGGATCTGGCCTGCATAAGATTTAGGCAATGGGAAGGTTTTTCACATTGGAAGCGGGGCGGGGGAGCACAACAAAGACTTGAAAATGGAATTGTTCTGTCTCGCTCACATTAAACCTGTGATTTTGAGAAATCCGCCAAGCTCCAGGATGATCTCGTTATGCGACTGCTATCAGTCGGGGCTTCACTTGGAGAGTTTGCCGTGTCTTCTCTTCTTGAAAAAGCAACCGCAGAGATAATAAAAAAAACTCTCTTATCTGGTTTCACTGCTCTTACAGTGCTATCTGCAGTTTTTGCTTTTTCTCTTTCATAAGCACATTAAAACATGTCAGGACATTAAAAAATCATTAGCCCTTTTTTAAGTTTGACATTAAAAAGCAGACAATTCTCCAAGTCATCTGGGGACACAATCCTCCTGGTGTAGAAATGTCAGACTATTCAGTAATCCAATTCAGTGTACATCTTTACGCATAAGATGCAATCCATGTATTCAACCTGCTGGTATCCCAACATGTCTGTTTCTCTTCTTTACCGGAAGGAATTTGTTTGTTGTTTTTTTCTGTTGACTTGTGAAAGTATAGACAACTCACTTATTTTAAGGTCATGAGCAGACATGTCAGGGACAGTTCCTATACTGATGCTACGAGTTGTTTTTGTTTTTGTGGATATAATCTAAGCTGACAAATGTAGAATATACACACCATACAGCTTATGTACAAAATGCACCCTTCTTTTGACATCAAGCTTTCAGCCTTATCATAGTGCCTGTGATTTCATCCACTCCACTTTTAGTTCTCTGCTTTCAGTACAGTATTTTGCTGCAACAAACAAAGATAATTATCTTGTTTTTAAAGCAGCCATACATCATATGTACACACGACTACACACACTTGAATATACATAGAACCATATTAATACACCTGGTCATACACATACACAACGAAACTTCAATAAAATACCCTGTTTTTATGTAACTGTCTAAATTCTTTCAGCAATCACCTGATTAAATTAGCATTCACTTACAGGCCACTTTATTAGGTACGCCTGTTGTTTTTTTTTTTAACCGCTTGTTAATGTGAATACCAAATCAGACAGTCACATGGCAGCACCTCAGTGTGGTCAGGAGTGAAGAATTCTAACTCTTAACATTTTAAACACAGTCTCTTCGGTGACCCTATTGGCACCAAGTGGGTGTGTCTTTCCATCACCATGACTGTCGCTGCAGTTGGACTTACTGCTGTGCTTCATTGGCAGTGCAGAGTTTTTGTATTAGCGTGTGTGTGCGGCACATACTCTAAGGACCTTAGCCGTGCTGATGACTGCTCAGATTACAGGATTAGTGCTGTTGTCACCTGTGCAACGCCTTTTTAATTCAGGTGAAAGCTGCAATCTTGTTCCTGGCGACAGGGATTTCTATCATTGAAATCCTCCTTTCAGCCGAGATAAAATATATGTTAATATGACCTTACAGAACTGTAACCAGTTGAAATCGTTCTGACATGCGCTGCTCTAGGAATGTTAATGAATGAAAATACTACCCGGCAAATAATGAAGCTGTTGGAGATGTGTTTTAATTTATCTACCAGGACACACAGTCTTAAAGAAAAAAAAAAAAGAAATCCCTCATGTATCTTTAATAAGGCGTCTGCTGTTGTTTTTGTCCAGGTCATGGCTATCAGGTCGTTTATCAAGTGAATTATGTGCATCACACACTCTTAGCTGTGCTTTTATCACCACAGAATCACCCTCCGCACTGATAAACATGCACAGATGTGCACATAGAGGACTTGTAGGGGTCACTGGGGGATTTTTTAGACTCCAGCCTGCAATAGGTATCTCCTACTTGTACCCAACGTGAAGCAATCGAGGGTGGGGCATCTGTCGCCCTGATCTGGTTTATATGTGTGTGTTATGACGTGATAGAGGCCCTGTGGGTGTCATACGAGCGGAGAAGGCACATCCATCTGAGTCCTAAAGAGACCCAGGCCTCCCTTCAGTAGATGAAATAAATGGAACCTCGGGGCTTGTTGTTCCCAGTGAACAAACTCGGAAGTTAAAAAAAAGATAAGGTCAGCCATGATGGGTATCTTTTAAAAACTGTCGTCACACACTACGTTTTTAAAAACATCATGCAATGTCAACAGTTGGTGAAGAGTCGTGTTAGCCTACCAGAAGGCAGAAAATGTCACCATCTACTCCTGCAGTCAAACAGCAATGATGCACTGCACAGTAGGACAGAGTGAAGATCTTCAAAGTCACATTGACATATAAAGTTTAACTGTTTTAACTGGACTGCCGTCCAAGAGGACAAGCTCTAGCAGCGAATCAGCACATTGGCTACACTACACTACACTAGGTGGCGATGTGCCCCCTTCCAGTTTTCTTTAAGATCAGACATTTTCTAGTTAATTTAAGACCAAAACATGTTTAGCTGGTGTTTAGTTGGTAGGATGTAAAATGCCATTCCATGTCTTTCTAGCATCCAGGCTCATCATCAGTTCAAAAATCCCCTGGTCTGGATTTTGCCAGATTTGTCTTAATGTTGCGTCTTCTTATATTTCCAGGTTAAAGTCTAGGGACGGACACTGTAGAACATGTGCAGAGCACCTATGCCAGTTTTGGTTCACTCCCAATTGCACTCCCAACCAAATTATCTGTGTGTTAGTCAGACTTTAATCATAATTTTAAACTTAGAATCGAACATGTAGATAAATACAAATAATAATGTAAATTTTAAAAGTCCGGTTTTAGTTGGTCTTGCTCATTCATTGCCTGTGGTGTCTTGAAGCTTAACTTGCATGCCACCTACATCTGAACTGGGCGTATGTTGAGGCTTGAAACTTGTGTGGGCTTTGAGCTCCATGACGTTCCTCTGCCGCCTCTACACTAAAATCCCTGGTGTCAGCCTCCACAGTCTGTCATGTCACGCTTTTTACTTCAACCAAGCCAGATGACCCACACTGAGGCAGCCAGTGTACAGTTCTACTGACGGCCAACATTAATCAGTTTTTATCAGTTTGATGTGCAGTCTAACTAAAATTAGTAGATTTACCTGGGATTTATGAACCTAGATTACTTGGGATTCATGAACCCGGATTACCCCACAAAATGAATCCCATGCATGAATTACGGCTGCACAGATGTGCTGTAATAGAGTCAAGAAGAAACAACACCACTGTGGATCTCAGTAGCAAGGTTACGGTGGATACTAATTTGTCATCTTCTTCTAAATGCGCCGTCCCGTGCTGTAAAAAGAAAGATTTCCATGGCTAATGGCTGAAAGCTGAGTGCAGAAATGACAGAATTCACATTACAGCCAAAAATGAAGAAGACAAAGGAGAAATTAATGTGCTCACCTGGGTCTTGCGTCCCTGCCAAAGCCTATCGGAGCAAGGCCAATAAAACCTGCGTGCATCAGTCATTTGACCCTGCTAGTGAATGCTGATTAAACAGAATTCCCACCCAGGCTATACAGTCTTTTAGAGGGAACTGGGTATGATTGATATTGAATGTATTTATTTTACAAACTAGAGCAGTCAGGTAAAAATCCCACTTTGGTGGGGGAGAAAGTAACGTAAATCAATTCCAACAGTCTCCTGACTCTTTCTCTCTTTTTTATTTTTTGAAAGCAGAGCAGTGGGAAAATAAATAAATTAAATAAATAAGATTTGGGTCACCGCAGACAGCAGTTTCATCCGGCTAAAACAAAATTGTCATCACTCTTGGTCTTTGCTGAGCTCGAGTTTAAAAAGGGAAAGGAGAGGAAGCCAGGAGGGGAAATGGGTTCGCAAAGAGATGGAGAGAGCAGCTGTGCTGGGGTGTATTAGGCTGTCCCTGTCAGGCTGGGCTTATTGAATTGATGTCATTCCTTTTAAACTCCAGTAGGGTTGGGTCACTGTGTGTGTGTGTGTGAGAGAGAGAGAGAGAGAGAGAGAGGGGGAAGGAAGGAAGGAAGGAAGGAAGTAAGGAAGGAGGGAAACACAGATAACTGTGTTTTTCCTGTGAAGCTGAAGAGCCTGGCGACCTTCCAGAGACTCAAGGAGGTTTCTGAGCCCCGAGGCGTTCCAGCCGCCTCTCCACTGAGATCAAATTCACCTCCAATTTCGCCCATATTTGCGTGTGTGAAAAACACTGTGGTGGTGTATGTGTAGGTTTTTGCTGCATGCACATACATGTGTGGGTGTAGTAAACACACACGCAGGTGTGTCTTTTTCAGTGAAACGCTCCCACACAACTCCAAATACAAATATGCACTGTGAATAGATAGCAGGAAAGATCTGAACTCTGTTATCTACTTTTCTTATATTTTAGCACATCAGAAGAAGCCTCGCAGGATGAGAGATTATTGTCAAAAGTTTCTAAGCCTTTATCAAAGGGAAAAATCAATATGTGACCAAAAAAAGGAAAGATACCAGGTGTGTGCTTAGAGCGCTTTGCAAGCGTAATCAAATTGTGCATTTTAATCCAATTTATACAGAGCACTCAGTTCATGTGTGAAGCAAGAGATGAAATAAAAACATTCCCATAGAATGGATCGGCGTTTTCCCTGCGATGGAGCGCGACTGGGCTGTTCGTGAGACTTGACGATGTGTCACAAGTATTTTTAAGTGAAGACATCAATTATTGATGAGGCTGAAAGAAACAGTTTGGCTCTGGTTGCCTTCGCCCCCCTCACTTTCTTGTGTGTGTGTGTGTCTCTCTCTTTAGTAGCAATTACAATAATGACCAAACTTGGACATAAATCTTCTAAAGTCCTCTCCACAGTCCACTGAGTCTGCTGCTGCCCACTGACTGTCCCATTTGCTGCAGACATTTCAACATTTGCTGGTGTGTAGTGTAGCATAGTGCGGTCGGCTGTAGCGAGTAATGTCACACACGGTTAATGGTGATGGTCGATAATCAACAGGGAGGGAGATAATGTTAATACTGTGCTGGACCTTGGTTTCTCATTTGGGAATGTAAACTGCAAAGCAGCAGAACATTCCAGGTAAATTTCTGCCTTTTGGTTTTATTTTTGAATTATGTAGTCAATAACGTTGTTACTCCCATTATTCACCATGGCCTTTTTAAAAATGTAGAATATATACATTTATAAAAGCATATGTCCATGTCTCAAGATGTCCTGTGAACAGTTTTACATGCGTCTCTTACTACTGTGGTCAAGGGAAAATTGCTTTTTGGGCCACATTGTGGTGTTTTTGTTGCAGTACCAGCAGTGGCCACTGCAACAAATATGGTGCTTTTCCACTACACAGTTCCACCGTGGCCTGACTTTACTCGGTCTGACATGTCAGGCACGTCGTTTTCCATGACTATAGTACCTCCTCGATGCGGGCAGGTCATCGCATCGCGACAGCAGGAAACTGCCGTCACGACACAAACTGGTGACGGTCAAAGCAGTTGTTTTCTTTGTCCTGAATCATTTTCCTCAGTTTTCTAAACAGATGAGTTCACTGAATGGTTCAGTACTTCCTGCATGAGCGGAGCACAGACTCCGTCTGACACAGTCACTGAAGTGAAATACGGCTGAACGGCTTGTGATTGGGCTCACCATCTCCGTCTTTCAGCAGTGCTGTCGCTAAATACGCCGGACTCCTCTGTTAAATATGGACATTTTACAAATGTCCTTGTTAAATGTTGCAGATTAACGCATGTTTTCAAGTTTTTTAAGTCTTTTTAACTGATCTCATGACGCGCTCGTGACTCTTCCAGTGACGACACTCTCTGACCAATCAGTGGCCGGCAGTCTGTCCACGTCACATTTTTAATATTGGCTCAGCTCGTCTGGAACCTCGACAGAGCAGGTACTATTGCTGTTAGAAAAGCACAAGCAGACCAAGTAAAGTCCAGCTGTGCTGTGCCGAGCCATGCTGGAACTGTGAAGTGTAAAAGCGCCATTAGCAATAAGCCAAAGGGGGCAGGTCTCTATCCAGTTCTTATAATACATTTGAGGCAGGAGTGATGAAGGAATGCACAGTGCATGCAGTGGGTGTGGCCTCAACAGCCTTGCAGTAAGTAGTGTGCCAGGTATCTGGGATTGAGGAATAGCATTGATATTTAAAAGTATTTGCATCAAATCTGATTGTTTTAGCCAGCACTGTGCTACAATATGTTATTTATATAGACACTCAAAGAAGAATACCACAAACATCATGTCTGGGTGCACTGTTCTACATAGCATTGCTACTTATTTTGCTACCTACAGTGACGTGTTATCCAACTGACAACAGGGGTTTATCTTTACTGCTCCTGCACACACACTTGTATTTATTCTTCAGTTTCTGCCAAATTGAAAATAGGTTCACTGGACCTCTGTAATTCACTAACTATTAAAAGAGCGCCTTTTTAATGAACATCCTGTGATTGTTTTGAAGCAGAAAACCAAATAAGTGTGTAAACCTCGAGTCACTGATGAAGTGGAGGTGACTGGGGAAGAACTTCCTGCCAACACCATCAGTCTATACAATAAAATCTCCCTCCGTCTCTCTTCTTCCTCCCTCCTCTGTTTCACTCGGCCTCCCTTGTTTCCTCCTCTGTAGCTCACTGGCCTCAGTTCACTTTTTATTGTCCAGCTAAACTACACAGCACAGCAGAGTAATAGACTATTGACTTTTTGTCACAGATTTGCAAATAGGCTTGTACGGCAGAAGGATTGGGAATAAATATGAAGCTGTTATGGCTTCGCTCATGGTGCTTTATTTATTTATTTTTATTTATTTTTTTGAGTGCACCTTCCCATCTGCTCCACGTGCACACTTGGAAAATTGCAGCTCAGCTCTGTCATTGTTGTCAGACTGGGCTGGTGATGCTGTCTGTAAAGAATCAGGAGGTTGGACGGGTCTGACTGCAGTTGTCTCTGCTGTGTGTTAGCCTGCCCGTCCTCATTAGACGGTGAGAGATTGACACACACACACGCCAACCCAAATCCACTTCAGCCCTGATGAAACCCTGCAAACACTGGCAATAATGAATCACTATTATCCTGGTCACACAATGGCTGACAACCAATTTAGAGGGCGGGAGATGCTGCAGACAGTGACATGCAGGTAAATGTGCACTTGTAGCAGCTTTATCCAGCAGAAAGTGGTATTTTCACGGCCTCTGTCATGGCCACATAACACTGATCATAGCTTATCTCCTGATATGCGTCAGGTTATTTTAATTAATTTTCATTCACACTAAAGTGGTGATGAATGTTTGCTGCGTCTTTTGCTGACTTTTCCAAAAGTGGGTACATGCTGACATCTAGTGGCACCAATAAATACAACAGAGTTCTGTTGACTTGTTCTGTGTGACTGTAAAGTTGTTGCCCACAACATATATTGTTTTATTTGATAGAAATGTATTGGCAAATTTGTTAAATAACATACTTAATGCTGTTATAAATATTCACTAAACTATTTCTTACATGTTCTAACTAAAAATTGATTGTTTAAAAACCCTCTTGTGACCATAGTAATATTCAGGATACTTGATTTATTTTGATTTCATGGCTGTAGAATTGTCCAAATATGTTATTTGCAAGAAAATTCAACTTTAAATATCTGGCAGTTATTCAATATTACTGTGTTTTTGACTGTGCAATAACAGTTTAAAGAAAAAGACAGAAGATTTAGATTTTTGAAGTTTTTAACGGGATAAGAACTCTGAAATGACAAATAATTTTAACTTTTACTATTTTACACACTGTATGCAAAAAAAAAACTATATCCAGGTGTGTTTGTATTTGGTGTGGTTGTCCCCGAAGCAGTTCGTCTCCGGCTGCAGAGCCCCACGCTGACTCTCTGTGCCTTCTCCTGTCCTTGGCCTGCGGGAACAGCGAAGTGATTTTCTGTGGCCTGCCATTCCAGAGAATAACAGCAAACTCCTCCTGGAATTGCTGGCGCGTCTTGGGACTTTGCTGCTGGACGGCCACATAACTCCTTATGCAGGATGTACAGTAATTAGAGTTTGAACACTGGCATTTTCAATTCCTTGGATATCGTCTTGTATCCTTTTCCTATTTTATAAAGTTCATCTACCTTCTCCCGCAGAGCATTTGATCATTCTTCTGTTTCCTCCATGGCTGCTTTGAATGATAAAAGGACATGCAGTGGTTCCTCATGATGTCCAGGAGAGGTCTAACCCAGTGGAAACAGTCATACTCTCCCCCCCCGTGACCTTCTTCTGGTCAGTGAGTGCATCCTCTGCTGGATCACTCATATGCAGATTTGAAGAAATTGTCATGAACCCGCCCCTGGACATGACAGTGGAGGGGAAGGAACTTTTGGGCTTAAATATCAGGAGGCGAGGGTTAATGTCCGGGTTGACCTCGTGGTGTTGCTCATGGTGCAGGACGACATGGCGATCGAAATCTCCTTCAACTCCATGTTTGAGCACATGACAAAGGCCCTGCCTGTGACCAGGGGCTGGGACTTGGGTCTGTGGTGCACTGGATACAACTAAAAGAAATATAATAAGACAGAAAATTCCAATCCAACTTTATTTATAAAGCACTTTAAAAACAACCACAGCTGAAGCAAAGTGCTGTACATTAGAGATAAATAAAACAAACTAGTGAAAAATACTAAAAGATAGACAAAAGAGTAAAAACACAGTAGAGTGCACATATGTACACACATGTACAGTACATCTGTGCAGACACACACACACACACACCTACATATATACACCAACAAACATTAAAACAATAAAAACTGGAAAAATCAATGCCTCATACTGAGTTGAAAGCCAAAGAGTAAAAATGGGTCTTAAGAAGCTTTTTACATCAATGCATCCCAGTGGAAATGTACAAAAATTACAAAATAAAAAGCCATCACAATAAAATATGAAAGTAATAAAATTGCATTACACATGATCGTGAAAAAAATATGAGCCAAGTAAACATCTAATGTTCATTGGTGCAAAATAAAAGTTGGCTTGGACAAACCCTGGTTCGCATGAAGCCTCCCCCTCTTCGTGGTCACTGTCGTCAGCAAATGTTTGCTCACTCTGGCTGACTTCCTTGCCATGTTTTTGTTTTTGAGACCAAAGCTCAAATCCGTCAGAAATTCCTCTCCAAACACGATTAAAAACTCACCAAAATGTCGCCAGTTCTCCGTCAGGAAAAATGAATTTTTCGAATTGCACGATCCGTTCAGGAACTTACGGTACTGGGAAGCGCGTGACGCGCTAGTGAATACATGTCTGTGATTGGTCGATCGTACACTACACTTCCTACCGTAATGACTCGTTTATGGGCGCAAAGCTCCATTTCTCTACTTTCCGGTAGTTAGAATCTTCTAAATATCATAAACGGACTGTGAGTGATTATGAAAATGGGTGTATAATTAACTGATAGTTAAATATGACATTAAAAGCTTTAAGTTACCGTAAACGTCTGTCTTTAACGTTTATTGAGGTTTGTCTTATTAAAGTTTATTAAAGTTTTTTTTATTGTTATTATTATTTTTAATTTTTCCCCCTCCCAGTGACTAAATCATTAGTTAAAGAATACTTTACCTTCTTATTAATGCTTCTAGTGACCCTTAATATAAAGTGGGAGATATGTTTCACTAATGTTTAGTATTTGTGTTATTAAGCATTAATAAACAAACAATGGTTAGTACGTGGTCTTTCTAAAATAACATCATAAACAACAAACGTTTACAATAATAATAAAAATAACACAAACATAACCAATAAGAAAATATATAAAATACCCATAGTCATACAGAGATTATGGACTTAAAACTTGGTTTATGAAAGAATAATCCAATCAAAACAATGCATACATATGCATATACACATCCACACATTTGGACCATAAAAATAATTATGAATTAAACAGAGTTTAACTTTACATTTACCTGACATAAGATGAACTACAAACAAAGGGTTAAAATGGCTCCTCTGTCTCTAAGACTCCTCCCCTTATGGATAACTCATTAAAACCAGAAACAGGAAACAGGAAGTGCTCACAGTTGGGCTCGGCGGCTGTCACGAGACATTTGCTGTCACAAGACATTTGCTGTCAGGTATGTTTGGCTCCAACACTTGTTTTATAAAGCTGTCCGCTCTTCTGTTTGCCTCTAAAAGCTTTAAAAAGCGGACGTGTGTCTTCACAGAGTGAAGTGCAGCCACAGAAATGTACAGTTTACTCAGTAGCTGATGTTTTGCTTTCACTTTCAGGATGACGGACAGGCTCGCAGTGGACCTCTACTGCTCCGTATGCTGTGAGATCTTCAAGGACCCCGTGGTCCTCAAGTGCAGCCACAGCTTCTGTAAGTCCTGCCTGCAGCAGTACTGGGTTCAGCGGAGGGGAAAGCGAGACTGCCCTCTGTGCAGGAAGCACAGTGTGGACGAGCCGGTGCCCAGTCTCACCCTGAGGAACCTGTGCGAGTCTTACGCCCAGCAAGAGAGCAAGGAGCAGGAGCAGGAGGATCCCGGCGAGCCTCTGTGCGAACTGGACGAAGAGAACGAAATGTGTCTCCTTCACGGGGAGAGGCTCAAGCTTTTTTGCCTGGTGGACAAGGTGCCAATCTGTGTGGTCTGTCACACCTCAAAGACCCACAAACTGCACGACTGTTGCCCCGTCAGTGAGGCTGTGGCAGACGCCAAGGTACAGCTTTCAAGATGGAAGCAGAGTGAAGTGGAATGTTTGCTTTTCTTCTGGGCCTCCTGTTCCCGTCGAACCTGTAGTGTTCAATGTTCTGCAGTCAGCGTCTGCACGAGTTACCAATAGTATTCGGTGGGGAATCGTAGAAATGTAAATGCATTTTTCATTTTAGGCTGTGTTGAATCCCTCAGGGCCAACGACTGAAACAGCTACTAAAAGACAATGTAAATGTAAAACCAGAAGCTACAGAGCTGACTTTATTTTAGCAAACATTGTGAGTTCTGTGCAAACAGTCAGTTGTCCTGTACTCACCACATTATTTTTTCTTCTCAGGAGCAAATAAATTCAGCCATCGGCCTGTTGCAGGAAAAGAGGGACACTTTTGACAAAATGAGAAAAAACTATGAGGACAATATGGCCCACATACAGGTGGGTTGAGGGGGGGGGGATACAATTCCCCAGCTTGTGCCATTCATTTTCCAATAAGCTACGCTCATGCACATTTCCGTGTTAGTTCCAGGCCAGATTCGTGGAGAGACGAACACGGGAGGAGTTTGAAAAACTCCACCGCTTCCTCCAAGCAGAGGAGGAGGCCCGGATGGAGGTGCTGAGGAGCGAGGAGGAGCAGAAATGTGCAAAGATGAGGCGGAAGCTTGACGAAATGGAGAGAAAAGTGGCGCCCGTGTCCGCATCCATCAAAGCCTTAGAGGAAGAGATGGCATTAGAGAACATCCCTCTTCTCCGCGTACGTTTTTGTAAAGTTTTAAAATAATGATGAAGCGACTGTGCAGTTCCACACTGATACTGTCTCCATTTAATCAAAGGACACAAAGAAGTCTTCATTATTAAACAGTGACTGAAGTGTTTCAGTCCTTCACACTATCACACTTAAATACTTAGTCTTCCAATATTAATGAATTTGCCTTTTTTCCCCAGAGATGCCAGGACACACTAGCAAGGTAGGAAATCCTTTTTTGCATTTTCAGCTTTTGCTTTTCTTTCATAACATGAGATAACGGTCCATTTCCTGCAGAGCTGAGAGTGAAGGAGAAGATTCGGTGATGGAGCCAGTGTCTCTCATCGACGTGGCCGAACATGTGGGCTCTCTGGCGTTCAGTATTTGGAAGAAGATGCTTAAAATCGTCAAATACAGTGAGTAAAGACTGGTGGTTACTAGAGCTGTCACTAGTTCAAATCAACAGCTGAACGTAGCCTAACATACTTTGGGATGCAGTGGGATGATTTGTTGGGTCGGTTGAGGTAGTTTACCCATGACTAGAGCCTATTCCATTTTGTTTTATTTTTATTTTTTATTTTTACTTGCATTAGGACAGTACATATTAATCAATGCGTCTACAAAAAAGCTTTCATATAAATATGTCGGGCTTAGTGCAAGAGCTAAATTTCAAACATGAAACATTCAATGTGACAACACTGACATTTAGACATTACACCAGGCAGACATAAGCACACAACATGAGAACATAATCACTTGACAATACACTATTTACAGTAGAAATGCCTCAATCGGGAGAATAGAGAGCCCAAGGCAAATGGATAGTCATCTGTGGATACAGGACTGTTGAGATTTCAACCAGTTCTTAAGGACTTGTTTAAAGGTTGAATAGTTGCCACAGTTCCAGATGTGTTCTGATAGTGTATTCCATAGTTTTGAGCCTCTGATAGAAGCCACAGTTTGGCTAAATGTTGTCATAGCTAGAGTTTGACTCACTTCATAGATTCCAATAATGGAGAAATAGTCATGTAACCACAGATGGCTGATGTTCTTCTTCTGTGTTTTCTTCAGTGCCAGTCGTCCTGGACCCAAACACTGCCGCCCCATGGCTCGTCTTATCGGACGACCTCACCAGCGTCTGCGACACTGACCAGAAGCAGCAGCTGCCCGACAATCCGGAGAGGTTCAACCCCGACACAGCCGTACTGGGCCACGAGGGCTTCACCTCAGGCAAATACTCCTGGGACGTCAATGTGGGCGAAAACTCTGCATGGGTCGTTGGTGTGGCTAAAGAATCCGTCAAGAGGAAAGAGAAAGTGTCCTCAGTGCTGATGAATGGCTTCCTGTGCATTTACTTTTACCATCAAATGTACTTCGCTGGCACTTCTCCTCTGACTCGACTCGCCTTGAAGAGCAACCCGCAGAAGATTCGAGTGTTGCTGGACTGCGACAAGGGCAGGGTGTCTTTCTACAGCCCGCACGACAAAACGCACATCTACACGTTCAAGCACGCCATCACCGAGAAAGTCTTCCCCTACTTCTGGGTCGGCTGTCAAAAGTTTCCCCTGACGGTCGATCCGCTGGAGGTTTCTGTGATGGTTAATGAGCTATGCTGAAGTAAGTTAAACTGAAAGTGTTTCAGTTTAACTTACTGACAATTTTAATTTCAGAAACACTAAATGCCTTCTCTGCTCACTCGTAGTCAGAGTGGGTAAAATGTATGGGTGAAGTTGGAGAGTCTTTGCAGCCTTCAATGAGCATCGAAACTCAAGAGATGTTTTGGATTGTCCATTGAGGGTTTTTGTAAAATTATAAATATAAAAGGCTGATTCTGGTGTAGGATAAAAACATCAATGATGGTACAGTACATCTTCAGTTTAATTTCTGTCAAATTAACATAATTTCATAATCAGTTTTACACACTATACCTTTTAAATTCTACATTTAAGTTGCCATTGTATCACTTTAATTCATTGTCAGAGCTCTTTTAATGGTGTTACATGAGCCACGTCTGTTTTACAATATTCAAATACTAATGATGGTGGTTTTGTGAGCACTAATTTACAAATAAATAATTTCTAAATATGTCATGACTTCCCTTGATTTTGTACAATAACATCATACTATTAATTATGACGTTGCCTAAAGAATATTACACTTTTATAATCCTGTTTGCGCGACTTTTCCTGACTCTATGTTGTGTATTTTTTATTAAAGATAAGTTTTGTCTTTTGTGTCACTGTTAATGTGGCAGTTCTGTGCCACACAGCAATAAGGCAGAACAGCAGGGTGTGTACAAAAACATACAAAAACCCAACAGTTCTTCGACTTACGGTAAACATACGTTCATATAGTTGACATACAGATATTTATACACAATATTTGTAAGCGGTGTTGTCATGTCATGTCTGAGTATGTGAGTCTGGTCAGGAGTGGGCCGGTCAACTTCTTAATAAAAACGAATTTATAGCAAAAGATTGCAACAATAACAAGATTTGTGGAGATATTTCACAGAATTTTTTTGAAAAAAGCGTTTGTTTGATACGGAACAATACGTCGCTCACACAAAATGAATGTATGAATGAAAAACATACATGAATACCTCACTGTAACTCATGGCCTCATGACATCGATTGGAGGGCGGCAGGTTTGAGATCAGCATGATCATGTGATCTCACAGTGTTGCACAGATCAAAGTCTGATAATATGTCATGTCTATTTGGTCCACTGCTGTGAAAACTCATGTCAACGCACTCAAATACTCCACATTTTAATATTAACACTCAAAGTATGACCTTATACGGGTTATTTTAATCAATAAATGTTGTTTCCATGTGCCTAGTTTCACATTAAGAGTGGCGTTTTAATTCATTTAAATAAAGTAAAAGTACAAATCTTTCATGGAATCACTGCAATCACAATACAATATATATTTAAATATGTTGTACTTTCACTTTTAATGAGTACAGATACTCATTAAACTGAGACATGAATGAATGAATTGAATTGAAACTGAAGTAATTTTAGACCAGATGTAATGTAATGTAATGTAATCTCATCACAAATATATAATAAAATAAAATTATACATAATTATGGAACACATGAGAAACTGACTTAATATGTTTTAAAAGTGGACCTTATATTTATGGCAGCATAAGTACATGGGGGGGGGGGGGGGGGGGGGGGGGGGGGTTGTATTCTGAGATTAAAGTCCAAAATTGTACTTTAATCTCCGAATCCTGGCTTTTTTGTTTGTTTGTTTGTTTGTTTGTTTTTTCCCTTTTCTTTTATTTTGTTTCCAAAATAACTCACCCTAATCTATTTATCAGAAATGTAACGCATAATATCATATCATTGCGATTATACAACTAACACATGGCATTAATTCACTTTACTATCATTATTTCCTTGACGACATTTAACGACACTACACCTCCATCAAAGCTGTGCAGACTTGACATCTTCCGCTCCTCCTCCTCCTCCTCTTCTTCCTCCTCCTCTTCTTTTAAAGCATTCGTGTTTTAAATGGAATCATTTGGCGCTTGACTGGATTTTGACGCTGCTTCTTGTTTTCCCGCAAACAGCGACGCCGCAGGACTCAGGGTAAACGTTAACCAGGTAATCTGCTTCCTACACTGACGGATTATAATCCGTTAATGAGCTGCTGTGCTAATGGAGCGTGTGAAAGAGTTTTGAGGTGTGTCCCTGGAGGTTGGAAGAGTTCTGGAATAATCAAAGTAATTACAGCTGCAAGCATGGTTTTTAACTAACGGTCAAAAAACAATCTTGGCAACTCCGTTAACAAAGTGAGTATAGTCAAAAATGTCGTGAATCCAATCTCAAAATTTGTTTTAAAGAAACAAAGTATTCACATTTAAACCGCTGCAACTGAACTTATATGCTGAAACCACTCAAAATGAATCAGCAATTATCAAAAGAGTTGGAGATGTTGTGTGCAAATCTTAAATTATGACATGTTTGAGAAAAAAAAAAATCCCATTTAAGAAGCAGATAAGGGCAAAAAAACACAAACTGAACAATAAATTGTCCAAATAGTTTGGTAGTTGATTACTAAATGAATAATTGATTAATCGTTGTAGCCATGAAACCAATATGTTCCCTTTTTTTATTAAATAATTTCCACATGAGGATTATTTAATTTAACTGTGAATGAATTATGAACTGGTAACTTATTTACTCCTTTTTTTTTTCTTGCAGCCAGTTTAACAAACCTGAATTGCTAAAAAATAATTAAGGTTCAGGGTCAAGATGGCCGCCTCCTCAACCAACAGAAGAAGCAAGAGAAACATGGTAGCTAACTCTTCGGATCCGCTGCCGAAATCCTCCAAAGTCACGCTGCTGAGCCCGTCGCTCCTCCTCCTGGAAATCCCCTCCGACACCAACATCAACCTCCCGATATGGGACGCCATGAGATCCCAGCACATAGACGTCACCTGGACCGTCAATCCCTACAGTGTCAGTGTCCATTTCAGCCCCAAGACCTCCATCCTAGTTAGGGATGGGACATCTGCTTTGGCCTCACTGGGTTCCTCCAACACTCTGCAGCCTCACATGGTCATTCAGTCCATCACCCCACTGCACGACGCCTCCCAGAACACCCGTGTCCTGCTCACCTTCTCTCAGAACTCCACCCAGATATTTCCAGATCAGCAACAGAAAACACCGCCACAGTCGGAGCCAGCCACCTCCATCATCTTCTCCCTGCCTCTCATCATCACCCAACCGCTGCCTGTCCATCAGCAAACTGTCTCCACCACCGAGAAAGCGGTCCCACCCACCATCCAGACCCCGGTGACCGTGCCACTCAAGGCACCCGCCCCGGCTCTTTACCACACAAAGACCTCGTCCGACGTCCTGATCTGCGATGACTTCCTCTTAAACAAGTGTCCTGCGGGGAAGAAGTGTAAGATGCACCACACGCCTTACCCGTTTCACTGGCAGCTGTGGTGCGTGCTCACCCACGAGTGGGTCGACTTCCCGACAGACGCTCAGATCTTGCTAGAAAGGATCTACTGTGACACTGACCAAGATGTGATATGCATCAAGGATGGGTGAGCAAGAGCAAAAAACATGACGCCAGATGTCTTGTCTTGGCCTTGTCCATTGTTTAGGTCTATTTTGTTGCGTGCAAATCACGTTCACCCAAAAACAACAGTTGGGTGCAATCTTTTGATGCTTCTTTTTTGTGCCGTAACCCATGCAGACGAGCGCGCTACACTCTAACCTTTGACACGATGGAACTGGATGACCCGTCCAAGTACGACGGAGTAAGACGACTCACCAACTCTGACTCGATTGAAAGGAATAGTTATTTCCCCAGCAAACGGAAAATCTACTGGTGGAACAACAACGCCTGGAAGGAGTATGACAAGGTTCATATTTTTAATGTTGTTATTTACCATTTCGTATCATCATATAGTGCTGATAATTTCTTGTAAACCTGACCTTAGCCCCAAGTGATTCGTGTGTTTGTAGAAAGTTTCCACCTTGCTGCTGAAGAAGATGGCTGAAAAGGAGCCCGAATGTTTGTTCCACATCAACTCAAAGCTGTACAAGCTGGACTTCACCACCATGAACCAGACCAACGTCACCACTGGGTTCATCAGAGAAGTCCGCTGTCGACCGGAGTACCGCTCCCCTTCTTCCATGCAGCCACACCTGAAGTAAGTTTGCTGGATTGTTTTTTTCCTTTCCTTCAGAAACTGTACCGTACTTTACTTTACCACTAAAAGATTTGGTGGCGGTTCACAGCAGTGCCTTCTAACGAAAAGACTTGGTTTGAATTCTGTGGCAGTACAAGGGCTGCAGCAATAACTCGATTAATCAGTTATTTAATCCATTACTCAATTCATCGTCATCTATTTTGTTAATCTGTTTTTCAATAGTTAAAACTATAGTTTCAGTAGTTAAAAATTTCTTTGCACCATATAACAGAGTAATAATTAAAGCTGAATAATTTGAGAACATCATCATATCCATGTTTGGGAAACAACGATGGAACATTTTTTCAACATTTTCTAACATTTTATGGACCAGACAAGTACTTGATTAATCGAGAAAATAATCAGTGATGAAAATGTTGTTTCAGATGATTATTATCTCCTTATCAAGTGCTTAAAGCTGTCCACATTTCTTCTGAACTGTTTGTGCTGTGTTTTGATCTATACCTCCTCTTCTTCTCGACACTCAGGACAGGAATCCAGAATAAACCCACTGTGCCTTTCCCTCATCCGTATGGGAGAAACTTCAGCATGGATCCTCTGGAAGATTTCGGCACCTGGTATCCTCCCGTGTGGTGTTTGTCCTCTGAGAAGCAGGAGGAGGATTACAGCCTGGTGGAAGTCCCGACAGGGACAAGGGCCTACCAGAGCATCCAAAACCTCTTCTACCAGAGCCTGCCTGAGACCAAGGTGGACATCATCAGCATTGAGCAGATCCAGAACCTGCTTCACTGGGACAAGTACCAAAGGTAACAGCCGCTGTTTTTGACTTTTGTCATCGTCAAGGTGAAGCTCTTGAATCAGTTGGTAAAAGCTCTGATGCCTCCAGACATGGTTAAGAAGCTGCTAATCTGTTTTCTTACTTTTTGATTTTATTGTTAGCCAACTGCTTTAGTTAAGTCAGCGAGGCTGCAGCAACTTCAGTCATCTCAGGAATGTGAACATTTATATCTGTGCTGCCATTGCAGGCAAAAGGCGTTCATGCAGAAGCAGCACACCAAGTCTAAAGAACCGCTGGAGAGACATGTCTTCCACGGCACAGTCAAAGAGGCCGCAGAGGACATCTGCCACAACAACTTTGACCCCCGCAAGGCCGGCATCAACGGAGTCTCCTACGGTTACGGCTCCTACTTTGCCACCACCGCCGCCTACTCCCACACCTACACAGCCAGGACGGGGGTAGACGACACCCGCCACATGTTCCTGGCCAAAGTCCTGGTGGGCAAAGTGACCCTGGGTCAGAACGTCTTCCGCCGCCCTCCGCCACTCGTCTCCAGAACGAGACACTGCCTCTACGACAGCTGCGTGGACAACATAGACAATCCCACCATGTTTGTGGTTTTTGACAGCTGCCAGTGCTACCCGTACTATCTGATCAAGTACAAAAACCTCCCCAAAGAGATCGCTATTTGATTAATATTATGAAAACAAAACAAAAAAAGGGCAGGGTTGCAACAGCGCGTGATGATAAACGTTCAAATTATTCGAGTTAAAAGTGCCTGGGGAAAGTTTAATATTACATTTAGCAAAACTGATGTAGTTGTGGCAAATTATCAGTTTCTTAACATAAAATAATTATGTTTGATGAAGTTGTGCTCGAAAGCAATGGCTAAAATGTGTTTAAAAAAATGTAAAGCACAATCCAAATGATTTTTTTTTTATTTTGGTTATTGAAAGATTTGACATTGATTTGAAATAAGCACTTACATTTTTCAGTTCTGAAGTAAGTTGACCAACAGAATGTCCTGTTTATGAAAAATAAAGTGTTCGCTGAATACATTCACTCTCACTGCTGATGTTGTGTTGCATTACCACATGTTGAAATACAGCCATAAACCTGATTGGACTGTGTTTCCATAACAGAATCAGTGGAATGTGTTTCACTGAAGTTTCTTACAATAAAAGTGTTAAAACATCTTTTAGAAATCTTTTATGTCTGTCTTCAAAACTCTGTTCACAATTGTATCACTTAAAAAAAAAAAAAAAAATACAAAATGACATAACAGGATTTATATAAACTGCTGGCACAGTGGTTTCAAAACCACATATTCAGAGCATAAAAACTAATTTTAGTTGTATACATATCCCTGTAAAGTGTGTTCAGCCAGATTTTTAACTTAAAATTTAAAGGGTCCACATGAAACCAAATAGCAGCAAACTTAATTCAAAATTCAATGTTCTGTCACAATCGTGACCTTAAAAAAATCTCAAATTTAAAGTCATATTTTCACTTGTCCTTCACAGGCAAAGTAGTTTAAATGGACAAAGACATTAAATGATGACATGAAGCCTTTAAAATTTTATAGTCCCTTACTAAGTTATTTTAATTTCCCTTACAACTCCAAAGGGAACAGATGGTAAATTGGATTTTAAGGGCAGCATACACAATAGAAAATGTAATTTTAATCGTGTGCACTCCAAGTGATGCAGTTTAAAGTGAAATATTGTATACATGCTTTGTTTTAATGTAGTAAAATGGCATCTACCATTTTATTTTGTTTAAAGTACTGCAACAATAAAACAAATAAGAAGTCATTACATTGTCTTTTATGTACAGTATGTATATCTTTTCTCTTAAAATGTGCAATTCTGCGCTTAAATCCTTTTTTTAAAAAAATGATAATACAACATTTTCAGGACAAAGTAAAATCACAGATAAAAAGTACACTTAAAAAACAACACATGAATAATGCACCTTCCGCACAGGAATAAAAAGGAGGGATGACTACAAGAAGGTAATGGATCATGCATTTTGGATGAAACTCAACTTTCCTTAGATTTAACCAGCAGATGGTGCCAGAGGAGGAGCTTGATTGTGTTATTTGAAATGCTGTACATGGCAAACACAAACACTGACTAAAATGAAGTTTTGAGGCAACAGAAGCAACACCAACAACAACGACAACAAAAAACACAAAACAAATATTACTGCAAACGGGGTCATGAATTTCACATGAGAGTTTTCTGCACCTTCACTTGTCCCAAGAGAGCCATGTGTTCTGCTTTGTTTTTCCCTTTTTCACTGTATTATATGTGGTACACAACAGGCAAAAATTGACACCGAAGCATAAACTGGAACCAGGAGAGTTGTTGGACTCAACAACAGAGCGTCAACCCCTGTGTCAAACGTTTCTTCACTTCTCCGTGAGCAGATTTGTGACGACGTGAGAAGGCAGCGATGCAGTCGACTGTGGGTTCACTCGCAGGCCAACTTGCTGTCAAAGCTCGACAGGCCGATGGCGAAGGCTTGAAGGGCACACATGGGGTAGTTGTAGTCCAGAGTGAAGACGTCTTCAGCCACTCTGCCAAACTGCATGACGATGTAGTCAGCTGGTTCGAGGAGAATTTTGTAACATGTTAAAGGCTATCATGCAACATTTGGAACCAAAACAATGTTATCTTGGGAGGAAGCTGCACTGTTATACAGTTTTCCCCTGAGCAAATAATTTTTAAAACAGCTTTTTCAAAAAAAACATTCTTTTATTTTAGATACTGGAAGCATGTCCTCTGGTCAGATGGTCTCCCTTCTTTAGAGACAGAAGACAGAGGCGTATAACCCGGAGAACAGCGTCCCCACAGTGAAACACAGTGGTGTGAGTATTATGCTGCGGGGATGCTTCAGTGAGTCTGGAACTGGGAATCTCATCAAGGTGGAAGGAATCATGAAGAAACAAGGAGATGTGAAGATTTGGAAAGAAAACCTGAAGCAGTCAGCAGCAAAACTGGGTCTGGGTCGTCGCTTTGTCTTCCAACACGGCGACGACGACCCAAAACATACGTGGCTCCTGGTGAAGAACGACCTCCAGAAGACCAGAGTGAACCAAAGTTACTGACTGGCCTGCACAAAGTCCTGACTTAAATCCCATTGAAGTGAAGACCAAGGTCCATGCCAGAAGGCCATCAAATGTGGAGGAGCTGGAGAGATTTGCCAAAGAAGAATGGGCTGGGATTCCTCAGGAGACGAGTCAGAGACTTGTTGAAAACTACAACAAACCACTGCAGGCTGTTATCCAGCAACAAGGAGACACAGCTGACTGCTAGCATCAGGGGGACAATCATGTTGACCCTGGTAGTTTTTGGTTTTTGTGGAATCATTTCATTTCTGTGTGCAAAGTCACATAATGGAAGCATCGAAAATAAAACTAGGATGTTTGAAAAAGCTGTGTTAAAAATCTTTGCTCTTTTAAACAGCATGTGGGAGATACTATTAAAACAATGACACTTTCATGGGGGGCTACTTTATAGATCAGGTAATATGTCAGAAAACTCCTGGTGTTCCCTGGTATGTCAAAATGGTTGGGGACAAAGACAGAAATGCTGCAGAGTTGGATCACTGTCACAGAATTTGACACTAACTTGCTTTAATATTCTGTTTATTTTACATGTTTTTGTTGTGATGTGTAAGTGTTCTCTGGAGTAGAAAGTGGGAAAGTATCCCTATGAAGTTTTTCCTGCCAACATGGCGGTGTAGACAAAGTGAATCGTAACGTCTGGAGCTCTATATGTAACAAGAGTGTGTGTAAAACAAAGCGGTGGAGGTACTTACGGTCGTTGTCGTGAACTATTTGAAAGTTTTTGACCGAAGCTTGAGTGACACGGCCGTGGAAGTTGAGGACGTAAGACTGGGTGTCATCGTTCCACACCGGAGCTTTGTTGTGCAGCTCGATCAGGTTGTCCAGTGAATTATTCTGCCACCGGCTGAGGAGACTCTCCTGATCCTGTCACACAAACATTCACCGTGAAACCAGCACTGCTGCCGTTTTGAAGAGAATGAGCAACATAATTGTACAGTAGTAGGAGCAGGACTGCAAGACTTACTCGGTTAATCTTTGAAATTTATTCCCAAGTATTTTGACAATCAGTTAATCTTGAATTACTGCAGGTTCAGATTTCAGCTTCTTAAATGTTTAATCAACTTTTGTTCACCATTCCCTGACATTTTATGGGCCAAACGTCAAACTGATTTAATTTTGAAAATAATCAACACATTTTTGCACAAAGTAAGACTAATGTCAACATTCAGACTTACACTCTGAGGTCTCACGGGAACTCTGTCAAAGTTCATGTTCATGCCCGGGATGATGACAGTCATTTTACGTGGTCCTTTAAAGCCCAGTACATTGGTTTCCTGTCAAATGGTGCAGCAACGAGTGTACACATGAATGAATGAATGAATGAATGAATGAGTTAAAAAGATTGAATGAATATATGAAGAGGGGGAAGCTGTCCGTCCCTGTCAAACACTCACGTAGCAGATGGCAGCCAGTTCCTGTCGTGTGTTGCTCTCCTCCAGCAGAGTCCCGGGGTTTTTGCAGGGATTGGTGCCGTTATCGTACACGGTGAATTTTGTGCCCATGAGGTTGGACCTGGAAGGAAACAGACGCACACAAGTGATGAAAGTTTTAATAACTTTATTTATACAGCAACTTTCAAAACAGAGTTACATGGTAAACTGTAAAAATGAAAAAAAAAACAAAACATGCTCATATGAAATGTAGCCATAAAAGAAAAATATTAATCTCAAAGACGGAAGATTTCAGGTGTGATATTAGCAGACAGCAGTTTAAGAAGCTTAATTGAACTGAACACTCTTGTGTACCAAAAATCGTATAAACCCTACATAGTGAGGACATTTTGTCTGGTCCTCACTTCTTTAAAGGGCTTTTTCAGGGTTAAGACCTGGTTTTAGGGTTAGGCATCTAGTTGTGATGGTTAAGGTCAGGGTAAGGGGTTAGGGAATGTATTATGTCTATGAGGGTCCTTGATTGTGTGTGTGTTTTACCTTAGTTTCCCGATGAAGCTCTCTCCCTCTCGAGACAGATCAGTGGCGTCCACTGAAATAAGGTAGTTGGACGTCTTGCTCTTCTTTCTCTTCCTGCCTGCCAACAGAAACACCTGGAAACAGAGAAAGTTCCCTCTTAAATTATGGAAAAAGGTCCCAAAGACCACTTCCAGAGTCTCAGAAACACACTTCAAGCAGAACAAGAACATGCTCCAAGAGCCAGGACATTATCTGCACCAAATTTTACCTGTCCATAAACATTAGCATTTTACATATGCCTGATTTTTTTTAAATTAATGATCTCTTTTTCCTGCTTTATTTCTGAAGAAAAGCCGATTATCCCTCACCTCACCCTTCCTTCTCAAGTGTTTTGGAGAAACTGGCTCTCAGTTAGCATCAAAACTCAAGAGTTTGTCCATTGTGGGTTACTGTATAAACATGGTGGTCCACAATAGCCGCCTCCGTAGAGCTGACCTGCTCGTGATATGAATATAAAATGGTTTATTCTGGGGTAATGAAAAACAATTCAAACAATCAGTTGATTTTAAGCTAAGTACAGTTTTTTTTTGTATCTTCAGTTTCTGTCAATTATTTTAGCTAACGTTTACACACAGGTAAAATTAAAAACACCTCCACGATAAGACACACCGACAGCAGCGAAAACACGACCTCACTGGCTCACACTCACCTTCTTGCCGTCCTCTCTTTCCATGTGCATGAAGTAGGTGGGATAGAGGCCGCGGTCCATACCCTTCTTGTCCCGAGTGATTCGGCATTTGACGGTGATGCCGCGCGGAGCTGGACGCAGGACAAACTCCTCCAGATTGGCCACATCAATCAGCGAGCTCTCTGCTGTGGGTGATCCTGGGGTCACGACCTCCTGTGGAGTCGGAGACCAAACGGTAAACGTTTAATTTTATTAATACATTGTGTTGATTAGTTTGGATGGGACTGGCAGGAAAAAAGGAACAAGTAAAAAGAATCTGCGTTTCTGCATGACAAGTAACCATTAACTCCATGGTTCTCAAACTGTGGTACGTGTCCCACCAGTGGCAGATTATCTTATTGTGAATAAATCTGCTTCCTGAGAAAAGTCCACAGCTGACTCAATATTTTCTACTTGGTATAAAAAGTCTGAAACCACTGCACTAACTCACTCTTCTGTATAAGTGTTACACAGCTTTAAAATGAAATTCATTTGTTTTTTTGTAGCCATATTCTTTTATATCTACTTTTAGACACTTCATGCTTAAGCTACTAATACATCATGGGAATGTTTATAATGGGTATGTTTATGAAAAAGTTGACTTAATTAATTTTTTTAAATAAATAAAAATTAGAAGAAAACACACTAGTAAGAGAGCGGTGTTTGTAACGGAGCAGTTTGAATTTAAACTATGTCTGTAACCATTTCTCATGTCTCCACTGAAACAATGAATGACTTTATTTACTCCCAAAATAAATATACAGATTATAACAATTATCTCAAAACAGTCCCTAAGGTGCTGAATTAAAGGGTAGAAAAAAAATATTAAAGCGATTATGCGCACATTTAAACACATTTACTGTATGGGCTAATAAACCCTCCACAATATTACACACTTTACCTTTAAGCATATAGTGCTTAAACTTGTGGCTTAAATTAAGACAACATCATATTTTATGATAAATTCCACAGGATTCAGGTTTTCTTTGTGGTAAGTAAATTCACGTGGCTACTCACTGAAGCATCTTTGCCACTGGACGCAGACGCCGGGCGGGTGGAGTCTGCATGAGGAGAAAGCGAACACGTCTGTTCTTCGTCCATATTGTCCTCATGCTCGCTGGACTCATCAAAGTTCATACTGCAAGACAAACCTGTTGAGAGGAGAGGAAACAACGGCGTGAGAGATTTTTGGTACAAAATCGTCCTTGAGGTGTGTTTTACTATTGTTTTTTTTTTTTAATCTACATTCTTTAATTAACAAATTTGCCCACAAACTGATGCAATGCATGAGAAACAGCTGGCACCAAAGATTGTGCATTACTATAACTCACTGAGCAATGACTTCAAACTGCTTTACATCAAACAGAACTACCATGATAATTCACAAAATTTCTCCAAAGGATGAGATTAATGTCGAGAGATGAGGCTGCCGTGCCTCAGCGGTGCAGCTAATCTGGACTGCAGGAGAAATCAGTCTCTCCACTGATAATTGGATTTATCGGACAAGAAGCAACTCTTGGCTGCAGCTGTGGTCCATTTCAGCCCACAAACTGATGCAATGCATGAGAAACAGCTGGCACCAAAGATTGTGCATTACTCTAACTCACTGAGCAATGACTTCAAACTGCTTTACATCAAACAGAACTACCATGATAATTCACAAAATTTCTCCAAAGGATGAGATTAATGTCGAGAGATGAGGCTGCCGTGCCTCAGCGGTGCAGCTAATCTGGACTGCAGGAGAAATCAGTCTCTCCACTGATAATTGGATTTATCGGACAAGAAGCAACTCTTGGCTGCAGCTGTGGTCCATTTCAATGTGCTGTCAGATGGAGACGGCAGGTTAACTGACACGGAAACATCAGTAAATGGGGGAAATTGTTTGGCTTCACCACAAAGAGGAGCTTGTACCTTTTCCTCTGTTACCTCCTCTGGGTACCAGTCACCTGGATGACATGATCACTGAAGATTTTAAAGTAGCAGAGGTGGAAAACACAGTCTTAGGTCGTTTTGAACGAGTTGCCAAACATCCTATATTTGTTTTAAGCTGTTTTAAATTTGATGGAATCCATTATCCGGGCTGTTATTTGGCTCAAATTGACTATATTGGTTTTTTTTTTGCTTTTCATTTAGTGATAGTACCTGGTACTTTTCTTAGTACCTGCTTTGGGGAGGTTCCAAACAAGCTGAGTCGATACTAAAATGTGGTAGCCACTGATTGGTCAGAGTGTGTCGTCACTGGAAGAGTCGGATGTCCGACACGAGAATCAAACTGAACAATGCCGAACTGTAGATCCGTTAAAAAGACTTAAAACTCGTCTAAGTTACTGTATATCATTACAGTGTTTGAGACTGTGGATACAGTGCACTATTGAGCCATATTTTTATTGTTTACGGTCTTTACATCAATGTTGTATTTTGTTCACATGTTCAGCTACGACATTCTAACACGTATATAAACGTGTGAAGAGGAGAATCTCTGTCTTTTGCTTTATATGGACTTGAACCATGTTTTTTAGGATTTAAATACTTTTAGCTGTAGCTTCACAGAGTCAAGTTGAAAAATTTTCATAAACACTTTCCATAAACCTAAAAGAAAAAAATAACTATCCTTGCCAGCTGCCTGAGCCTGAGTGTGGATGACAGTGGCGATAATGGTGCAAGAGATGAGCACTGCAGTGTGAACAATGCTCTGCCCTATTATTAAATGACCCATTTCTCACTGCGAAGCCATCAATGACACCACTGTCTCTCTCTGCATCGCTTTTCCACACAGCATAAAAAAAATATTCCGATTTTTCTGACCACAACTACAAATCTGAGGCCGTTAAATACAGTATAACGTCTCATCCCCTAATGTCACAATCTGTATGTTTCCATGCACAGACAAGCTGAACCATGGATGCAGCTATGTAGCACTTTGTAGTTCAATTGGACTGCTGCCCTTCTCCCATTGAAGTGAGTCTCCACAAGGGGGCAAAGCCCCCCCTCCCCCCCATTTGAGTCCATGTCGAGCCACGTAAACTAAACCCTGCCACTTAACTACTTCAAGATGTCCATTAGAATGTCTGTGGGACTATTTGAAGATGTGAGGAAGGTCCCGGTTGTTTGTCAAACAATCTCAGTTGCGTGCATTTAGTCCATTTATTTAAGTATTTTGAATGCCACATT
Organism: Brachirus orientalis; assembly: GCA_016785285.1. NCBI lineage: Eukaryota > Metazoa > Chordata > Actinopteri > Pleuronectiformes > Soleidae > Brachirus > Brachirus orientalis. The sequence goes on from JAFBJR010000246.1 coordinate 936,398, forward strand.
GTCAAAAACACACTTTCTAACTTGTTAGAAGACTACCAGAGGCAAAACTTGGTGTGCCACCACTGCTAGATAATTGAACACTGCTGCTTAGTTGGATCTTTTTATTCTGTGCACAAGTGAGAACCAAAAGCTGCAAAGTATGAAACTAATTATTAGGCCATTTAAATAAAAACTATTTTGACTTGAAGAAATATGGGCCGTGTATTTATAGCCACCTCATGGACATTGGCACAACAGCAGGACTCACCTTGTTTCTGCAGTAATTCGTGGATGTCTGTCTTGGGCTCAAGCAGCATCTCGGTGTCTTTGTCTCGCTCCGGCTCCTCTGAAGCAGGGGAATGAGGCTGGGACTGAAGCTGGGACTGAGAGTCAGATTGTGACAGAGACTGGGACTGGCTCACAGACAGGATTTGGATTTTCGTTCCCTGATCGGGGGCTTCTGAGCTCATGAAGGCTGCAGGGCCATCGATGCCTGCGGAAGATGAAACTGTTGTAAGTCGAATGTAACCAAAGTGGGTGATGTTCTCATGTTTGACTGTGTCTGAGCACCGCTGCACGTGACGACTTAAAGTCCCGCTTAAGCAATGTTAATGTCATGTTATACATGTTAGAAAATAGTGGCTCAGATGTGAAAAACATTACAACTGTGGGGTTGTCACCTGTTTTTTTTTTTTTTTAAAGAAACAGAATGTAATCCACTTATTTTTTTTATTCAAATGCTCACATCTTAAAGCAAATAGGACAGAATGTATGAAAATTTCACCGTATGTGTGTGCACAAAGCATATCCTTCATGAACTGTACTACAAATAGAAATTGTAGTAATTGAGTAAAACTTTTGGATGCTGTGCTCTGTTCACACAGTATCTTTCTGTCCTGGAAAAGGGATCCCTCCTTCCTGAAGTTTCTGTCAAAGTTTTAAGGACAAAGACATTGCTACATGTACTGATTGTAAAGCCTGTCAGGAGATTTGTGGATTTGGGCTGTACCAATAAAAATGCAAAACTGAGAAGAAATGAAGCAACATAAAATAAACACCAGCAGGGCGTGATGTTTGATGAAGAGTAGCAGCACGTTTCTCCGTCTCACCGTCCATGATGACATCGTTTGTGGTGCTGACTTGAGACTCCACCAGCGGCGCCTGCTCCTCACCGCGCCGCGTCCTGGAGCGCCGCGGCCACGCCTCCGTGTTGGGTTGAACCATGAGTGGTTCTTGCCGCTTCCTGCGTTGCTTCTGCTCCAGCAGCGCCCTCTGTGGACCAAAACAGAAACTCTGTGAAACATAAGTGACTTTGCACAAGTCTTTTTATTAAATATTTATAGACGTTACAAGCATTTAGCCAAGGAGGGATTGAGTCTGCGAGCTGGGGGTTATTTCATTATCGTGCATTATGGATAAGGAACTTGTGAACTTGTCAGTAGGTTTTAAGGCTGAGAATAATTTTAATTGAAAAGTGTTGGACATATAAATATTTTCATGACAGAAATCAGCATTAAATCACTGAGCAACACCACTAACACAGTTTATACCACCTTGTATACCACTAACTTTTTAACTACTATTCATTAAAGTTCCTGTAAAATGATAAAAATAAATCTCCTGACTTGTCAGCTCACAGAAATATGTAATACCAACCACTTTGTCAAATATGAATGATCTAAAAAATGTAAATAAATGTTTAAAAAAAGTTAGACACACATATTGACCTACTTGCTTAAGCGAAGACCAGAGGCCACAAATGGTGCAGTTTGTCAGGGTTTGTACGAATATAAACACGTAGAGAAGCGACCGTACATAAACACTGAGAGGGTTTAGCTACAGTGCTGCTCTCTGTCGCCCTCTTTCTCTATCAGTGGTACTGCAACGTTACAGAAGGAGTCTGTTCCTTTTATCATCTTTAAGAGAAAGTTTTACTTGACAATTCTTTCAATTTCTTTCATGCAGTATGTTCTCGGCCACTCTTTTCAAACATATACAATGTGTAAAGAAGAGGGTCTCAGGGATCAATTGTATTGATGACCAGAAATGGCCTTGAGCTACTGCGATCTAATGATTGATGACTTGTCAATGTCAGCACTGTCTTGGCTCCAGTCTCTACAATTAGGGAAGCCGACGGACTACACAAGCATATTAATTAATGTGTCAAAGGCACAACAGCGGGTCCTATGTAGTGATGCAGTTTAGTGAAGTGGAAGTTACTGTAAGGACTCGTATTTGTCACACTCAACAGTCGGCCGTCACTGTGTGAGAGCACAGTCTCAGTGTTTCCTCTCACCCTCTGTACAACTTCACAGCACAGCTACCATTGTTTTGACTCATGAGAGGAAAACTGGATTTATGTGAAGAAATAATAATAATAATAATAAAAAGATTTTTCTTTCTCTAGTGCAAGGGAGAATGTTGAGAAAGTGATAAAAAAAAAAATCATTTTTAAGTAATAGTTATAATATTGCATAATAGATTATTTTTATAATTGACCGACATGAGAAAAAAGCTTGTACAAACAACTTTCCCGAGTGTGGTGGATTACAGGGACATTATTTATATGAATGCAGCTTCTTCAGCCTCCACTGTCTTCACACAGTGCTTTACGTTTTATTACACACTCTGTTTTCAGAAACCACCACTGTGAACTTTATGCTCTGTTCTCGTGGCCTTCACTGAGTTTAAAGAGGCAACAGCAATGGCTTACATTTCTCTACAAGGCCATTTTGGGCAAACTACCCTCATATTTGTGTCACTTCACGTCCCCCAACCAGGACTGGATACAACTCCTGCTCATCACATCGGCTGACAAACTGTTTTACAGAAGAGTGTAATTGTTATTCTTAAACTGGACTGAAATTATTTTATGATGTCTTAAGTGTATGTATGTTTTTATTCTGTCAGCTTTTTATTGTACCGGTGGGCCTCTGGGCCAGGTCTCCATCAAAAAAGAGATTTAATCTCAAGGGACTTCCTGGTAAAATAAAGGTTAAATGGAGTTTGAAATTGATGTGGAAATACTTCAAAATTTTAGGAGGCATATAAAATGGTGACAAATGGGGCAGTCCATGGTATAGTGGAAAAGGAACTTGGCTTGGTGCTGGTTCAAATCCTGACAAGCAAAGGGCTGGGGTACCTCTGAGCAAGGTACCCAAACCCCATTGCTACCCAATGATTGCATTAAATGAACAATTATTATAATTAAATATTCTAAATTGACCCAAATCAAGGGGGGGGGGGGGCACAAGCAGTGTACTCTGATTGCTGGTCCCAACTGGAAAGATCGTCCACCGTAAGAAATCTCTGCCAAATCAAATATGTGGGTCACTGGAAAAAAAGCCGGTGATTTTCTGTGGCGACCCCAAGAGATAAAAGTAAATCCATCAAAAATCTAAATTGGTCTACAATATGTATTTAAACATTTTCTTTAATCAATAATCATTTGATAATGAAAATGAATTTCAAGTGACAAGACAGTGACCTAATTGCCCATACAGTCATATTTTGACCAGGATGTTGTGTCCTCCCTTATATTGTGCTATTTAAAACCACTCTCCTGTGAAGTTCCCTTCTTTTGTAAAGTGTCAGACCAGGATGTGACTTCATTCAGGCTTTTTAGTCCCTTCCTTTGTCAGACAAAACATAGAAAAGGAGGAGGTCACTTAAACAAACTATATGATAACGTGTGTCTGTGCAGACAATGTGATAACGACCGCGTAACCTACATGAGATGATCAAAATTAGGCCATTTTAAATCAAAACTGCAATATGAGATACAAATGCTGCAATTTAGTTTTACTTTTCATTCTTCCGTGTTCTGCTTTGTCTATTATTTTGGACACGATTCATTTTTAAGTTCATATTTTGACAATGACATGTTGATGCTCTGTCACGTTTCAAAACGATTTCTTAAGAAAACTGAACTGAAGCTTGACTTTGTCACAAATCATTTGCAACATTTGCCAAAAGAAAAATGACATATATTTCAAATTAAATCTGGAGTTAAAGCTGAGTACCACCTGCTAAAGATTACTGGATTAACATGGATTGAATATTATAAAAAGCAACTTTAGTGGCCACAAACCCGTTCCATTGATGTCCTGAACGATTGCGGTCCAAAGTAAAGGCGTTTCTCTAAAGAAATATCGTCACAGGTCCCATTTGTGTTGAAGTCACATGAAGCTAATCCTTCCTACAAACAGCAGCGATCCCGCTGAGCACGACTCTTCCTCCCTGTTGCTCATTCGTCTCCTGAAGCTGAGTTTGAGGATCAATAATCCGACATCCTCATCTGCTTTACAAGGTTTCTCTCCGGCAGAAACGGGTCTGTCTCCTATAACTAAACGCTGTGCACCAGTGTGTGTGTGTGTGTGTGTGTGTGTGTGTGTGTGAGTGTGAGTGAGTGTACGTGCGGTCACTGCTGCTGACTGAATCAGTCGTTAGCACTCCAGAAGGAGAGACAGATAAAGGGGGAGGGAGGCTGTGAAGTGCGCTCACAGTCACAGTGCTACAGGAAATGTTATCTAAATGCTTTGTATTTGACTGTTTGAGATAAAGAAATCAAGAGAATAAGAAATGTATTTGCAGGACAGCAATATTTTGTAGTGATAAAGGATTATAAGACTGCTGGCCACAAAAAATGGATAATTAATTAAAAAAAAATTGTGCTTTAAATATAATTCCTCAAATTTGACTCACACTGTCTGGTTATTAGTGGAATTAGGCTTAAATTACTAGAATTTGACTGGCTAAAGAAGTTGACTGCAAAAAAAAAATGGATGGCAGCGGCAAAAATTAGAACACAATTCCTCCGAATTCCACACTTCACCGATATGGGGATGTTTTGTTTTCTTAGGTGTGAGATTCTCATGTGGCCACGACATCTTATAGCAACTTTTTGTGAAATAAGTGATAACAAGTGTGCCAAATGAGGAAAACAGTGTTGAGTTCACAGAAACTTTGTAAAAACTGGCTGTTCTAGAAACATTTGAGCCAAACTGTCCATTAAACAAAGCTTGGATTGTAGATTTGTGACTCATTTATCGCTTCTGGACAGGGAAACAGACTCCCCAGAGTCCAGACTGTCAATTTGCACAATTCTTGATTGCACTGTACTAATTGCACTTCACTGACAGTCAACTTTGGTTGTATTGTGTGCATCTGTGTTCTCCACTGTCCTTGTTTATCGTGTTTTATTTTAATTGAACCATCAACTGCAAAACAAATTTCCCCTTAAGGGATAATAAAGCACTGAACTGAACTATCAGAACTAGAACGCATAAAAGTGTGGATTCAGGACTTGCATTATTGATTATCTCTAAATCAATTTATTACTTTGTTACTCTGTGGGTTATTTTCTCAGTAAAAGAAATTGCCAAAATAACCAAATAATAATCTAATAGTGAGTTACTCTGTGATTCTTACCCTTAGTTTCAATACCCTAACATCTGATCCCTGTTCTGGGCACAAGTGCATGTGTATTTGTCTTCTTGAGTTATGTAAGAAGACTCTCAAGTGCGGCTGTTTGGACTCGGCTGAAAGTGTGTGTGATGCAGCTGAGCCACAGGAACACACACACACACACACACACACACACTCAGAGCCAGGCACCCCTCACTAAAATCCTCATCGCGCCAATCTGGCTCTTGCTCTTTCTTTCTTCCTAAAGTGTGAGATAGTGGCGTCAAAGCCCGGCACCGCAGTGACATTACAGCGAGTTCTGTGTCTCACAAAGCTGGCCGAGGAAAGACTCCGGAGGAAACAGTAGGGACGGCTGCTTGACACTGAAGCTGCCAACAGTGTGAGCACCCCCGGTGACAAAACAGACTCTGCCCTTTCATTTACCAGTGTCTCAACAGGTGCCCGCGCGTACATTTATTAGCCTTTCCACATGAAACACGCTCAGCCATGATCTACAGCAGATGTTGACAGTTAAAGGTGTGAAATGTAAACCGACAGTTTCTTGTGACCGAGGTTTAGTCTCTTACCTGTTTTTCCAGCTTCTGCTGCATGAGACTGGCACTGTCATTCTCAATGCCACTGCAGGGAAACAGAGAAGTTTCACACTAATTAAAGATGGAATAGATACAGTTTTGGCTTTACCTTGTCATTTCAATTTGGCCCATACATTTAGCTGAATTTCATTTTCCCCCTTAATCTATAACTGCTAAATATAACTGTCCAATAAGAGAAACAGTGCCAAAAAATGGCTTCTCCCTCTCTCTCTCTAATCTACATTTTAAATCAACATCAATACATTTTCTAACTACAACACAATACAGGTAATTTAAAAACTTAAAAAATAAATGTAGCAACATTTATCAAAATGTGTCATTTGAAATAATTCTATTATTAAATAATATTCATCAATACCAGTTATTTATTTGAATATTTTCATTTCGATTGCAATATATATTGCGTCTGGCTTTTGTACTGTGTTAAACACGATGAAGACATTAATACGTATTATAATGAAACAAATTAACCTGACTATATTTTTTTTAAAAATTAACAGTTTCCTGAATCACACTTTTGGTTTGCAGTGCACACAGAACAATCAAAAATAAAACCAATTAATTAAAGCCTTTGTGATTTGCCAATTGAGTTATTTTAAACTCTAATTTCAATGTGAAAATCCCGAAGACACAACATTCGCATTTAGACTGATCCCCAATTGCAACTATTTTGACTATGTTATCCTCAAAACATATTGAGTTTTTGCAGAAAAACAGCCAATAAATTTACAAGAAAAAAAATGCCACATTATTTTGCAATTATTCAGTTAATTATTCACAACTCAAGGAAAAGTAGCAGTGTGGCAGTGTTATGCCAAAGCTGCATCTTTACAATGGGACCAAGTTTTATGTCTAAAAACAGTAAAACTCACTTTATTATTCCTGCTCAAACCAACAGAGGGCACCACTGTCGTTGTATTAACAGAAAGCAACTAAGCGTTTTCTGATACTAAATAAACACAAAGCCTTTAGCAGTTTGGTCACAGTAGTGGCTGTTTTAAGTTAAAGATAATCTGAAATAGTTTACAGTAGAAATTAAAACAAAAAAAATATATAAGATTTTCATACACTGCTGCAATTTTCTAAAGGAAAAGACAAGAGAAGAAGAACAAAAGGACAAAACTCCAGCTGAGAAAATGCCTTGCACCCCGGGTCCTGTGGGCATTTACCTCGGACACCTATCTGAAGGGACACTGTTGCTTAGCTACACTGAGGAGAGAAAGGGCAACAGCAGGAGTCGGTACTGCCAGCGTCTGAGTCAGAGACCTACAGTATCTCCCTCACTGGCTCCATTCCTCCCGATTCTCATCTTGTCGAGTAAATCTTTAAAAACGACCCGTTCTGCTGCGCTGAAATGAGTTTTTCTAGGACGAAAGGGGTTAATCTTATCAGATATTAGACTTTCTCGTCCTGACTCCCTGCTTCCATCACTCACCCTCACATCCTCTCCACACCTCCTGTGTGTAGGAGATGACAAACACACAGCTTACTCTCTCTGGAGAGCCGTCAGCCAGCCGTGAAAGGTGGCGAGCGCCGCACACTCATTCATTCCAAGAACTCACGAGTGCTTTAATACACCTGTTCCACTCTCATAGAAACCCACAGCACAACAGTGATTATGAAGATCATGAAGAAGCTGAAGAGGAGGAGGCATCGGTGACATGTTGTGTGTAATTGTCATCCAACATGTGTCAATAACGGATGTAGATCAGATTAAATTCATTATTTTATCAAGTAGTTAACACAGCACACACTGAACTAGAAGCTCATTTATCCTCATTTTACACTGATGAATGTGCTGTGGATACAAACACGCATGTTGCTATGAACTATATTTAAGTTTTTAATTGTTGGCCAAGCAAATCAGGTAATTTGTTTGAAGATGTAACCTTGTACTCAATGAAAATACAGCCCTTATGTACAAGAGGTGTAAAACAAAAAGTATCAACATACTACAATGTTTCACAATATTTCATGGCCCGAAACTGCATCAATTCTTTGAAATATTCATGACAGCATTCTTTGTGTTGTAATTTAAGCCTCCAACCACTAGTTAGCAGCAGGCCTTCGACTGATGTCTTACTAGACAAAGAAAACTGTATTTTGTTTGTTTATATGACATTGTTTATTTTCATAAGATGGACTATTTTGGAGTCCAAACATATCGCAATTAGGAATGCATAATATTGGAATTTTTGCCAATGTATCTGAAGAACTAACTGACACCAATATGACATACATATATACGTATACATACTTTAGTCCCTAAGCCCGAATACAGAGGTCAGAGGGGACAAGAATAGAAATCGAGGCAGCAGCAGCTGATTCATCCTACTGTTTTTGCCATTAGTCAGTTTGCGGTTTTTACTGAGTCATATCGTCAATAAACAGCAAAACCTTAAATTGTAAATAAAGCTTTATCACAGATTTTTCACTAATACATTCTCTAAATGTGCCTGTTATTGTGTGTGTGTGTGTCTGTGTGTGTCTGTGTGTCTCACTGTTTACCTTGCGGTTGAATTAGATGAGAAACTGGCAGAACTGGAAGGTCTTTGGCACCAAAGCAGCCAGAAGCACAGGATATGTTGGAAAAACAAGAGTGACACAAACAAGATCAATAATATACTGTAAAATATGACATTAGTAATATTTGTGGATTCATGTGTTGCTTCCAAATAAGAAATGGCTCAATGCCACTTTTTCTTCCAAAATCACAACTGTAATGAATATACTGAAACTGGTGCCAGGTGTTTCTACTTACAGCACTTTAAATAAATAAATAAGCTGTTAACAACACATTGTGCAGATGCATTTACCACCAAGTCGTAACCAGCCCTTTAAAGGCATAATGCTCCAATGTATGACAAATATTCTGTTCCTGCAGAGAAGAAATAAACATGTAGGTTTTTTTGGAAGTTGTCAGATTTTATGTTTTTCTTCTTCCGCCATCCGAGTCCAGTGATTTTGAGAAGCACCAGAAGACAGAGGACTTTGGTAAAGAAGGTATAATATCATTTAAAAGACAAAATTCATATGATTATGATAAATACTTTAATCTACTGGGGGGTCAAGAACATTTCCTCTGACACACATACAAAGATTTGTCCAGCTATCCCTTTAAGGACTCTGCATTGACGTCCATTCATTTAGCTCCTCAGAATTGAGCTTCTGCCTCATTAGGACCAGGTTTTGGTCTTTATGAGGACTACTGGTCCTAACAAGGTCAGTGTTTATGCCAGAAATTGTCCTAGAGAGGTGACCAATACAAGACGACACAGACACTCTTGGTGAGAGTGCCTCACCACAGCTGTGCCTGGTGAGTGATCAATGTTTCATCACTTCATCACAGCTTGGGTGACAAGAAAAGGACACGCCACTGTTGTCCCTTCCTTGTGTCCAAGATCAAGGTAACCATGGAGATTTCATCCTTGTCAACAGCACACCTCCACCATCACTGATTAAAAACGTGCTTACAGCTCCAGTGTAATTAGACTCCTCCGCAGTGTGGTGTAAAGATTTACTGAGCAACAGAGGGAGGGATGCGCCGATAAATTATAAACATTATAAACGTTAGAACAAACTTGCCACTTCAGAATAAAAATTAAAAGTTGAATGAGCATAACTTTAGATTCTGCCACAGGCAATTACAGAAAAAAATGAGGGCTGATAAGATTAAATGTCCAATACCCTGTGGCTGAGTGGTTACCAAAAAAAGAAAAAGAAATTAAGACAAGCTGAACCAAAAATATAACACATGCCGACAGAAGAAAGAATATAGAATCTGCCACAATGACGAGGCAGTCTTTCATGAGCTTTCATTTTTTGCTTACATAGTTTTAATTCTTTAAGGTACTTGAGCTGTCACTTTCTTTAATAAAACGCTTCCCCTAATACACCACAAATGTCACAGTTTTTGTCACATTATTAACAGTTTTAATAACTGCTACTTTATTATTAACAGTGCTGCTAGTGTTAGAAGATTTATAGAGCTTTTCTGTCACCCTGATCGGGATCAGGGACCGTATTTTTAGTAAAACTGGTGAAACACTGATTTAACATCCTCATTAATTGTACCTTTCAAAGATGGGAAGATGCTATAGGTTTATACTGAAGAAGAAACCCAATCACTTACACTGGGAAGAAACCAGTAAAGTTGATTTTAGACATATGTAAAAGATATTTACAAGAGAACATAAATATCATTTACATTTTACCTCCAACCCCCCTCCCCGCCTCCAATTTGGACATCCCAGAAACTCTCCAAAAAGAAAACAATCAAACCCGATTTTTTCTACTTTTGACCAACATTACACTGTTGATGCAGTCATTAAAATATTATCAAAGATTTAACAAAAACAGTTGCCAGGAAGACACATTTTAGATTCACATGTCTTTCATGTATACACAAACGTAAATGCTTAAACTAAGCAAGTCAAGCATATAAAGAAAAAAAGTGTTGCACATACACCCAAAAAAGTCATCAACTCTGGTTACAACATACACAGTCACAGCCTGGTGCTCTGAATAAGTAAAGACACCGTAGAAGAAACATGAGCAAGAGGCACATCTTTGACTGCAGGTCGACCTTTCAGCCGACAGGACGATCGCGCAGTAACTGAAGGAAACATTATAGTGGCTCTGAACTCTGTCCCGGTGGACGGTGCTCTACCAGTCTCAATGACGGAATGCTGCTGGTAGCTAAAATGTGTGCCTGTGTCAAAGAAGCTGTCCGACTCAAACAAACAAGCAGTAAGTCTTACAGGGCAAAGGAAACGGCAGCGGCTTCTAGAGCAAAGACCATAAATGTACAAAAGCGCAGGTACCTGTACGACCAGCGACTGAAGGCAGGCTGAGAGCCATCATTCTTTAAAGTCTCCATGAATGCGGCTGCAGGAATGTGAGTCCTGGGCTCTCCTGTATCTACACTATCACAAATATACTCATTTACACTGTCTGGAGCTGAGAGTTTACAGTGTAGTCCTTCCAAGCAGGAAGCCCTACAGGGGAGTAACATCTACCAGAGCTGAGGCAGATTGAGGCTGCGAGGGCTGGTGCAGTTACCATGACTTCACACTTTGGGCCATGTACAGAGATTCTCCTGGGGATAGGTGTGTGAAGTCATTGTGCTCTGCAAACTTAAGTTATTTAAACTGGTCTGACATCATGAATTAAGAGGTGAGAAGCTGGAGGTTGTTTCCACTCACTGGCCAACTCAGGTATCTAATCAGCCAATCACGTGGCATCAGCTCAATTCAGGGAACACTGACTAGTCAGTCAATATTTGTCTTTTTTTTCTCAGAAACAAAAGAAAGATAAATGTTGTTAGGCCAAACACAGGATTACTTGTAGTCCGTTCGTTGTCTATATCCCATGACCCTAATCCTTTTAGGGTCCAATCTTAGATATCATTGGGCCACCCTGCTATCGCCCAACTTACTATATTTTATAGTACAGACTACTTTCCACAACTTTCTGTGAGACTCAGCGATGACACGCTGCTCACTTCATTTCCTCTGACTCACATTGTGAGGACACTACTTTTCAAAAACCACAGCTGTACTGTCTGTCCAGCATCTGTCCTTACGTGTGCAATAGTGGGGAATTTGTTAGGCTTTAAATAGCTCCAAATCTGAATTACTCTATACTGTGTGTCAGCATATGATTAAGATATTCCAGTCTACGGTAAGTTCCCTAAAATAAGAGTAATGAGCACACGGCATTATAAAAAATGGTAACTCAATAAATTCAAACCTATACATTACTTGTCTATAAACAGCCACCATGTGTGGAATTGAATCTAGTTGCTAGGAGACCAGAGCCTCCCAATCGTTTCTGTGCCTATTTGCAAGAGAATGAAAGACAGAGAAAATGGTGTGTATGTTTGCGTTTGTTTGTCCTGAGGGACAGAGGTATAGTGACAAATGAGTCAATGGATGATAAGCAAGGGAATCACTCACCAGAGGGAGTAATTATTGAGGTGAAAACAAATGATGGAAATATGCTACAAGAGCTGATAATAATACTGCTTCCCTTGAGGGTTAGAAAAGCAGACTCAAGATTCTCCTGTAGAGGTGGTCAATTATGTTTGAGCAGCTTTGAAGGAAATTTTAACTGCTGCACACTGAATGTTTGGCTGTTGATTGTTTGGGTCCTCAGTTTCTCATACAAAATCAAAATGTCAGTAACAGGTAATGCTTTATCGTTTGAAAAAAGAAGGATGATATATTTTTCTCAGTTTCTCCTCACATGAGAAACTGAGGGAGTTACTTACTCAGGCCAGCTGGATCATCTGTGTTATGTTTGGAATCCAGTGGAAAACTCCAGCAAATCACAACTCAACCATAAACCACAGTTATCGCTACAGAGGTCGACCACTATGCTTGTGGAAATGTTTTTATGACTTGATTAATTCCCAATACCCCAGTTGATTTCCAAATACAGGGTTGAATTAATTGGGTTCCAAACAAATTTGCTGGATTTTCCAACCTTTATGATGAAAATCTCTTCCTCTCTGTCCCAACACTATAACTATTACTATTTATTATATAGCTAACCATTACTGCTAACATTAATATTAGCAGTAAACGTAAAATCCGCCCTTCATCTACAGCTGCTCCATTTCTGAGGGTCACATGAAGAGCTGGAACCAATCCCAGATGGAGATGATGAAGATAATAGAGATGATGATAACTGTTATTAATGTTACTGATGTAGACTGCACTCCTTCACTAAACTCCTTCCCTTCCCCGTTCTTTGTCTCCTCTCTCCTACCCCAACCAGTCGAGGCAGAGAGCCATACACTCTGACTCTGTTTGTCTGTTTTTGGTCTTGGCCTTTCCACGTAAAGTTTACCAATTCAAAACAATATTACCTGTTACTGATACGGCTGTAAATTAGTCACCACGTTATGCACAAATTTGCTCTTGTCGTGATTTGTATTGTCATTTGGGTCACAACAGTTTAAAAAGTGAGTCCGCATATAGAAAGGTGGAGAATCACTGTATTGGTTTAGGAGGAGTGTGATACAATATTCTAATGGATGAGCATGGTTGCCAACTTTTCTGAAAAACGATTAATGTTTTGGCCACCTTTTTTCCAGCATTTTCTAAGATTTCATGAACCCAACAGTAATCAATTTATTGAGAAAATGTACCTGTGGTTGCAGATAATTGATTATTTTGTTTCACACTGCATTTTATTTTGTTATTAAAATGCAGTGTGAAACCTGTTGATACCATACGGTAACACAGCAGAGAACCAAATACTGAGATTAAAGCAGACAATACTAGGCATGATCCCTGCATACCAAATGACAGTTGCAAGACAGAAAAATTAAATTTATCAGCCACCCACTTTCAACACTACACTCTTATGAAGAGACCTAGCAACATCGCACTTGTGGTGCTGTTATGAAAACTGTCAGCCTTCGGATGTGTCAGTTCTGCAAGTAACTGGGATTTGTCACTGCTTCGCTCTGACCTTATAATAACCGGTTACAAAGTAGGGAATGGAATATAGACATGCAAGCTTTGGAATATTGACACGATGTTACAATGGCAACTTATGTAAAACCGTGAGATTATAGAAAGAGTAAAGCTGCTCCGCTGCCTCCCATTGGCAGGGCATTCCAAATGCCGAGTCAGACATCTGTGAACTTTAACACAAAGTGTGAACATCACAGCTGGTGTGCTGATCAGGAATGAGACCACTGCTGCGTCTCGCATTACTAAGCTGACTAACACAGTTACAGATGTGGCAGGTTTCCCAATAGTATGATTGATAAAAGATTTATCTTATCTCATCTTACTGTCTTACAAGGTCAAGACTTTTTTAAGCCAAGAGCCAAATAAAAATGACAGGCACAGTTAGGGATTGGTGCAATTTTGTGCTAATACTCTTGGACGGAGTCGGAGTAGAAACTCCGTAGGAGTTGTTTAGAATTACGTGTAAAGGACAGTTCTTGAGCACAAACTGATAAAAATCACATAATCACGCCGAGACAGGAACAGGAAAAGGTGGGAGCTACTCAGATTTTCATCTTCCTCTGGAAAAACCAGACATCTCTGTGCCAGTGTTTAAAACTGTGCAGCTTCCATCACGCACACGCATTTGGTTGTGGTTTATTTACTGGCTCTATAATAGCTTGTGTGGGTGCTGAGGAAAACTACCTGACAGAATGCTGCAACACAATAATGTCAGAGGCTACAGAAAGACATGCTCATGCATGACAGGAAAACAATTTTTTCCTTTTTCTTTTTTTTGCAATGCTTCCCTCTCACTGTATTCAAAACCAGGTCATGTAATCCCTTTAAAGAGGCTAAGTGCCTAAAGGTCAGTAACACACAAATAATGTGTGTCTAGTCTTTTTTAGACTGAAATGACACACATTAAGAAAAATGTAATATATATATATATATATATATATATATATAAGGAAAATTACTTTTTATGCTTGGTTAAAAACTAAACATAGCTGAGTACCGATTGTTACCACATTACTAAACTGCCAACTAGTTTGATACTGAATCAATGTGATTAATTGTTATTTGCAGTTTTATTTTAGATAGATTTAGATGATTCAATGATAACAGTTTTGAATCATTGCTGTATACATCGAGGGTCTCTAACATGTCGCTTGCAAGCTATGTAGCTCTCAGTCGTTTTCCAAGTGGTTCGTTAAAGGTTTCCATAATCAAACGTAAAGATGCTTACATTTCTGTCCAATCAAACTTTTACTTGCCAATTAGTTAGTGAGTGGTGTTGTGAGGTGGGCAGCAACAAGGACCGTGACAACTGCTCAGACCAGTAAGAGGCCAAAAACATACTATTTTTTATAAAGAATCTTATGTCATTCTTGCCTGCTCTGTGTGCCCTTAATTGCCCCCCGGGGACGAATAAAGTTTCTCTGAATCTGAATACAAAATGTACATGGAGGTGAATTAAAAATGTTTATGGCAAAGTGGGAGTTGTGGACACCACCATATTGTAAATGTTCAGGCAAAACAAGCTCATTCAGTCTGTTCTGGTTGAACTATGCTATGAGAATAAATGACACCTGGTATACATGTTATCCCATTGCTTTGCTGTTTTGAATACATATATTTTGCTTCATCTCTTTACATTTGACATCTTTAAACATGTTATTTCTGTGAAGCACACTGTGAGGCACACTGAATCAAGTGCATAATACAAATAAACTGACCTCGCGTTATACAAATCCTAAAACTCGAGTGGCAGTGGGAGCGTCATTGGTTTGTAAAGAAATGACTCAGTAGAGGTTTGATAAAGTGATGTAAACGGGTCTTTTTAACATTTAGTTTCCACACACAGGTTTGTGGGTATTTATATATAGTTAAGACAGAAGCTAAACAGCAATGGGGAGCTATTTTTCCCATTTTTTTTTGAGGTTTTCATTCCAAACACATATATTACAAGGAGGTTGTCGTTCAGGGAGTGACATTCGCCGCCGAAGTGAGAAACGAACAAACCACTACTCATTTGTTTTCTTATTCGCCAGCTGTGGAATGTAGTAGCTAGCGTATTACCATTGGGAGCTAGCGTTAGCTTCCCCAGCTGTATAACGCAACGGATTCTCTCTTTTTAAGAGAATGGAAAAAAAGTTGTAGACGACACACTTAAGTTTTTTGCGTAAAAAAGGGGCAGCGTCAGCCACGTTTGTTCGCTTCTCTCCCCTCGCGCGGTCATTGAAAACAAGCAGGACACACAAAAGCCGACATGTTATGTTTAAGTTACCTCATGTTGTAGAAATCCATGTTTGTTCGCGGTTGCTAAGGGAGGTCCTCATGCGGCACTCCACTTTCCGCGGACGCGGTTGTGAGGAGAACTCTTGTCGCTCGGTCCTTAGTTACCGAGCACTCAAAGAAGCGGCGCTCCCATTGGGCGGCCATTTTTGTGACGCAGACGCTGATTGGAGGACGATCCGCAGTGAGGGAGGGGCGTGTGTGGATGAGGAGCGCTCTTATGATCTGACAGATATTTAAAAATATCAAACCATCGTCACTGAAACAAATACATATGATCAAAACAAAGGGCTTGCTAGGACATACTGATCCGTAACCATGGCAACAAGGAACCAAGAATGATGCATGTTTTGTGTACCTCATGTTTGATGTCTCTCCTCTCTGAAAATGTAAACAAACAAATGTAATTTCCGAAATCCTGTGATAAAACATTTTCCTTGAGAACGATTCATTACTATTTTATGTATATATTATTCTCTTTTATCATCTTAAAATACCTTTTATATCTTTACAGGTGTTTATAATACATCCTTACAATGTATTAACTTTGCTTTTTGCTGATTGCCATTGCAACTACGCACATTTCCCCACTGTGGGAATACTACAGTTTTGTTTACTGGAAAAACAGGCTACTACCCCAAATGTTTAGTTTTCTGTTACCACATAAATATTTTACTGTAGACCTCGTTAGCAGAAAGATGTTTTCATCTTTCAGTGTCACTCACAATCACTAAAAACAACCAGTATTCTGCAGCGCATCATGTCTTTGATAAAATATGACAGTGATTTCCATTATAGACAACAGTCATGATCTATACACTGCACTTTTATTGTTAAAGCATTTTGTGATTGTTATCTGTGAAAAATGTCATAGAAATAAAGTTTATTTACTTACTATACATCATTAATTAAATGCCGAAGCACAAACATCACAAGCAGTTTATTTTGCAGGACATGAAGCTTGGACTGTATCTGATTTGCAACATAATTTGCAATTATTATATATTCAGTATTTGGAGTTCAGTGAGATCCTCAACTAATTAGACCCATGGCTAATCATTATGAGCTTAATTTAAATAACTTAAATGATGAATTAAAAAAAATACACAGTTACTTGTCCATCAACTGTGAATTAGCCATTGTAACTTTCCAAATTTCCCCACTATGGGACTAATATGGGACTAAGTATAATCTTACCTTATATTTTTTTCAAAAAACATGCTACTACCCCTAATTTTTTGTTTTCTTTTTCCACAAACATTTATTGCACACCTCTTTAGCACAGGGGTCTCAAACTCAAACACCACTGAGTGGTTAGTTTGGTCAGCAGGACCACTCAAGTGAATAAAAATCTAACTTTTTGAGAAAAAGACATCAAAATAATAATATTTCACATAATTTCAAAATACAAGTGTTTTTATATGGAACAATAAGCAGTTAGCAATATAAATGGATTTGTGATGCAGAATGAACCTATTAATATAAAAAAAACATACAGAAATAAGTCATTATAAGTTGAAATTAAGTAAGGCCACATAAAACTGATTGAGGGGGGCGCATGTGGGAGTTTGAGACCTCTGGTTTAGTAGCTAGATGTTTTTATCTTACAGTGTTGCTCACAATCACCAAAAACAACCAGTATTCTTTAGCACATTATGTCTTTGATAAATTATGAATGTAATATCTGTTATAGACTACAGGCATGATCTACACATCAATCTACACATTAATTAAATGCAGGAGCACAAATAATAACAAACAAATAGCTCATTTTGCAATTGATCAAGATTTGAATATATGTAAGGGTTGCATCTGATTTGAATTTATTCAGTATTTGAATATTTGGTGTTCTGTGAGAACCTCAACTAATTAGACCTACGGCTCGTCATTATGTTGTTCATTTAAATGACTGTAAAAAGAAATACACTATCAGTTGTCCATCAGCTGTGAATAAGCGCATCTGAATCAGAGAGATGTCCCCGTTCTTTCAGCAGCAACATCAGACTCCTCCTCCTCCTCCATGTCACCTTCAGTCCATAGTCTCTCTCTGGTGAATCAGCCACCAAAATGTCAGTTGGCTGATTACATGGTGGTGTGCATGGGTGAGCCAATAGCAAGTGCAAAGATGGAGAGGATGGATGACTACTCCCTTCTTGTATCAGTTTTGGAGTGTCCACATCAGGTACTGGACTAAGACTGCTGAGCTCAGTGTTACTGAACTCAGTAGAGACAGGTGTTGAAGCACCATCTGACTGAACTCTGTTTCTCTCCCCTTGAAGAGATAAAGTTTTACATTGGTCAAAACATCCACTGGAGGACACAGCTCCTTCAGAAGGCATCTCCTCATTCCGTCTTCTGACTGGGGCCAACTTTCTCTTTGGCGTCTCAATGACCTGTGCACATGACACTGACTTTTTGATTTGACATGATCCATGTGGCTGATTTCCCGCACAAGAAACATCAGCAGACTCTGTGGCAGTTTTCTTTCTGTGTGCAGTCTTTGTTTTAAGAGACTGGTCTCTTGACCTTGTCTGAAACGATAATGAGGGGAATTTGCACACGCTGCCTTTGCAGGCCAGCTGACCGGAGCGATCAAGGATGCTTGTGGTCGACTGGCAGTTTCTCCTCCCTCGTCTCACTGGAGGTGCGGCTGCAACTGAAGTGTCAAACTGTGGGCTTACCTGAAAGATAAAGACAAATTTAGAATGATATAATAATTACTATCTCCATCTATTGACTGTATATCTGTGTCAAAAGTAAAAATTTTGAGTACATTTTCTTGAAAGAAAGCTCAGTTTTTTAGCACACTCATTACATTGTAACAAATACAGAGACAAGCTTTTTCAAGCCATTTACTTAAGATTACTTAAGACATGTCTTACTTAAATATTATCTGTAGGACTGCAGCGAGAACATGAGAACATTCAAGAACATACAGATTTGGCAAACACCAATTAACAATATTCAAGTGCTACAGAAAGCAGTAATATGGCCAGAGACACTATAATATGCACAAATTTGTGCATGTGAATTGTCATCTTTAACAGACAGGTCTCTGCATTTAAAAAGATTGTGAAGCACAGAGCTAGAGGTGGTGTTTTGGCATTGAAAGGCAATGTTGTTGATTACACAGTCATGGTCCAACATGCATTGTTTTAAATGGGCAGCATACCCACGAATGAAGAGCTGGGCTTCTGTGTTCTTGTGACTCTGTGAAAAAGTCTTTGGGGTTGACAGCAGATCGGACTTCCGGCACATTTTGGAGTCTGGCTCCACTTACTGGCCGCTGCAGGAATAGCAGGGGAGGCTTCTCAGTCTTTGTGGCTTTACGGGGCATTGATAGAAGTCATTACAGACCACCTGCTAAACAAAAACGTCGACACATACGTTAAAAACTGTGTTGCAAGCATTTGAACTTTGCTGTTTATGAACCCTCGCGCGTGTTCACGTCCACAACCAGCTGTAAACTTTTGAAAGTTGCGTAGTAAACAACAAATACGTACCGTGATGCGGTTGCTTAGGTGAGACAAATATGTCATTACCTTTAACTAATATACTAACAATATAGAAGTGTAAAGTGTAAGTAATGTGATATGAAGTTGGCATTTCTGAACTTTTCTCTTGTTTTTATTCTTCGTGTGGAACATATTTCCGGTTTCCACCATTGTCGCCTCCCATTGGTCCATCGCGTTATGTTCTCTGACTGCTATTGGTACAATATTACAACACGTGATCAAATCGACGGGGGCCGTCCCCACAGCGCCAAAATTCAAAAAACGTTTTCTGAATCAGCCCGATGGCGTATTATAATAACTGATTGAAATACAATTTCACAATATCATGGATTATTCAATTATACATTGTCGCCACACACTGTGGCAGCAATCGGGCGGAGTTGCCTAAAATACCGCAGTGATATGAAGGTTTGTTGTCTCCATTGTCCCGATTTGTTTTTAGTTATAGCAGCGTAGATGACTAGCCACCTTGCTAACTTAGGTTAGCGTCCAGCTTCATTTAGGTTAGAGCTGACATATGCCGGGTGTAGTTACAGAGTTAATTTTCTTCGGGTTTGTCGATACAAAGCTGGCGATATCAAAACAGTACAATCTTTCGTTTAGAAACACAGTACATGCCATTCGTGTGTGCCAAAAGAACAACAAACAGAACTCCCTTGATGCTTTACGATATTGAAATATGGTTGTTAATTTCTGGTCATTTTGTTTTGTAATTTAACAAATATGACATTTTACTGACTACTGCACTAATTTCTGTCATTCGGCATTGATTGCATAAATATTGTACTAGAATGGTTTGTATTTTCTTACACATCGTGTGTCAAAGGGACGTCGAACTGAATTAAACTTGAGAATTACGCTATTGTAGCATTATCGACCATTTTCTTTCAGTTGTCCATGCTCATTTTAACAGTTTGTAATGTTGTATTGACTATATAAGTCACCTCTGTAATTCGGCATACCTCGCGTTAGTATTGCAACGCTTATTTATGGGGTTCAACAGGACTCCATTCAACGGAACAATACACGTCATTCATTTCTGTGCCAAACTGAACTTAACCTATGTATCTTGATATTATAGCATTGTCTTTCATTTTTGGTTAGTTGCACATCTCAATTCGAACAAGCTGAAATGCTTTATTTACTATTACATCCACCTTAGTAGTTCGGCATACTTTAACGTAAACAGTGCAGGTCTTGTTGTGATACATTGGTAATGCCACTAGCTCCTCTGCTCGCCATAGACTGGACGTTAGCAAGGGATATGACCGTGGACGTTACGTAATTGCAGTAACCTAACGTCCGTCTTTCCAGAAGGCATCACTGACGTCTAACTGACAGAAAACGAATATTGATTTTAAGTCTGTAGACAGTCTATTCAGTGCAGGTAACGTCTGAACCGATATTAATAGATGTCCTGTTGCCATAACTCAAATGAGCGTAATCCAGTTTAGTCTGACAAAGTAACGAATAACGTGTCATCGACAGCGTTCCATCTACAAGGTAAACGTTAATCTACTGGTAATTAACAGCTGATTTTTATATTGTGTAATGTTGGGACAATCTATGTCATTGGGACAGTCTATGCAAATAACATTAAACTTCCATTTACTAAAATAATATCAGTTCGCTTAAATAGCAAAAAAAAAAAAAGACTGGAAATTGAAGAATTATAAGTCACTGGATTTTTTTGCAGTGATTAAATGTAATTTTTTTATTTTTAAATTACCCCAGTGTGCAATTAATAAACTCTTTTTACTACGTTTTTACTACATTTGTTATTTTCTGCATTTGGAGATAGAGATGTTCCATCAGATCATGATAATTATTTACACATAATGATTTGTGCATGATTTTTCCACCAACATTGGTTTCAGACACTACAATACTAATGCATTTGTGTTTTTGTGTAGAATTTCAATATAGATAAAGGCACTTTTGATTGATTTAATGACCATGAGGCGGAGCCCGAGGAGACCCCTGATTCTCAAGAGGAGGAAGTTGCCTTTTCAGCAAAATGATTCCACAGCAGCTGGTGCTCAAAGCCAGTTGGCTGCGTCCAGCTCCAAGGAACCTGCGAAATCAGCAGCGAGTCAAAGCTTCCCTGATGGGATCCGTATCATGAATTACCCCCCCATGTCCGACACTCAGGTGGTCGTCATTCCCAAAGCGGCTGATCTTCAGGCCATCATTGGTGTCCTCACTGCCAAAGGAAAAGAGAGTGGCATCCAGGGACCCAATAAGTTTATACTTCTGAGTGAGAACAGCAACTGCAACAGTGGATCCTTTGGTCACGTGGCTCATGAGGGAGATGACGTCACTAA
Source organism: Brachirus orientalis (assembly GCA_016785285.1). NCBI lineage: Eukaryota > Metazoa > Chordata > Actinopteri > Pleuronectiformes > Soleidae > Brachirus > Brachirus orientalis. The sequence goes on from JAFBJR010000246.1 coordinate 957,997, forward strand.
AAAGAGTACAGATGGACAACCAGTCAAAGCAGAAACTGTACACGCCTTCCCTGATGCCATACCTTTCACTGGCTCTAAAACATGTATGGAAAGTAAACATCCTTTTCCCCACAGCATGATAAAACAAATCTTTAATCAATTATTTGTTCACACACCAATGTATTTTGGTTTTTCTTGTCAGTAAAAAAGGAAAATGAAAGCGGCCCTTTAGATGTCAGCCTCACCAATATTCAGTGGCTCGGCAAAATGAGCACATCTGCCTTAAAAGAAGATGGAGACGAGACCGTCAAAGAGAACAACAACCCAAAAACTGAGGGTTCCCAGGTAAAGTCAGTTGTAGTTTTGGTGCGTTCAATTTCTATGGGAAGTCAGAACTGGGAATGACATCACCTCGTCGGAAAAAAAACACTCGCACAACTATATCTCAGGCTGGCCATTATTTGCAGTGCCAGTTGATAACACTACATAGGATTTTGCACACACAAACAGCAAAGCAACATGTCCACATACAGAAATTAGACTATTTTCTGTGTGAAAGACTGATTAATTGTGAGACAAATATGTCAGAAGTGAAATTAACACTGAAAGTAGCATTGATTGTATGAGTGGCGGTTGTCTTGGAATCCCATGACGCGGTTGGTGAGTTACGCATCAGTAGTGTCAGTGTAATGGTTACTGTTGATGCATAAACACAGAGAATGTGTTTTGGATTATTAAAATGGTCAAAGTCGTATTTTACATCTAGAAAAATTCACTGTCTCTTTATTTAAACTGGCATCAATCTTAAAACCATAATTCTTGTATGTGACTGGTTTTGCCTTTTCTTTTTTTTTTTACAGACATGTGATAGTCAAATAGTCAATGAAGCAGTTCAACAGCCGATGTCCGAGAGGCCACCGTACTCCTACATGGCCATGATCCAGTTTGCTATCAACAGTCGAGAAAATAAAAAGATGACGCTGAAAGAGATTTATACGTGGATCGAGGATCACTTCCCTTACTTTAAGGAGGTGGCCAAACCTGGGTGGAAGGTACTTTTACATCCAAAATATGATCTTCGTATTCAAGTGATGGTCCTTCAGAATCATCTAACTTTCTATGTGGAGAACCAGTTTTTAAAGATGACAAGCTATTGTGAACTAACTCACAGTATAAATCATGCAAATTTGTTATTACATAGATACTAAAATCCAGCCATTTATGTAACACCTATTATTTTGAATTGGTAAAGGAATACTTTGATTCAGATGCTTGATGAATGAATTACAACTTCATTTTATGCATGTTATTTAAAACCTATACCCATAAAATTGTGAAGATTCTTCTAATTATTTTGGACACCCCCCCCAAAAAAAATCTCTCTTAAAATATCACTGAGTGAAAAATGGATTTAAGATGATTTTTACTCTTTTATTGTAGAATTCCATTCGCCATAACTTGTCTCTTCACGATATGTTCATCCGTGAGACGACAGCAGACAATAAAGTGTCGTTCTGGACCATCCGACCTGAGGTGAACAGGTGCTTGACTCTAGATCAGGTGTACAAGGTGAGCGCAAGTGAACTCCTAACACTTTTCACTCAAGCCCTCAAAGTGGATTATTATTGTTGTCATTCTCATCCATGGTATTTTGAGGCGAGTTTTATGTCACTTTATGTTCATTTTGGAATTAATCTTTTTTCATTTCCACCCCCATATTCCTTTACATTTCTCTCTACAGCCTGGTTGTGACCCAGTGACTGCTCCTGTCCCACTGCAAATGCTTTTATATTCCCACCAAGTAAGATCGATTTACCCTTCTCTATCTTTCCCAGCTGCATTTTCACTATGGCAGTCAGGCAACAGGAGGCAAAGAAGGGAGAGGACAAAATAAAATCTGAATATTTCAGATGCCCGTTTGTCACCAAACTCTGGGACTCAAATAAATATAAAGGCAGCTGATGACCTAAAGTCTAAGGTTCACTCAAAAGTGTATCCATCATTCCATTGTAAAGAAGGGACAGACAGAGAACTTCACTTTTTTAAAAGGTTTTTATGTCAGTGTTTTCAAGAAACTAAGCTTCTCTCATTATCTTTTTTTACAGCAACAGAAGAGGATGCTTCCCGATGCAAAGAGGATGCCAGGTGGTGAGTTAACAGGAAAGATATTTGTCGAGTTACCGGGAGAGACGGACAGAAAAACCATGACATTGTTTTAAGTTTAAAAAAGACGCCATATGATTGGTTGTTCCTGTCTTTTCTCTGCTCAGAGAGAAGGATCAAACCTCTTCTCCCTCGAACCGAGTCCTACCTGGTTCCTATCCAGCTGCCGGTCACATCCCCTGTCTACCTGCCGCCTTCATCAGCACAGTTTCCTCCGTCTGGCTCACAGCAGAAACGGAACATTTCACGAGCAGCCAAAAGAGTGCGGATAGCACCCAAGGTAAAAACTGAATTATGGCTCGTCCTGGAGATGGCATGACAACTTCCTGTCATGGTTATCCTGACCAAAATAACTGCAATTCATGATATTATTATGTAAATTAAGAAAATTCAGAAAATCTGCACAAATACTGATATTTGTTCATATTCATAAAAATGGATGAACTTGTGTTGCTAGAACTAAAATAAACTTTACTGGCATTAGCAAAAATGTTCTGTTACAAAAACACTTTAAAAATATTGTAATACTGCAAAAATATGTCGCAAAATGTTGTAATGCTACAAATATAAAATGTTAATGGAATAAAACCATGTAGTACTGTGAAATTTTACTTAAAACAACTGCTAGTGTTAGAAAATGACAATCATGTTACAAAACGTGATACAGACAATATAAAATTTACTTGCATTCCTCTAACAGGGAACTTGTGCGAGGTCAAAATAAATTTCTCAATTAATTTCCAACACTGACACCCACACCACATGAGATCAGCTTTGCAGGGGGGGGGGGGATGAATCCTGGTTGAATATATTTTGTTTTTAAGTCTTGTCATGTATGTTAAGGACACATTACAGTTTTTTGATTGTAACTTCCATTGTTGTTTGTTTAACAGGTGGCAAAAAGTGACACTCCAGTTGTGGCAGTGAAGAGTAAAGACACAAAAAAGGTGGGACTAAAGGAGGAGCCTGTGTTTGTTCCAGTCACACGTGTGTCTCCAAGAAGACCAACCAGCAGCTCACGGCGTAAGCAGCGCCTGGTTCACTCTCTGCACGAGGAGCCTGTCCTCATCTGTCCCAACAACACTCTCTTTGACTCTGGCGTGGCCTCCGATGCTTCCATGTTCCACGATGTGCACGACAACGAGCAGGACGAGCACCGGCACGAGCAGCACAGCCCTGACCGCGAGTTCTCCTTTAAGACCCCAATAAAAAGTAGCAGCCAGCTGACTTCGTCCACTCCGAGCAAGCCTCCCTCTAATGTCTTACCCGAGCCTTGGAAAGTGACGCCTGTGGGTAAAGGGAGCCAAAACGTTCTGGATTTCAGCCCCATCCGCACACCGGGCGGCCCTGCCGTCACCCCACGCCACGAATACAACACATTCAGCTTCAACAGCACGCCCTTCAAAGACTGGGCTCTGTTCAGTTCCCCCAGAGAGCTGCTCACGTCTGCTCCCTCCAGAGCGAGCGGGTCCACGGAGTGGTCGGGCGAGTGCCAACAGAGCAGCTGCTCCAGGTCGCTGCTCCAGCCTGGAGGGGCCACACCCGCTAACCGCTCACTCACAGAGGGTCTTGTCCTGGACACGATGAACGACAGCCTCAGCAAGATTCTAGTGGACATTAGCTTCTCCGGTCTGGATGACGAAGAGCTAGGTTTGGCTAACATCAGCTGGTCCGAGTTCATCCCACAGGGTATGTAGGGTCCGCAGGGTCATCTGTTTGGTATCTTTTTAACACTATGGGCAGAAAAGCCCACACAGAACCAGCAAAGCAGGTGCAAATGCACATGGAAATGACCGAAACGTAGAAAAAGCTGCTTTAAAATGAAAATCTCACCATTTCAAGATGTTGACATGTGCTGTACATGCAGATAACATGAGGGGTTTCGCTAATGACATACAGGGATGGCTTGCTCACAAAACCTTACGTATCTACTGATAGTAATATCATTCCAAACTAGCTTATTCTTGTGATATTTACGGTTTAAAGGTTTTGACCAGCATTGGACCAATACTGAGTATCAGATTTGCTCATTTGTAGTAGCATACTTCCAAAGCATGACTCCAGTTTGTAGATTTTGAAGATAAGTTTTAGATTAATATACTTTATATGAATGTTAAAAATGTAATGCAATTGGTTTCATGTTTTTATATACATTTTGTAGCTGATTTGACTTTTTTGCTCTTTCAATATCCAATCTAGTGTGTTAAATCGGCTCATACTTCCAAAATATAGCTTGAGTCAATTGACTGTGGAGATAAATGATAAATTAGTTTGTTTTATATAAAAGTTTTAAAATAGAATGCACTAAGTTTTATACTAAAAAAAAACAATATCCAGTATATATTATTTAGATATATTCTTGGGATGAGCTGTATTGGTCCAATACTGGCCAAAATCACGGGATTAGATATCGGAAAAAAGACAAAAGTGAAAAGCAATATTCACTGTAAATCCTAAATATGACCTAAAACGTTCACTGAGCTCATGCCACATGCTGTAATGTCACCACTGTCATGTACAAGGACACAAGTAAAAGCTACTGCCATGCAGTTCAAGCATGATGTTTTTAAGAATGGCTGGTTTTGACTCAGTGGTGAGATGCATCAGCACAAATGTCTGACCGGCTAAAACACTACCAGAGTGATATGTGTAGGAAAATGCAAGGTTCTGATATCAATATCATAGTGATAACAGTCCATCCCTAATGTATTCATATAACCCGGTCAAATAACATCCAAAGACAAATGTCACAAAAACGCCACTACATTTTTACTGTGGGGTTAATGTGTTTTTAAATTTTGTGAATTGCAGCTTTAATGAAGAGGACGTGACCGTCGTCCTCCATTCGAACCTTTTTAATTTCAGATCTGTGCCAAAAAGTTTGAATTCGGTTGGTTTTGCATCTGCTTTGCTCTCTTCAAAGGTCAGTGGCTGCCGTTGGAAATTAAGTAAATGTTCTGGTTTGTTTTGTTTTGTTTCTTTAAACGTAACTGAGAGGGACACTTTAATTTAAAGACTCGGTCAGATTAGCTGCTCACTGCTCTCTTCATGTCTGGCTTATGTAACTGCCTCGCTGTCTTTCTCACTGTATGTCGTCCTCCAAATCCTTACACGTGGAAAATGTTTTAATGCTTTCTCTTATCTCTCTACTATTTGTCATGTCTGTCTCTAGTTTTGAAGGAATCTCCAGAGAACAGAAATATGTCTAAATGTATATTTATGTTGATTTGCACATTTTAATATATAATTTTTTTTAGCTTAGCTAAATGATAAGATATTAATGTTGCCTGATTGGCCAGTGAGATGCTTCTGTGCCACACGGTTCAGTCCATTTGTCCTGGGACCAGCTTTTAGATTGTAATGTAGGATTGTTAGCAATAAAAAAGTAAATAAATAGCATAGTAACCTAAAAAGCACACAAACAAAACAGCAATAGGATTGTTTTTTTTTTATATGCATGTTGTGAGACTGTCTTCATCACTTGACTGTCAGAGTCATTATTCCTCATTGTCAACATCAGGGCACTTTGTACTGGTGAGAGAGAATGTTTTTCATGCAAAACGAAATGCTTCATATTTTGTATCCATTTTGCATGTACTGTATGTTTTTCATCAAAATTGCCTACAGGTGCAAGTGGAAATGATAGTGGGAAATTGTTTGACTCCATGCATCATCACCATCTTTAGAGAATACAGTAGAAATATTTGTTTTGTTTTGTTTTGTTTTTTTGGAAGATGCCGAAAAAATAGTTTCGGGTTTGTTAGCGTCTGCGTTTGCATAGGTGAGAGTTTTTACATCGCTGTAACTTGGATTTGCTTACAAGTGCAGCACTAGAGCTTCCTGGTTTCTAGCGAACAGGTTTCACAACACGTGCCTTGCTTGTTTGTGTGACTGTATAATAAAACTGTCTGTTGTTGGTGCCTCAAGCAGAACCGAGTGCTTTTATTCAGCCATGTTAATCATAAATACTCTCATCAGCCTCAATTAGCTCTCATATTGAAGGGATAAGATGTGGCTCCCCCAGCAACATATTTTTTTAAGTCTATTTATTCATTCACATCAAAGTTGTCCATTTATATTCATGGATGTCTCCAAAATGACTATATTCTACTGCTCAGTTTCCAACACTGAATCTTGTCAAGACTGACGAAGACAAGGAGGTTTGTGCAGGGGTGGAATTAGCATAAGATCACTCAGGTTTATGTCATTTAGAGGCAAAGGCAATGTTTTTAGTAATTACTCAGAATTCCTCAAGGTGGGCGACAAGTTACAGACCGGAGTTTTACGTAAACCTCTCTGCTGTCCTTCCTTATAGCATGTACGACACAGGAGATGAAGCTTTTACTGGCGCTGAGGGAGTTCAAACTTTAACCTTTAAAACCTTTTTGAGTTCAGATTATACAGTCAAGAGGTGCATCACACTGTCTGAAGTAATTACCACATGGTCCAACAGAGGGTGCTGTGAGCAAAGCTTGACCTTAGATCAATTTGTAATATATAATTTATATTAATTTAAGACATAACGGATAAGATAAGGTCACTTATCTTATACTGTCTGAAGTACCATGTGGACCTCAGATCCATTTTCTTCATCCAGTGGTTTTCAAATGATTCGGCCTTGGGATCCACATTTATCCTGAGTAATTAAGTTGCAATCCACATTGTCGAGACACTCAAGTTTATTTAACAAAAGTAGTGCAGTTCTAAACACAATGCCTTCATTCCACAGTAGTTATGGGCGATATGGCCCAACATTCATCTCCAGGTATTTTTAGTAAAATAGTCATATTCACATGTAAGATGTTACAGCTATTTTTACTAAAATACTAATGTAGAAAATAACGGTTTCAAAAAGTGGCACAGAATTTTTAGAGGTGGAGTCTATCGGTAACAGTCTTTGATGGGTGGAGAAGGTCCTGCAACACTGTCTATGTAGAGCAGAGTAAAAACTGAACAGTCCACTTCTGCAGTCCACTCATTTTGGCCTTGCAACCCAATGTTTGTGTCGCAAGCCACTATATTAGAAACACTGTCCTATTCCTAACACAAAAACATAACACAGCAGGCATGTTATACTTCAAAGACAAGATTACAGGTTTTAAAAGATGCATAAAGTCACAGTTATGTCATTGACAGCTGTCTTTGGTGTCTTCAATATGTCTGGACTTCTTGTTGAGCCACTTCTAGAAGGATCTGGAGCTTCTTGTTGCAGTAGTCTGTGAAATGTAGACGAGAGTCCGGTTAAGCCACGAGCTGAGAAGGATTTTCATTCTTACTCTTAATTCCCGACTCTCCACTCTGTCTGTTTTGAGCTTTAGGTTCCAAACCACATAATTGACAACAGTCCATTATAACATATTTTCTGCATTTTTTTTCAGTCAGATCCATGCTGTCTGTGTGTTTTTTCTTATCTTGAAAAGATAAAAGTGGTATAAACACAGGGCAAACAGGGTCTTTGTTCTAATTCTAGAATGAGATCTAAACTATTTGCCAAAACAGTTTCTTTCCTGTCCAGAATGTTCAAAAGCAATTTCTGATGGTTTGCAGAAAACTAGTACAAAGCTACATTTTTTTTTCTCAGTTTTCTTTTTCATAAACATGGCACATTTTTCATATTTCTGTTAATTTTAAGCTCTAACAAACCGTTCGCCCATGTAATTATGCATGTTCTGAAAAGCGACACTGGACTTACTGAAGATGCGTTTAAATATTTGGGGCAAACAAGGGCGGTGGATGGTCATGTAGTAAACTGGGAGTCCTGAGAGTGTGAGAGCGCAGCTGCAGCCTGTGTTAAAGGGGTCGGAGTACAGAGACAGGCCCACGATGAAGAAACAGACCACTGTGAAGGTGACAGCGATGGGCAGGGAAACCTTTGGTTTGTTGGAGAAAAAAGAGCATAATGTTTGGTCTGAGGATTAAACAACAATGCCTGTAGTTCAGTACAGTAACTGTTCAGATATGCAAACCTTGAAAGGTCTTGGGAGGTTAGGGAATCGGTAGCGATGGATGAGCATCCCCAAGGTTGACAAAGCGATGAAGAACCAGCGAGAGAAGGAGGCAAAGTTCACAAGCTGGTAGATTTCTCCACTGATTATCATCAACACTGCCAAAGGGAACTGAAGACAGATAAGATAAGATAAGATAAGATAAGATAAGATAAGATAAGATAAGATAAGATAAGATAAGATAAGATAAGAGGACTTAGGAATTCTGTGGCCTAATTTCCAGTATATTCAGAAGATTGTCCACCAACTGTGAGTAAACACATTATCAGTGAACTGTGAACTGGAGTTGGCCTTCTTACCCCACTATGTTTTTCTTTTTCACAGGTTAAATTGAAGCAGAAGCAGAAGGAACGGATCTGCCCATTAATCATGCACAAACTAACAAAGAAGGAAACCACAGACGCACTTTGAAAAGGCAGGTGTGAGCAGTGACGTCCTTTTGTCTGCTGCATTTTGCAGTCTCACCATTAGGTGTCACTCATTCCCACTCACTGGAACTTTGAGTAATGGTGCGTTCTAGTTGGACTTCTAACTTCAAAAGTCATGACATTAGGATTCCAAGATGGCTGCCGCTCATGTCAATAGTAAAAACACTAATGCTACTTTTCACATTAAGTGTCATTGTTTACCTTTTATCCATGGACAAGTTGCTACACCGTCTGTGCAAAGTACTATGCAGAGCATTATTACAGAGCAGATCCAGCATTGGTATTAACTGGTATTACTAACAATGGCTTGCTCAAGGTATATGTTTGTGTCCATGTTTTTTCCAAACTCTTGAAAAACTTCACCTGTAACAGCACAGCAGGCAAAGGTGTGCGTCTGCGGATGTGGATCATGGAAAAGATTGGCGGCCACTGTCCTTCCCTGCCTCCCACGAACAGCATTCTACACCACAGTGATTTACAGTCAGTTTGACATTACATTACAAGCACGATGCTAAACTTTTATGCAGCTGAAAGTACCTGGGTGATCCAAAGATGCCACCGTTCAGCGCTCCCAGGCACGACAGGGCCACAAGAACTGGAATCACAGGCGCAAACGACTGGATGGCTTTGTTAGCAAACGTCTGCAGGGACGAAGGATCAGATCAGCGCTTTAGCATCAGCACAATGCAAACCTTCTTCCTCCCATTCAATTCCACTGCAGTGGTCATCGTCACACTGACCACAGCCACTGCGTCAGACATCAGGAGCTGAGCAGGTGTCATCACGGTGTAGTAGGCCACATTAGTAAGCACATAAAGAACCGTCACCGTCACCATGGAGCATATTATAGCCAGAGGGAAGTTTCTAAATGACACACAGAGAAACATAAATATACTGTCAAGGATATGGTTAAGGATAAGTGACCACATCACGCCAGTGTTGGCTTCTCTACACTGGCTCCCTGTACAGTTTAGAATTCAATTTAAAATCCTCCTCCTCACGTACAAAGCACTTAATGATCAGGCCCCATCATAAGATAGTTTCACCTTATCAGCCCAACAGATCACTTCGGTCCCAAAACGCAGGTTTACTTGTAGTTCCCAGAGTCCATAAGAGTACAATGGGAGGCAGAGCCTTTAGTTTCCAGGCTCCTCTCCTGTGGAACCTGCTCCCAGTGTCGGTTCAGGAGGCGGACACTCTCTCTGTATTTAAAGTTGAACTTAAAACCTTCCTTTTTGATAAAGGTTAGAAACCTGAACCATCTCTTAGTTATGCTGCTTTATCACGTCATTAACCTTGTTCATTCTCTCCCAAATCTGTGCCTTTCCGTCCGTCCTCTCTCTCTCTGTCCTCATTTTGCAGGCTATTATTATTATCATCACTAACAGTAGTATAATTGTCATTATTATTATTATGCGTTTGATTAAAGTTGATATTGGCATAATTTCTGCTGCTGCTTGTATAAATGAGACCTCAGTTCTATAAACATAACATAACTGATTCAGATCTGTCTAAACTTGATACAACTCTTATATATCTGATCCTGGTCTCTCACGTCTCTTCTCCTCTGCCCCCCATTTTGCTCTCACCCCAACTGGTCGAGGCAGAGAGTTTCTCTTCTCTCTGTAAGTTTTTGACCTTACTATGTACAGTGCTTTGAGATAATGTATGTTGTGATTTGATGCTATACAAATGAAATTGAATTGAATAAAATGATGATGGAGAACTGACCTGTTTGGGTTAATGACCTCTTCTGTGACACAGTTCAGATAAAACCTGAAAGGAAAACAAGAAAAAAAGGACAGTAATTTAATGTTATGTTTTTAAATCCTCATTTCCCTCTTAAAAGTCCAGTGTGTAACATTTAGGAGGATTTATTGGTAGAAAATGAATATGCTACCCTAAAATATGTGCATATAAGCTTTACAGTTCATCCTTTCTACAACCCCAATTCAGTTTTAACGTCTGATATTTTATTGCCAGTAGAACAGAAACAACATATGTGTTTATGAGATTTGCAAATCGTTGCATTCTATTTTCATTTACATTTCACACTTTGGGCCCAACGTTTTTGGAATTTGGGTTGTACTAAGCAAGTCCTCCATTTGTTGCAGTCTATACTTTAGAAGTCACTAATTCTCAGACAGTGGGCCACAGTGACATGCAGGGTAGGGTAATTGGAGGCTAATTTATGTTGTATTGTATTAATATGAGTGTGACTGAGTGTTGGGTTCTGTATGTTGGACTAATGACCTGTCCAGGACAGTTCACCCATTTAAAATGAGATGGGCTCAAACTCCCTCTTGTGACCTTAAACATGAAATTTGTGTAAAGATTTACACTTACTGGCCACCTTTGTTATTTTGATTTTGTTATTTTTAGCCCATCAACTTCAAGGTTTGACATGTTATGTAGTCAGAGTCTCCTGTGTACCTTTTGTTTCTGCATCAACAAGGCATTTTCATCCACCCACTGGATATTGTCTCCTTTTTGGAACATACTGTAACCCCTAACAACCATGCAACATTCAAAATGACTCTTCTTGAAAGTCTTCTTGATGCTCAAATGTGTTTGTTTGCTGCCATGTAATTAGATGATGAGAATATTTTGTTAAAAAGTATACCGCCTCATGGTTTGTGAACATTGCACAGTAGTGATGTTTACCATCCACCATAGGCATAGAGACCGTTATAGAACGCTAGTGGCAACTTATCCAACGTTAATAACTCGACTTCGAAGCCATTCTTGAAATTTTCCGTCTTTCCTGGAAAGAAAGAGACACAGTGAGAAAGTGAAAGTCCCAACAGCTCAAAGTCACCTGTATCTTCTGGGGAAACACCCTCTCACCTTTCCCTAATGCAATCAAGCCAGGGATGATGATGAGGACGAGAGCAAACATTTTCACAAAGGTCAAGATGACCTGGGTACGAGAGGCCAAGGTCACGCTCCAGCAGTTGACAGCTACGACAAAAGCTGCAGAGACACAGAAAAGCTGTTAAATGAAGAGTTAATGGATCTCCGTGTTGCACTCGTAGAATGTACATAAAAATGGAAATTGTCTTCCAGTTTCAGAACAAACTACCATAATGATAACTGCCACGATTTCACAACTGCAACCGGGCCCCTATTGGACGATACCAGCTGTCAATCACACTGCTGCAGAACTTTCCCAACACCATATTTTCTCTTTTTTGCTCTTGAAATGTTTTCAAAACCCTCAAAAAACTCTGAAGAGTTTATATGCCAGGCCTGTATGTGGCGCTGTAACGCCAACACAGAAATACACAAAAAACCAAGAGGAAGAAAACGATGACGACGTCGACTTCTTCACTTTCCTAAAATAATGTATTGGTTTTAATTTACTTCTTATATTTATATTCAATTCTTGGCCCGTGGAACCGGTTTCCAAAAAAAACCCAGCATTTTAGGGAATTACTGGTGTTTACAAAAATTATAATTCAAGTGAAAAGTAGATTATTTCCCCACTGGACTTCCATTGAAATTGACTTCTCTTTGTGACCAGTGGAGTCGCCCCCTGATGGATGATGAATACCTCTGCTCTACTTCCTAAGCTTCACTTTTAAACCCAGAGGACAACATCCATTCTTATGTAGATTCAGTGGTTACGTGGGCTCAAAGAGCAGTAGAGTTGCACTGAGGGTGGAAAAAAGCAAGCAAGCATAAACCCACTCACCCAGTCCGAGGATGCTGACGAGTTTGATTAGCACTATAGGAGCAACACATGGTGCAAAGAACGGCTCCACGATGTAGCGACCAAACGCCAGGGACACGTAGGCAACCACAGCTGGTCTGCAGGTGGACGACACTGTGTGTCTGTTGTGTTTGGCTGTTTTATTTTAATTAAAGCCAGAAAAATGATTTTGAAAGACAAAACTCACCTGATGAATACAAAGTCTGCCCAGAGTCGTAGGAAGCCTGGCACCGGCCCCAGTGTCTCCAGCAGATAAATGTACTGACCTCCTGACTTTGTAAAGGTGGTGCCCAGTTCAGCGTAACACAAAGCTCCTGATGGAATTAAGAAGATGTAATGTTTTTATTTGTATTTATATGGTTCAAATGCTCAAAAGTGCAGTGTTTAAAGTTTAGGAGGGTTTATTGGCAGAAATCAAATGTGATTCCCATTATGTACAGTTTGTACAAATACTTCATTATTGAATTTGTACCATCTATGAAGAAAGAAAACACAGGGAACCTTTAACTGAAAACGACTGAACGGATTCAAAGAAGCAGATTGAGTAAATGGTTGAGTCTTGACATACAGTTAATATCTGTACTTCTACAGTTGTAATTCAGTAAAGAATATGAATACTTTTGCCATACTGTATAAATACTACAATATTTTCTTGATTTTGCTGCATTTCCACAGTAAAGCCATGTGGTTTATTAGTATTTACCTGTGTATTTTACTGCAACTTCACAGTAGTAATGCCAAACTGTATATTACTATTATTCTGCAGGATTTTCCTGTTTAAATACTAACTGTTGACTTCAACAGTACAGTAATTATGTTATATACTGTAATTGAGCAGTATTTTCCTGCATAAATACAGTTTTAATATAGTTTTTTCCACTACAACTTCACAGTATTAATGCCAAACAGTTTTTAAATACTACTCTGCAGAAAATACTCCACTTCACAGTGATTATCTTATATGTCTTATAGTATATTACTGTGATTTTGCAGTACTTTGTCCACTCTGTGCCACTGTGAAAACATGGTGGTCCAAAATACGCCAGTTAATGAAAAACAATTCATACAATCAGGTGATTATACATACAAAAATAAGTGTAATTTCACCTATATTTTACACACTTTAAAGTCAGTGTAAAAAAACAGGAACTACTTCACAGTGTGTAGGAGAACCTACATGCATGTTGCCCTCAGTTAGCATCAAAACTCAAAGTCTGTCCATTGTGGTCTACTGTAAAAAACATAGTGTGCGTTTTGTTTCTTTACAGCGTGAACTCTCTTATACCGAACAAGGAGAGGATTCCACTCAGCGCCCACACCAGCAGAGACAGACCCACACTCCCACTGTTCATCAGGACTCCCTTGGGTGCGATGAAGATGCCACTGCCCACCACTGTCCCGATGATGAAGGACATGGCAGGCAGCAGGCCGATCTTCCTCCGCAGCTGCACCGCCTCCTCTTCTCCCTTCTGCCTCCCATCGCCTCCCTCTTTCCTCACGTGTGTGCGCTGCATTTCTGCAAACACACGACACAATGAAGATGAGTCTCCTAATTATTAGTATTATTATAATACTCTGTGGAATGGAATGTGGGGGGAACCACACAGAAAACAGAGATTTTTATTTTTTTTAGTATCAGTTCTATTTTATGTATATTTGTGATATGTAGAAAAAAAAGGCTATGTTAGGATATATTGATTAAATGTATTCAAGGAAATGCATGAGAAAATAAAGTGCATTCAGCGCTGTGCAAAAGTCTCAACTCTGTAGTTTTAATGTCTGTGAAATCAGAATGATGTGACTGAAAGTTGGGGTCAAATGTCAGTGAGTTTAAGCCCAGGCATGTCTTTGATAAACCTGGCGAGCAGATGTGAAATACTAGGACAAACATACGTTTAACCTCTAGGACTGCATACGTGTTTCCTGTCTTTTCTGGATGTGTTCCAACTCAGTCATTGAGAAACAAATGTACTCAGAGAGTGCAGACCTCTGCAAGGGAGCTGAGGAGATTTTTACATTTTTAACCACTGGATTCCAAAAGAACTTTCTGAATCTATATAGAACTTTACCTTGTTACATAAACATGATGCATGTCACTGAGATCTGAACTTGTTAAATGGGACTGAACTGTGTTAAATTGAAGTTGCTGCCAAATCCATAGTCTAATGGGAGAGTGTCTGATTCTTCACATACCAAACTTTGTTTAAATCTCATGAGTATTGACAGAGATATGATTTGGTTTTGCCAATTATAAGGATATATATAGGGATTTGTTAAAAATGTGTGACATCATCAGTGGGTAGATTCCTACTTATAGGACGCCATTGAAAACAAAGCCTCCTTTTTCTGTATGGCCATTAAAGCATTACTAAAACAACAAATCTTAAAGTGGTGGCCATGACACAGTATGTCATATGTACATATAAAAGAGAAAATCGGCGTCTGCATCAACCTTCAAATCTTAGGTAAAAGTTTCTTACCTCTGGCTTTCTTCAGTCGCGTCTGGTTTTCTCACCAAAAACAGCATGCACATACACACACACACACACACACGCCCTATGGGCAAATGTTTCAGTATGTCATATGTACATATAAAAGAGAAAATCGGCGTCTGCATCAACCTTCAAATCTTAGGTAAAAGTTTCTTACCTCTGGCTTTCTTCAGTCGCGTCTGGTTTTCTCACCAAAAACAGCATGCACATACACACACACACACACACACACACGCCCTATGGGCAAATGTTTACTGCAGTCACATGTCTGTGGAGCTGTGACCACACTGGTCACACCATAACCCCCCCCCCCCCCCCCCCCCCCCCCCCTCATTTCCTCATCATTTTCCCCCCGCATGTGTTTGATTTCCTCACCCGACCGTCCAGGCTGATCGTTGGGGCTCCTTCTGCAAACTAATGGTGGCAGTTTGAAAGCTTGACACATTCTGTTTTTGTGCTGTTTGAATGTGAGCGAGGCCTTTGGGGTGCATCGTGGGGAAAGGGTCAGGCTTTTGTGAAGGCAGCTGTACAGACTCCAGGGGGGCCGCTTTCATCTGAAACAGGCATTTTCCCATTATGTCCCCTCTAAACTGAGTAAAAACCAGCTGCTTTGCCAATGAATTCCTCTGTTTTTTTATCACTTTCTCACAGTTTTTATAAGCAGAATGTGTGGTTTTAGTTGACACAATAATGCTGGGCTATTTCTGCCAAGATGAAAAAGGCATTAGGACAGTCGGACACTTGAATATTGTTCCTATTTTCACATGACTGACCAGTGTAATTGTGTCAGTTTCGCTTCATTAAAGGGTCATTCTGTTTGTTAAAATTCCTACACACACATATATGTTTGCTCACATATTTTCTTAGGACACTGCATTCATGTCTTCCATTCATTCCAATCACTCATCGGTAACTCCAACCTTAACTATAACTGGTTAATGCCTAACTCTAAACTTAACCTAATTACAATTCAAATCTTAGAAATGATTATGTTTTGTTCTCCATCAAAGAGGTAACAAATACAAGCACACACACACACACACACACATGCTTATGTGTGACTGATTCTGCTGTAAAGAGAAAATATCAGGCATATGACAATAACAGGGTCATGTGATGCTGTAAAATCAGTGCAGACATGAAGAATCCCTGCTGGAACAATGAAGGAAGTGGTGGTGTGTTCACTAAATTCTTCAAATTATTAAAACTCTTGTTCTTTCAATAATCTTTGAGAAATTTACAATGGGAAAAGGTATGTATTGCAAAAAAAATGTAGTAAAAATCAACATTTTCCACCAGAAACTTCTCACACATAATGCTATTCTACCACTTTATCCTCCACATCAGAGTCGCTGGTGCCTAATCCCAGCTCACATAGGGAGAAAGGCAGGGTCCACCCTGGACAGGTCACCAGTCATCACAGGGCCACATAGAGACAAACAACCATTCACTCTCACATTCACACCTGCGGTTAATTTAGAGTCTCCAATTGGCCTAATCCCCAAATCTGCATGTTTTTGGACTGTGAGAGGAAACCCACGCCAAAACCTTCATGAAAAAGCAAAAGTTAACGGCTGTCTTTTCTGGGATGTACTTCTTCCTCTGACCAGCAGGGGGAAGCATAAACCCTCTCAGTTTTAATATTAAATTGCCCACAGGAGAATAGAGCAAATGTTCAGTATATATACAAACTGAACTTTGTTACATCACCATATTAGCCTACTCTCACCTGCCACTTTATTAGGTACACCTGTTGATTGTAAATATCTAATCAGCCAATCACATGGCAGTGACTCAGTGTATTTAGGCATCTAGACATAGTCAAGATGAACTGCTGAACTGCCTTCAGTCAATGGGAGAAGCACTTTATAGAACGAGGGAACTCTTTCACTTCATTTTATAACAGTAACTGACAGTTTTAATCTTAAATTGCTCACAGAAGAAAAGAGCAGCAGTTCAGTATACATACAAACGGAAACCTGTTATATCACCATATTGATGATATAACACTTTATTAGGCACACCTGTCCAACTGCCTGTCATTGCAAATATCTAATCAGCCCATCGTATTTAGGCATGTAGACATGGTTTGAATGCAAGGCAGATTTTCTCCGACATAAAACCTTGGGACACAATGGGCACCACAGTGTGAAATCCCAGTGCAACCCTGAATTTAGTCCCCCTCTCTGCAGGTATCTGACATACAGTACCTGCCCCAGGAGACTTGAGCCCAACTCCCACTCTCACCCAACATTGTTTTTTATTTTAACATGGATGAAATCCTCTCCAGAAAAGACATAAAACGAGTTCTTGTATCTTTTCACAAGAGGCACGTGTTGATATTTAATCAAGAGGCAAAATTGACACAAAATTTTACAGAGGAGTCTGTCAACAACAATCTTAGCTGTTTGGAGATTGTCCTGCAGTATTCTGTCTATGTAGAGCAGAGTAAGCAACCCACCATATTAGAGACAATGTCCTGGTCATAACACAAAACACAACACATATGTAACTTTGTAGAACCTTGGTCTAGAAAGGCATATTATACTTCAAACACAGGATTACAGGTTTTAGAAGTTTTAGAAGATGCATCCATGATAGCTACATGCTTGACAGCTGTCTCTGGTGTCTTCAGTACGTTTGGACTTCTTGTTGAGCCACTTCTAGAAGGATCTGGAGCTTCTTGCTGCAGTTGTCTGTGAAATGTAGACAAGAGTCTGATCATTCTTACTCCTGGTCTAATTCCAAACCCTCGTCTCTGTCAGCCTTGAGCTTTAGGTTCAAACGATAGTCCATTGTGTGGTTTGAATTGCATTTACAACATTTAATGAAGTCAGGTCAGTGTAAAACTGGTATAAACCCAGGGCGATCAGGGCCTTTGTTCAACTAGATGTTGCTTCATCTTCAAAACACATATTTGTGTGAGCTCAACATTTTTAAATCAAAATCACATGTGAGTAACCCGTAGTTACATTTGAGCCCCAAAAAAACCTGGCTATCACTATAAAAAGGGGGTTTATTCTTATTGCGAAACATCCTCATCTACAACGCCAGGTTCCAGTCGAGCTGAGGCCATACTACAATGTGACGGGGACAGACTGACGGCCACTGATTGGTCAGAGAGTGTCGTCACTGGAAGAGTCACGAGCGCGACGTCCGACACAAGAATCAAACAATGTTGAACTGTAGATCAGTTAAAAAGACTTGAAAACCCTGAAAACATGCGTTAATCTGCAACATTTAACAAGGACATTTGTAAAATGTCCATATTTAACAGAGGAGTCTGGTGTATTTAGCGACAGCACTGCTGAAAGACAGAGATGGTGAGCCCAATCACAAGCCGGTCAGGTGGAGTCTGTGCTCCGGTCATGCAGGAAGTACTGAACCATTCAGTGAACTGAGGAAAATGATTCACTACAAAGAAAACAACTGCTTTGACCGTCACTAGTTTGTGAGCGTTGCACAGTCGTGCTATGACGACCCCGCCCACAATAGAAAAGGATACCAAACTGAATAGAGTTCAGCCGTGCTGGAACTGTGTAGTGGAAAAGGTCAATACAGTATAATTGGACATGTACTGCAAAGTGACACTGGACTTACTGAAGATGCGTTTAAATATTTGGGGCAAGCAAGGGCGGTGGATGGTCATGTAGTAAACTGGGAGTCCTGAGAGTGTGAGAGCGCAGCTGCAGCCTGTGTTAAAGGGGTCGGAGTACAGAGACAGGCCCACGATGAAGAAACAGACCACTGTGAAGGTGACAGCGATGGGCAGGGAAACCTTTGGTTTGTTGGAGAAAAAAGAGCATAATGTTTGGTCTGAGGATTAAACAACAATGCCTGTAGTTCAGTACAGTAACTGTTCAGATATGCAAACCTTGAAAGGTCTTGGGAGGTTAGGGAATCGGTAGCGATGGATGAGCATCCCCAAGGTTGACAAAGCGATGAAGAGCCAGCGAGAGAAGGAGGCAAAGTTCACAAGCTGGTAGATTTGACCATTGAATATCATCAACACTGCCAAAGGGAACTGAAGACAGACAATTCAGCCATCATGACATTACCATACTAAGTAATCTATAATATAATATAATATAATATAAATTATATATTTGAACCTATGTTTTTCTCGAATGTGGCCAACTCACAGGTGGCGTTACTCCTAGTTATGACCTCCACCCCACCATACAACAATTTGGTAAAAATTCATGACACCATGGGACCCCCCCCCCACCAAGACCCAGTAGAACTAGACTGTTTGGTTTCAGTTCCATGTGGGTCATGTTTACCTGTGTGTGTCCCCAAATTCCCTTTCATGGTTGAAAATACTTCACCTGTAACAGCACAGCAGGCAAAGGTGTGCGTCTGCGGATGTGGATCATGGAAAAGATTGGCGGCCAGTGTCCTTCCCTGCCTCCCACGAACAGCATTCTACACCACAGTGGTTTACAGTCAGTTTAATATTACATTACAAGCACAATGATAAACTTTTATGCAGCTGAAAGTACCTGGGTGATCCAAAGATGCCACCGTTCAGCGCTCCCAGGCACGACAGGGCCACAAGAACTGGAATCACAGGCGCAAACGACTGGATGGCTTTGTTGGCAAACGTCTGCAGGGACGAAGGATCAGATCAGCGCTTTAGCATCAGCACAATGCAAACCTTCTTCCTCCCATTCAATTCCACTGCAGCGGTCATCGTCACACTGACCACAGCCACTGCGTCAGACATCAGGAGCTGAGCAGGTGTCATCACGGTGTAGTAGGCCACATTAGTAAGCACATAAAGAACCGTCACTGTCACCATGGAGCATATTATAGCCAGAGGGAAGTTTCTAAATGACACGCAGAGAAACATAAATATACTGTCAGGAAAATGTGGTTTTCATAAAATGACCGACTGTATTGGAGAACTGACCTGTTTGGGTTAATGACCTCTTCTGTGACGCAGTTCAGATAAAACCTGAAAGGAAAACAAGAAAAATATATACCATACCACCATGCATGTGGGTCAACTGTAGGATTGTAGGATTGTGAGCATGAATGATTGTTGGTCTTGTGATTAAGTAACAACCTGTCCATCATGTTAAAAACATTTTGGCCTGGATTAGGTGAAGCTCCTCCAGCAACCATCAGAAGAATAAAATAGGGAGGGAATTAATAAATATATAAATATTTACACTCGACGGGCATTTTATTAAATCTCCTTCAAGGTTTATAGTTTTGTAGTGAAAGGCTGTTCATCACAGCGCCAACATACAACCAGTCACACCTATGATCAAATTAGAGTGTCCTATTAATCCTAGTCCCCAATTTGCATGTCTTTGGACCATGAGAGGAAGCCAGAGTACCCGGAGGTTACACACAACAATGTTAGCCACATGTATTTGAGATTCAGCAGCTCATCTTGATGATGTGACTGGATGATCTTTATTTAAAAGACACTATGTATTAAGCCTTGTGGTTTGTGAACATTGCACAGTAGCGATGTTTACCATCCACCATAGGCATAGAGACCGTTATAGAACGCTAGTGGCAACTTATCCAACGTTAATAACTCGACTTCGAAGCCGTTCTTGAAATTTTCCGTCTTTCCTGGAAAGAAAGAGACACAGTGAGAAAGTGAATCTCAAAAGTCACCTGTATCTTCTGGGGAAACACCCTCTCACCTTTCCCTAATGCAATCAAGCCAGGGATGATGATGAGGACAAGAGCAAACATTTTCACAAAGGTCAAGACGACCTGGGTACGAGAGGCCACGGTCACGCTCCAGCAGTTGACTGCTACGACAAAAGCTGCAGAGACACAAAAAATACTGAAGTACTGAAAGTATTGAAATGAAGAGTTAATGGATCTCCATGTTGCACTCATAGACTGTACTTTATATAAAAATGTATATAAAAATGGACACAGTCTTCCACTTTCAAGGACAAACTCCCATTTTGAAGCTTCAGTATTCGCTGCACCACCTTGTGGCCCCACTGGTGTCCAATTAAGTCTTTTCCACACAGAACTTTTCCAGTTCCCAAAACACTGTTTCCATGTGGATAAAAAGCTGATACAATAAAAACAACTGATATTTTTGTTCCAGCTCTTCTTTACCGTCTATTTTCCTTTAAAGGGCAACAGAAGCTGCAAAATTTCACCATGTTCTATTGAAGAAGACCTGAAATTAGCCATTACGGGCGTTTACAAACTATGAATCAAGTGAAACCTAGGCTCCTTTTCCCATGGACTTCCATTAAAATTGCTTTTTTTTTTTTAAATGACTGACTAGTGACAGTGCCCCCTGGTGGACGAGCAGTACACTTATCCTCCCAAAGACAACGTCCATTTTTATGTACATTCAATGGATGCACGACATGGGCTCAAAAAGCAGTACAGTGGCATTTTGGGTAGAAAAAGGAAGGATCTAAACCCACTCACCCAGTCCGAGGATGCTGACGAGTTTGATTAGCACTATAGGAGCAGCACATGGTGCAAAGAACGGATCCATGATGTAGCGACCAAACGCCAGGGATATGTAGGCAACCACAGCCGGTCTGCAGGTGGACGACACTGTGTGTCTGTTGCGTTTGGCTTTTTTATTTTGATCAAAGTCAGAATTTTTTATTTTTTTTTTAAAAGACAAAACTCACCTGATTAATACAAAGTCTGCCCAGAGTCGTAGGAAGCCTGGCACCGGCCCCAGTGTCTCCAGCAGATAAATGTACTGACCTCCTGACTTTGTAAAGGTGGTGCCCAGTTCAGCAAAACACAAAGCTCCTGATGGAATTAAGAAGATGTAATGTTTTTATTTGTATTTTTTTGGTTCAAATGCTTAAAAGTCCATTGTTTAAAGTTTAGGAGGGTTTATTGGCAGAACTCGAATGTATACCATCAAAGTGCAAATACTTTGTTATTGTACTTGTACCATGGAAGAAGAAAGAGAACCAGGGAACTCTTTGTTGAAAACGAATGAACAAATTTAAAGAGGAAGACTGAGTAAAGTCGAGTAGAGTCTTTACTTTCACGTACTACTACTATAAATACTGGATTTTTCTTTATGTTCACTGTTGTAATGCCATACAGTATCACTGTAGTATATTAATTCAATTCAGTTCTATTTGTATTGTGCCAAATCACATACATTATCTCAAGGCACTGTACATAGTAAGACCAAAACCTTTACAATATTACCGGGAGAAGAGAAACACTAGGCATCAGTGGAGAAAAATCTCTGACAGAACCACACTCAAAGATGTGTGATCATCTGCTTCGACCAGTTGGGGTGAGAGGAAAATGGGAGACAGAAAGAAAAAAGGGAGGTGAGGGAGAGACAGAAGAGAGAGACCAGGAGCAAATATACAGCAGTTTTATCAAGTTTAGAATCAGTTATGTCATGTTTATAGAACCAAGCAGCAGCAGAGATTATTGCTAAGAAATTGTACTGATGAACTTTTAATCAAAGCATAATAACAATGACAACAATACAACTGTTAGTAATAATAGCATCAAAAACTGGATCTGGATCCTGCAGCCTGCAAGATGAGGACAGAGGGAGAGAGAGAGAGAGAGAGGAAAGACACAGACTTGGAAGAGAAAAAAAATACAAGGTTAATGACACATAGTTAAGTCAAATCTGTACCCTGAGTGTGAGAGAGTGAGTGTGAGAGAGTGAGTGTGAGTGCACCACAGGAAATCCCCCAGCAGTCTAGGTCTATAGCAGCATAACTAAGAGATGGTTCAGGTTTCCCTGAGCCAGCTGTAACTATAAGCTTTATCAAAAAGGAAGGTTTTAAGTTTAACTTTAAATACAGAGACAGTGTCCGCCTCCCAAACTGACATTGGCAGCTGGTTCCACAGGAGAGGAGCCTGGTAACTAAAGGTTATGCCTCCCATTCTACTTTTATGGACTCTGGGAACTACAAGTAAACCTCAGTTTTTGGACCAAAGTGATCTGTTGGGCTGATAAGGTGAAACTAGATCTTTAAGATATGATGGGGCCTGATCATTAATTGCTTTGTACATGAGGAGGAGGATTTTAAATTAAATTCTAAACTGTACAGGGAGCCAGTGTAGAGAAGCTTACACTGGAGTGATGTGGTCTCTCTTACCAGTTCCTGTTAGAACTTGTCGTGCAGCATTTTGAATTAACTGAAGAGTTAATTCAGACCTAATAGAACATCCAGATTGTACTGAGTTACAGTAATCTAATATTGATATAACAAAAGCATGAACTAGTTTTTCCAGCAAAACTGTTTCTAATTTTCTTAATGTTCCACAGGTGGAAGAAGTTTGTTTGGGAAATTTGTTTAACATATGAGTCAAATGATATATCCTGGTTGAAAATAACTCCAAGGTTCCTTACAGTGGAAGTGGAAAACATGGTGACGTCATCTAAGGTGACAATATGGTCAGAAAGTTTGTCTCTAAGGTGTTTAGGGTCAAGAATAATAACTTCAGTTTTGTCTGAGTTTAAAAGTAGGAAGGTACAGGTCATCCAGGACTTAATGTCTTTAAGACATTACTGGACAAATAAATAAATGAGTTGTGTTTCATCTGCATAACAATGAAAGTGTATGTTGTGCCTTCTGATAATGATCCTAAAGGAAGCATATATAATGTACAAACTGGAATCTATCAGGTTAGTATGACTGAAACCAGCAGAGTTTTGTAGTTTTTCCCTTTATAAATATTGCATTTCACTGTCGCCTCACAGTGTTTATCTTATACAGACCATTTGCATTTTTTATTCCTTTATGAATAGATTTTACTGTAACTTTACAGTAACTATTTCATACAGATACACAACAAAAGTGAATATTACACTTAAAGTATGTAATATTTTGCAACAATTACTGCTGAAGTTTCATGGTGCAGCTGAATATCACTGATGTCACCCTTCACTTCCAAGTGCATTGGAGAACCTACATGCATGTTGCACTCAGTTAGCATCAAAACTCAAAGTCTGTCCATTGTGGTCTACTGTAAAAAACATAGTGTGCGTTTTGTTTCTTTACAGCGTGAACTCTCTTATACCGAACAAGGAGAGGATTCCACTCAGCGCCCACACCAGCAGAGACAGACCCACACTCCCACTGTTCATCAGGACTCCCTTGGGTGCGATGAAGATGCCACTGCCCACCACTGTCCCGATGATGAAGGACATGGCAGGCAGCAGGCCGATCTTCCTCCGCAGCTGCACCGCCTCCTCTTCTACCTTCTCCCTCCCATCGCCTCCCTCTTTCCTCACGTGTGTGCGCTGCATTTCTGCAAACACACGACACAATGAAGATGAGTCTCCTGATCATTTTACTCTGAACAATTCCAGCTGTTGGAGAGAATGTGGAGAACCCAATGCAGAAGACAATGGCAAACCTTTACCTACCAATTATCAGTCGGACAATAAACAGACAATAAAACTGACATTTGTTTTTTCCTTTCTGCTTTTAACTGTATTTATGATGTGTTAATTGTTATTAATGTTAAATAAATATATACATTTTGTTTTATAGTCAGATTTCCCATTTTTCACCGTATGTGTTAACAACAGTTAATAACACATGGTTAGGATTAAAAGACCTATTTTTGGAAACCTAGGTTTAAAAACCTTTGTCAGTCAGAACACAGTGAGAGTTGAACATTGTTTTATATATATATATATATGTGTGTGTGTGTGTGTGTGTGTGTGTGTGTGTTCCAGTTTAATAAAGTTTGCTCTTTAACCAAAGAAAGAATCCATTTGCATAAGAACACCTGAAGGGAAAGACACGGCAAAAACTACATGTCATACAACTGCTATTCTCCTTGTATATTATTTATTTATTTGTTTTATTTGTTTTTCTTACTGCCCATGTTAAAATATTTTTTAAAAACGTTAACAGTGTAACATAATGATACTACATATTTCTATTATTAAGAAATGATATTACAGCCACAGCCACTGTTACTGCATTATTACTAAATTATTACTACACATTTCATTGTATTTATGTAGTATATGATTCATGTGCTGAGAGGCGAATGATGGCTTATCTTATCTTATCTTATCTTATCTTATCTTATCTTATCTTATCTTATCTTATCTTATCTTATCTTATCTTATCTTATCTTATCTTATCTTATCTTATCTTATCTTATCTTATCTTATCTTATCTTATCTTATCTTATCTTATCTTATCTTATCTTATCTTATCTTATCTTATCTTATCTTATCTTATCTTATCTTATCTTATCTTATCTTATCTTATCTTATCTTATCTTATCTTATCTTATCTTATCTTATCTTATCTTATCTTATCTTATCTTATCTTATCTTATCTTATCTTATCTTATCTTATCTTATCTTATCTTATCTTATCTTATCTTATCTTATCTTATCTTATCTTATCTTATCTTATCTTATCTTATCTTATCTTATCTTATCTTATCTTATCTTATCTTATCTTATCTTATCTTATCTTATCTTATCTTATCTTATCTTATCTTATCTTATCTTATCTTATCTTATCTTATCTTATCTTATCTTATCTTATCTTATCTTATCTTATCTTATCTTATCTTATCTTATCTTATCTTATCTTATCTTATCTTATCTTATCTTATCTTATCTTATCTTATCTTATCTTATCTTATCTTATCTTATCTTATCTTATCTTATCTTATCTTATCTTATCTTATCTTATCTTATCTTATCTTATCTTATCTTATCTTATCTTATCTTATCTTATCTTATCTTATCTTATCTTATCTTATCTTATCTTATCTTATCTTATCTTATCTTATCTTATCTTATCTTATCTTATCTATATGGCCTTAACATTTTTTAGAAATGAAAGGCCATTCTACAGTATGAACATTTGTATAACACTTACCTTACTTTAATGCAATGGCTGGAGCTGACACACACACACACACACACACACAGTCTCTCCCACTCCCTCACACACACAACCTGAAAGGAAAACAAGAAAAAATGTATATTATGCTCCCATGCATGTGGGTCAACTGGAGACTAAATTGGGAGGAAGCCAGAGTACCCAGAGGTTACACACAACAATGTTAGCCACATGTATTTGAGATTCAGCAGCTCATCTTGTGATTGGGTGATTAGATATTTAAAAGACAGTATGTATTATGCATCGTGGTTTGTGAACATTGCACAGTAGCGATGTTTACCATCCACCATAGGCATAGAGACCATTATAGAACGCTAGTGGCAACTTATCCAACGTAAATAACTCGACTTCGAAGCCGTTCTGGAAATTTCCTGTCTTTCCTGGAAAGAGAGAGACACAGTGAGAAAGTGAATCTCAAAAGTCACCTGTATCTTCTGGGGAAACACCCTCTCACCTTTCCCTAATGCAATCAAGCCAGGGATGATGATGAGGACGAGAGCAAACATTTTCACAAAAGTCAAGATGACCTGGATACGAGAGGCCACGGTCACGCTCCAGCAGTTGACTGTTATGACAAAAGCTGCAGAGACACAGAAAAGCTGTTAAATTAAGAGTTAATGGATCTCCATGTTGCACTCAGACTGTACTGTATATAAAAATGTATATAAAAATGGACATAGTCTTCCAGTTTCAAGGACAAACTCCCGTTCTCTGCACCATGTCAGTATAGTATAACACTACACCAGCTTTTCCAATATGAAATGTTTCGGTTCAGATTGATACAGTACAGTACGCTTTGGAATGATAAAGTGAGTCCAGCTTGCATTTGGACGGAGAACGGTACCTTTACTTGGTGGGTGTGGTGTAGGTGTGACATCGTACCAGTGTGACAAAAACTGCTCAGTTTGTGAGTGTTTGTCTCAACAAGATGTCAAGCTTTGTATTAGAATAGATTGCAGGCATTTGCCTTGACGTCTGTGGGATATTTACACCAATCGCTAGGCAGTGACGTTTTTCTGTCACCCAATCAGCTGACTGTCGTGGGTGAAGCCGGTTTAACCGTACTGTACCATTAATCTGGTATCCCAGAGAAAGGTGCCAAAAAATGCAAAGGTTCGGCCTGTTATATTAGTACTACTCTGAATGGAAATGCAAAAATATACATAAGTGCTGTACCAAACCGAACTGTACCACACGTTGGGAGTTAATGTGGTGTTGTAACGCTGCCACAGAAATACACCAAAAATGGACAAGATGTGGAGCATGCATGTGAAGCTTACAAGAATACATTGATGATGGCAAAAGCAAATGCAAGAGCAAGAGAGATTTGGGGTAATGACATCATTGTTTTCCCAAAATTGCATATTGGTTTTACAGTAGATAAGAAAACACATGCATCTCTGGGACCTGTTTTCCAAAAATTCTGTATTATGGCTCCCAAAATGCAGTTTCCATGTGGATTAAAAGCTCATACAGTAAAAACTGATATTTTTGTTCCAGCTCTTCTTTATTGTCTATTTTCTTCTAAAGGGCAACATAAGCTGCAAAATTGACACCATGGGCTCTAATTTCGTAGACCAAGCGCAGATGCAGCGCAGATGAGGCACGGCACAGGTGCACTGCGCCAACGGGGTGTGTCCAGGCGCATTTTTCAAGTTTGGTGCACAGCACAGCAGGTGCAGCCTGGTGCAATTACTCCTCTGTCCTGCCTCTGTGCTTCCAAGTGGCTAAGAGATGGAGAGAAGGCGTGACTGGGTTTAACGCAGTCGGGTCAAATCTTCACCAATCAAATGAGCTCCTCTCCTCACCTTTAAATGCGCCGTGGGTGCAAGTTTCATTTTGCCATGGACAAAGGAAACAGCAGCAGTGTCAGACGGCCAAACTTCTCCCAGGAGGAAACTAATGTTCTGGTCCAGGAGGTCCAAGCTCACAGTGGCCGAATACATGGTCACGTGAACAGACCTCCACAGGCTGATGATGCAAAAGGAGCCTGGGAGGAGGTTACCAGTATTGTTAATCAGGTTTGCCCTGACATACTGAGAACCGTTGCCCAGACGGGCCAAACAAAAGCTCTTTGAGCATCGGAGGCTTTAGAAGCACCCGTGTGTAATGGACACATTGCCAAGCTTGTGGTCTGACTCTTGTCACCAGTGTTTGCATGTGAAATGAACTTGTCTTACCCAATTGAATTATGATTATTTTGGCATGTAACTCTGAATTACACAAAATCAAAGATGTGAATACGTTTGATTAACCCTCTCCCGGATCGAAGTTCAATGAATCAATAAAATTGATGTTAACACCATTTTGTTTCATGAGCGATTTTGTGTTTCTTTAGTGTGATTCAGTAAATTGTGACCAAAAAATATATATAAACAGAAACATTTAGGGACAGAGCTGTGCAGCCAGGTGGTCTCTCCGCTCCCGTGCGCTCTACTGCTCTTGACCAACATGCCACAAAGGATCACCTGAATTTTATGAGATGACAGAAGCCGAATATATACTCACTATCTGATGCCAAGGCTGTTTGTGGTTGGGTGAGGGAGATGTGAAGTCGTTAGTTTGCATCACAGTTTCAGCTGCCTTAATTAAATTCCATTGCACGTGCCAACCTCCTTTGATCTGACATCAGATGCGACGGGACAGTCGACATAGTTTTAAATTTATGTGCTGATTCAGATAGTTACAGTGGTTACAGTAATAGTGGTTTTTGTGATTATTAATTGCATTGAAGTGTGCCTGACATTCTGTAAACCTGCCTGTGAGGTTTTGGTGATGTGTGCACACTGTGTGCCAGTCAGCCAAATTAGCACGAGACCGGCTGCGCTTCACCTTGCACCGAGAGTAGACCACGTTGGAGCTGACGACCTTTCACTTTCAGCGCAGCCTTTTGGCACAAAATTGTCACTGCGCCAAGCTGAATCTGTCGACACCTCCCCCCGCTGCGCTGCCACACCCATCTTGGCGCATCATGGTCTAACAAACTGCCAAATTCACTGCCAGATTGCCAAATTCATGTTGTGCCACACAAGTAGAGCCCCATGTTCTATTGAAGAAGACCTATGAGTGATTATGGGTGTTTATGAACATTATGAATCAAGTGAAACCTATAGACTTCCATTCAAACTGTGTTTTTTAATGACTAATGCCCCCTGGTGGATGAGCGCTACATTTATCCTGCCAAAGACAACGTCCATTTTTATGTGCATTTAGTGGATGCACGACATGGGCTCAAAGAGCAGTACAGTGGCATTTTGGGTAGAAAAAAAGGAAGAAACGTAAATCTACTCACTCAGTCCGAGGATGCTGACGAGTTTGATTAGCACTATAGGAGCAACACATGGTGCAAAGAACGGCTCCACAATGTAGCGACCAAAAGCTAGTGACCCGAAGGCAGCCGCAGCCGGTCTGCAGGTGGACGACACTGTTTGTCTGTTGTGTTTGGCTTTTTTATTTTTTATTAAAGCCAGAAAAAATATATTTTTAAAAGAACTCACCTGATTAATATAGAGTCTGTCCAGAGTGGTAGAAAGGCAGGCACCGGCCCCAGTGTCTCCAGCAGATAAATGTACTGACCTCCTGACTTTGTAAAGGTGGTGCCCAGTTCAGCGTAACACAAAGCTCCTGATGGAATTAAGAAGATGTAATGTTTTTATTTGTATTTATATGGTTCAAATGCTTAAAAGTCCAGTGTTTAAAGTTTAGGAGGGTTTATTGGCAGAACTCGAATGTATACCATCAAGTACAAATACTTTGTTATTGCACTTGTACCATGGAAGAAGAAAGAGAACCAGGGAACTCTTTGTTGAAAACAAAATAACAAATTTATAGAGGAAGACTGAGAAAAATTTTTGTATCAGGATGAGAGTCTTTACATTCACCGTACCATATAAAAACGGGATTTTTCTTTCTTCACAGATTTTACTGAACTTTGACTAGTAGCTATTTCATACAGATACAGAACAAAACTTAAATTTACAATTAAAAGTACAGTGTGTAATATTTTGCAACAATTACTGCTGAAGTTTCATGGTGCAGCTGAATATCACTGATGTCACCCTTCACTTCCAAGTGCATTGGAGAACCTACATGCATGTTGCCCTCAGTTAGCATCAAAACTCAAAGTCTGTCCATTGTGGTCTACTGTAAAAAACATAGTGTGCGTTTTGTTTCTTTACAGCGTGAACTCTCTTATACCAAACAAGGAGAGGATTCCACTCAGCGCCCACACCAGCAGAGACAGACCCACACTCCCACTGTTCATCAGGACTCCCTTGGGTGCGATGAAGATGCCACTGCCCACCACTGTCCCGATGATGAAGGACATGGCAGGCAGCAGGCCGATCTTCCTCCGCAGCTGCACCGCCTCCTCTTCTACCTTCTCCCTCCCATCACCTCCCTCTTTCCTCACGTGTGTGCGCTGCATTTCTGCAAACACACGACACAATGAAGATGAGTCTCCTGATCATTTTACTCTGAACAATTCCAGCTGTTGGAGAGAATGTGGAGAACCCAATGCAGAAGACAATGGCAAACCTTTACCTACCAATTATCAGTCGGACAATAAAACTGACATTTGTTTTTTCCTTTCTGCTTTTAACTGTATTTATGATGTGTTAATTGTTATTAATGTTAAATAAATATATACATTTTGTTTTATAGTCAGATTTCCCATTTTTCACCGTATGTGTTAACAACAGTTAATAACACATGGTTAGGATTAAAAGACCTATTTTTGGAAACCTAGGTTTAAAAACCTTTGTCAGTCAGAACACAGTGAGAGTTGAACATTGTTTTATATATATATATATATGTGTGTGTGTGTGTGTGTGTGTGTGTGTGTGTTCCAGTTTAATAAAGTTTGCTCTTTAACCAAAGAAAGAATCCATTTGCATAAGAACACCTGAAGGGAAAGACACGGCAAAAACTACATGTCATACAACTGCTATTCTCCTTGTATATTATTTATTTATTTGTTTGTTTGTTTTTCTTACTGCCCATGTTAAAATATTTTTTAAAAACGTTAACAGTGTAACATAATGATACTACATATTTCTATTATTAAGAAATGATATTACAGCCACAGCCACTGTTACTGCATTATTACTAAATTATTACTACACATTTCATTGTATTTATGTAGTATATGATTCATGTGCTGAGAGGCGAATGATGGCTTATCTTATCTTATCTTATCTTATCTTATCTTATCTATATGGCCTTAACATTTTTTAGAAATGAAAGGCCATTCTACAGTATGAACATTTGTATAACACTTACCTTACTTTAATGCAATGGCTGGAGCTGACACACACACACACACACAATTCATAGAAAATGTAATGTTGAGTTTTCAGCTTCTCAGTTAAGTCAGTTGCTTCTGCATAAGAAGCTGCAGTGCTGGTTAAAACAAACATTAATTTTGTGTTTCCTGCCAATTGCAAGCTTGCATATGTTTTCATCACTGATGACGTCATGAA
The DNA here is from genome assembly GCA_016785285.1 of Brachirus orientalis. Classification (NCBI taxonomy): domain Eukaryota; kingdom Metazoa; phylum Chordata; class Actinopteri; order Pleuronectiformes; family Soleidae; genus Brachirus; species Brachirus orientalis. The sequence goes on from JAFBJR010000246.1 coordinate 989,130, forward strand.
GTTCAGACTGAGCAGAAATTATTGAGATAGCTGTTGCAAGTCTGCCGTCTATGTGCTGACCAGAAACCAACTTTTAACCAACACTTCTTAGAGGCGTCATCGGGACTGACAGACACACGTGCAGTGCAGTGCAACTCAGTAAGCGACATGAAGTCAGTGTTGTTCAGAGAAACAACAGATTGAGCTTGTAAAGTTAGTTCACCAGAACAGTGGAGACTCAAAGCTTCCATTCATATACAGAACATACAATAATTCGACTGCACTGAAGTGAACATGTGTGTGTCTTCCATTGGAAATCTGTGCACTTTTCTGAGACCAACACTATCCCGTGTAGAAACAAGACATATACATAGTTTGAACATCAGATCTTTCTAACTAATTAGTGGGCACAGGAGAGACAACAGGAAGACATGCCTGGTGAATCTTCACATTTGACTTACAGCTACTCGTTTGTTTGTTTGTTTGTTTGTTTGAAGTATTTTCACCAGAAGAATCTATGGGGTGAACATAATGTGGGCTCATTTTTGGAGGGTCAGTAAACTCTGATTTTTTTGCTCCACCTTCTAGAGGTTTACACAGTGATGTGTGCAGGGGCTGCCGTTCTCTGACTAATGCACATATTGGCTTGTGCAATACGCGTGTGTGGATCTGTACTGTTTTTCTGCGTTAGCAAGCATTTCTTCACTGCCAGTAGCAGGTGTGTCTTCATTGCAGCATTGTGTGTGTGTTGTGTGTGTGTGACGTGTGTGTGTGCTGTGTTACCTCCCTCCATTGTGTCACAGTCAGGCATATTCACTGTCACCTCCCTCACCACCTTGAGTCAATCAGCTTGAAGACACATCTCACCAGCGCGGTCTTCTGGTTTATGGCCTATCATGTCACAGAATGTACTGTATATCTTTTGCATCGTTTCATCTTTGGCTGTCTTCTTCTTCTTCTTCTTCTTCTTCTTCTTCTGTTGAAGTCGATCCTGGGCGAGGTTAACGTGTCTGCAGAGTTCAGATTCAGAGCAGATCATCATTTGCTCACCAAACATCAACAGGGCTTGACAGATGTTGAGAAGCTGCCGTGATGTCAGCAGCAGTCCAGGGCCTGAACACCAGTGCTGAGTGCTCATGACTGGCCACTTTGATTATATCATGATGACGATGACTGGTCATCGTCATCATCCGATGACGTAGTTGTCGGTGGAGTTGGTGTAGAGAGTCTCATCTCGGTCTCACCCTCTCCTCCTGTCTGGGCTTATGCACCATTTCTTCCACCTCAGCATGTGTGTAGGCTTTGCCAGTCCCCTGTCACACCCATTTCTCCTGATGGTGTAGACCAGGGGTGTCAAACATGCGGCCCGTGGGCCAGAACTGGCTCACATAATGAAGTTCCATGTCTGACTTGAGTTGAATTTCCATTTTTTCCTTATTTCCTGTTTTATTTTGTTAAGAGCTTGTGTTCCTGGGGAGGTGTTGTGTTTTTTCGTTTCAGGAGACTGGCTGGCAGGTGAGGCAGGGAGGCTAATCACCACAGCTGTTCCTGATCAGCTCATCAGCTCCTCCCTATTTATACACTGACTTCCTGTTGTCAGCGTGTCTCATGCAGTACATGGGTAACTTGTATCACATCATGAGTTCCTCCTATCTCTTATTTTAGCTACTGTTAAGCCTGATTTTTCCTGTTCTTTCCCCTAACTGCATTTTGTTCTCCTTTGTTCCTAGTTCAGTTTTTTTCCTCCTGAGTCCTGCCTTGCCAGCGGGCCAGTCTCAGCGTCCTTAGTTGCCTTCCCCCTTTTAGTTTGTTAGCCCCACATTCCTGTGCCAGGCCCTCCTTTTTGTTTGTATTGTTGTAAATAAATCATGTTACTCCTTTTACTCCTGCCTCCGTTCACTGGTCCTTAAAAGACTCCTTAACTACCTAGACCCAATCGTTACAAGTTCAATTAGAATCTAATCAGTATGTGAACTAATATTTCTTTCTGTTCCAGATCATGTGACTCGTTTAGTGCTTTTGTAGATCAACATATGTAAATAGTTTACTTAGGTATAATATTATTACTTACTTATTTTTCTCAAGAAATTTCAGGTTATTTAGGTAAAATACTTCATTAAATGCAAAACAAAGGGAAACATTTGGATTTCTTTTTTATTTATAGATTATTATGCTATTATTTTACTGGTGCGGCCCACTTGAGATCAAACTGCAATGTATGTGGCCCCTGAACTAAAATGAGTTTGACCCCCTGGTGTAGACGTTGGTGGTGCTGAGGAGTTGAAGGAAAGAAGGAATCTGAAACTTCAATCTTCCTTCTAGGCAGGTCTCTCTCTGGATGATGGGAGGGTCTTCGGGTCCTGGTGGTTGGCGTCCCGATGGTGGACAGGAGTCGAGGTCTGGTCAGTTTCAGTGCAGTGATCTGTGGACAGAGAGAGGAACTGTGTGGGTCTAGTGGTCTAAAAATATGCACCTGTGTTTTGTGTCAGGCAGTGAGTATCTTTGGCAAATGTTTCTGCGATCATTTATTTCCCCTTTTGTTTCTTCTTTATTTACATGTTACGTGGATGTTAAGATGAATTGAGTTTGTTGTCAGCCCTCCCATCTCTACACAAATGGAGGCTGCGAGGAATTTGGTCTGGTTGACCTTTGACTGGTTTTAGATTAAACACAACAGCAGTGGAGAAATACTGTTCTTTACTATCTTTTTTATGTTCTTTGTATTCTTTGACTCTGTAATTGATTCACACTTTGCTCTGGACTGACCGTTACCCATGATGATACACTCAACAAATATGACATATATTCATATAAATTCAACTCTTTCAACAGCATCAAAGATAATTTTTTTTATTATTATTTTGACTTTAGAGATGCGGATTATGAATCCCTCTCCCCTGTGAGAGGAACTGTGAAGAAACTGGAGAAAACCATGCCAGAAACTTCATAAAAAAGGAAAAGTTACCAGCCGTAATTTCTGGGATGTACTTCTTCCTCTGACCAGCAGAGGGAACTCTTTCACTTCATTTTATAACAGTAACTGACAGTTTTAATCTTAAATTGCTCACAGAAGAAAAGAGCAGAAGTACAGTATACATACAAACGGAAACCTGTTATATCACCATATTAGCCTACTCTCACCTGCCACTTTATTAGGCACACCTGTTCAACTGCCTGCAAATATCTAATCAGCCCATCGTATTTAGGCATGTAGACATGGTTTGAATGCAAGGCAGATTTTCTCCGACATAAAACCTTGGGACACAATGGGCACCACAGTGTGAAATCCCAGTGCAACCCTGAATTTAGTCCCCCTCTCAGCAGGTATCTGACATACAGTACCTGCCCCAGGAGACTTGAGCCCAACTCCCACTCTGCTACTTCCACCTGAGCCTCTGTAGACTCTTGTCCAATCATGTGAAGGCTCCAGCCACCCTCAAACGCTCACTCCCAAAGCCTTCTCCCATTGACTAAAGTCACATTATATGCACATTATAGAGTGATTTTCAATTTTAATTCAAAATTAATCCGAACCACGTGTTAACAACAGTTTGTGAATAAAAAAAAATATTTTTGGGGAGTTGGCTCTAATACTGAGGGGTTAACATTGTTTTTTATTTTAACATGGATGAAATCCTCTCCAGAAAAGACATAAAAACAAGTCCTTGTGTCTTGAATCCCCAAATTAAAAGCCCTTTTACCATATATAATGTCTGTGTGTGTGTGTATGCCCTGTCTTGGGAATTAATTAACCCTCACACACAGACACACAACCAGCACTCATGAGCATTTGGGAATGGTGGTATATGAGCATTATATCATACACAAACATGTTGCTGTCGGCAAGATGGAGAAAACAAGCTCTGTCACATCTATTCACTCACTGGCCACTTTATTAGGTACACCTGTTCAAATGCTTGTTAACGCAAATGTCTAATGCACCACTTCCATGGCAGCAACTCAGTAGACACGACGACCTGCACAAGTTCAAGGTGTCACACGTTTACTTAAATATTAATAACAAATGAGAAACTCAAATCAACTCAGGTTTTCTTTTCCTCATTATACAGTAAAATGAGCAAAAATGCAGAACGTAATGTTTTCACAAGAGACATGTATTGAAGAGGCAAAAGTGACACAGAAATGACACAAAACATAACACATCTGAAACTTTGGTCTAGAAAGGCATATTATACTTCAAACACAGGATTACATTTTTTAGAAGATGCATCCATGATAGCTACATGCTTGACAGCTGTCTTTGGTGTCTTCAATATGTCTGGACTTCTTGTTGAGCCACTTCTAGAAGGATCTGGAGCTTCTTGCTGCAGTTGTCTGTGAAATGTAGACGAGAGTCTGATCATTCCAAACCCTCGTCTCTGTCAGCCTGGTTCAAACAATAGTCCATGATGTGTTTTAAATCGTACTTACAACATTTGTATTCAGTCAGGTCAACGTAAAACTGGTATAAATCCAGGGCGATCAGAGCCTTTGTTCTAATTCGAGCATGAAATGTGTGTTTCTTGGCAACCCAGTCGCCTGGATTATATGTTGCATGAATCTTTGAAACACATATTTGTGTGAGCTCCACATTTATGAATATAAATCCCACGTGAGTAACCCATAGTTACATTTAAGCCCCCAAAAACTGTGGCTATCATGATAAAAAGATGGTTTCTTCTTAAGACAACATCCTCATCTCTGAAAACAATGCTTCACAGAGTTAAAACACAGCAGGAGGGTCTCAAACTGTGGTCCATTGAGCAGTTACTGTGTTCTGAATGAACATTTTCTTTTCTACAGCACATTTAAATGCAATATTTCTGTTTATTTTAAGCTCTAACAAACCCATCACACATAAGGCACTTTTCACACAGTTCCAGCATGGCTTGACATGGCATGGCTCGACTCATTTTTTTTTTTTTGCTTCTCCACTAGCAATAGTATCTGGTACCTGGTATTTTTTTTTAGTACCTGCTCTGTCGAGGTTCCAGTCGAGCTGAGCCAATATTAAAAATGTGACGTGGACAGACTGCCGGCCACTGATTGGTCAGAGAGTGTCGTCACTGGAAGAGTCACGAGCGTCACAAAGTCCGACACAAGAATCAAAGCGAACAATGGTGAACTGCAAATCAGTTAAAAAGCCTTGAAAATCCTGAAAACATGCGTTAATCTGCAACATTTAACAAGGACATTTGTAAAATGTCCATATTTAACAGAGGAGTCTGGTGTATTTAGCGACAGCACTGCTGAAAGACGGTGAGCCCAATCACAAGCCGTTCAGCTGTATTTCACTTCAGTGACTG